>CM055122.1:254690991-255290991 GCA_029206835.1 Rana muscosa | reverse complement strand
GCAATTACGAATAAAACCGAATCCGAAATAAATTATACCGCAAAATAGCGAATGCCCGAAGGTCTTCGGCATAATTCGTTATGAAAAAAGTTACGAATGTACGAATCCATTCGAAGCACAATAACACTCACTCTGCTCTCTGCTTCTCCCTCACCATGCTGAACTCCCTCTCAAAATGGTGTACAGGGGCGGAGGCTATAGCCGCATGAAAAAACGAAAGTAAAATACGAGATTTCAAATCCATTCGAAGCACAATAACACTCACTCTGCTCTGCTCTCTGCTTCTCCCTCACCGTGCTGAACCCTCTCAAAATGGTGTACAGGGGGCGGAGCCTATAGCCGCATGTAAAAAACGAAAGTAAAATACGAGATTTCGAATCGTTACAAATAACCGCTATGTATTTAGAAAAGTACAAATCCATTCGAAGCACATTAGGCATAATAGGCAGCGTCGTTGTGAGAGAGACACGGAAAATTACGAATCAACGAACCCAAAAAAAGTTACGAAAGTAGGAGTTGTGTCCAGAATCAACGAAAAACAACGTACTCTACCGAAAGTACGAATTATAAAGCAACAAAAAATTCAACGAAAAATGTCGCTTGCAAAAATACGAATGAGTCCGAACACGAAAAATCCCGTCTAGCAAAATTACGAATGATTACGTATCAACAGGACCGGAAAGAAACGAACCGAAACGGAACGAATTTTTCCGTTGTGCACAAGTCTAATAAGAACTGTGAACACCTCACTCCACACTTCTGTAAGTACAAAACAGAAGCTGCGGTCACACCATTACGAGCATCAATGGAAGCAGGTGCAGCATCTAGCCAATGTGTTCTGGCATCGCTGGAAGAAAAAGTATCTTCACCACCTTCAAGGTCGTAACAAATGGCAAGCATCTAAGCCGAATCTTAAGGTTGGAGACCTCATCCTTCTAAAAGACAAGGAAGTTTTTCAGAATGAGTGGCCTATGGGCCTTATTACTAAAGTTATGCCCAGCGACGATAACAAAGTCCGGAAGGTAGAAGTCAAGGTAACCAAGGGAGGATCGACACAAACCTTTAGTCGTCCAATTACAGAGTTAGTACTCCTTTTGCCAGGTGAGTGACTTGTGCAAGGACTAGCCATGCTGTTGGCACGGCGGGGTGTACATTGCTGCCATCTACAGGTTCTACTCAGAACTTTGGAATTATTTGAAGACATCATACTGTGACTTTATGTTCTTCATCCTGTTGAACTTACGTTTATTATTTGCTTGTTGCATGTTTTTCATTACAGGTTCCAGGACATTCGTCAGTATTGGACTTTTTGAAAATATATATTTTAGTTTGAGGTTATGAAATCTAAAGATTTCAGACGGGGAGTGTTGTGTTACACTATGTGATTATTCTTGCTCTGTGTCTTTAAGATCTGTCCCCTTCTTTCTAGCTGAACTCTCTCTCTCACCGTAGTTCTTTATATATCTCCTCCACTTCCTGATTCTGGTCATTACTCCTGTATTTCTTCCATGCTAACATCTTACATGTGGCTTACAACTGCAACGTTTTTCTACCTATGAATATCCATCATTAAACGGAACATTCGAAAGGATTCATCGTCTGTCGTCCTAACTGTGAGTTTATTCATTGAGTTAAACTGCCTGTATCGATGCAAGGGATGAATATCAAACCAGCTTGAGTAAGGCCTACTTAAACCTGGAGATGAACTTTATCGCTTTGTAGTTGAGACAGAACACACAAGGCAAAGGATTAGTCACCAGTATTGCCAGTAGTCTCCCTGTTGCTGATCTTTACATTGCCTTTTCACCATTACTGGCTCCACACCATGCCTCTTTGTGGAGGCAGCTTTTTTTTGGTTGAGACAGGGCTTTGGTTTTTTCATGTCAGAGCTGCCCCTCGGATGAGTGGTGGAAGGATTTTTAAAGAAATACTAGGAGAGGTGGAGGAAGCACAAATCCACAGAATGAATAAAGCAGAAGAAAGAGGATCCTTGTACTGCAGATCCTCAGGTACAACTTCCTTTCCTGCAAGGAGAACAATGTCATGTGCCAATACGCAGACTGAAACCTGCATGGGCATGTGCGTATGAGCATTGCATGAACGTCTGCGCTTGCCCGTGCACATTTGCGTACATCCAATCGCAGAAACTGTGCCAAGAGCCCTATTTAAAGAAAGAACTGGTTGTGACCGGTAATTGCTGGATGACCTTCAGCTATTCATGATACTTATTCCTGTGTATTGTGATTCCATTCTACCTGTTACTGACTCAGCTTGTTCTCTATGCTTGACTCCTGGTCATGAATTCGGCTTGTTGGTAGGCCTCACTTCCATCTGATCTTTCGTGTATGACATTGGCCTGGCTCCGGACCTCTCTACTATTTCCAGCTATGCTACTTACCTGTGTATGACCCTGGCTTGGCTCCAGACTTCTTCTCACATTCCAGTTGCTTACCTGTGTATGACCCCAGCTCGGCTCCAAGCCAATGTATCTTCTACCTACCTGCGCATGATCTCAGCACTATTGCTTTCCAGATCTGCCCTACAGGTCTTGCCTGGCGTAGGTGTACAGTTTGCCAGCTATGGTTCCTCTTAGGGTTTCCTGAGATTTCCATCTGCTGTTTGGACACCGTTCTTGCTGACTAACTCCACTGGCAACAGTCAAGCACCCAGATCCCCAAGTGTGCCTTGCACACCTTTCACCAAATCTGCTGGAGTTTGGACCAGAGCTGCAAGGGAACCCTTTCATCATTTCGGTCTCCAACCCGGTGCATGACAAACAGTGAGCAGTACAGTAGTGATAGCATCAGGTATCACTCCACATATACTGAGACTAGCAGTCAGAGGCAGCAGTGCCATAGGTGATCTAACCCTACAGATATAGATTTATAAGGCTCAAGGCACAGGAGTGCCTATGCACAGAAAGAGCACTGCTATTTTTCAGGAAGAATTGAAACCAAAAAATTAATTTTCAAGGTACTGTTTCTGGATATACCTTACAGCATAGCAAATCTTCATATTTTTTAGTTCAGGCCCACTTTAATAGAAGAATCTTGTAGTGGTGTTGTATATGTAGCGGGGTCCTCAATTTAGTGGGGTACACTTGGGGAGTAGTGTGACCCAAGTGTGTGATTATGTTAGGGTTCAGACCCCTTTTTCTTATTCGTGGAGGATTGGGTGGTGTAACATTCTCTTCGACCAGTGGGTGTCAGTGTATCTACTGGCTCGGGGTAGAATCACTACCAGAGTGCTACCCTTCTTTGTCCCTTGCTGGAGATGGTACGGCCGGGGCGGGGAACCCGCCGTGGTGTCGACGGGAGGGGATAAAAAGGGGGAGACGCCCTCGCCACGAAGTCGGTTGGTCTTCGGGGATCATCTCTTCACGCACCCAGGCACCTTTAGCCTGGGTGCGGGCGGTTCAAGGTTCCGGCCTAGGCGCCCTAGGCCTGGCCGGGATGAAGATGGAGTCCATCCCAGGCACCTTCAGCCTGGGATGAGGTACTATTGAGGAGGCCTGGGACCCGGTGGCTCCGACTGGGTCCCATGAGGGTGGAGTTGCTCCAGGGCGCCCCTCGCGAGGGGACCCGCATCTGAGGTGAGGAGGCTGGGGAGGTCACTCGTTCGAAGACCCGGTGTAGTGTCAACCCGGTGACGGATGGGCCTTCAGTAACTCTCTTGGAGGACATCTTCCCCTGATAGAGGCCTGCAGCGCAACGGAGGTATTAATGTCGAGACTCCTAAACCCTTGGTCATAGTATGGGGGGTGTAGGGACCCAGATCAGTATAGTGCCTCGACCTGCTCATTTCACCGTATCATGCCATCACATTGCCTTGTAACTGAAGATACGAAATAAATCTAACCGTTGGATTGTGATCGGTGTATGGACTCTGTTAATGGGAGCAAAGAGAGATTTTCTGCACGACAGACTCGGTACATGTTCAGGACACCAGCCTGAGGAAACATTAGGTATTGGCCTTCACCTCGCCTGCAAGTAGTAGGGAGGACATGGGCCGTAGCGCACCCTCACCCCTGTCGCGTGACATACCCCTAGGCTGAAAAAGAAGACAGGGTGTGGGGGAGGCCGTTACACGTGGGGGCTCGTCCGGGATATCGTGTGTCTTGGCGATGGAACTGAGAGCGTCTGTGTTTGAACTTTGCTGCCCGGAGGAGTTCCGAGCGGGTCGGCCATGTGATTGGCCAGAGTGCATCCCTGAGTTGTGGATATGACCCTAAGTCGGGAAAAGGCCCACGCAGAGGAGCGTAGAAAGGGAAAGGTCCAGCCGTGTGAAGTACTACATGTGGGGACTGTTAATGCACTGCGCCACGAGGCACCCCATGACTGTACAATTCGTGGGCGGAGACTGGCGGAAGCCCGCGAAAACGTACCAGTTGTGGGAGGAGTCTGGCCACGTGTGGAGATACACGTGGAGACTCCGGCGCGTGGTCAGCGCGTGATGGAACAGCAAGTGGTCGGGATGGCCTCAAGCTCCCCGTGGATACCGGTACCTTACCCCACGAAGATGACTGCATTTGCTGCTCCCCTGACAGACACAGGGATAAGACTTAGGCCCCGAGGACAGTTGGCTCTGTATTCATGCAGAGACATGGAGGCTCTCGGTGTGATCTGTCCCGGATGCTCGGGACTGGTGGTCCAACTAAAGCCATTCGGGCGATGTGAGGCTTGCAAGGAATTCCTTTTTGAGGTTGAACCATACACGGAAAGGCCCCGGGCCCTACGCCTCAACTGCATCACAGGAACCGCCACTCCGGAGGGAGAGATCCAGGCCTCTGCGAAGGTCCCTGTACGCGCTGACCAGGGCGAAGTGACTGCCCAACCAGAGATTGAGAGAGAAAAATCCGAAGACACTGCTTCGGTCACCACAGACTCCCTGCTACCACCCCCGAAGAGGAAGATAGGCCTGGTGCAGGCCTCCTGTGGTCGTGGTCGAGCTTTACCCCGCCGCTTGCCTGGCCTGGATGGCGCCGGTAGAGAAGAGAGTCCCGGACATCCCAGTTCTTCGGTAGGTCCAGGTGAGCTAGGGGCTGGGACTGCGGTGTTGGTTGGAGGTGTCGGGGGTTCACAGTCGGTGGAGCCCGAGAGGGAGGGTAGTCTTCCGTCTACTAGAGACTATCTTCCCGCCGAGATGTATGACACCTCCGACTTAGAGTCGTTGTCAGACTGTGGGGATGACGGGGAAATAGACGAGCTGTTTCAACGGAAGGGCTGGGACAGACGCCCGCTACCTGTGCTGAGTAAACCACAGGATTCCCCCATGTCCATAGAAGATAATACGCTCCGGGCGCAGACCCCGGAGTTTCAGAGGAAATCGAACCCTTCGACCAACTTTCCTCATTCAACTACATCATCCGCTTTGATGGTGAGGACGCAGCGTGTTTCGTTGCGGGCACCAAAGACCAAGCAACCTGAGATGGTAAAGGTACCTCGGCACCCGGAGGCCATCGTACAGCCAGGAGAAGGTGAGCGAGATGTGATGCCGCCTTTAGCTAGACTACAGAGACTTTTCTCCCAGAGAGTCGCCCGTGAATATGGGTGGGAGTATCCCTACTTGCCCCGGGACTTATTGTATGAAGTTGAGGTCCTGCGACCAAGGTGGTATGACGAGTTTGTATGGGAAAAGCTTAAAGTACCCCATGCCAGGCGATACCTGTCATGTTCGCCGCCTGTGTCTAAAAAGTTCAAGGACTGCAGAGCTGATTGGAGACTTGGGCGCCATATTCATGCTGATAAGGTGCTCATCTGTAGGAAAGAAGGAGAGGATGTCGAGTATTCAGTGGAAGTGTTTGACGGGCACCTGAAGCCTCTGTTTCTGCCGGATCCAAGGTTCTACTTATAGGAGGAGTGAGCTCCTATCTTGTTGTTGTTGAAATTTTCTGGATGAGACATTCCCAGACGCCTAGAACTGTGCCCTACTTTTGTTTTGATTGGGCTTTTCTTTTACTCACTGGAGACTTGGGAGCTGTTGTTTTTTTTCTCCCTTTTCTTCATGTGCCAAAGGCAGAGACTTTTGGGGTAGAGTCAGAGTAGGAAAGCAGGAAGAATGAAGATCTCACCAAGTGTCATTATCGCGGCTCTGTCACCAGGTGGCAGTGTTGCGCAACGAATGTTTGAAAATTTTACATATGCATTACTTACTTATTGGAGTGAGCGGGTCTCTCGGCTGACGGACCCACTCATGCCAAGTTAACATAGAGTGTTAGGATGTGGTTTTTTTTTGTGTTGTTTCCCTTCTGCAGGAGATTCATCGGTCAAGACTACTGAGACTGGGGTGGTTCTTAGATAGCGATGGGAGGGATTGTACATGTGTACAGAACAGATGTTTTATACAAATGTTTATTGTTTTATATTTCCCCTTTTCCTTTTGAGCAGGTCTTGGCACATTTAGTATCCAGAAATTTGAGGGATAGCCTCTGGGGCCCACTTCATGTCACTACTTTTTGGAAGACATGGGTGTGCACCTGACGCTGGGGACCAGCGTCAAACCACAGGGGGAGTGTGTAGCGGGGTCCTCAATTTAGTGGGGTACACTTGGGGAGTAGTGTGACCCAAGTGTGTGATTATGTTAGGGTTCAGACCCCTTTTTCTTATTCGTGGAGGATTGGGTGGTGTAATATTCTCTTCGACCAGTGGGTGTCAGTGTATCTACTGGCTCGGGGTAGAATCACTACCAGAGTGCTACCCTTCTTTGTCCCTTGCTGGAGATGGTACGGCCGGGGCGGGGAACCCGCCGTGGTGTCGACGGGAGGGGATAAAAAGGGGGAGACGCCCTCGCCACGAAGTCGGTTGGTCTTCGGGGATCATCTCTTCACGCACCCAGGCACCTTTAGCCTGGGTGCGGGCGGTTCAAGGTTCCGGCCTAGGCGCCCTAGGCCTGGCCGGGATGAAGATGGAGTCCATCCCAGGCACCTTCAGCCTGGGATGAGGTACTATTGAGGAGGCCTGGGACCCGGTGGCTCCGACTGGGTCCCACGAGGGTGGAGTTGCTCCAGGGCGCCCCTCGCGAGGGGACCCGCATCTGAGGTGAGGAGGCTGGGGAGGTCACTCGTTCGAAGACCCGGTGTAGTGTCAACCCGGTGACGGATGGGCCTTCAGTAACTCTCTTGGAGGACATCTTCCCCTGATAGAGGCCTGCAGCGCAACCGAGGTATTCATGTCGAGACTCCTACAACCCTTGGTCATAGTATGGGGGGTGTAGGGACCCAGATCAGTATAGTGCCTCGACCTGCACATTTCACCGTATCATGCCATCACATTGCCTTGTAACTGAAGATACGAAATAAATCTAACCGTTGGATTGTGATCGGTGTATGGACTCTGTTAATGGGAGCAAAGGGAGGTTTTCTGCACGACAGACTCGGTACATGTTCAGGACACCGGCCCGAGGAAACATTAGGTATTGGCCTTCACCTCGCCTGCAAGTAGTAGGGAGGACATGGGCCGTAGCGCACCCTCACCCCTGTCGCGTGACATACCCCTAGGCTGAAAAAGAAGACGGGGTGTGGGGGAGGCCGCTACATATATAACTTCTTTCTTATTTTTTTATGGTAAAGCCTAAAATATTTTAACCACTTGCCGACCGGCACACGCCGATATACGTCGGCAGTATGGCACGAATGGGCAGATTAACATATATATACGTCGCCATTTAAGACGCGGCATTGTGGGTCCCGCGGATTCGATGTCCACCGGGAGTCCCGCGATCGTCTCACGGAGAGGCAGAATGGGGAAATGCTAATGTAAACAAGCATTTCCCCATTCTTCCTAGTGACAAGGACACTGATCACAGCTCCCTGTGATCGGGAGCGGTGATCAGTGTCATGTCACTCGTAGCCCATCCTCCCTACAGTTAGAACACATCACTGGGACACATTTAACCCCTTCAGCGCCCCCTACTGGTTAACCCCTTCACTGCCAGTGTCATTTTTACAGTAATCAGTGCATTTTTATAGCACTGGTCGCTGTAAAAATGACAATGGTCCCAAAATGGCGTCAAAAGTGTCCGATGTGTTCGCCATAATGTCACAGTCATGATAAAAATCGCAGATCTCTGCCATTACTAGTAAAAAAAAAAATTATGAATAAAAATGGCATAAAACTATCATCTATTTTGTAGACGCTATAACTTTTGCGCAAACCAATCAATACACGCTTATTGAGATTTGTTTTACCAAAAATATGTAGAAGAATACATATCGGCCTAAACTGAGGAAAAAATTTGTTTTTTTATATATTTTTTGGGGATATTTATTATAGCAAAAAGTATAAAATATTGCATTTTTTTCAAAATTGTCGCTCTATTTTTGCTTATAGCGCAAAAAATAAAAAGCGCAGAGGTGATCAAATACCACTAAAAAAAAAAGCACTATTTGTGGGAAAAAAAGGACGTAAATTTTGTTTGGGAGCCACGCCGCATGACCGCTCAATTGTCAGTTAAAGCGTTGCAGTGCCGAATCGCAAAAAGTGCTCTGGTCTTTGGCCAGTCAAATGGTCCGGGGCTTAAGTGGTTAAGCACGTTTTATTTTTTGTTGGTCAGGTAAATATGAAATTTTGCATGCGAATAGTTTGCATTCTCATTTCCAGACAGCAGGTGGAGCTCTTGTATCTTTATGTGTTTTTTAAGGTGTTGTTATCTACTTTGCTGGAAACATCCTGTTGTTTACAGGCCTCAGTATCTCAAGTGAAAATGTACACACTAAACTGAATGTCCCCAAATGACCTCCTTAGGATCCCCTCCTTGAAATGCACTGTACAAGGTTTCAGATTGAACAAAAACTCCAAAGGTAAACAGGTTCTTCTATGTAGAACACACATGTTATAGACTTCCTGTTGTTCTGGATGTACCCTGTATTACATGTTTATTTGTAAAACACAGATTTTATGTACAGTACATAGTTAACATATATAATAAATGACACTGTTCCACTCCTTTCATCAGCCTACAGAAAAGGAGATGGCTCTCTAGAGGTCAGGCAACTGTAACTTTCAAAGGTATACTTAAAAAAAGCTTTGACACATGTAAAGGAAATGCTAGCAATGCAGCATCATGCATCCTGAAATTCAGCTTTATTACATGAGAATTCACAGTTTTTGTAAATTAGATTTCTTTTCACATTTTATTTGTAGTCTCATTTTGTTTTTACAATAATAATACATTTGTCCGGTAGATTACAGCAGCCCACTCTGCTACACATTCAGAGCGTGAGATCAGAGAGCCATCTTGTATGAGAAAGATGCACGGTGGGTCTCGGTGTGCTTCAACTAATAGACATGTTTCCAGGGCAAGGACACTGCCAGTGGCAATCTACAGCCGTTCATAACTTGCTGCTGTACAGATTTTCTTCCAAAGCAATCCTCTGAGGGAACTGATCGCAGCACAACGTTCTGGCAGTTCTGGCCAATCTGCAGAGACTGAGAAAAACAAGCTATTAGTGAGGTCTGTGGGGACTGTATAATTATCAGTCAGGACTTGCCAGGTGATCAAGCTCAGGAAAGTTCCTCCTCCGAATGTTCTAGAATATTTAAAGCCACAACTCAAGAAATCCCAAAAGGAAAGTCAGTTTCTTGCCTTTAAAATCGCTATCATGTAAATATGACTAAAGGCGATGGGCTTATGTAATTGCCTAGTTACATGAGAACAGTAATTAATGCTGGTTGACATTTGGGTTTCAAGAAATTTCCTCCAAAGTTTTAAAGGACGTTACAATAAAATATAGGACATGTTACACTGGAGTTCTAGGTATTATTATTTTTTAAATTTGTGCTGTTCTGAATAGTGGAAGTGTTAAAGTGGCCTTATTTGGGCAATGACAGGAATCTCCTGGTCGGCAGCTGAATGGGGCTCATTGGTTGCTAAGACACTGTCGGCTGCAGAGCTGATTGGTTGTAGCAACTGACAACGCTATGCTACGGGGGCTGAACAAGATTGTCCAAGGCATTGACACTCAGACTTCAGTGCCACCTTCCACTATGCATCCAATAAATTCATGTACCAGTCCTTTTTAAAATTTTTGGGAAAAACAAAAGCAAACAGTGGACACCAGTTTAGACAGGTGGCATACAATGTGCACCTTCCCACCCCCACTCTTTAACAACCAACTTTTACTGTGCCCTGATTGGGCAAAGCTTTGCCCAATCAGAGAGCAAAATGCACTGTGCAGGGTTGCTGTGTCAGTTTCATTCCGGGCAGGGCTTTTTTTCAGGGGGAACTTGGTGGAATTCAGTTCCACCACCTCTGGCTCAGACCCTTTGGTGCCTGCTCTCCACAATCACTTGTAAACACAGAAGTCCGGTTTCTGTGTTTACAAGTGACAGCTCTGCACTCTGTGTGTAACCCCCATGAACTCTGCACTCTGTATGTAATGCAATACTTGTATTTAATGCCCCTTTAAGACCCTTCTACTGTTTGTGAAATCTGACCACACCCACTATTTGATGTGATTTGGAGGGTGTGTGTGGGGGAGGGGTTTTGGGGGGGGGTCGTGGTTGAGTTCCAGCACCTATTGTTTGAGAAAAAAAGCCCTGATTCCGGGACACTGTATTGTCCCAAAATGAAGGTGCCAGTACCTGGGACAGACCTGCAAAATGCGGGACTGTCCCGGGCAATCTGGGACACGTGGTCACTAGGGATGAGCTTCGTGTTCGAGTCGAACATACGTTCGACTCGAACATTGGCTGTTCGATCGTTCGACGAAGATCGAACGATTTGGGCCGTTCGCGCCAAATTCGAGTGACGCGAACGGCCCACAATGCACTACGCCATCGCAGTGTCATCCAGGCGCTGTGATTGGCCAAGCATGCACTGTGACCCCGCATGCTTGGCCAATCACAGCGCCGGCAGCGAGGAGAGCAATGATTGGCCACAGGCAGGATGCCTGTGGCCAATTATTGCTGAGGATGTTTAGTACACGCCCCACACTATAAAAGGCCGCCAGCACGGCGGCCTAGTGTAGTGTGTTCCGGAGCAGGGATAGAGTAGCATAGGCAGGGACAGTGACTGTTATTTCTTTCTTGCTTAACCTGGATTCCTTTAGTTTAGGGAAAGAGAAGGATAGGTAGGGAGAGTGTCAGTGTGTTTTGTGCTTCTGCTATAGTGTGCTTAAAAAAAACATTTATTCTAGGGACAGAAAACTCTAGGTAGGGACAGTGTCAGTTTCTTTCACTCTGCAAGTCCTTGTTTCCAGGGACCTGTAAGGACAGTGAGTTAATTGTCCTTGTGCTATATTGTGCTTAAAAAAAACATTTATTCTAGGGACAGAAAACTCTAGGTAGGGACAGTGTCAGTTTCTTTCACTCTGCAAGTCCTTGTTTCCAGGGACCTGTAAGGACAGTGAGTTAATTGTCCTTGTGCTATATTGTGATTTAAAAAAACATTTATTCTAGGGACAGAAAACTCTAGGTAGGGACAGTGTCAGTTTCTTTCACTCTGCAAGTCCTTGTTTCCAGGGACCTGTAAGGACAGTGAGTTAATTTTCCTTGTGCTATATTGTGATTAAAAAAAACATTTTTTCTAGGGACAGAAAACTGTAGGTGGGGAGAGTGTTTTTTTTCTTTCACTCTGCAAGTCCTTGTTTCCAGGGACCTGTAAGGACAGTGAGTTAATTGTCCTTGTGCTATATTGTGCTTAAAAAAAACATTTATTCTAGGGACAGAAAACTCTAGGTAGGGACAGTGTCAGTTTCTTTCACTCTGCAAGTCCTTGTTTCCAGGGACCTGTAAGGACAGTGAGTTAATTGTCCTTGTGCTATATTGTGATTAAAAAAAACATTTATTCTAGGGACAGAAAACTCTAGGTAGGGACAGTGTCAGTTTCTTTCACTCTGCAAGTCCTTGTTTCCAGGGACCTGTAAGGACAGTGAGTTAATTTTCCTTGTGCTATATTGTGATTAAAAAAAACATTTTTTCTAGGGACAGAAAACTGTAGGTAGGGAGAGTGTTTTTTTTCTTTCACTCTGCAAGTCCTTGTTTCCAGGGACCTGTAAGGACAGTGAGTTAATTGTCCTTGTGCTATATTGTGCTTAAAAAAAACATTTATTCTAGGGACAGAAAACTCTAGGTAGGGACAGTGTCAGTTTCTTTCACTCTGCAAGTCCTTGTTTCCAGGGACCTGTAAGGACAGTGAGTTAATTGTCCTTGTGCTATATTGTGATTAAAAAAAACATTTATTCTAGGGACAGAAAACTCTAGGTAGGGACAGTGTCAGTTTCTTTCACTCTGCAAGTCCTTGTTTCCAGGGACCTGTAAGGACAGTGAGTTAATTTTCCTTGTGCTATATTGTGATTAAAAAAAACATTTTTTCTAGGGACAGAAAACTGTAGGTAGGGAGAGTGTTTTTTTTCTTTCACTCTGCAAGTCCTTGTTTCCAGGGACCTGTAAGGACAGTGAGTTAATTGTCCTTGTGCTATATTGTGCTTAAAAAAAACATTTATTCTAGGGACAGAAAACTCTAGGTAGGGACAGTGTCAGTTTCTTTCACTCTGCAAGTCCTTGTTTCCAGGGACCTGTAAGGACAGTGAGTTAATTGTCCTTGTGCTATATTGTGATTAAAAAAAACATTTATTCTAGGGACAGAAAACTCTAGGTAGGGACAGTGTCAGTTTCTTTCACTCTGCAAGTCCTTGTTTCCAGGGACCTGTAAGGACAGTGAGTTAATTTTCCTTGTGCTATATTGTGATTAAAAAAAACATTTTTTCTAGGGACAGAAAACTGTAGGTAGGGAGAGTGTTTTTTTTCTTTCACTCTGCAAGTCCTTGTTTCCAGGGACCTGTAAGGACAGTGAGTTAATTGTCCTTGTGCTATATTGTGCTTAAAAAAAACATTTATTCTAGGGACAGAAAACTCTAGGTAGGGACAGTGTCAGTTTCTTTCACTCTGCAAGTCCTTGTTTCCAGGGACCTGTAAGGACAGTGAGTTAATTTTCCTTGTGCTATATTGTGATTAAAAAAAACATTTATTCTAGGGACAGAAAACTCTAGGTAGGGACAGTGTCAGTTTCTTTCACTCTGCAAGTCCTTGTTTCCAGG
The DNA here is from genome assembly GCA_029206835.1 of Rana muscosa. Classification (NCBI taxonomy): domain Eukaryota; kingdom Metazoa; phylum Chordata; class Amphibia; order Anura; family Ranidae; genus Rana; species Rana muscosa. The sequence goes on along the minus strand of CM055122.1, from coordinate 255,277,955 downwards.
GACCTGTAAGGACAGTGAGTTAATTTTCCTTGTGCTATATTGTGATTAAAAAAAACATTTATTCTAGGGACAGAAAACTCTAGGTAGGGACAGTGTCAGTTTCTTTCACTCTGCAAGTCCTTGTTTCCAGGGACCTGTAAGGACAGTGAGTTAATTTTCCTTGTGCTATATTGTGATTAAAAAAAACATTTATTCTAGGGACAGAAAACTCTAGGTAGGGACAGTGTCAGTTTCTTTCACTCTGCAAGTCCTTGTTTCCAGGGACCTGTAAGGACAGTGAGTTAATTTTCCTTGTGCTATATTGTGATTAAAAAAAACATTTATTCTAGGGACAGAAAACTCTAGGTAGGGACAGTGTCAGTTTCTTTCACTCTGCAAGTCCTTGTTTCCAGGGACCTGTAAGGACAGTGAGTTAATTGTCCTTGTGCTATATTGTGCTTAAAAAAACATTTTTTCTAGGGACAGAAAACTCTAGGTAGGGAGAGTGTTTTTTTTTTTTCACTCTGCAAGTCCTTGTTTCCAGGGACCTGTAAGGACAGTGAGTTAATTGTCCTTGTGCTATATTGTGCTTAAAAAAAACATTTATTCTAGGGACAGAAAACTCTAGGTAGGGACAGTGTCAGTTTCTTTCACTCTGCAAGTCCTTGTTTCCAGGGACCTGTAAGGACAGTGAGTTAATTTTCCTTGTGCTATATTGTGATTAAAAAAAACATTTTTTCTAGGGACAGAAAACTGTAGGTAGGGAGAGTGTTTTTTTTCTTTCACTCTGCAAGTCCTTGTTTCCAGGGACCTGTAAGGACAGTGAGTTAATTGTCCTTGTGCTATATTGTGCTTAAAAAAAACATTTATTCTAGGGACAGAAAACTCTAGGTAGGGACAGTGTCAGTTTCTTTCACTCTGCAAGTCCTTGTTTCCAGGGACCTGTAAGGACAGTGAGTTAATTTTCCTTGTGCTATATTGTGATTAAAAAAAACATTTTTTCTAGGGACAGAAAACTGTAGGTAGGGAGAGTGTTTTTTTTCTTTCACTCTGCAAGTCCTTGTTTCCAGGGACCTGTAAGGACAGTGAGTTAATTTTCCTTGTGCTATATTGTGATTAAAAAAAACATTTTTTCTAGGGACAGAAAACTGTAGGTAGGGAGAGTGTTTTTTTTCTTTCACTCTGCAAGTCCTTGTTTCCAGGGACCTGTAAGGACAGTGAGTTAATTGTCCTTGTGCTATATTGTGCTTAAAAAAAACATTTTTTCTAGGGACAGAAAACTGTAGGTAGGGAGAGTGTTTTTTTTTTTTCACTCTGCAAGTCCTTGTTTCCAGGGACCTGTAAGGACAGTGAGTTAATTGTCCTTGTGCTATATTGTGCTTAAAAAAAACATTTATTCTAGGGACAGAAAACTCTAGGTAGGGACAGTGTCAGTTTCTTTCACTCTGCAAGTCCTTGTTTCCAGGGACCTGGAGAGACATTGAGTGAATTGTCCTTGTGCTATATTGTGATTAAAAAAAACATTTATTCTAGGGACAGAAAACTCTAGGTAGGGACAGTGTCAGTTTCTTTCACTGTGAAAGTCCTTGTTTCAAGGGACAGAGAAGGACACCTGAAGGTAGCCCTTATTGCTTTTTTCCCATCTCCCTGCAGGCCATCTATTAGAATGTCTGGAAGGCAAACAAGGAGAGGCAGACAGTCAGGAGGCAATAAAAGAGGGCAAGCAGGCTCTGTGTCTGGGGGCAACAGTGCTGGTCGTGGACGCGGTGCATTGTCATCAGCACATGGCCATGGGACACGCTTGTCCTTCTTTTCGGCAGCTGGACATGTTGAGCCACATCATGCCGAAGACTTGGTAGAGTGGATGACCAAGCCCTCCTCCTCCTCCTCATCCTCTCTCACCCAGGCTCAGGGTACTGGAAAAGCAGCTGCCAAAGCGTCGTCTTCCCTGGTATCAATGTCAGACAAATCATCAGTCACTCCTTCCCTAGACCCACCATGTCCTCCTCCTGAGGAGTCCCCCGAACTGTTTCAGCACAGTGTTGGGTACATGCTCCAGGAGGATGCCCAGCGTTTCGAAGGGTCTGATGATGAAACCCAGCTAGAGGAAGGCAGTAGCGTGAGAGCAGACAGAGGGGATGCTCAAGAAGGACACCAATCTGGCAGTCATGTTCCAGCAGCTGCAGCATACTGCCAGATTGGCTCCAGTGATGAGGAGGGAGGGGATGATGAGGTCAATGACTCCACGTGGGTGCCTAATAGGAGAGAGGAGGAGGAGGAGGATGAGGAGGAGGCACATCTCCAACGAGGCAGGATGCCCTTTGGTGGCCAGCGTAAGGGCAGTACACCGACGGAATCACACCGCAGAGCTCCGCCTGTGCAGGGCGCTGCCTCTGCCCGTCATTCAAAAAGTTCTTTGGTGTGGGCCTTTTTTGAGGCTAGTGCATCAGATCGCACAGCTGCTGTTTGCAACATATGTCTCAAGCGTATATCGCGTGGCCAAAACATCAGCCGCTTGGGTACCACATGCCTGACCAGACATATGTTGACCTGCCATGCAGCTCGTTGGCAAGCCTACCTCAAAGACCCACACCAAAGAACCAAGCGGACCTCTCCTTGCACCGCATCAGCTGGGATCTCCAACCCCACTATAACTTCAGTCCTCTCTGAAACATGCACTGAGAGGAATGAAGGTGTAGAATTAGGTGTGTCACAGCCAAGTACTTGCGCCCACTCTGCTAGCAGTACACCGACGTCCGATTCTAGCAGGCAAATTTCCCTGCCCCAGCTGCTGGACCGTCGAAAGAAGTTCACTCCCAGCCATCCACATGCCCAGCGGTTGAATGCTAGCTTGGCTAAATTGCTAGCGCTTCAACTGCTGCCTTTTCAGTTGGTAGACTCGGCCCCCTTCCGTGAGTTTGTGCAATGTGCGGTTCCTCAGTGGCAGGTTCCCAAACGCCACTTTTTCTCACGGAAGGCTATTCCGGCTCTCTACCGGCATGTGGAAGGCAATGTCTTGGCCTCGCTGGACAGGGCGGTCAGCGGTAAGGTGCATATTACCGCTGACTCATGGTCCAGCAGGCATGGACAGGGACGTTACCTTTCTTTCACGGCCCATTGGGTCACTCTTTTGGCAGCTGGGAAGGATTCAGGACAAGGTGCAGTAGTGTTGGAGGTTGTCCCACCGCCACGCCTCCAAAATGCTACTACTGGTTGTGACACACCTCTCTCCTCCACCCCCTCCTCTTCTTCTTCCTCCATGGCCTCTTCCTGTGGTTTGTCCTATGAACCAGCGGTGCTCCGTAGCCGTTCACGGGGCTACGCAAGTACGCAGGCAAAAAGATGCCATGCCGTGCTTGCGCTGGTGTGTTTGGGGGACAGAAGCCACACTGGGGCAGAGGTCCTGTCTGCTCTGCAGGGCCAGGCCGAGAGGTGGTTGACGCCACGCCAGCTTAAGCCAGGAATGGTGGTTTGCGACAATGGCACCAACCTCCTCTCCGCCCTCCGACAGGGACAACTGACCCATGTGCCCTGTGTGGCTCACGTCCTTAACCTGGTGGTGCAGCGCTTCTTGGGCAGGTACCCGGGCTTACAGGATGTCCTGAGGCAGGCCAGGAAAGTCTGTGTGCATTTCCGCAGATCTTATAATGCCAGTGCTCGCCTGGCTGAGCTGCAAAAGGAGTTGAACCTGCCCAAGAACCGCCTTATATGTGACATGCCCACCAGGTGGAACTCAACGTTGGCCATGCTGCAGCGGCTGCACACGCAGCAGAGGGCCATCAATGAGTACCTGTGCGACTACGGCACCAGGACAGGGTCAGGGGAGCTTGGTTTTTTTTCTCCACGCCAGTGGGGCATGATCAGGGATGCATGCACTGTCCTGGCACCATTTGAGGAGGCCACGAGGATGGTGAGCAGTGACAGTGCATGCATCAGTGACACTGTACCTCTTGTCCACCTGTTGGAGCACACGCTGCGTGGAATAATGGACAGGGCACTTGAGGCAGAACAGAGGCAGGAAGAGGAGGACTTCCTTGCCTCTCAAGGCCCCCTTTACCCAGACAGTGTTCCTTCTGTCCCACCCATCGCACAGGAAGAGGAGGAGGAGGAGGAGGAGGAGGAGGAGGAGGATTGTGTCAGCATGGAGGTGGAGGCTGGCACTCAGCATCATCAGCAGCAGTCTTTTAGGGATGATTTACAGTCCCAAGAAACCAGTGGACTTGTACGTGGCTGGGAGGAGGTGGCTGCGGATCATGTCGTCCTTAGTGACCCAGAGGACTCCGGAGCGAATGCCTCAGCAAACCTACGCTGCATGGCCTCCCTGATCCTGCAAAGTCTGCGGAAGGATCCTCGTATTCTTCGGATCAAGGAGAGGGACCATTACTGGCTGGCCACTCTCCTTGATCCACGGTACAAGGGTAAGGTTGCGGACCTTATGTTACCGTCGCAGAGGGAGCAGAGGATGAGACAACTCCGGGAGGCCTTGCAGAAAGGTCTGTGCAACGCGTTCCCAGAGACTGGGAGGTTGCAAACTCCTGGTCCTGGACAACGAGTTGCTGAGGCTTCGGCCAGTCAAAGAAGGAGCGGTGGGGAAGGTGGCCGTCTGACCGATGCGTTCAGACAATTCTTTAGTCCGCAGCCCCAAAGTATGATCGGTTCCAGCAACCATCGCCAGCGTCTGATAAACATGGTGCAGGAATATCTAGGGGCAAGGTCAGACTTGGACACCTTCCCCACCGAAAATCCTCTGGCTTACTGGGTCTTGAGGATGGATCACTGGCCAGAGCTTGCACAGTATGCAATTGAGCTACTGGCCTGTCCTGCATCCAGCGTTCTTTCGGAACGCACATTCAGTGCTGCTGGAGGATTTGTCACGGATCACAGGGTGCGCCTGTCCACCGACTCGGTTGATCGACTGACTTTCATCAAGATGAACCAGTCTTGGATCACCACCAGCTACCACACACCTGATGCTGATATAACAGACTAATTGATTTTAAAATGTCACATCCCTTCAAGACTGATGCTGATGCTGAGTGCCTGTGCTGTTATGTTGACTGGCTATCCTCCTCCTCCGAGTCCTCAATGATACGATTGATGATGATAGCTTGGAAGATCATTTTTGTTTATGGGTGCCGCCACCAGTGCCTAACGCCCAATTTTTCAGCCCCTGTTTAACAGGGGCGTGTAATTACAATTTTTGAAGCAATACTTTGCAACAGGGCTCATTGCTGTGCTCCAAGTACAGTATCTGTGAGGAGTTGCAGTGTTGTGCCACCAGTGCCTAAGGCCCAATTTTTCAGCCCCTGTTTAACAGGGGCGTGTCATTACAATTTTTGAAGCAATACTTTGCAACAGGGCTCATTGCTGTGCTCCAAGTACAGTATCTGTGAAGGGTTGCAGTGTTGTGCCACCAGTGCCTAAGGCCCAATTTTTCAGCCCCTGTTCAACAGGGGCATGTAATTACAATTCTTGATCTAATAATTCACAGCAGGGCCCATTGCTGCACCCACCAAGAGTAACTGTCAGGGCTTACAGTGTTGTGGCACCAGCACCACCATCAAAGGCCCAATTTTTACTACCACTGTTCAACAATTATATGTAATTAAAATTCCTGATATAATAGTTGACAGCAGGGCGTTCCAGCACCAACCAAGAGTAACTGTGAGTGCTTACAGTGTTGTGCCAACACCAACAACTAAGGGGCCTATTTCTGCAGAGTATATACGGCAGGTCCCTACTTTCAAACATCCAACTTACAAACGACTCCTACTTGCAAACGCAAGAAGACAACAGGAAGTGAGAGGAAATCTACCACTAGGAAGGAAAATTCTCTCCTGTAAGAATAAATATGGGAGAAAGGTGTCTCCTCTGTACTGATGCTTTATCAGCAATCCTTGTTTCAAGAAAAACACCACATTTCAAAAACAGTTGTCATTAGGACGGAAAGTGAGGTGAAATGTTCTGAACAGGGGCACAGACAGCAAAACAAATGTTACAGGGGTGATAACCCTTACCTATGTTTTCCAAAAAGTTTAAAAATAGATTTTTGGTCTGGAGCTACACTTCAACAATGTACCTGTTCAAAATTACAAACAGATTCTACATAAGAACAAACCTACAGTCCCTGTCTTGTATGCACCGCCTGTATACGGCTGTTCTGAGTATATAGGGCCTTTTTTATTTTATGTGCGGGGTTCCCCTTAATATCCATACAAGACCCAAAGGGGCTGGTAATGGGCTGGGGTAGGGGGGGGGTCATGGGGTAGCTATGCCATTTTTCTTAAAGATTTTCATCCATATTACCGGGACCAGACATTACATTAAAGCCGCAAGCAGTTTTAAATGGCTTTTTTTTCCTTTAGAAGTGTCATTTTGTGCAGGGACAGTTCTAAACACGGGAAACACGTGGCACTTCACAGGCATACTTTAGACACCCCCCAGGTACGATATTTAAAGGAATATTTGACTTTTTTTTTTTCACTTTATGCATCATTAAAATGACTGCTCCCGGAAAACGACCGTTTTTAAAACTTATTTTTGCATTGATACATGTCCCCTGGTGCAGAACCCGGGTTCCCAAACCCTTTTTAGGACAATAACATGCATAATAGTTTTTATAATTAGCACTTTAGAATTCGAACGTTCGCATCCATTGTATTTAATAGGGTTCTAATGTTCGTTCGAACTTTCGGTCCGTTCGCGGGTTCTGGTGCGAACCGAACCCGGGGGTGTTCGGCTCATCACTAGTGGTCACCCTAGGTATACAGTACCGACACTTCCAGCACTGAATGTATGTACTGGAAAGGGGTGCTTGGGCATGCAGGCAAACAGTCCAAAATATCTCCTATCACCCCCAAACAGCAGCTGCTATAGAGACTCTTATATCCTATTATTATTGTTGACTTAAATCCCTAGCTGGCACTAGGATGTTTTCAGCATTAGCAGATGGAATTACTTAAAGTGGAACTTAGCCCAAAGGGGGAAGTTCTGCACTTCCTCCTCCTTCCTTCCTCCTCCCGCCCTCCTCCTTCACATTTAGCATTTAGGGGGGGGGCAGTGAGTACTAGGGTTTCGCTGTGGCGATCTTAGTGAAAGTCCGGCCCCCCTCCTTCCACCTCAGCCTTCTGGGGAAGCCAGCTGTGAAGCGCCGGAAGCAGTCACAGTCACAGTCGGCTGCTCACATTTAGTATGCTGGCACCGGGGACTGAAGCCCAGTGAAGAAACTGGCCAGGTGAAGACAGCGCTGGATCCTTGGACAGATGAGATCCCTATTACTGAATGTCAGCAGCTACAGTTTTTGTAGCTGCTGACTTTTAGTTTTTCAAAAGATGACTGAACAACCTCAGATTGGTCTTTACTGCATTTGCTGACATTTATTTTATAATTCCAGGTCAATTCATTGTCTCTGATGTGCCTTCTGCCTGCAAAGCGAGAAGCTACTGAGCCATCCTGGTTGCACTTGCCTGTGTCCCTCTCTGTAGTCTTCTACAGTAAAGGTTGCGGGCACTGAACGTATTCTCTCTGGAGAAGAGACGCTTGAGAGGGGATATGAGTTCAATTTACAAATATCGTACTGGTGACTAGTGATGAGCCGAACACCCCCGGGTTCGGTTCGCACCAGAACCCGCGAACGGACCGAAAGTTCGTACGAACATTAGAACCCTATTAAATACAATGGATGCGAACGTTCGAATTCTAAAGTGCTAATTATAACGACTATTATGCATGTTATTGTCCTAAAAAGGGTTTGGGAACCCGGGTTCTGCACCAGGGGACATGTATCAATGCAAAAAGAAGTTTTAAAAACGGTCGTTTTTCGGGAGCAGTCATTTTAATGATGCATAAAGTGAAAAAAAAAAAAGTCAAATATTCCTTTAAATATCGTACCTGGGGGGTGTCTAAAGTATGCCTGTGAAGTGCCACGTGTTTCCCGTGTTTAGAACTGTCCCTGCACAAAATGACACTTCTAAAGGAAAAAAAAGCCATTTAAAACTGCTTGCGGCTTTAATGTAATGTCTGGTCCCGGTAATATGGATGAAAATCTTTAAGAAAAATGGCATAGCTACCCCATGACCCCCCCCCTACCCCAGCCCATTACCAGCCCCTTCGGGTCTTGTATGGATATTAAGGGGAACCCCGCACATAAAATAAAAAAGGCCCTATATACTCTGAACAGCCGTATACAGGCGGTGCATACAAGACAGGGACTGTAGGTTTGTTCTTATGTAGAATCTGTTTGTAATTTTGAACAGGTACATTGTTTAAGTGTAGCTCCAGCCCAAAAATCTATTTTTAAACTTTTTGGAAAACATAGGTAAGGGTTATCACCCCTGTAACATTTGTTTTGCTGTCTGTGCCCCTGTTCAGAACATTTCACCTCACTTTCCGTCCCAATGACAACTCTTTTTGAAATGTGGTGTTTTTCTTGAAACAAGGATTGGTGATAAAGCATCAGTACAGAGGAGACACCTTTCTCCCATATTAATTCTTACAGGAGAGAATTTTCCTTCCTAGGGGTAGATTTCCTCTCACTTCCTGTTGTCTTCTTGCGTTTGCAAGTAGGAGTCGTTTGTAAGTTGGATGTTTGAAAGTAGGGACCTGCCGTATATACTCTGCAGAAATAGGCCCCTTAGTTGTTGGTGTTGGCACAACACTGTAAGCACTCACAGTTACTCTTGGTTGGTGCTGGAACGCCCTGCTGTCAACTATTATATCAGGAATTGTAATTACATATAATTGTTGAACAGTGGTAGTAAAAATTGGGCCTTTGATGGTGGTGCTGGTGCCACAACACTGTAAGCCCTGACAGTTACTCTTGGTGGGTGCAGCAATGGGCCCTGCTGTGAATTATTAGATCAAGAATTGTAATTACATGCCCCTGTTGAACAGGGGCTGAAAAATTGGGCCTTAGGCACTGGTGGCACAACACTCCAACCCCTCACAGATACTGTACTTGGAGCACAGCAATGAGCCCTGTTGCAAAGTATTGCTTCAAAAATTGTAATTACACGCCCCTGTTAAACAGGGGCTGAAAAATTGGGCCTTAGCCACTGGTGGCGGCACCCATAAACAAAAATGATCTTCCAAGCTATCATCATCAATCGTATCATTGAGGACTCGGAGGAGGAGGATAGCCAGTCAACATAACAGCACAGGCACTCAGCATCAGCATCAGTCTTGAAGGGATGTGACATGTTAAAATCAATTAGTCTGTTATATCAGCATCAGGTGTGTGGTAGCTGGTGGTGATCCAAGACTGGTTCATCTTGATGAAAGTCAGTCGATCAACTGAGTCGGTGGACAGGCGCACCCTGTGATCCGTGACAAATCCTCCAGCAGCACTGAATGTGCGTTCCGAAAGAACGCTGGATGCAGGACAGGCCAGTAGCTCAATTGCATACTGTGCAAGCTCTGGCCAGTGATCCATCCTCAAGACCCAGTAAGCCAGAGGATTTTCGGTGGGGAAGGTGTCCAAGTCTGACCTTGCCCCTAGATATTCCTGCACCATGTTTATCAGACGCTGGCGATGGTTGCTGGAACCGATCATACTTTGGGGCTGCGGACTAAAGAATTGTCTGAACGCATCGGTCAGACGGCCACCTTCCCCACCGCTCCTTCTTTGACTGGCCGAAGCCTCAGCAACTCGTTGTCCAGGACCAGGAGTTTGTAACCTCCCAGTCTCTGGGAACGCGTTGCACAGACCTTTCTGCAAGGCCTCCCGGAGTTGTCTCATCCTCTGCTCCCTCTGCGACGGTAACATAAGGTCCGCAACCTTACCCTTGTACCGTGGATCAAGGAGAGTGGCCAGCCAGTAATGGTCCCTCTCCTTGATCCGAAGAATACGAGGATCCTTCCGCAGACTTTGCAGGATCAGGGAGGCCATGCAGCGTAGGTTTGCTGAGGCATTCGGTCCGGAGTCCTCTGGGTCACTAAGGACGACATGATCCGCAGCCACCTCCTCCCAGCCACGTACAAGTCCACTGGTTTCTTGGGACTGTAAATCATCCCTAAAAGACTGCTGCTGATGATGCTGAGTGCCAGCCTCCACCTCCATGCTGACACAATCCTCCTCCTCCTCCTCCTCCTCCTTCTCCTCCTCTTCCTGTGCGATAGGTGGGACAGAAGGAACACTGTCTGGGTAAAGGGGGCCTTGAGAGGCAAGGAAGTCCTCCTCTTCCTGCCTCTGTTCTGCCTCAAGTGCCCTGTCCATTATTCCACGCAGTGTGTGCTCCAACAGGTGGACAAGAGGTACAGTGTCACTGATGCATGCACTGTCACTGCTCACCATCCTCGTGGCCTCCTCAAATGGTGCCAGGACAGTGCATGCATCCCTGATCATGCCCCACTGGCGTGGAGAAAAAAAACCAAGCTCCCCTGACCCTGTCCTGGTGCCGTAGTCGCACAGGTACTCATTGATGGCCCTCTGCTGCGTGTGCAGCCGCTGCAGCATGGCCAACGTTGAGTTCCACCTGGTGGGCATGTCACATATAAGGCGGTTCTTGGGCAGGTTCAACTCCTTTTGCAGCTCAGCCAGGCGAGCACTGGCATTATAAGATCTGCGGAAATGCACACAGACTTTCCTGGCCTGCCTCAGGACATCCTGTAAGCCCGGGTACCTGCCCAAGAACCGCTGCACCACCAGGTTAAGGACGTGAGCCACACAGGGCACATGGGTCAGTTGTCCCTGTCGGAGGGCGGAGAGGAGGTTGGTGCCATTGTCGCAAACCACCATTCCTGGCTTAAGCTGGCGTGGCGTCAACCACCTCTCGGCCTGGCCCTGCAGAGCAGACAGGACCTCTGCCCCAGTGTGGCTTCTGTCCCCCAAACACACCAGCGCAAGCACGGCATGGCATCTTTTTGCCTGCGTACTTGCGTAGCCCCTTGAACGCCTACGGAGCACCGCTGGTTCCGAGGACAAACCACAGGAAGAGGCCATGGAGGAAGAAGAAGAGGAGGGGGTGGAGGAGAGAGGTGTGTCACAACCAGTAGTAGCATTTTGGAGGCGTGGCGGTGGAACAACCTCCAACACTACTGCACCTTGTCCTGCATCCTTCCCAGCTGCCAAAAGAGTGACCCAATGGGCCGTGAAAGAAAGGTAACGTCCCTGTCCATGCCTGCTGGACCATGAGTCAGCGGTAATATGCACCTTACCGCTGACCGCCCTGTCCAGCGAGGCCAAGACATTGCCTTCCACATGCCGGTAGAGAGCCGGAATAGCCTTCCGTGAGAAAAAGTGGCGTTTGGGAACCTGCCACTGAGGAACCGCACATTGCACAAACTCACGGAAGGGGGCCGAGTCTACCAACTGAAAAGGCAGCAGTTGAAGCGCTAGCAATTTAGCCAAGCTAGCATTCAACCGCTGGGCATGTGGATGGCTGGGAGTGAACTTCTTTCGACGGTCCAGCAGCTGGGGCAGGGAAATTTGCCTGCTAGAATCGGACGTCGGTGTACTGCTAGCAGAGTGGCCGCAAGTACTTGGCTGTGACACACCTAATTCTACACCTTCATTCCTCTCAGTGCATGTTTCAGAGAGGACTGAAGTTATAGTGGGGTTGGAAATCCCAGCTGATGCGGTGCAAGGAGAGGTCCGCTTTGTTCTTTGGTGTGGGTCTTTGAGGTAGGCTTGCCAACGAGCTGCATGGCAGGTCAACATATGTCTGGTCAGGCATGTGGTACCCAAGCGGCTGATGTTTTGGCCACGCGATATACGCTTGAGACATATGTTGCAAACAGCAGCTGTGCGATCTGATGCACTAGCCTCAAAAAAGGCCCACACCAAAGAACTTTTTGAATGACGGGCAGAGGCAGCGCCCTGCACAGGCGGAGCTCTGCGGTGTGATTCCGTCGGTGTACTGCCCTTACGCTGGCCACCAAAGGGCATCCTGCCTCGTTGGAGATGTGCCTCCTCCTCATCCTCCTCCTCCTCCTCTCTCCTATTAGGCACCCACGTGGAGTCAGTGACCTCATCATCCCCTCCCTCCTCATCACTGGAGCCAATCTGGCAGTATGCTGCAGCTGCTGGAACATGACTGCCAGATTGGTGTCCTTCTTGAGCATCCCCTCTGTCTGCTCTCACGCTACTGCCTTCCTGTAGCTGGGTTTCATCATCAGACCCTTCGAAACGCTGGGCATCCTCCTGGAGCATGTACCCAACACTGTGCTCAAACAGTTCGGGGGACTCCTCAGGAGGAGGACATGGTGGGTCTAGGGAAGGAGTGACTGATGATGAGTCTGACATTGATACCAGGGAAGAGGACGCTTTGGCAGCTGCTTTGCCAGTACCCTGAGCCTGGGTGAGAGAGGATGAGGAGGAGGAGGAGGAGGGCTTGGTCATCCACTCTACCAAGTCTTCGGCATGATGTGGCTCAACATGTCCAGCTGCCGAAAAGAAGGACAAGCGTGTCCCATGGCCATGTGCTGATGACAATGCACCGCGTCCACGACCAGCACTGTTGCCCCCAGACACAGAGCCTGCTTGCCCTCTTTTATTGCCTCCTGACTGTCTGCCTCTCCTTGTTTGCCTTCCAGACATTCTAATACATGGCCTGCAGGGAGATGGGAAAAAAGCAATAAGGGCTACCTTCAGGTGTCCTTCTCTGTCCCTTTACTTAAGGATTTCTAAATATGGTTGAGGATGATTGCTTTCGCACAGAATAGCACAACGACAATTTCCCTGACTGTCCAAAAAACAAGGATTTCAAAGATGGTTGATGATCAATGCTTTAGCACACTATAGCACAAGGAGAATTTCCCTCACTGTCCTTCCCTGTCCCTAGAAACAAGGATTAGCACAGTAAAACACACTGACACTCTCCCTACCTATAGTTTTCTGTCCCTAGAAAAAATGTTTTTTTAAAGATGGTTGATGATCAATGCTTTAGCACACTATAGCACCAGGAGAATTTCCCTCACTGTCCTTCCCTGTCCCTAGAAACAAGGATTAGCACAGTGAAACACACTGACACTCTCCCTACCTATAGTTTTCTGTCTCTAGAAAAAATGTTTTTTTAAAGATGGTTGATGATCAATGCTTTAGCACAGTATAGCACAAGGAGAATTTCCCTCACTGTCCTTCCCTGTCCCTAGAAACAAGGATTAGCACAGTAAAACACACTGACACTCTCCCTACCTATCCTTCTCTTTCCCTAAACTAAAGGAATCCAGGTTAAGCAAGAAAAAAAAAATGTCACTGTCCCTGCCTATGCTTCTCTTTCCCTGCTCCGGAACACACTACACTAGGCCGCCGTGCTGGCGGCCTTTTATAGTGTGGGGCGTGTACTAAACACCCTCAGCAATAATTGGCCACAGGCATCCTGCCTGTGGCCAATCATTGCTCTCCTCGCTGCCGGCGCTGTGATTGGCCAAGCATGCGGGGTCACAGTGCATGCTTGGCCAATCACAGCGCCTGGATGACACTGCGATGGCGTAGTGCATTGTGGGCCGTTCGCGTCACTCGAATTAGGCGCGAACGGCCCAAATCGTTCGATCTTCGTCGAACGATCGAACAGCCGATGTTCGAGTCGAACGTATGTTCGACTCGAACACCGAGCTCATCCCTACTGGTGACCCTACAATAGGGATAAAACTTTTTTGTGGAAGGGAGTTTAACAAGACACATGGCCACTCATTAAAATTAGAAGGAAAGCGGTTTAACCTTAAACTACGTAGAGGGTTCTTTACTGTAAGAAAGGCAAGGATATGGAATTCCCTTCCACAGGGAGTGGTCTCAGCGGGGGGCATCGATATTTTCAAAAAACTATTAGATAAGCACCTGAACGACCGCAACATACAACATACAATGTAATACTGACAAATAATCACACACATAGGTTGGACTTGATGGACTTGTGTCTTTTTTCAACCTCATCTACTATGTAACTATGTAAACAATTGTTACCATTTAGGCCTCATGCACACTGCTGCTCATAAACTCACGTTTAGAAGCTTTTGGCATTTTTTTGCCAAAGCCCCTGAACCCAACTCAGTAAAAGTCCATGTACACATTGGGTTTTACCAGAGTTTAGGAGAAGAAAAGTTTTGAAGTAGTCAAATCTCCTCTCCTGAACACAGAACAATCGCGTTAAAGAGAGAAGCTTTTGGGCATAAAAAAACATGCCTAAATGCGCATAAACGCATCTTTAGCATTTATTCATTTCAATGGACAGAATAAATAAAAATTCTGGCCAATTAAATAAACTCCCAAACACCAAATGCTATTAAACTCTGCTAAACTCACCTAAACTGCTTTGAAACCTCTTCCCTAGAGACACTCCATAACATTATCTATAGAGGCCGGGTCTCAGCTCGTCTCGGCACATCCATATTAGCTATTTCTCTTTCATTATTTCGCTCAATTGTTTCGAAGATATCTAAACAATCTTGGTCGACCTCCCCCTATAACCCTCTGTGGTTCAATCCCAATCTGCAGGAACTATACTCCCTACTAGGCTTGTGCAATTCGTTTCGTAACGAATCGAAATTCGTCCGAATTTAGCAACTTTCGGACATTTCGAATTTCCAAACAAAGCAATTACGAATAAAACCGAATCCGAAATAAATTATATCGCAAATAGCGAATGCCCGAATGTCTTCGGCATAATTTGTTATGAAAAAAGTTACGAATGTACGAATCCATTCGAAGCACAATAATGCCGCGTACACACGACCGCTTTTAATGTCATTGAAAAAAACTGCGTTTTTCTCTACGTGATTCTTCTCAAGCCTGCCTTGCCTACACACTATCATGAAAAAAAATGTTTGAGCAAAGTGCGGTGACGTACAACTCGTACAACGGCACTATATATGTGTCCAGAATCAACGAAAAACAATGTACTCTACTGAAAGTACGAATTATAAATCAACTAAAAATAAGGCTTACATTAATACGAATCATTCCGATTCAACGAAAAATGTCGCTTGCGAAAATACGAATTAGTCCGAACGTGAAAAATCCCGTCTAGCAAAATTACGAACGATTACGAATCAACAGGAACAAAAAGAAACAAACCAAAACTAAACAAATTTTTCCATTGTGCACAAGAAACGAACCGAAACTAAACAAATTTTTCCGTTGTGCACAAGTCTACTCCCTACCCGATCCCAATCGCTGGTACTCTAAAGGGGTTAAATACCTATGTCATTTATACGATGCACAGGGTTTTAAAGTGGTTGTAAACCCTGTTATAGAATTTTTTTTTTCAGACTAACCTGCAAGACAAAGGCATAATGAACTAGTATGACTAGCATACTAGCCCATTATGCATCACTTACCTTAGATCGGGGCCCCCGAAGGCGTCCTCGTCTCCCTCTCCAGCCATCGCTGCGGCGATAGCTGGAAGGTTACTTCCGGGTATTGCCGCTCCAGCCAATCACAGCGCCGCTCCGGCGCTGTAATTGGCCGGAGCGGCGAAGACGTGACTCCGTGCATGCGCGCGGGAGCCGTCAAATCCGGCTAAGCCGGATTTATGAATGGGATTAACCCTATGAATGCGCCGTTGTCTACGGCGCGCATGCGCCGTAGACTTAGGTGCATGTAATTTTTAGCAAATATCTCCTAAACCGTGTAGGTTTAGGAGATATTTCTTGCACCTACAGGTAAGCCTTAATCTAGGCTTACCTGTAGGTGCAAGTTGCAAAAGTGGGTTTACAACCACTTTAATGGGGTTGTAAAGGTTTGTTTTTTATTTTCTAAATAGGTTCCTTTAAGCTAGTGCATTGTTGGTTCACAGCGTCTCCCCACAGGGATGTAGTCCCAAGGGAGGGGGCGAGCACGCTGACTAACCCCCAGCCAGAATGGCTCGGATGATGGGGGCAAGCTTACAGGAAGTGAGAAATTCAGACAAAGAAAAAAAACATTTAGAAGGGAAATCGGAGGAAAAGGTAAGTGAACCAACAATGCACTAGCTTAAAGGAACCTATTTACAACCCCTTTAAATCTTTCTATCAACTACGCATTGACTTTGACCCACCTGTTCTATTATTATCAGCTCCTACATGCCGTTCATGCCCAGTTTGGCTCATTAGACGACCCTACAACTATACCTCCATTGGTGAAACTGCTAAGACACCCTGATCCCACTAAATGCATCTCCATATACTATGCTGCCCTCACGACTGATTTTAACCCTAGATTCCGTATGGCTCAGATGAAATGGACCTCTATGAACATTTCCCTCATGGATGATGACTGGTCGGAATTTAGTGTTACATACAAGACCTCAGTTATCTCATCCAGGGACCGAATTATACACATCAAAATCTTTCACCACTCTCACCTTACTCCAGCTAGGTTACATAAAATGGGGCTAACATCCTCAGCCGTGTGCTTCCGAGGCTGTGGCCAAACCGCTAACTTCCTACACTGTTTCTGGTCCTATCCAGTGGTTCAAGACTTCTGGGCAGATGTAGTTTCTTTAATTTCCTTGGCGGTGAGTCTCCCGAACATTGTTCATCCCAGAAATTGCCTTCTAGGCATCTTTGGTGACTTACACATACCGTCACATGCTAAGAGACTACTCTGCATTCTGTATTTCTATGTTAAAAAGACTATCTTGCTGTCTTGGAAGGGAACACAGACCCCTCTGAAATCCCTCTGGTCAAAGTTAATTATTGATTCTATACCGCTATACAAACTCACATTTGAATTCCGGAAAAGGAATAAGACATCCCACAAAATTTGGAGTAGATGGATAACTAGTCCTCTGACCCTTACCCCAGAGTGAATACATTTTAATGTTAGTTCTTGGTCGTGCCACGTACTTCAATGTGCTAATCTCCACTGTTGATCTATGAAGTTCACACTGACAGTATGGTCAATTCCTGTACTTATGCAATTAATAATCACACAAGATAGGTAACTGCTATATGTTTATTGACTGAAAGAGTTTACTGCTTGTTTATATATACCAGTGGTCTCTAAACTGCGGCCCTGGGGCCGAATGTGGCCCTTTGTCTGCCTTTATCCGGCCCTTGGGACACTACTCCTCCCACATATACAAGACACTATTCTGCCAAGTGACACCAGTAATGAAGCACAATATCTCCCACTGACACCAATAATGGGGCACGATTCCTCCCAATGATACTAATGATGGGGCATTATTCGTCCCAATCATACCAATGATGGGGCACTATTCCTCCAACTAAAACCAATGATGGGGCATGCTTCCTCCCACTGATACAAATGATGGGACACTATTCCTCCCAATAATACCAATAAAGGGGCACTGTTCCTCCCAATGCTACCTATGAAGGGGCACTATTCCTCCCAATAATACCAATGAAGGGGCACTGTTCCTCCCAAGGATACCATCGATGGGGCACTGCTTCTCCCCCCAATACCAAATGTGGCATTGTTTACTCCCACTGATGCCAAGAAAATTTCCACTACCACTGGTCACAGTCCGGCCCCCTTAAAGTCTAAAGGACAATAAACTGGCCCTTTGTTTAGAAAGTTTGGAGACCCCTGATATATACCAATGAACAACCAAAGTTTTTTTCTTGTATCTTGGTTTTTCTTTAAATCCCCAAAAATATCTTAAAAAAAAAAAATATATACTTTGAAAAAATGCAGCTAAGTTTAGTTTTTACCGCTGATATTCTCCTGTCAGGAGATCCAATATTTACAATAAACCAGTGTGCATGAGGCCTAATTCACTACTTCTACCTGCCCTAATTGACAGATTGGGGCGTGAGGTTTGTTGTTGCTGGGTGAGGGTCTTTTTCTGCTTGGGAGGGGAGTCTATTGTTGCTGGCTGCTGGAGGGTCTACTGATGGTGGCTTCTGGAAGTGGGGGGGGGGTCGATTGCTGCTGGGTGGATCTTTTCTTGCTGGTGGGAGATTTATTGTTGCTGGTAGGGGATCTATTGTTGCTGAGGGAGGTCTATTGTTGCTGGTGGGGATCTATTGCTATTTAGGGGTGTCTATTGTTGCTGGTGGGGGTCTATTGTCACTGAAGATGTACTATTGTTGGTGGTGGGGGATCTATAGTTTGATCTGGGGGCGGAAACAAGGGATAGTGCTTGGAGGTGGGTGAGGGGAAGACAAGGATTACTTGGAAAAGAGGGGGCAGTACCTGAACCTATTCACTGAGAAAAAAGCCCTAAGTACATACAGTATCTCACAAAAGTGAGTACACCCCTCACATTTTTGTAAATATTTTAATATATCTTTTCATGTGACAACACTGAAGAAATAGTGAGTGTACAGCTTGTAAAACAGTGTAAATTTGCTGTCCCCTCAAAATAACTCAAGACACAGCCATTAATGTCTAAACCGCTGGAAACAAAAGTGAGTACCTCGCCATGGTTGACCAAAGAAGTTGAGTGCACGTGCTCAGAGTCATATCCAGAGGTTGTCTTTGGGAAATAGACATATGAGTGCTACCAGCATTGCTGCAGAGGTTGAAGGGGTGGGGGGTCAGCCTGTCAGTGCTCAGACCATACGCCGCACACTGCATCAAATTGGTCTGCATGGCTGTCATCCCAGAAGGAAGCCTCTTCTAAAGATGATGCACAGGAAAGCCTGCAAACAGTTTGCTGAAGACAAGCAGACTAAGGACATGGATTACTGGAACCATGTCCTGTAGTCTGATGAGACCAAGATAAACTTATTTGGTTCAGATGGTTTCAAGCATGTGTGGCAGCAACCAGGTGAGGAGTACAAAGACAAGTGTGTCTTGCCTACAGTCAAGCATGGTGGTGGGAGAGTCATGATCTGGGGCTGCAGGAGTGCTGCCGGTGTTCTGTTGAGAAGTGCCCGCACGTACTGCGCATGCGCTGTATGGAACAGCACAATAGCTGATTTGCCAATCAGCTGGGCTGACGTAACCATGGCGCATGCGCACATCCTAGGAGGTATGTCTCGATGGGAGATAGCATTTCAAAGGCACAATTTAAACCTATACAAACAGCGGGGGGAGACCGTAGTTCTCAGATTGTGCATCGCTGCTAATGGAGGGTGGCTAGTGGCTTTGTTGAAGGGCTGGTTTTGTCTGTGTTGCAACCCGCTCTTTCACACAGGCAAAACCGGTCATTCAACACAGCAAACCCACCCTGCAACACAGACAAAACCAGACCATCAGCACACTGTAAAGTCGCCCCGCAACAGTGAGGCACAATGTGAGAACTGCGGTTTCCCCCCCGCTGTTTGTATAGGTTTCAATTGTGCCCATGAAATGGTATCTTCCATCGAGAGATACCTCCTATGATGTGCGCTTGCGCCCTGGTCACGTCACTCCAGCTGATCGGCAAATCAGCTAGAGTGCGGCACCGTCCTACACATGCGCGGGCACTATTCAATGGGGGGCACTTCTCGACAGAACACCGGCACTGGGGAGCTACAGTTCATTGAGGGAACCATGAATGTACTGTGACATACTGAAGCAAAGCATGATCCCCTCCCTTAGGAGACTGGGCCGCAGGGCAGTATTCCAACATGATAACGACCCCAAAGACGACCACTGCCTTGCTAAAGAAGCTGAGGGTAAAGGTGATGGACTGGCCAAGCATGTCTCCAGACCTAAACCCTATTGAGCATCTTTTGAGCATCCTCAAACCGAAGGTGGAAGAGCGCAAGGTCTCTAACATCCTCCAGCTCCGGGATTATCGTCATGGAGGAGTGGAAGAGGACTCCAGTGGCAACCTGTGAAACTCTGTGAACTCCATGCCCAAGAGAGTTAAGGCAGTGCTGGAAAATAATGGTGGCCACACAAAATATTGACACTTTGGGCCCAATTTCGACATTTTCACTTAGGGGTGTACTCACTTTTGTTGCAGCGGTTTAGATATTAATGGCTGTGTGTTGAGTTATTTTGAGGGGACGGAAAATTGTTGTCACATGAAAAGATATAAAAAAATATTCACAAAAATGTGAGGGGTGTACTCACTTTTGTGAGATACTGTATGTGTGTATATATATATATATATATATATATATATATATATATATATATATACACACACACACACACACACACACACACACACACACATATATACATATCTCTATAATATAAAGACATTCTAAAGAATGTCGTAGACACTCCATATTAATTTCCCAGCACGTGTTACTCTAAGTTATAACTAGGGATGCTTCATAATATCATTAAATTCTTTTGCTTCTGATAGAATCTGACAAATGCTGTTTTTACAAGGGAAAAATTACACTGAAACATGAAAGTGGATGTAATTGGAGCCGGAGAGCAGAGATATTTCAATATGAATAAATGACATTAAAATAAAAACCAACCACATGTTGGTAATTCAATCATTTCAACAAGCAGAAATTATTGGGGTAAGGATCCAGCATGAGTTCATGAATAAGTTTTCAGAAAAGTATTTTCATTTGGTACGGTGAATAGTGCGGCTAAACCTGGAATATATTAAACATATCAGAGCCCGATTTTCAGTTCCTGTAGTTGTGCCAGATACTGTCCAATAGTGGCATGGTTCCAAACCAAGGTCTAAGAGTAATGTACAGTACACAGTGTTTTTCTGTTGTTCATATATCAATATCTAAATCGCCCCAGAATATTCACCGATCAGCCATAATTTGATGACCACTGACAGGTTAAGTGAAATATATTGAATATCTCATTAGAATGGCATCTGAAAGTTGGCAGAATATACTGTATTAGGCAGCAAGTAAGCATGTTATCCATGAAGCTGATGTGTTTTAAGCAGAAAAAATGGGCACCACAGTGTGTTGTGTATGGGGCTGTGTGCCAGCAGACCAGTCGAGGTATCCATGCTGACCCGTGTTCACAGCAAAAAGTGCCTACAGTGGGCACATGAGCATCAGAACTAGGCCACGGAGCAATAGAAAAGGGTGGCCTGGTCTGATTTAATCTTTTTTTTTTTACATCATGTGGATGTCCAGGTGTGTGCATCTTGCTTTCCTGGGAAAGAGATGGCACCAGGATGCAATATGGGAAGAAGGCAAGCTGGCAAAGGCAGTGCGAGGCTTTTGTTCTGCTGAAAAAAACATTGGTCCTGCCATTCATGTTGAGGTTACGTGACACATACCACCTATCTAAACATTGTTGCTGACCAAGTACACCCCTTCATGGAAACGGTATTCCCTGATGGCGGTGACATTTTTTATTTATTTTTTTATAAATAGACCCCAGTGTGTCAGTACCCCTTTGACTTCTCTCTCTCACTTCATTATATAGAGTATATAAATGTACTAAGTGAATACATTGATGATGAACCACTTAGGCTCTGATGAAAGGGGTGCGCCCCTGAAACGCGTCAGCCATCTGGATGTTTTGGGGTATCGTTTGACCCTCTCTGGCATCAAGTCCTGTCGGTGAATGCCAAGATCTCCAGCCAATGTTTCCGATAAGCTTGTATATAAGCTTTGTCTGTGAGTAGGACTATTGCTTTTTAATTGTATTTTAATAAACCTGTAAGTGGTAATACACTAGGTCGGTGCACCC
This sequence comes from Rana muscosa, assembly GCA_029206835.1. NCBI lineage: Eukaryota > Metazoa > Chordata > Amphibia > Anura > Ranidae > Rana > Rana muscosa. The sequence continues at coordinate 255,256,534 of CM055122.1, read as the reverse complement.
TCCTGTTTTCTTTCTTTTTTCAGCCATATGAACACCCATCGTTCTGAGGAGGGCTGCAAGATTATAGACTTTGCCTCTAGACAGTCACAGAACCACGCCACCTATGTTCTGACGATACACCGAGAGCGCAGGAGATTTTTGTTTAATACATTGGTGATGCCATATTTTGAGACACTGTATGAAATAAAAGTTTTATTGTCAGGTGTGTTACAATAGTGAATCCGACATCCTATGTATCAGTAGCGGCTGGTGTTTATTTTGGGGGGGGGGCGCAAACAACCACACCCCCCAGTTGGTCGGTCGATCAGCGGAACCCCCCCTCCCCTTACCCTATCTAGGTGGGTTGCGGGCTCCTATGGGCAGCGAGGGTGAGTTGCGGGCAGTGGCTTCTGTGTCCTCTCCTCCTCGGCGGCGGGCAGCGCGGCTCCTGTGTCCTCTCCTCCTCTGCATTCATTCGCTATTGTGACACAACTGGGTGGAATCAGGGCACAGTGCCCTGCGCCCCAAGTCCACCCTTTTTTGAAGCCTATTAGAACCTCTGGCTCTAATCACGTGTTCAAAAAAAAAAACCCATTGGAATCCATGAGTCCGGCGCCCTGTATGTAGATCAGGGGGCCGGACGCATGGATGGGGAGCGGTGCCCGTGCGTCCCTAATGGACGGGCCGCTGCTACAAGGCACGGAGTAGGGATAGCAACAAAAAGATAAAAAGATACAAGTTTTCCCTATTTACACAGCCACACTTAGGGGCCTTTTCACATTTACACAACAGACAGGAGCAGGCCCGTGATGGCTCTATGGGCAGCTGGATGTAAACAGGAGAGCGTCTGTGAACAGCAAGTTTCAAGTCTTGCCACAGATTCTCAATTGGATTTAGGTCTGGACATTGGGCCATTCTAAAACATGAATATGCTTTGATCTAAATCATTCCATTGTAGCTCTGGCTGTATGTTTAGGGTTGTTGTCCTGCTGGAAGGGGAACCTCCGTCTCAAGTCTTTTGCAGATTCTAACAGGTTTTCTTCAAAGATTGCCCTGTATTTGGCTACATCCATGTTCCCATCAACTCTGACCAGCTCCTCTGTCCCTGCTGAAGAAGAGAATCCCCACAATATTATGCTGCCACCACCATGTTTCACGGTGGAGGTGGTGTGTTCAGGGTGATGTGCAGTGTTAGTTTTCAGCCACACAAAGTGTTTTGGGTTTAGGCCAAACGGTTTCATTTTGGTCTCATCTGACCAGAGCACCTTCTTCCACATGTTTGCTGTGTCCCCCACATGGCTTCTCACAAACTACAAATGGGACTTCTGATGGCTTTCTTTTAACAATGGCTTTCTTCTTCCATAAAGGGCAGATTTGTGGAGTGCACAACTAACAGTTGTCCTGTGGACAGATTCTTCCACCTGAGCTGTGGATCTCTGTAACTCCTCCAGAGTTACCATGGACCTTTTGGCTGCTTCTCTGATTAATGCTCCCCTTGCCCGGCCTGTCAGTTTAGGTGGGTGGCCATGTCTTGGTAGGTTTGCAGTTGTGCCATACTCTTTCCATTTTCAGATGACGGATTGAACAGTACTCTGTGAGATGTTCAAAGCTTGGGATATTTTTTTATTACCTAACCCTGCTTTAAACTTCTTCACAACTTTATCCCTGACCTGTCTGGTGTGTTCCTTGGCATTCATGATGCTGTTTGTTCACTAAGGTTCTGTAACAAACCTCTGAGGGCTTCACAGAACAGCTGTATTTATACTGAGATTAAATTACACACAGGTGAACTCTATTTACTAATTAGATGACTTCTGAAGGCAATTGGTTCCGCTAGATTTTAGTTAGGGGTATCAGAGTAAAGGGGGCTAAATACAAATGCACGCCACACTACTTTTTCAATGCACTGTAAAACTACAAGTCCGTCTACTGTATGATTTCACTGTCCTCAGGGTGACAACGCTGCTGCGCGACTTCATTGCAGAACTGATCTACTGGCAGGATCAACAGGTAAAGAAAACGACATCACCACTTGGACTCAGGAAAACAAAAATTTATCTGTTAACCTCCCTGGCGGTATGATTCTGTCAGATTTTAGGTGCTGAAAGCAGTACAATTAGTTTGCATGGAAATTTGGCGTTTTATATCGTAGGACTGTAAAGCCGGCCATACACGGTTCGAATATCGAAAGAATTTTCTTTCGAAAATCATATCAAAGAATTTCGCACCGTTAGCGGGCTGCAGCAACAGCCGATTTTCGTGCGGCAATCAAATTTGAGGAATCGGACATGTTGGAAATTTTTTGAAAAACAAACGATTTTCTAATCAATGATGGGAAAATCGTGCGAGAAATGTAATAGAAAAAAAATTTTGCATGTGCAAGAAAAGAAAATTCCTGGAGAGAAAAGAATATTCCCGGACGAATTTTCGAAAATCAATGGTGGCATCATCTGATCACAAAAAAAACAAAGTTTCTGATTTTGAAAAGAAAATTTGTTTGAAATTCAACCGTGTATGGCCTGCTTAATTCTTCGGAATAACACACTTAAATCTGTCCAAACCAGAGTCTAGTAGACATCCCGGGTATGATAAAGTTTGAAACATAAAATCATAAATTATAATATAATAAATAACTATGAATAATTATAACAAATAATAATATAATAATAATAAAAATTATTCAATAATGTAATCAAATCAAAAACACTGAAATTTGCTCAGTTGCAGAATTGTCGCTGTCATTAGATTTAGTGTTTGATGACGAATTTCCCCACAAATCGCTATCGCTCAATTCTGCGAGTGATTCTAATTTATTATCGCTGTTTTCTAGCTGGTCTAAAACCACTTTTGACATAAAGGGACACTTTTTGGTTGCTATGGACAATCTCCAGTTTCCAGGCAGAAAGAAAAGTTTTTATAATATAAAACTGCATGCAGGACACGGGACAGACCACTAGGGACAAAGGGGATGTGTCATTTATTTATACAGTACTGTAATCTGTAAGATTACAGTGTACTGTATGTGTTTTGACTTTTTTGAATTTGGCGCCGATCTCCGCCCCCGTGCGCCGCATTGTCACGGGGAACAGAGCTCAGCGGCACTTGGGCACTTTGTGTGAATCGAGGGAATCGAATCCCTATATTCTGCGATACAGCCCTGAGTCGGGCTCGGGGTTACCGCTTTTGGTACTGAAATTTAACCCCGAGCCAGACTCGGGAATACCGCCAGGGAGGTTAAAGTGAAAGTACAGTGTTTAAAAGTTGTTACCATGAATAAAAGAAAAAAATTGTTGCCATGAATAAAATAAAAAATGTGTTACCATGAAGTCTTTTATTGCAGAAGAGACTTCTTATGTATTTTCTATAATAAATGCTTTTTGCCTGTCTACTAGCATGTTTCGCTAGATTGTACACTGAGCCACACATGCTCAGCTCAGTATGTAGTCTCAGCATGCCCTTGGTGCTGGGATAAAATTAGTTATCATCCCAGGTTTGCCAATTAAGATGGATGAAGAGGCAGAACCCGAAGGAGGACAGGGCAAAGAGGTCAGCGGCAGGGAAGGAACCTATCTATACTGTTATGCAGTCAAGTAATAAGAAACATAGTTAAAGGCACCACAGGCTGTCCTCATTTTTACTTTTAATTGGATCAACCTCAATCACCTTACTAGTTCACTTTATGCTTTTCGTGACCAGAGATCACTGATGTCTAGATTTCCAAACTTAGCAGTTTCAGCATTTGTCAGTATAACTCTGATACTTTGATTAATTGCATACCTAAATCAATTTTATATAAGATTTTAAGAGCATATAAGGCTTCTGTACAAAGTTTTTTTTAATACCCTGCTCTGTTTTTTAAAGGCTAACAAATGTGCAAACAATGGAAAACAATTAAAATGAACCTTTATTTTGTTACATTTTTTTTTTTTTTTTATTCAGTCTTTTTAAAAAAAAAAATTGCATCAGTATCAATTACATTATAAAAATAGATGGCACTGCAGGTGGGCAATGCAATTTTAAAGTGGCAGCGTTCATGTGCAGGTAGAAGGCTTTCATTTTCATTAGTGAATCCTCCAGCCTCCATGTGATCAACTGATCATTATATCAATGCTGACATAGTGATTACATAAAACTTATGTTGACATAGGACACGCCTCCTGCCACACCCCCTTAAAGGAAAATTAACCCAATTGCTTCTTTTTACCATTACTATTCCTATATATTGGCTTTTAAATTTTACAAATGCAGCAATTTAGAATTTGGGTGAAAAGTTTAGCACTGGGAAACACCTTTTTAAAAATAGAAAGTGCATTTTATTTACAACTAGATCAGACCAAAATGAGGGACAAATGAGGGGGAAAGAAGGACAGAGGGACATTTTTTGAAATCAGGGACAGTCCCTCGAAATCAGGGACAGTTGGGAGCTATCCAATCAGCTGGGATGGTTTCTGACCAAGTTGTACTGTTTTACCTGCTGCAGAGGAAAGTGGAGTCAGAATCCAAATGTGCTGTCTGACAAACACTTCTGGATTAGAAAACTGGTGGAACTGCATTACAATTTTTTATTTTTTTGTAAATTCACAAAGATTTGTTATGTGTGAAATTAGTTGTGTGTTTTATTTTGCATTTCAGTGTGAATGCAATTTGAATCCTATTTCACTGGCAAAAAAAAATTATTATTATTATTTCATTCAAGGGAAACAGTGTTATAATTAATAAAATATCAGCCTGAGAACAACAAGCCTCCCCAAATTTGAGCAGTAATGATTACAAACAGCCTGCTCTGCAGAATATGATTATCTACATTAAGAAATATGAACACACAAATTACAGGCATTACTCACAGGTGTCATTGGCTCAGATAAATTATTTAATCTCTCCTCATGGTTCTTAATTAATATATGCTAATAGACTTTCTCTGCTACTGTCAGTTTTTTTTTTTCTTAATTCACAGCTCCAGTAAAAGTATCGGCAAAGTTAATTAGTATTTTGCTGTTTGGATTAATTACAGAGAAATGTACAAATAGTGTTTTTTTTTTTTTAAATAAAAGGTGATCATTAGTTTGTCAGCTTCCGAATTGAATGTGCCTGTAATTAAATGGAGCTCAACCCGATAAATATATTCTAGACTTTTTGTGATACAGTTTTGTGTAGCATTGATTCCTGGAGCTGCTGGATCTAAGGGCCCCACTAGTTTTCCTACTGGTGATTCATTCACTAGCTGCACCCACACATTCACCAACCCACTTTCTTTTGCTATTTCATCAGGGAAGATCTAATAACAGTGGTTATAAAAAGTAAAAATTCGCGCTAGGTGCAAAGTGATTTAAAAAAAAAAAAAAATGAATATGTCCCTCAAGGAAACCTGCTGCTAAACACCAAAAAAACCTTTGATATAAGGTACAAACAAAATGAGTATACAAAAATAGTGTAGCGCTGGAAAGAACTGTATATATCTATACAGTTAAAATTAAATACGTGAAAAAAGTATCAAAAACACTAATAAAACAATACAAATAAACCAATCAAGTTCATAAGTGCCCGTGAAGAAAGAAGATTATAAAATAAATGTGTAGAGGATTTCCTCTATATTGATGATAAGAGTTCCACAGAGAAGATATCCGATGAAGCTGGTAAGTGCTATTCCAACAATAAGTGAAGATCCCGCCACCAAAGTGAGAAATGAAGGCTTACCAAACAGCCTGCGACCGCCCTTCTCAGGGGGGTCAAAAACGGAAAATTGAATACTCACCTTTCCGTAATTTTCCTTTCCTGGTGCCGACCCATGGCAGCATACTAATGGTTGATGGCTCCGCCCCCGGTCAACCCCCAGGACCACGTAACTCTATAAAAGAAAGAGTTACTCCCCCCTTCAGACATTCTTTGTAACTAGACTTCAGAACTTTAAGGATTATAGCAGGGAGGGTGCATGCTGCCATGGGTCGGCACCAGGAAAGGAAAATTACGGAAAGGTGAGTATTCAATTTTCCGTTTTCCTGGTGCCTTCCATGGCAGCATACTAATGGTAAATAACTCGCTTATAGGGAGGGAACTGCGATAATAAATTTTTTAATGGCTTTTTGAAAGTGATAGTTCCAGAGTCCTTTTCCCAAAGTCTCGGGAGGTAAGGACCGCAGGATCCAAGCTATAATGCGACATAAAGGTATTGAACGATGACCAGCTAGCCGCTCTACAAATTGTCTCCGGGGAGACCCTAGCCATAGCCGCCCAGGATGATGCGATTCCTCTTGTTGAATGTGCATTCACCGCGTTTGGAACTGGAAGACCACTAGCCCGGTATGCCCTTTGAATTATCTTCACGATCCAACTGGCTAATGTTGTTTTAGAAGCTGCCAAGCCTCTTTTGGTGCCTTTGGGGATAACAAAGAGTCGTTGATCCCTTCTGAACTGCTGTGTCAGCTCCAAATAACGCTTTAGAGATCTGGCCACGTCCAGTTCATGTAGTTTTGAGGAGGATGGATCCTCTCCGAAAGCTGGGAGTACCCACTCCTGGTTGGAATGGTAGACTGAAGGCACTTTGGGGACAAATTGATGGATAGGCTGTAGGACTACCCTGTCCGGAAAAAAAGTGACGTAGGGCTCCTCTGCCCCTAGGGCTTGTATCTCTGATACTCTTCGACCCGAGGTGACAGCGATCAGGAAAACCGTTTTGCCGGTGATATCTTCCAAGGAGCACTCCTCTGTGGGTGTAAAGGGAGAGCTTGCTAAGACGTTAAGAACAACCGTTAGGTCCCATTTGGGATACAGCGTTTTCCTGGGAGGACGTAATCTTAACACCGCCTTCAAGAAACGTTCCACCAAGGGGTTTAGTGCCCAGCGTGTGTCTGTAAAGGCTGACAGGGCTGAAATATGCACTTTTAGCGTGCTGAGACCTAAGCCTAGGTCCAGGCCATTTTGCAGGAAAAGTAGGATATCTTGGACCCCAGGATTCAGAGGGTTGAAATGATTCGTTTCGGCCAGTGTAGAGAATTTTTTCCATATTCTGCAGTAGGTGGCATTAGTGGATGCCTTTCTTGCCTGTAATAACGTTTGTACCACGTCCCGAGAGCAACCTAGGTCGCCCAACCTCCTCCTTTCAACTTCCAGGCCCTCAAGTCTAGGATCTCTGGGTGCGGGTGTAGAAAAGTGCCTTGAGATAGCAGCTTGCTCGTGGGTGAGAGGGGTAATGGGTTGCCCAGGGCCATCTCTACTAAGAGCGGAAACCACGGTCTTCTCGGCCAGTAAGGAACAACCGCCAGGATGGTGACCCTCTCTAGAGTCAGTCGCTGGAGAAACCTGAGGATTAAGGGTGTCGGAGGGAAGGCGTAGCCTATCTGGAATTCCCATGGTTGGACTAGAGCATCCGCCCCTGTCGACATCGGAGATGGTGACCTCGTGAAGAAGAGAGGTGCTTTCGCGTTGTGCGGAGACGCAAAGAGATCTATCTGGGGATGCCCCAACTGTTGGCATATCCAGCTGAAAACCTGTGGATCCAACGACCATTCGTTGTTGGATGTGAAGGATCTCGAGAGATGATCTGCCAGCTGATTCTCGGGGGCTGGAATGTAGGTAGCCTGGAGATCTAATAAATTCTTCTCGGCCCATGCAATAATTGGGGCTGCTTCGCTGGCTAGTGTATTGCTGTGTGTTCCCCCTTGATTTTGGATATAGGCTACTGCCGCTCTGTTGTCCATTTGTAATAGCACGGATTTTCCCTTGAGGAGAGGAGCCAAATGCAGGATTGCCATCCATGCTGCCCTTAGTTCCAGGATGTTGGATACCATCCCTTCCGCATTGAACCTCCATCTGCCCTGAACCAGCTGATCTTGGAGGTGTGCCCCCCAACCCAGCTGGCTTGCGTCTGATGTGATAATGGTCCATGAGATTGGGCCGAGAGGACAAGCAGCTAGTAGATTCGGAGACCTCGTCCACCACCAGAGGCTGGACTTCATCGAGGGAGTGATGGCTATCCTCTGACCGAGACGCTTTCTCCTCCACTGCTTCAGAAAACCTTGTTGAAAACCCCGTAAGTGGCTTCTGGCCCATTTTACCATCGGTATGCAGGCCGAGAGGGACCCTAGAAGGCTCAGGCAATCTGACGCTGGCATAGCGTGACTCCCCAATGCATGCTTCACCTTCTGCACCAACACCGGAATTTTGGCTGGTGGAAAGGACACTGACTTCCTCGGTGTGTTGAATAAAGCACCTAGGTATATCATTTTTTGTGTAGGTACAAACTGACTCTTCGAGTGGTTGATTAGCCATCCGAATTGTGTCAAGGTGTTCAAGACCATTTGCAGGTGCGACTGTAGAACTTCTCTGTGCTGAGACAGAATTAATATGTCGTCCAGATAGTGTAGGACTCGTATGCCCTTCTCCCGAAGGGGGGCTAAGATGGCTACCAGAACTTTGGTGAAGGTTCTGGGTGCTGATGAAATCCCGAAGGGGAGACACTGGAACTGAAAATGTAGGTTGCCTATTTGAAACCGTAGAAAATGTTGAAAGTTGTAGTGGATGGGGATGTGCAGATATGCGTCCTGGAGGTCTACAGACACCATCCAGTCCCCTGGCTGTACTGAAAGGATTACCGTGTTCAGAGACTCCATCTTGAAGTGTTCTACATAAAGGTACCTGTTTAGCCTTTTCAGGTCTAAAACCGGTCTCCAGCCCCCCGTTTTTTTGGGGACCAAGAAGACTGGGGAATAGAACCCTAAGTGCTTTTCCGATTCCGGAACCGGTAGGATTGCCCGTTGAGATAGAAGTATTTGCACGTATTGGACAAGTGTTTCCCTCTTTTGTTTTCCGGCTGGTATCTTGGTTGATTGGTAGGAGAAGGATGGAGGGCGGCATCTGAATTTCCAGAAATGTCCCTGAAGGACTGTGGATACCGCCCACTGGTCTGTACAATTTTCCACCCAAACCCGGGCAAAGGATCTGAGTCTTGCTCCCACTGGCCCGCCTTGGGTGGAGGGCGTGTCAAAAGGACTTCTGGTTTTCTATCGCCAGTGTAGGGGCCTTTGATTTTAGTTTGAGGAAAGAGGCCTGTGAGCCTTTCCAGTCCCTTCTGTATTGTTTACCCGGGCGATAAGCCCTGGAGTCTCTTGATCTCTGTTGGAAATTTGCCTGCGGAGTAAACTTCCTCCTTCTGCTCCTATCCTGGGGAATAAGACCGCTTTTCCCGCCTGTGACTCTGGATATTGCCATATCCATTTTATCTCCAAATAAGGACTTCCCGTCATACGGGATGCGACACCATGACTGTTTTGACGACGGGTCTGCTGACCATGGCTTAAGCCATAACGCTCTCCTGGCTGTGATAGAGTAAAGCATTGCTCTGGAGGAGCATCTTAGAACGTCTATGGCTGCTTCCGCCATGAAATCAGAGGTCAGCTTCAATTCATCTAGAGCTTTAATGATTTCTTCAGTATCTAGGCCACGTCTGAGGGCCAATTCAATATTATCTGTCCACACCCTGGTGGCTTTGGAGATTGAGGATAGGGCCACCGCCGGTTTGCAGGCTCCCCCCGATGCTTGGTATACTTTTTTCAGATCGGCGTCTATTCTGCGGTCTAGGACGTCTCTAAAGGAGACTGCGTCTTCTAAAGGTAGTGTTGTATTCCTAGCCAGTCGCATGACGGATGCATCTACTGACGGGACGGCATCAAAAATCTGAGCATCTCCTTCCGTTAGTGGGTAGAGTTTGGAAAAGCGGTTGAAGGCAAAGGGTCGTTTATCTACCTTCTTCCACTCCTCCAATACCACCCCCTTAATCTCCTCTATTAGGGGAAAGGCTGATTTCTTCCTGGCCAAATGTGGGAAGTATTTTCCTGCTTTATGTGGAGGTTCAGGATCTTCCTCCCACTGAATTGCATCCTTAACTGCACCAATAAAGGGTTCAATTAACCCAAAGTCGAAGGTCGATGTGCCCTCTTCTGGTATATTTCCGTCATCTTCCGAATTGAGCTCAGAATCAGGCTGGAGACTAGCTGTCTCCGCTACCCTTTGTTCAACAAGTGGGGTGGATTGATCCTGGGATGAGGCCAATTCCCTGATGGTGTCCTTGACTAATTCTTTGATTGAGCCTATGGACCCTTGTCTGTCGATCGTAGCCTCCAAAAAACACTGGCCACAGGCTAGCTTGTCTGGTAAGGCTTGCTTGCCGCATACCCAGCAATCCTTCCTCCCTGGTTGCAAAGACTTGCGCTGGGAGTCGTGTCTACTTGAGGAGTGGCGGGGTGACCTTCGGTCACTACGGGAAGCATGGGTTGAGGGTGAGCGACCCGAGCTTCTATGTCCCCCCGAACGTCCGTCACGAGAACTTCGATGAGAAGAAGTGCGGGCTGCTTCACGGCGTGGGCTATAAAGAAACAAAACAACTGGTGTTTCTATATATCCTCTAAAGTAGTAGTGCTCTTTGAATGGAAACAACTTACCTAACGTTGCAGCCCTTACCTAGTGGTATGTTGAGGATCTTTTTGGTGCGGCAATACTGGGGCAGCTGTGTAAAATTTTTTAGCTAGTCAATACAGCACCGTGCAATGTCAGCGAATGTACATTTATATGTTTACCATCATTACGCTGCAAAATAACATTTTAGCATTAACACACAGGTAATTACCTTGGCTGGGTTCCATCTGGCATGTAGAATAGTTAATACTCACAGCAAGGTGTATTTTCTGACAATCTGCCATTTGATTGTGGTCCCAGGCTGTTTAAATAGGATTTTTTGCTTGGGTGTACCAAGATGGCCGCCGCGCGACTTCCTCCGGCTATTGCGCATGCGCGATTGCGTCATGCCGTGACTCCGCCCTCCGGACGAGTAAAGCTAGGTTGTGTGGGGCGCGCGAAGCGTCCACACTAGCCATAGGCATTTGCAGAAAGCAGACATTTAAATGCAGCAGTGCTAAGCTGCTTATAGAGATCATTACCCGGGTAAAGCAATGTGTGACCCGAGGATTGTAACTGCCGCTGAGGAGAAAGTATGCTCCTGTGTGCCCTTCATGCCCAAAAAAGATCCACAGAAAAAGGGGCTCCCACACTTATATGGCGCATTTAGCAGCCCAAGATGCGGGACTCCGTACTGCAGGAGAGCATGAACCTGCAACGGTAGCACCATGAGACGGTGAGGTAAGGCTGAATAGTGATCCTGTAGGGATTGAGGACAGGAAAAAGAATGAATGTCTGAAGGGGGGAGTAACTCTTTCTTTTATAGAGTTACGTGGTCCTGGGGGTTGACCGGGGGCGGAGCCATCAACCATTAGTATGCTGCCATGGAAGGCACCAGGAAACAAGCTTAGTAGAGCGATGTTCACTCCATGGAAGGCAGAGAAATTCCAGTGAAGACACTTCATCCACAATAGGCGAGTCTCCAGAGACGTGTCTGCACAGCTGATCCAAATCGGAGATGAAAAACACTCTTGATTGATCAGAGTGAATAATCCTCAGCAGTTAAAACGATGTCCAAAGAGAAAAAAGAAAAACTTTCCATAGTGTAGCATTCATCAGGGAAGTTTTATTAGAAATGAACAGGAGAGAAAACAGCTCTCACATAGGTATATAAAAATAATGATAAAACGAGAAAATCCTTGCAAGGAAATAAAAAAGCTCTGAGTTTCTGTCAAAGGCTGATTCGCGCGTGCGCAATGCATGTGCGTGTCACCCTACGCCGTTTCGTCAAATGTGACATCATCAGGGGCACGCCCACATGAGCACGCACACGCTATTTGTAGCCAAAGGGCCCACTCGGGGTTCTCTCATTGGCTACATATCAAATTGGCAGACGGAGCATAAAATTGTACTAGCCTCTGCATTGATCTCTCAATGGAGAGGTCTTGACATAAAACACAGTTGCACCATCACCCCCAGTGGAACTTACAGATATTGCACCAATTTTTAAAACTGATTTTCAAAATAATCTCCACACTGACATCTTGTGGATCATGGTGCAACTGTTATTAGACCATTTTTTCAAAAACATTCTTTATTCAAAAAAAACATTCTTTTTCCAAAAAACATTCTCTTTTTTAAAAAAACATTCCTTTAAAACATTCTTTTTTTTAAAAAAATTCTTTTTTTTTTCAAAAAATGAATCCTAAGCAGGTTTACACTAAACCAAAATAAAGCTTATGATATACTTAGTTAGTCAGGCCCAAACAAAACACTGGACCAAAATTGCACAGGAAGAAAAATGGGAACAAATTGCTTATGAGGGGAACAAATAATATGTCACCCATTGTTGATAAAGCAATTTATATCCCATTCAACGTTGAGGCCACCCGGTGTGTGACAACCCAATTTATGTATCCAACTGGTTTCGGATCTAATAACTAATCTAATAACTATCTAATAACAGCAGCAAAAATTCCTTCTGCTCAGTAGTATTCTTTCGTATCTTCAACCTCTGCCACACACTAATGGAAATTCCATAGGCCAGATGGACAGCTACCAAAAGCTCCACATTCAAAAACACAACAGGGCACTGCTGCATCCAATTTCTAAAACCATTATAATACATGAATGCAATATAGCAAGGTGGTGGCAACCAGAAATGTTGTTTCTTGCTTTTCTGATTGGCTTACTGATTTTCTCAGAGGTTTAAGCCAAGATACAAGTCAAGTTTTAGGCATCCCCTGCAATAGGAATGACATTTTTCAGGAAGGTTAACTAAGTGAAATCAAGTGATTATAATGAACATGGATCCTCCCATTTGAGAATCAGTCTGGAAAGGACTGGGTGAAGACAGCTTTTTTCTTCAGAAAAGAAGAGTTGGAATCTGCAACAATGTTTGTTAAAGCAGAGTTCTGTAGAAAAAAATAGTAATTAAAAGTCATCAGCTACAAATACTGCAGATGCTGACTTTTAAAATAAGGACACATACCAGTCCAGGGTGCCCGCGATGTCCTCACCCGAAGCTCACCCATCCCTCGGCTCCTTGCGGCTTCACAGCCTGGTTCCCTACTGCGCATGCGCGAGTCGCGCTACACGTCCTGACTGGTCCCTGCTGTCTTCTGGGACCTGTGTGTCTCCCGGGAGACAGCGGGGGGGGCGGACATGGTGTAGATCGCCGCAGATTCGCAGATTCTGCGACAATCTATCGCCAGAAGTGGGAGCAAATACCTGTATTAGACAGGTATCTGCTCCCCCCTTAAAGGTGGCAAATGTGACACTGGAGGGGGGGAGGAACACGTTAAGTGGAAGTTCCATTTTTGGGTGGAACTCCGTTTTAAAATCCTTGCAGTGTATTACTACCATGATTATACATGATAGCTTCCCACTGTCAAATGTTGTTAAAGTGGAGTTCCACTCTGTTTTTTAAAGTTTCTGTGTTCCCAAAGTCCCCCTGGTGTACAGTGCTAAATGGATACTTTTTTTTTCTAAATACCTTTATTTTTATCTTCAGGTGGCACTTCCTGTCCCGCTCGCCTAGGCGATGATGTCATTAGGCGATTCCCATTGACTCCTGGGATATCGGCGTCATCTATCCCAGTAGTCTTTGGGAAGCCTAATGAAATCTCGCAGTATCTAAATATGACTTGACAACCTGCATACAACTACACCATGCAGTAGTTGATGGCTCCTGCCTGCTTCTGAGATCATGTAAGAGATTAATAATTTATAAATAACTAGCTTGAAGATATCTAGCATAGTATGCAAATATTAATGTGCATACACTGACAATCAGGGGAGAGTTTAAAAAAAAAATTGATTCGGGGGACTGGAGCTCTGCTTTAAGGAGGCACCAGCACATCCCAAACAACCAGCGACATCACCGGCCCCATTCACTTAAATGGCTAAAAGTCTCCTGCTATTACGGTAGGAAGCGGCAGCCAAACTTCAGTAATGTTTGCTGGACCCAAGTACTTTCATCTTGCTGATAGAGATCATCCAAAGGCATTTTTTTAATTTATTATAGAGTAGCCCCTGTAAAAAAAAATTGCCATCTGTGCCCAATTGGGGAAATTTCTCTATTTCTTCCTGTTCTAGAGCCAAAACAGGAAGTAAGAGGAAGCATGCCCATATTCTTTGCCATCTTCTGTTGCATATCTGCAGTCTCTGACATCTTTCTGTAGCATTACATTCACTTCACAGTGGTTCTTTGGTCATGTCAAAGGCTGCATTCAAGGTCCCCTGTATGAAGAATGCTCATGAGCTCTAAATTCTCAACAGAAAACCTTATTGAAATATTTTATCCAAGTTTAATTTTAGTTTTTCTTTTTCAGGGAAAAGGGCTCCTGTTGACTAAAGTTTATAAATATATGAAACACATCTATAATTCATTACAGCCCTTTGATGCACATTAGGCATTCATAAATTAATAATATAAAATCACTTATTATTACTTATAGCTGAATCATTGCACTTGTTCTTCGACTAGAATTAAACATAGTGTATTCAAAAGCAACAATTTACTATACAGAATAAAACATGTAGTCAGATCAACAATAGGTCACATAGGGTTGATGTCAGGCTACAGAGCTATTTATAAATTTATAAATGTATATATTGTTAAAGGATATGTAACGGTTCGTTTAAAAAACAAACAAATATGTCATACTTACCTTCTCTGTGCAGTTGGTTTTGCACAGACTTGCCCCGATCCTCCTCTTCTGACAGACAGCAAGACTTGGCCCTGCCCCCGGCTCCCGCGTCATTGGATTTGATTGACAGCAGCAGGAGCCAGTGACTGTGCTGCTATCAATCTATCCAATCAGGACCCGAGATAGCGGCTGGTGTGCTTGTCCCCGTCGCTGGAAAAACCGGGTTCAGGTAAGTAAAAGGGGGGCTCTGGGGGGCTGCTGCATCACAGAAGGTTTTTCACCTTAATGCATAGAAGGCATTAAAAAGGAAGTAAACCCATGTTTTTTTTTTTTTAAACCCGGCAAAAGAAAGGTATAATGAGCTAATATGCATAGCATACTAGCTCATTATGAATGACTTACCTGAGATCGAAGCCCCGGAACTGCTCCTCTTCCCCTCCGCCGCCATCTTGCCTCGATGTCCCGTCACTGCCGTCAGTGTATCGCCGCTCCGGCGCTGTGATTGGCCGGAGCGGCGATGACGTCACACGCATGCGCACTCAGGCCGGCAAGATCCCGATCAGAAAACCGGCAATGATGCCGGCCCGCTAGTGTGCATGCGTGTGACGTCATCGGTGCTGTGTTTATAGCAAATATCTCCTGAATCGTGTAGGTTAAGGAGATATTTCTTGCACCTACAGGTAAGCCTTAATCTAGGCCACTAGTTGTTCTTCTGGAAGGTTCTCCTCTCTCCACAGAGAAACACTGGAGCTCTGTCAGAGTGACCATCGGGTTCTTGGTCACCTCCTTGACTAAGGCCCTTCTCCCCCAATTGCTCAGTTTTAGGGCGGCCAAGCTCTAGGAAGAGTCTTGGTGGTTCTAAACGTCTTCCATTTATGAATGATGGAGACCATGGTGCTCATTGGGACCTTCAATGCTGCAGAAATGTTTCTGTATCCTCTTCCAGATCTGTGCCTCCATACAATCCTGTCTCGGAGGTCTACAAACAATTCCTTGGACTTCATGGCTTGGTTTGTGCTCTGCCATGCACTGTTACCTGTGGGACCTTATATAGACAGGTGTGTGCCCTTCCAAATCATGTTCAATCAACTGAATTTACCATAGGTGGGCGCCAATCCAGTTGTAGAAACATCTCAAGGAGGATCAGTGGAAGCAAGATGCACCTAAGCTTAATTTTGACTGTCATGGCAAAGGCTTTGAATATATATATGTATAGACCGTATATACTCGAGTATAAGCTGACCCGAATATAAGCCGATGCACCTAAATTTACCACAAAAAACTGGGAAAACTTATTGACTCGAGTATAAGCCTAGGGTGAGAAATGCAGCAGCTACTGTAAGTGGAAAAGAGTCTCAACAATTCCCATTTGCAGCTTCACTGTGTCCATCTGCATGCCTCAGCCTCACTGTGCCCATCTGCATGCCTCAAGCTCACTGTGCCCATCTGCAGCCTCACTCTGTCCATCTGCATGCCTCATGTACCGGCGCTGTATCCATCTGCAGCCTTATGATCTCCGGCGCTGTAATATGCAGTCTAGTCGGCGGCCGTGTTGTGTAACAAAGCCCCGCCTCCTCCTCATCCGTGATGGAACACTGACTCAGTTTCCCAGCAGTGAGTCAGTGTTCAGCCTATCATGGACAAGGACGAGGAGAAGGCGGGGCTTTGTTACACTGCGCGGCCGCCGACTAGACTGCATATCACAGCGCCGGAGATCATAAGGCTGTAGATGGACACAGTGAGGCGCGGGACTCGAGTTTAAGCCAAGGGGGGCATTTTCAGCACAAAAAAATGTGCTGAAAAACTCGGCTTATACTCGAGTATATACGGTATTTATTTTTATGTACCTCTCTTTGCACTTTTGATGTGCCAGAAATATAGCATTCTCTTAATGTCCTCTTAACAGCACAGTGTATTTTTGGCTCTAGATTTCTAAGTATGTGGGGTCAGCCCTGCCTCCTTCTTTCTATATCTGATTTCTGATGTATTAATATTAAACAAAATTCTCACACTCACCCAAATGTAAAAAATGCAATGATGAAACTAAAAGCTGCAGTGCTGCAAGTAGGTGCTATCCCAATTCGGGTGCAAAAATGTAAATACACTTTAAACAGTCTATCTCTAGCCAAAACTATTTTTTCTGCTAGTTTTAAAGTAAGAAGAGAAGGGTCAGCACCTCTGTCAAATGTATTTACTCATTTATTTTGTTGTCTGACCACTCATTGAGGAAGTTTCTTTTGATTTCCTGTCCCGTTAACAATTAGCGAGGCTACAATCTCTATTAAGGGTAGATGAAGCAATAACCAGCGTAACCATTGCCCCAACTTACTAAAAAGAAAACAATTGTTGTATTTGTTTGTGTGCCCCTGTTGCAAATTTAATTTCATTTTGTGTCCTGACAAAGTTGTCACCCATCACAGGAAGTAAAAGAAAATTCCTCAACTGGGCCATAGCGAGCAGTACAAATTGAAAGAGGTTCTATCCCTTCCCTGCTCTGCCAAACACTAGAAAAAAAATGTTTTAAATATTTGAGCTATATATCCAATAAATAAAATCAAATGTCTACGTGCTTTGGTAAAATGCTACGTGTCTTTGGTAAAAAAAAAAAAAATCACAATAAGTGCATATTGATTATTTTTGTAAAAGTTATAGCATCTACAAACACAATATTTGATTTTTATTCCATAGGACAATAGGGAGGGGGCAAAGGGATTTCCCTGGTACCGTCAAAAGCATTACAGGCAGAAAAAAACAAAAATCTTTATTTCATATTTAGAAAATATACAAAAAATACATAAAATCAGAAATGTAAAAATAACCTATTACAGTGGCTTAACAATAACTCTGATGTTTGACCCATACTTATGAATATGACACATAAACAGGTAGGGTGTATAGTTAGCCAATAATCAACATGGTTGACTCACTTCTTCAGGAGTTCAAATGGGGAAAGAAACAGTCCTCTAACAAAAGATGATAAGGTATATTTAAAAAAAGGTACATATTATAAAACAGTCATGGCAGTTGTGGTAGTCTCTCAGATGCAAAAAGACCATACAATGGCGTCAGGTGATTCCCACTGGGCGAGTGTGGGGGGAGGTAAGTGGGCCACCAGAGGCTGTCTAGATGGAATAAGTCAATGTTACAGTGAGTGTCACTCAATATAGGGTGACGATGGGAACATTTCTTACATAGCCTTAAAATATGAGAAGAACAAATAGTCCATACATACCACATTATAATGATTGTTTATGTGTCATATTCATATGGCTGGGAAGTGGTTAACTTCTCAGGGTAATTACGGGGTTAAGTGTGTGCCTAACAAGTGCTAATGTGTGTATTATATGCTGCTTTTTACTAAAAATATATTTGTTCCTTCTCACTGCGTGCCCTATACCAGTGTTTCTCAACTCCAGTCCTCAAGGCACACCAACAGGTCATGTTTTCTGGCTTTCCATTATTTTGCACAGGTGATTTGATTAGTTTCACTGCCTTAGTAATTACCACAGCCGTTTCATCTGTCTGGAATTTTGTACCAAAAGCGGTACAATTATTTTGCATGGAAATTTGGTGTTATGTATTGTAGGCCTGCAATTCTTAGTAATTACTTACTTAAACCTGACCAAACAAGAGTCTAGTAGACATCCCAGGTATGATAAAGTTTGAAACACAAAATCATAAATTATAATATAATAAATAACTATAAATAATTATAACAAATAGTAATGTAATTATAATAAAAATTATTCAATAATGTAATCAAATCAAAAACACAGAAATTTGCTCAGTTGCAGAATTGTTGCTGTCATTAGATTTAGTGTTTGATGACGAATTTCCCCACAAATCGCTATCGCTCAATTCTGCGAGTGATTCTAATTTATTAATCGCTGTTTTGTAGCTGGTCTAAAACCACTTTTGACGTAAACGGACACTTTTTGGTTGCTATGGACAATCTCCAGTTACCAGGCAGAAAGAACAGTATTTATAATATAAAACTGCATGCAGGACACTGGACAGACCACTAGGGACAAAGGGGATGTGTTATTATTTGATACAGTACTGTAATCTGTAAGATTACAGTGTACTGTATGTGTACTGTGTTTTTACTTTTTTGAATTTGCCGCCGAACTCCGCCCCCGTGCAACGCACCGTTCGGCAACGGAGCTCGGCGGCACTCGGCAGTCACCAGTGTGTGAATCGAGCGAGCAGACAGCTCGTACACACAGCGGGACACATCACAGGATCCAGGGGACAAGGTAAGTAACTTCCCCTGTATCCTGCAATGCAGCCGAGTCTGATTCGGGGTTACCGCTAATGGTATGTAAAACCCTGAGCCTGACTCGTCATTGCCACCAGGGATGTTAATGGGCAGGCCCAAAAAATGTAAGTAAAGTCCAATGATCCCGCTGACACCGTTGGAATGTCATGAGCATTTGGTTTGGAGAGCACCCTATACATCCGGGTCAGATGTTTGTACCCAGCTTTCTGAAATCTGTTCAAGGTGGCTGACTTATGTGTGTAAAACAGGTCATGATCCCTTTGTTTATCTGACAAGGTAAAAGCAACCAAGATCAGTTTCCCATTTACAGAAAAAAGGGCGGTACAAACCCTTCACCCGGACACGAGATGAGGTTATATGAGATAGAAAGTGCATGTCGTAAGGGAGAAACGCCTGCACACTGGTTCCCAAAACATGACTTCATAATAATAGTTTGAGGCATAACCTTCCTAGCGGTATTCCCGAGTCTGGCTCGGGGTTAAATTTCAGCACCAAAAGCGGTAACCCCGAGCCAGACTCGGGCTGCGTCGCAGTGATCCAGGCAGGAGTTACTTACCTTGTCCCCTGGATCCTGCGATGCCTCTCCGCTGTGTGATCGAGCCGTCATCTCGCTCGATTCACACACTGCCGAATGCCGCCGAGCTCCGTTCCCTGCGACGTTGCGACGCACGGGGACGGAGATCGGCGCCAAATTCTAAAAAGTTAAAACACAATACACATACAGTACACTGTAATCTTACAGATTACAGTACTGTATGTAATAATTACACACCCCCATTGTCCCTAGTGGTCTGCCCAGTGTCCTGCATGCACTTTTATATAATAAAAACTTTTTTTTTCTGCCTGGAAACTGGAGATTGTCCATAGCAACCAAAAAGTGTCCCTTTATGTCAAAAGTGGTTTTAGACCAGCTAAAAAACAGCGATAATAAATTAGAATCACTCGCAGAATTAAGCGATAGCGATTTGTGGGGAAATTCGTCATCAAACACTGAAAACACTTTTATTATTATTATATTATTATTTGTTATAATTATTTTATAGTTATTTATTTTATTATAATGTATAATTTTGTTTTTTGAACTTTATCATACCCGGGATGTTTACTAGACTCTGGTTTGGACAGATTTAAGTGAGTTATTCCTAAGAATTACAGGCCTACAATATAAAACGCCAAATTTCCATGCAGAATAATGGTACCGCTTTCAGCACCTAAAATCTGACAGAATCATACCGCCAGGGAGGTTAATAGTGGAGAGAAAGTGTTTGATTTGGAGAGCCTGCCAGTATTTCAATTGAGGGGTTATAATTGATTGAATTTCCGAAATGGATTGCCACCTACCTGTACACATGAAATTTTGAAGCCAAAAATGATTGGTAGCAAGAAATGGCCTAAATTGTGAATCGGGGACCCCAGGAGGAAAGTCCGTAAAACCATTGACCAGCAACATACCTGCATTACCAAAGGAGGCAGAAGGAACACAGCTCGATTTCAAAAGGACCATAAGCGTTTTGCCTATTAAGGGTCTGAAAAAAGATACAAAACTTTCACATTCATGGCTTCCGACTTCCCCACATTTATTTTGTAATTCAAGAGTGCTGCATATTGTTTCAACAATTCTTGTAATAAAATTGATATCAAGGTTTCAGGTTGCGTTAAAAAAAAAAGAACAGATCGTTGGTATAAACTGCGACCTTATGTGAATGACTATATCCATGACTCCCTCCATTCTCAGGAATTGGAAAGAAAGACACTGGACGGAGGCGCATGCGCGGAGCGGCCGGAGACGGACATGTCCCGCTGAAGCTCCGTCCTTCTCGGCTCTTCACGGCTCACACAGACACCTGAATGGCAGGGTAACTACAAATAACCCACACCATATCCTTCCCTAACGCCCGGGGAACAGAATATTATGGTTTCTGGAGCTACCCGTCAAAAAACCAAAGCTAAAACCCTCAGAGAAAAAAACGCTCAAGGGGTCCATGAAAATGGCGCTGTCTAATTCTCCTCAGGCAGCCAGAACCCGCACTGACAAGAAACAGCAGCACTTATTACAGGATTCCTGTGATACAGACAATGAACACAGCGCCATAAACCAGTCACAACAAGCTGACACATTACAACCTAATATTTTGAAACAAATAGAGAAAATGTTACAAAAAGCTTTAACCTCCCTAGCGGTAATCCCGAGCGTGACTCGGGGTTGTTTTTTTATGCTAGGATCGGTAACCCCGAGTCACGCTCAGGGTAGACATTGCAGAGCCCGCAGCGGAGTTTCCTTACCTTCTCCTGGCGATCCAGCGATGATGTCCTCTGCTGTGATCGCCAGCGAGATCTCTGGCGAGTGTCGGCACTTTCGACCCCATCTGACTTCCTAGTTCCGTTCCCTGCGAGCCGCAGCGGCGCATGGGAGCGGAACTGGGCGGCAAATTCAAAAAGGTAAACACATAGTATACATACAGTATACTGTAATCTTACTGATTACAGTACTGTATGTAATAATTACACACCCCCTTTGTCCCTAGTGGTCTGCCCAGTGCCCTGCATGCACTTTTATATAATAAAAACTATTCTTTCTGCCTGGAAACTGGAGATTGTCCATAGCAACCAAAAAGTGTCCCTTTATGTCAAAAGTGGTTTTAGACCAGCTAGAAAACAGCAATAATAAAATAGAATCACTCGCAGAATTGAGCGATAGCGATTTGTGGGGAAATTCGTCATCAAACACTAAATCTAATGACAGCGACAATTCTGCAACTGAGCAAATTTCAGTGTTTTTGATTTGATTACATTATTGAATAATTTTTATTATAATTAGATTACTATTTTTTATAATTATTTATAGTTATTTATTATATTATAATTTATAATTTTGTGTTTCAAACTTTATCATACCCGGGATGTCTACTAGACTCTGGTTTGCTCAGGTTTAAGTAAGTAATTACTAAGAATCGCAGGCCTATAATACATAACACCAAATTTCCATGCAAAATAATTGTACCGCTTTTGGTACATAATTCCAGAAAGAATCATACCGCCAGGGAGGTTAAAATTTACCTCAGACCAAATCACTGAGACTCTGACAAAAGAAATCAGAGACTTAGGCCAACGCACTGCGGACCTTGAATACAGAATGGATGACTAACATAGCAACCCATGACAAAGAATTTGAGGTACTTAAAGAAGAAAATGTAGCAATGCAAACCCGTTTGGAGGACTTTGAGAACAGGGCTCGCCGATCAAATCTCCGTATAAGAGGTATACCGGAGTCAATCATTGATCTTCAATCATCCATGACACCACTCTTTCAGGGACTAACACCATCAATCCCAATAGAAAGATTGGAAATGGACAGGATCCACAGAGCTTTGGCACCACGCAAACCTGATGGCCCCCCTTGCGGCATAATTGCTAAGTTCCATTTCTTCCACATTAAAGATCAAATTATGGCTGCAGCCAGACAAAAAGAATCTCTTACTTTCCAAGGACATTCGTATCAAATATTTGCAGACTTATCTCCAATAACAGTAGCTGAATGACGTGAGATGAAACCTTTGCTCCTAAATCTCCAACCACATCCCGTATCAATGGGGATTTCCATTTTCAATTAGGTTCACCTATCAAGGAACAAAATACTCCAGTAGATCCACTAAAGAGCTAAAGAACACGCTACAAAAGCTTCATCTTTACAATAAGCCATCTGCAAGCCCTCGACGCTGCACCCTTTCCAATTCTCCTCCAAATTCATCATACCCTGAATCTGATGGAAACAGACAAGCTACTTCAAAGGGAGGCCGTTTCAACTCTCCAGTTTTTGACCAGCAGGACACAATGGACTGATTTGACTGTGTAACTCACTATGCATCTTCTCCAAATCTCATGGTTAATCTAGCCATGCCTTAGTTCCCTTAAAATTTTCCTATCTACAAAAGATAAGTATCAGAACAATTAAAGTCACCCTACCAAACTTCCCTTATTTCCCTCTTTATGTCTCTCTTCATCACAACACCCTATCTTTCCCCCCTCCTCCTAAAAACACCCTTATTCCTCCCCCCCCCCCATACCACTCCCCTTTCCTTCCCTTTGTACACCAAACAGAGACAGACATTACACCTTCAAAGTTTTGCGCATTTAAATTAATATTCTTGTTATTAACCCTATTTCTTTTCCAACTGAATGAATAATTTAATTACCCTCCACATTTACAACAACCCCGGGGCATTTTAATTCTATGAACGTAATAGAATTGAAATGCATCATATCTCGTCTTGAAACCTATAGTATTATTTGCTTATTTTCTGTTATTATTTAAGGAATAGCTAGTTACTAATTTTAAGCATGTTTGTAGCTGGTTGCCTTGCCAAGTCTGGTTGTCTTAGTTTAATAAAAAAATTCCCCTTATTTTTTTGAATAATTTTAGCTGTGGGGAATCCGAGGAGTGGTCACTGCGTCCCCATTTTTCTGTCCTAGGACTCTCCCTCACTGTGTTTATAGTGCAGGGGGCCTCCTCAGACAGACTTTGTGCCTCTGAGCTCGTGTCATTTTTGAGCTCAGGAAGACAACTTTTTATTTTTTACTATGTATTTTAATTATTCCAATCTATTTAGATTGATGACTAGCACCTCCTTTTTTTTTCTTCTTTCCTATTATTCTTTCTCCATCTTCCTCTCTTACTCCGGATTAAATCTGGTATCACAATTTATATTTGTTATGTATTGCTATATTCTTCTCAAGATGTTTATATGGCTCCCTTGAATGTACTTACCTTAAATACACAAGGTCTAAATATACCTCATAAACGTACTAAAGTTTTCTGGACACTTTCTGCATCAAAAGCCCACATAGTGTGTCTCCAGGAGACTAATTTTGCTGAATCCTCAACCCCTAAATATTTTGGTGCAAGCTATCCACAAGTCTTTACAGCCTCAGCCAAATCCAAACACATAGGAGTGTTGATAGCATTCCACCGTACTACACCCTTTTCCCTTGTAGCAGAAATCAAAGATCCAGAAGGTCGCTACCTCATACTTGCATGCAATCTATGCGATATCCCAATCACAGCAGTCTCATATTATGCACCTAACAAAAGACCAACATGATTTCTATCCCACCTGTTTCAAGTTATTGATACACATAAAGTAGGCACATTCTTGATTTGTGGAGATTCCAACCAAGCAATATATCCATACCTAGATAAATCACCAACATCCCCTACATCTAATTCTTAATCTAGATCGTTTCAGAGACTCCTTCAACAACACTCATTAATAGATTCCTGGCGTGAAATTAACCCTTCCAAACGTCAATACTCCTTTTATTCTCACCCTCACAGATCTTTTTCCCGTATTGATCATATTTTAATTTCTATATGTATGTCCCCAGAATTGCTCACCTCATATATCAAACCCTACACATGGACGGATCACTGTGCTATAATTTCCACCTTTAACTCCTTAGTAGGGATGAGCTTCGTGTTCGAGTCGAACATACGTTCGACTCGAACATTGGCTGTTCGATCGTTCGACGAAGATCGAACGATTTGGGCCGTTCGCGCCAAATTCGAGTGACGCGAACGGCCCACAATGCACTACGCCATCGCAGTGTCATCCAGGCGCTGTGATTGGCCAAGCATGCACTGTGACCCCGCATGCTTGGCCAATCACAGCGCCGGCAGCGAGGAGAGCAATGATTGGCCACAGGCAGGATGCCTGTGGCCAATTATTGCTGAGGGTGTTTAGTACACGCCCCACACTATAAAAGGCCGCCAGCACGGCGGCCTAGTGTAGTGTGTTCCGGAGCAGGGATAGAGTAGCATAGGCAGGGACAGTGACTGTTATTTCTTTCTTGCTTAACCTGGATTCCTTTAGTTTAGGGAAAGAGAAGGATAGGTAGGGAGAGTGTCAGTGTGTTTTGTGCTTCTGCTATAGTGTGCTTAAAAAAAACATTTATTCTAGGGACAGAAAACTCTAGGTAGGGACAGTGTCAGTTTCTTTCACTCTGCAAGTCCTTGTTTCCAGGGACCTGTAAGGACAGTGAGTTAATTGTCCTTGTGCTATATTGTGCTTAAAAAAAACATTTATTCTAGGGACAGAAAACTCTAGGTAGGGACAGTGTCAGTTTCTTTCACTCTGCAAGTCCTTGTTTCCAGGGACCTGTAAGGACAGTGAGTTAATTGTCCTTGTGCTATATTGTGATTAAAAAAAACATTTATTCTAGGGACAGAAAACTCTAGGTAGGGACAGTGTCAGTTTCTTTCACTCTGCAAGTCCTTGTTTCCAGGGACCTGTAAGGACAGTGAGTTAATTGTCCTTGTGCTATATTGTGATTAAAAAAAACATTTATTCTAGGGACAGAAAACTCTAGGTAGGGACAGTGTCAGTTTCTTTCACTCTGCAAGTCCTTGTTTCCAGGGACCTGTAAGGACAGTGAGTTAATTTTCCTTGTGCTATATTGTGATTAAAAAAAACATTTTTTCTAGGGACAGAAAACTGTAGGTAGGGAGAGTGTTTTTTTTCTTTCACTCTGCAAGTCCTTGTTTCCAGGGACCTGTAAGGACAGTGAGTTAATTGTCCTTGTGCTATATTGTGCTTAAAAAAAACATTTATTCTAGGGACAGAAAACTCTAGGTAGGGACAGTGTCAGTTTCTTTCACTCTGCAAGTCCTTGTTTCCAGGGACCTGTAAGGACAGTGAGTTAATTGTCCTTGTGCTATATTGTGATTAAAAAAAACATTTATTCTAGGGACAGAAAACTCTAGGTAGGGACAGTGTCAGTTTCTTTCACTCTGCAAGTCCTTGTTTCCAGGGACCTGTAAGGACAGTGAGTTAATTTTCCTTGTGCTATATTGTGATTAAAAAAAACATTTTTTCTAGGGACAGAAAACTGTAGGTAGGGAGAGTGTTTTTTTTCTTTCACTCTGCAAGTCCTTGTTTCCAGGGACCTGTAAGGACAGTGAGTTAATTGTCCTTGTGCTATATTGTGCTTAAAAAAAACATTTATTCTAGGGACAGAAAACTCTAGGTAGGGACAGTGTCAGTTTCTTTCACTCTGCAAGTCCTTGTTTCCAGGGACCTGTAAGGACAGTGAGTTAATTGTCCTTGTGCTATATTGTGATTAAAAAAAACATTTATTCTAGGGACAGAAAACTCTAGGTAGGGACAGTGTCAGTTTCTTTCACTCTGCAAGTCCTTGTTTCCAGGGACCTGTAAGGACAGTGAGTTAATTTTCCTTGTGCTATATTGTGATTAAAAAAAACATTTTTTCTAGGGACAGAAAACTCTAGGTAGGGACAGTGTCAGTTTCTTTCACTCTGCAAGTCCTTGTTTCCAGGGACCTGTAAGGACAGTGAGTTAATTTTCCTTGTGCTATATTGTGATTAAAAAAAACATTTATTCTAGGGACAGAAAACTCTAGGTAGGGACAGTGTCAGTTTCTTTCACTCTGCAAGTCCTTGTTTCCAGGGACCTGTAAGGACAGTGAGTTAATTTTCCTTGTGCTATATTGTGATTAAAAAAAACATTTATTCTAGGGACAGAAAACTCTAGGTAGGGACAGTGTCAGTTTCTTTCACTCTGCAAGTCCTTGTTTCCAGGGACCTGTAAGGACAGTGAGTTAATTGTCCTTGTGCTATATTGTGCTTAAAAAAAACATTTTTTCTAGGGACAGAAAACTCTAGGTAGGGAGAGTGTTTTTTTTTTTTCACTCTGCAAGTCCTTGTTTCCAGGGACCTGTAAGGACAGTGAGTTAATTGTCCTTGTGCTATATTGTGCTTAAAAAAAACATTTATTCTAGGGACAGAAAACTCTAGGTAGGGACAGTGTCAGTTTCTTTCACTCTGCAAGTCCTTGTTTCCAGGGACCTGTAAGGACAGTGAGTTAATTTTCCTTGTGCTATATTGTGATTAAAAAAAACATTTTTTCTAGGGACAGAAAACTGTAGGTAGGGAGAGTGTTTTTTTTCTTTCACTCTGCAAGTCCTTGTTTCCAGGGACCTGTAAGGACAGTGAGTTAATTGTCCTTGTGCTATATTGTGCTTAAAAAAAACATTTATTCTAGGGACAGAAAACTCTAGGTAGGGACAGTGTCAGTTTCTTTCACTCTGCAAGTCCTTGTTTCCAGGGACCTGTAAGGACAGTGAGTTAATTTTCCTTGTGCTATATTGTGATTAAAAAAAACATTTTTTCTAGGGACAGAAAACTGTAGGTAGGGAGAGTGTTTTTTTTCTTTCACTCTGCAAGTCCTTGTTTCCAGGGACCTGTAAGGACAGTGAGTTAATTGTCCTTGTGCTATATTGTGCTTAAAAAAAACATTTATTCTAGGGACAGAAAACTCTAGGTAGGGACAGTGTCAGTTTCTTTCACTCTGCAAGTCCTTGTTTCCAGGGACCTGTAAGGACAGTGAGTTAATTGTCCTTGTGCTATATTGTGATTAAAAAAAACATTTATTCTAGGGACAGAAAACTCTAGGTAGGGACAGTGTCAGTTTCTTTCACTCTGCAAGTCCTTGTTTCCAGGGACCTGTAAGGACAGTGAGTTAATTTTCCTTGTGCTATATTGTGATTAAAAAAAACATTTTTTCTAGGGACAGAAAACTGTAGGTAGGGAGAGTGTTTTTTTTCTTTCACTCTGCAAGTCCTTGTTTCCAGGGACCTGTAAGGACAGTGAGTTAATTGTCCTTGTGCTATATTGTGCTTAAAAAAAACATTTATTCTAGGGACAGAAAACTCTAGGTAGGGACAGTGTCAGTTTCTTTCACTCTGCAAGTCCTTGTTTCCAGGGACCTGTAAGGACAGTGAGTTAATTTTCCTTGTGCTATATTGTGATTAAAAAAAACATTTATTCTAGGGACAGAAAACTCTAGGTAGGGACAGTGTCAGTTTCTTTCACTCTGCAAGTCCTTGTTTCCAGGGACCTGTAAGGACAGTGAGTTAATTTTCCTTGTGCTATATTGTGATTAAAAAAAACATTTATTCTAGGGACAGAAAACTCTAGGTAGGGACAGTGTCAGTTTCTTTCACTCTGCAAGTCCTTGTTTCCAGGGACCTGTAAGGACAGTGAGTTAATTTTCCTTGTGCTATATTGTGATTAAAAAAAACATTTATTCTAGGGACAGAAAACTCTAGGTAGGGACAGTGTCAGTTTCTTTCACTCTGCAAGTCCTTGTTTCCAGGGACCTGTAAGGACAGTGAGTTAATTTTCCTTGTGCTATATTGTGATTAAAAAAAACATTTATTCTAGGGACAGAAAACTCTAGGTAGGGACAGTGTCAGTTTCTTTCACTCTGCAAGTCCTTGTTTCCAGGGACCTGTAAGGACAGTGAGTTAATTGTCCTTGTGCTATATTGTGCTTAAAAAAAACATTTTTTCTAGGGACAGAAAACTCTAGGTAGGGAGAGTGTTTTTTTTTTTTCACTCTGCAAGTCCTTGTTTCCAGGGACCTGTAAGGACAGTGAGTTAATTGTCCTTGTGCTATATTGTGCTTAAAAAAAACATTTATTCTAGGGACAGAAAACTCTAGGTAGGGACAGTGTCAGTTTCTTTCACTCTGCAAGTCCTTGTTTCCAGGGACCTGTAAGGACAGTGAGTTAATTTTCCTTGTGCTATATTGTGATTAAAAAAAACATTTTTTCTAGGGACAGAAAACTGTAGGTAGGGAGAGTGTTTTTTTTCTTTCACTCTGCAAGTCCTTGTTTCCAGGGACCTGTAAGGACAGTGAGTTAATTGTCCTTGTGCTATATTGTGCTTAAAAAAAACATTTATTCTAGGGACAGAAAACTCTAGGTAGGGACAGTGTCAGTTTCTTTCACTCTGCAAGTCCTTGTTTCCAGGGACCTGTAAGGACAGTGAGTTAATTTTCCTTGTGCTATATTGTGATTAAAAAAAACATTTTTTCTAGGGACAGAAAACTGTAGGTAGGGAGAGTGTTTTTTTTCTTTCACTCTGCAAGTCCTTGTTTCCAGGGACCTGTAAGGACAGTGAGTTAATTGTCCTTGTGCTATATTGTGCTTAAAAAAAACATTTATTCTAGGGACAGAAAACTCTAGGTAGGGACAGTGTCAGTTTCTTTCACTCTGCAAGTCCTTGTTTCCAGGGACCTGTAAGGACAGTGAGTTAATTGTCCTTGTGCTATATTGTGATTAAAAAAAACATTTATTCTAGGGACAGAAAACTCTAGGTAGGGACAGTGTCAGTTTCTTTCACTCTGCAAGTCCTTGTTTCCAGGGACCTGTAAGGACAGTGAGTTAATTTTCCTTGTGCTATATTGTGATTAAAAAAAACATTTTTTCTAGGGACAGAAAACTGTAGGTAGGGAGAGTGTTTTTTTTCTTTCACTCTGCAAGTCCTTGTTTCCAGGGACCTGTAAGGACAGTGAGTTAATTGTCCTTGTGCTATATTGTGCTTAAAAAAAAACATTTATTCTAGGGACAGAAAACTCTAGGTAGGGACAGTGTCAGTTTCTTTCACTCTGCAAGTCCTTGTTTCCAGGGACCTGTAAGGACAGTGAGTTAATTTTCCTTGTGCTATATTGTGATTAAAAAAAACATTTATTCTAGGGACAGAAAACTCTAGGTAGGGACAGTGTCAGTTTCTTTCACTCTGCAAGTCCTTGTTTCCAGGGACCTGTAAGGACAGTGAGTTAATTTTCCTTGTGCTATATTGTGATTAAAAAAAACATTTATTCTAGGGACAGAAAACTCTAGGTAGGGACAGTGTCAGTTTCTTTCACTCTGCAAGTCCTTGTTTCCAGGGACCTGTAAGGACAGTGAGTTAATTTTCCTTGTGCTATATTGTGATTAAAAAAAACATTTATTCTAGGGACAGAAAACTCTAGGTAGGGACAGTGTCAGTTTCTTTCACTCTGCAAGTCCTTGTTTCCAGGGACCTGTAAGGACAGTGAGTTAATTTTCCTTGTGCTATATTGTGATTAAAAAAAACATTTATTCTAGGGACAGAAAACTCTAGGTAGGGACAGTGTCAGTTTCTTTCACTCTGCAAGTCCTTGTTTCCAGGGACCTGTAAGGACAGTGAGTTAATTGTCCTTGTGCTATATTGTGCTTAAAAAAAACATTTTTTCTAGGGACAGAAAACTCTAGGTAGGGAGAGTGTTTTTTTTTTTTCACTCTGCAAGTCCTTGTTTCCAGGGACCTGTAAGGACAGTGAGTTAATTGTCCTTGTGCTATATTGTGCTTAAAAAAAACATTTATTCTAGGGACAGAAAACTCTAGGTAGGGACAGTGTCAGTTTCTTTCACTCTGCAAGTCCTTGTTTCCAGGGACCTGTAAGGACAGTGAGTTAATTTTCCTTGTGCTATATTGTGATTAAAAAAAACATTTTTTCTAGGGACAGAAAACTGTAGGTAGGGAGAGTGTTTTTTTTCTTTCACTCTGCAAGTCCTTGTTTCCAGGGACCTGTAAGGACAGTGAGTTAATTGTCCTTGTGCTATATTGTGCTTAAAAAAAACATTTATTCTAGGGACAGAAAACTCTAGGTAGGGACAGTGTCAGTTTCTTTCACTCTGCAAGTCCTTGTTTCCAGGGACCTGTAAGGACAGTGAGTTAATTTTCCTTGTGCTATATTGTGATTAAAAAAAACATTTTTTCTAGGGACAGAAAACTGTAGGTAGGGAGAGTGTTTTTTTTCTTTCACTCTGCAAGTCCTTGTTTCCAGGGACCTGTAAGGACAGTGAGTTAATTGTCCTTGTGCTATATTGTGCTTAAAAAAAACATTTATTCTAGGGACAGAAAACTCTAGGTAGGGACAGTGTCAGTTTCTTTCACTCTGCAAGTCCTTGTTTCCAGGGACCTGTAAGGACAGTGAGTTAATTGTCCTTGTGCTATATTGTGATTAAAAAAAACATTTATTCTAGGGACAGAAAACTCTAGGTAGGGACAGTGTCAGTTTCTTTCACTCTGCAAGTCCTTGTTTCCAGGGACCTGTAAGGACAGTGAGTTAATTTTCCTTGTGCTATATTGTGATTAAAAAAAACATTTTTTCTAGGGACAGAAAACTGTAGGTAGGGAGAGTGTTTTTTTTCTTTCACTCTGCAAGTCCTTGTTTCCAGGGACCTGTAAGGACAGTGAGTTAATTGTCCTTGTGCTATATTGTGCTTAAAAAAAACATTTATTCTAGGGACAGAAAACTCTAGGTAGGGACAGTGTCAGTTTCTTTCACTCTGCAAGTCCTTGTTTCCAGGGACCTGTAAGGACAGTGAGTTAATTGTCCTTGTGCTATATTGTGATTAAAAAAAACATTTATTCTAGGGACAGAAAACTCTAGGTAGGGACAGTGTCAGTTTCTTTCACTCTGCAAGTCCTTGTTTCCAGGGACCTGTAAGGACAGTGAGTTAATTTTCCTTGTGCTATATTGTGATTAAAAAAAACATTTTTTCTAGGGACAGAAAACTGTAGGTAGGGAGAGTGTTTTTTTTCTTTCACTCTGCAAGTCCTTGTTTCCAGGGACCTGTAAGGACAGTGAGTTAATTGTCCTTGTGCTATATTGTGCTTAAAAAAAACATTTATTCTAGGGACAGAAAACTCTAGGTAGGGACAGTGTCAGTTTCTTTCACTCTGCAAGTCCTTGTTTCCAGGGACCTGTAAGGACAGTGAGTTAATTTTCCTTGTGCTATATTGTGATTAAAAAAAACATTTATTCTAGGGACAGAAAACTCTAGGTAGGGACAGTGTCAGTTTCTTTCACTGTGAAAGTCCTTGTTTCAAGGGACAGAGAAGGACACCTGAAGGTAGCCCTTATTGCTTTTTTCCCATCTCCCTGCAGGCCATCTATTAGAATGTCTGGAAGGCAAACAAGGAGAGGCAGACAGTCAGGAGGCAATAAAAGAGGGCAAGCAGGCTCTGTGTCTGGGGGCAACAGTGCTGGTCGTGGACGCGGTGCATTGTCATCAGCACATGGCCATGGGACACGCTTGTCCTTCTTTTCGGCAGCTGGACATGTTGAGCCACATCATGCCGAAGACTTGGTAGAGTGGATGACCAAGCCCTCCTCCTCCTCCTCATCCTCTCTCACCCAGGCTCAGGGTACTGGAAAAGCAGCTGCCAAAGCGTCGTCTTCCCTGGTATCAATGTCAGACAAATCATCAGTCACTCCTTCCCTAGACCCACCATGTCCTCCTCCTGAGGAGTCCCCCGAACTGTTTCAGCACAGTGTTGGGTACATGCTCCAGGAGGATGCCCAGCGTTTCGAAGGGTCTGATGATGAAACCCAGCTAGAGGAAGGCAGTAGCGTGAGAGCAGACAGAGGGGATGCTCAAGAAGGACACCAATCTGGCAGTCATGTTCCAGCAGCTGCAGCATACTGCCAGATTGGCTCCAGTGATGAGGAGGGAGGGGATGATGAGGTCAATGACTCCACGTGGGTGCCTAATAGGAGAGAGGAGGAGGAGGAGGATGAGGAGGAGGCACATCTCCAACGAGGCAGGATGCCCTTTGGTGGCCAGCGTAAGGGCAGTACACCGACGGAATCACACCGCAGAGCTCCGCCTGTGCAGGGCGCTGCCTCTGCCCGTCATTCAAAAAGTTCTTTGGTGTGGGCCTTTTTTGAGGCTAGTGCATCAGATCGCACAGCTGCTGTTTGCAACATATGTCTCAAGCGTATATCGCGTGGCCAAAACATCAGCCGCTTGGGTACCACATGCCTGACCAGACATATGTTGACCTGCCATGCAGCTCGTTGGCAAGCCTACCTCAAAGACCCACACCAAAGAACCAAGCGGACCTCTCCTTGCACCGCATCAGCTGGGATCTCCAACCCCACTATAACTTCAGTCCTCTCTGAAACATGCACTGAGAGGAATGAAGGTGTAGAATTAGGTGTGTCACAGCCAAGTACTTGCGCCCACTCTGCTAGCAGTACACCGACGTCCGATTCTAGCAGGCAAATTTCCCTGCCCCAGCTGCTGGACCGTCGAAAGAAGTTCACTCCCAGCCATCCACATGCCCAGCGGTTGAATGCTAGCTTGGCTAAATTGCTAGCGCTTCAACTGCTGCCTTTTCAGTTGGTAGACTCGGCCCCCTTCCGTGAGTTTGTGCAATGTGCGGTTCCTCAGTGGCAGGTTCCCAAACGCCACTTTTTCTCACGGAAGGCTATTCCGGCTCTCTACCGGCATGTGGAAGGCAATGTCTTGGCCTCGCTGGACAGGGCGGTCAGCGGTAAGGTGCATATTACCGCTGACTCATGGTCCAGCAGGCATGGACAGGGACGTTACCTTTCTTTCACGGCCCATTGGGTCACTCTTTTGGCAGCTGGGAAGGATTCAGGACAAGGTGCAGTAGTGTTGGAGGTTGTCCCACCGCCACGCCTCCAAAATGCTACTACTGGTTGTGACACACCTCTCTCCTCCACCCCCTCCTCTTCTTCTTCCTCCATGGCCTCTTCCTGTGGTTTGTCCTATGAACCAGCGGTGCTCCGTAGCCGTTCACGGGGCTACGCAAGTACGCAGGCAAAAAGATGCCATGCCGTGCTTGCGCTGGTGTGTTTGGGGGACAGAAGCCACACTGGGGCAGAGGTCCTGTCTGCTCTGCAGGGCCAGGCCGAGAGGTGGTTGACGCCACGCCAGCTTAAGCCAGGAATGGTGGTTTGCGACAATGGCACCAACCTCCTCTCCGCCCTCCGACAGGGACAACTGACCCATGTGCCCTGTGTGGCTCACGTCCTTAACCTGGTGGTGCAGCGCTTCTTGGGCAGGTACCCGGGCTTACAGGATGTCCTGAGGCAGGCCAGGAAAGTCTGTGTGCATTTCCGCAGATCTTATAATGCCAGTGCTCGCCTGGCTGAGCTGCAAAAGGAGTTGAACCTGCCCAAGAACCGCCTTATATGTGACATGCCCACCAGGTGGAACTCAACGTTGGCCATGCTGCAGCGGCTGCACACGCAGCAGAGGGCCATCAATGAGTACCTGTGCGACTACGGCACCAGGACAGGGTCAGGGGAGCTTGGTTTTTTTTCTCCACGCCAGTGGGGCATGATCAGGGATGCATGCACTGTCCTGGCACCATTTGAGGAGGCCACGAGGATGGTGAGCAGTGACAGTGCATGCATCAGTGACACTGTACCTCTTGTCCACCTGTTGGAGCACACGCTGCGTGGAATAATGGACAGGGCACTTGAGGCAGAACAGAGGCAGGAAGAGGAGGACTTCCTTGCCTCTCAAGGCCCCCTTTACCCAGACAGTGTTCCTTCTGTCCCACCCATCGCACAGGAAGAGGAGGAGGAGGAGGAGGAGGAGGAGGAGGAGGATTGTGTCAGCATGGAGGTGGAGGCTGGCACTCAGCATCATCAGCAGCAGTCTTTTAGGGATGATTTACAGTCCCAAGAAACCAGTGGACTTGTACGTGGCTGGGAGGAGGTGGCTGCGGATCATGTCGTCCTTAGTGACCCAGAGGACTCCGGAGCGAATGCCTCAGCAAACCTACGCTGCATGGCCTCCCTGATCCTGCAAAGTCTGCGGAAGGATCCTCGTATTCTTCGGATCAAGGAGAGGGACCATTACTGGCTGGCCACTCTCCTTGATCCACGGTACAAGGGTAAGGTTGCGGACCTTATGTTACCGTCGCAGAGGGAGCAGAGGATGAGACAACTCCGGGAGGCCTTGCAGAAAGGTCTGTGCAACGCGTTCCCAGAGACTGGGAGGTTGCAAACTCCTGGTCCTGGACAACGAGTTGCTGAGGCTTCGGCCAGTCAAAGAAGGAGCGGTGGGGAAGGTGGCCGTCTGACCGATGCGTTCAGACAATTCTTTAGTCCGCAGCCCCAAAGTATGATCGGTTCCAGCAACCATCGCCAGCGTCTGATAAACATGGTGCAGGAATATCTAGGGGCAAGGTCAGACTTGGACACCTTCCCCACCGAAAATCCTCTGGCTTACTGGGTCTTGAGGATGGATCACTGGCCAGAGCTTGCACAGTATGCAATTGAGCTACTGGCCTGTCCTGCATCCAGCGTTCTTTCGGAACGCACATTCAGTGCTGCTGGAGGATTTGTCACGGATCACAGGGTGCGCCTGTCCACCGACTCGGTTGATCGACTGACTTTCATCAAGATGAACCAGTCTTGGATCACCACCAGCTACCACACACCTGATGCTGATATAACAGACTAATTGATTTTAAAATGTCACATCCCTTCAAGACTGATGCTGATGCTGAGTGCCTGTGCTGTTATGTTGACTGGCTATCCTCCTCCTCCGAGTCCTCAATGATACGATTGATGATGATAGCTTGGAAGATCATTTTTGTTTATGGGTGCTGCCACCAGTGCCTAACGCCCAATTTTTCAGCCCCTGTTTAACAGGGGCGTGTAATTACAATTTTTGAAGCAATACTTTGCAACAGGGCTCATTGCTGTGCTCCAAGTACAGTATCTGTGAGGAGTTGCAGTGTTGTGCCACCAGTGCCTAAGGCCCAATTTTTCAGCCCCTGTTTAACAGGGGCGTGTCATTACAATTTTTGAAGCAATACTTTGCAACAGGGCTCATTGCTGTGCTCCAAGTACAGTATCTGTGAAGGGTTGCAGTGTTGTGCCACCAGTGCCTAAGGCCCAATTTTTCAGCCCCTGTTCAACAGGGGCATGTAATTACAATTCTTGATCTAATAATTCACAGCAGGGCCCATTGCTGCACCCACCAAGAGTAACTGTCAGGGCTTACAGTGTTGTGGCACCAGCACCACCATCAAAGGCCCAATTTTTACTACCACTGTTCAACAATTATATGTAATTAAAATTCCTGATATAATAGTTGACAGCAGGGCGTTCCAGCACCAACCAAGAGTAACTGTGAGTGCTTACAGTGTTGTGCCAACACCAACAACTAAGGGGCCTATTTCTGCAGAGTATATACGGCAGGTCCCTACTTTCAAACATCCAACTTACAAACGACTCCTACTTGCAAACGCAAGAAGACAACAGGAAGTGAGAGGAAATCTACCACTAGGAAGGAAAATTCTCTCCTGTAAGAATAAATATGGGAGAAAGGTGTCTCCTCTGTACTGATGCTTTATCAGCAATCCTTGTTTCAAGAAAAACACCACATTTCAAAAACAGTTGTCATTAGGACGGAAAGTGAGGTGAAATGTTCTGAACAGGGGCACAGACAGCAAAACAAATGTTACAGGGGTGATAACCCTTACCTATGTTTTCCAAAAAGTTTAAAAATAGATTTTTGGTCTGGAGCTACACTTCAACAATGTACCTGTTCAAAATTACAAACAGATTCTACATAAGAACAAACCTACAGTCCCTGTCTTGTATGCACCGCCTGTATACGGCTGTTCTGAGTATATAGGGCCTTTTTTATTTTATATGCGGGGTTCCCCTTAATATCCATACAAGACCCAAAGGGGCTGGTAATGGGCTGGGGTAGGGGGGGGGTCATGGGGTAGCTATGCCATTTTTCTTAAAGATTTTCATCCATATTACCGGGACCAGACATTACATTAAAGCCGCAAGCAGTTTTAAATGGCTTTTTTTTCCTTTAGAAGTGTCATTTTGTGCAGGGACAGTTCTAAACACGGGAAACACGTGGCACTTCACAGGCATACTTTAGACACCCCCCAGGTACGATATTTAAAGGAATATTTGACTTTTTTTTTTTCACTTTATGCATCATTAAAATGACTGCTCCCGGAAAACGACCGTTTTTAAAACTTATTTTTGCATTGATACATGTCCCCTGGTGCAGAACCCGGGTTCCCAAACCCTTTTTAGGACAATAACATGCATAATAGTTTTTATAATTAGCACTTTAGAATTCGAACGTTCGCATCCATTGTATTTAATAGGGTTCTAATGTTCGTTCGAACTTTCGGTCCGTTCGCGGGTTCTGGTGCGAACCGAACCCGGGGGTGTTCGGCTCATCACTACTCCTTAGTTCCAAAAACACAAGACTCAACATGGCAAATAAACAACTCACTCTTATCACACCCTTCACACTCTCTAGACCTAGAAATTGCCCTAAAAGAATGCTTGCAAAATAATAAATCCTAAGATATATCCCCACTAACATTATGGGAAGCACATAAGCCTGTGCTTAGAGGGCATGGCTTACGTCAAGCATCATATCAAAAGAAAGGAAAGAAAAAACGACAACAAAAACTTGAAACTGAATTTAACAATTGCCATAATAATTTCCAATCTAACCCCACACCACAAAATAAAACACAACTTGAGAAAGCTAGCTTAATTCTAGATCTATTCTTATCAGAATCAGTGGACAAAACTCTTCGTAAATCCAAACCAAAATATTACTTCCATGCCAATAAACCTGGCACCCTCAAAGCACGTGCAATTAAAAAATTAAACAACCCATTTAAGCCAATTCAACTGAAAAACTCTCACGATAAATATACTAGTAATCCAGTTAAAGTGGAGTTTCCACCAAAAATACAAAATAGCATTATTGTGCATATAATAGCCTAAAAAAAAAAACATTTGAAAAAAATATTTTTTTTTACTCACCTGGAAGTACCTGTTGCTATGCGCTCCCACAAAATCTGCCTTCTGAATCACCTCGAATTCTGACATCATCTCCCTCAGCTCCCTACTGCTCCTGGGAAATGTGTGTCATCATTTCCCAGGAGGCAGTGTGCTTCCCCTATGGCTAGAATCACTCGTCAATACAATCCAGGAAGTAAATGCTTGTGGGCTTCACATGCCCACAAGCAAAATGAAAACTTCAGCAAAGATTTTTTTAAAGTCTCTTTATGCAGTAACTCGGCAGATCGGCGGCAGTTTTTAAAATAGTAAGTCATTTTATATGTACCACTGTATTGAATGCTGAAATAACATGCTTTTAAAAAATGAAAAATGTGATTGGAACCCCACTTTAAGATCCTGCATACCTTCCATAACCATCTCACCTCTTTATATAAAAAATAAGGCTCTTTTGACCAATCTTCAGCAGAAACATTCTTTTCACAAATAAAACTTCCTACCCTATCCCAGAATCAATATGAAAGCCTTGAAAGTCCCATCACTCCCATTGAAATTGAGCAAGCAATGAAATCCCTCAAACCTATTAAGCGTCCGGGACCTGATGGGTTTTCAGCCCTTTACTATAAAATATTCTCTCATTTATTAACCCCCATGCTGATAGAAGCATTCAATTCCATCATCAACAACCAATCATTCAGATCTGAAACTCTTATGGCTATTATATCAATGATTCCTAAACCACAGTCTGATGACTCATCCTGTGCTAATTTTAGACCTATATCGCTTTTAAATCTAGATATAAAATTACTAGCGAAAGTGATAGCGACTCGTTTGAATAATATAATAGGTTCCTTAATAAGTAATGATCAGGTTGGTTTTATCCCTTTGCGCCAAGCAACAGATAATGTTCGTAGGGCCATGTTGCTGATTCAAGCAACCAAAAAAAGAAAAATTCCTATGTGTCTTCTGTCACTAGACATCAAAAAAGCTTTTGACATGGTAACATGGCCCTACCTACACTTCACTTTACAAAAATGGGGCTTTGGCCCACATTTCCTTAGCTGGATCACATCTTTATATAATAATCCAAAGGCATACATTAAATATGCAGGATATAAATCAGCCATGTTCGATATCAACAGAGGCACTCGCCAGGGATGTCCCCTTTCCCCACTTTTATTCGCCTTACTCATTGAACCCCTTGCTCAAGCTATTAGAACAGATCCATCAATTAAATGTATAGAATTGGCCAGCTACCACCATAAGCTCTGCTTATTTGCTGATGACATTTTAATTTTCATGTCCTCCCCCCATATTACAGCTCCCAACATTATAAACAAACTAGATCATTTTGCCCATATATCTGGACTAACGGTAAATACACAAAAATCCATAGCTTTAAACATCTCTTTACCCCCAGATATACTACAACAAACAAACATATCCTTTCCTTTTACATGGTCATCGTCACACCTCACATATCAAGGTATTGTACTTACCCCTGATCTAAAGGATATTTTTTCTGCTAACTATCCTCCACTATTACAAAAAATTTAAAATTATCCAAAACAATGGTCCACTCTGCCTTTATCATGGTTAGGTAAAATAAATGTTATAAAAATGACTATATTACCAAAAATTCAATATCTCTTTAGAGTTTTACCCATACCTATTCCAGCCTACTTCCTCAGAAACTTACAACATAAAACACAATCATTTATATGGAACTCTCTAAAATCTCGAATTTCTTCTCACACCCTATACCTCTCTAAACTTAAAGGAGGTTTAGGTTTCCCAAACTTTGCCACTTATTTTCATGCTGCGCAAATAGCAAATATTCCCAAGTATCACTCAAGCCATGAAATTCCACTATGGGTAGCAATTGAAACCATTGATAGCGACCTAATCTCTATACCAAACCTCATATGGTCCACCTCTTCTAACCACAAAATAATTGATAATAAGATAACTAAACACACAATTTCTATTTGGGAAAGATTCAAAACAACCCAGGGCTTACAATCCCCACATGTACCTCTTATATCTTTTATGAGAAACTCACAATTTTACCCGGCCCTCACATTTCCTAGAACTTTTACAAAATGGACTTCCGCTGGTCTAACACAATACTGTGACTTTGTATCATCTACTTCATTTAAAAAAAATCTGAAATATGTGAAATCCATAAACTTCCGACATCAGAAATTTTTCGGTACTTACAGATCAAGAACTTCTTTGCACCATACATACAAGATATTAGTAATTTGAGTGATATGACGCACTTCGAACGAATATGTAAATGAGATCCTCACTCAAAAGGGCTCATCTCAATACTGTATAGCCAACTAAATACTAAGCTTACTGCAAAATTACCTTCATATACTGAAAAATGGGTGAGCGAACTTGGTTCCAATATAGATACATCTACCTGGTGTAAAGTATGGTCTAATACTAAAATGTCTTCCCAAAAAATACTTGCTCTGGAAACAAACTATAAAGTTATCATGCACTGGTATCTGGTTCCTGTTAGAATTGCAAAATTTGCTTCCCAATATTCCCCGCTCTGTTTTCGTGGCTGTGGTGATCCGGGAACACATTTACATATTTTTTGGGAGTGTCCTGTTACAAAAAATTCTTGGAAAGAAATATTCCTCATGCTTTCAACAGTTTTTAAAGAAACCCATTACTCCTGATCCGACTATTGCACTTCTAAATTTAAAACCTGACTGTATCTCTTATACTCAATTTAAGTTATTAATACAAATCACCACAGCCGCAAAACAAACCATTACCAAAGCTTGGAAAACAGCTACGCTTCTAGTTTCTGAAACTAGAAATAGAATACACCAAGCCATGCTCCATTCAAAATCAGAAGCCATAACTAATGATTCCATAGATCTATTTGAAAAAATATGGAACCCTTGGGTGACTTATTCTATCCCATCCAACCCTGACAATTCTTTACTGAGACCTTGGTAAGATTTTGAAAGCCAGTAATATTCTAGATACTTTATCTCAATATTATCTTTACCGCTTTATATGTAATAATCCCGGAGTCTTTTCTCTATCGTGTACTTCCTTTTCTATCCTTTTGTTTCTATTCACTCTCTATCTTTTATAGTCCACAATTTGTCCTTTTTCCTTTAATTCTCTCTCTTTTTTCTATCTTTTTTCTATCTTTACATAACTTAATATATAAAATGGTATATTTGAATATATAAACACAAGATTTTCTTCTACTCCTAATAATATAATATTTTTTATAAATATGATCCCTATCCCCCTATCTCTTCCTATTGTTGAGCCAATTTATTATTAATTTATTACTCTTTTATAGCTATAGTCAATGTTTCTATTTTATCCAGTTTCGCTAATATTATATTATTCTATAATATTTACATATTTGTTCAAATGTAATCGTTTTACATAATTAGATTGACTATAATCTGGTACAACAATTCCTTAGATATTCTTCTCAGGCTCTTCAAACATATATCAGCTGATTCTATGTTTCCAATGCTCTCTTAACACATGATACTATCTCTTGTAATCATTTATTGTCAATTGTATATATTGTTTTCTCTTTACTTCAAAACCAATAAACAAATTTGA
Source organism: Rana muscosa (assembly GCA_029206835.1). Lineage (NCBI taxonomy): Eukaryota > Metazoa > Chordata > Amphibia > Anura > Ranidae > Rana > Rana muscosa. Next base: position 255,215,689 of record CM055122.1, on the reverse strand, counting down.
CAAGAAAGACACTGAACATCATTCAGCTCACAATGATGTGCCTGTAGGGGACAACCGAAGAGAAGAAGTGTGTATTGGAGTCTGAGCTTAATTTCTTTATTTTTATATCCGCTGGGTTACTAAACTTTTAAGAAAAATCGCCTCTCTCCCAGCCCAGTCTATGTTGTTATGATGTGTGAGATGGCCTCAGCCTTAAGCCTCATACACACGATCGGATTTTCCAACGGGAATTGTGTGATGACAGTCTGTTGGATAAATATCCAACCATTTGTACGCTCCATCGGACAATTCTTGTCGACTATTCCGCAGACAAATGTTGGATGGCAGGCTTTAAAATTTTCCGCAGGCAACAGTCTGTTGTCAGATTTTCCGATTGTGTGTACACAAGTCCATCTGACAAAAGTCCAAAGTACAAACACGCATGCTCGGAAGCAATGCTCACCAAACACAACATTAATAGAAGGTGCCCAAAGTGTGGCGCTAAAGAGCTAAAAAAAACGTAACTACGTTTGTTTTTGTTGGCCGACAATTGTGTGCCGTTTGTATGCAAGACAAGTTACTGGCCAACGCCCTTCGGACAAAAGTCTGAGGCTTTGTCTGCGGAAAATCTGATCGAGTGTATGAGGCTTTACTCCACTCCACAAGCCACACCCTTTGACATATTTCACCAAACTACGATTTTTCTAAGCATACTACACACTACTGGATGGTGATATTTCATGCCGGCACTCCATTCCTGAGCACCAGTGGGACAATATATATCTTCCTTTTTTGCTGAGAGCGGCACTACAAGTATAAGCAGGTCAAGCTGGGTTACTAAATTTTAAAATAACATTTACAGCTAGAACTGATCTCTAAATACAATGATGCAAAGGTCTCATTAATGATGACGTCCATATAGCATATGTGTCCCCAGTAAGATCTTTATGACCTAAAATTGTGTTCTCCTTTGAGACCAAATCGTCAGCCTAAAATTTTCAAAACAGCAATGCTGCAGCTGCTGTGCTAGCATAGACTGGGACTAGTTTTGCTGTGCATACATAAATGACAGGGAAGATTTATGCAGATCATACAAAATGCTCAGGTGTGGGAAACCCCATCCGTCTGGCTGTGATAACGTACTCTTCTTAATTAATAATTCGTAAGGGATAGGGGTTTGAAAATTCCCAGAACATTTTTTTTTTTATATTTAAGAAGACATACTCTTAAAGAGAACTAGTCACCATAGGACAATTGGTATAATCTAAATTTGTGTTCTTGAATTGTTATAGTAGGCCCCCTACCTCTCAGAGATTACTCGCTTTTGATTACTTACTTGTATTCTCTCCCAGTCAGAGCTGTCACAGATCCTGAGCTCAGTGCTGATTCCAGACAGTAAAAAGGCTGTCATATAAAAATTGCTGTCATTATAATAGAACACAAAATGCTTTGTAATGGACAGTTTTACCTCTTCTAGCAGCACAGAGAGTGTTTTCTCTTTTGAGCTCAGGCAGATGTAGCACCCTGATGTTTAGGCAGGGTTGCTATTAAATTTAGTTGCCAGGCGATAGTTGCCTTGGTCAATTGTTGGGAGATCAATTGATTCCTCTCTAAATCTGGACTTGTTGCATCCTTTCTCTTCTGTCACTAGGTGGCACTATGCTAGTGACATTAGATAAGACAAGGGCTTTGCAGGCTCAGACATGAATGGATGGAATGTCTCAGCCAATGGGCAGGGATTTTCTTTGCTGAGAGAGCCTATTTATTTGGTTGGAGTCTGGTGATCGGGGTTCTGTGCCACCTGGACAGCTGTCTGGGTGGACGTGTGTTATGCTGTCCCGGGCTGCTAGGCTGGAAGCCTGAGGCCTATCCTGGGGACAATTGGCTGCTAGGCTGCCTGATGGCCTTTCCAGGAGCGGGAGAGCAGCGTAGTGTTGGGACTACTGCCTTGTAGTTCAACCAGAAGTAGCGGTTCAGCCGATGGAGGAACCAGCTGTGGTCGGAGGTAGAAGGGGAAGCTGTCGCCACTAAGGGACCAACCACCTTGTTACCGGAGACCACTGTGAGTGAGCTGAAGTCAGTACCAGAGCAATCTTCTCACCAGCCGGGGATGGTGAAGTACTGGGAAAACTTCATTGAGTGCCAAGCCAGGGACCCAGCAGGACAGCAGAGGTGACGCTTGCAGAGCATCAATGGGTGCCAAGCCAGGGACCTAGCGGGTCAGCGGGGGTGACACTTGAAGAGTATCTGTTAGTGCCAAGCCAGAGACCCAGGAGGGAAACGGGGGTGACGCTTGAGGACAAAACTGAGTGCTAAAAGTGGAAGAGCTCAGGGGATCCAGTGGCTATTGGATCTGAGGTCTAGTGAAAGACTGGGAGTTCGTTGAGTGAAGACGCACAGTGAGTGACTGTGAAGTAAGCGGAGAACTGTTTGTGTTGCCAATAGTTGAATACAACTACCGTTAGTAACTGCTACAAGATTGTTTGCTATAGGAAACAGCAGTCCTACCTATACAGGAGCGGTGTCCGGCTAGAGGCCTTCATTTGTATAGCTGTCTACCTATAGAAGTCTCGGAGTCTGTCAATTATCATTGCATCTACTTAAGGGTGTCCTGGCCCTAACCCTCTCTCCCCCAGTTCTGTTTAAGAGACAATATATCTCTTTGCATTCAAAAAGTGTCTGGCGCCCACCATTTCATCTTGCAGTACACCCACCATGCCTTGTAACCCACTATACACAGAAGGATGTCAGCTGTCCCTAACTCTGGAGGTCACCATTAGGCCTCAAGGGACCCAGAGACTCTGCTATACAGGAGAGGTCAACGTCAAAGCCATGGCATAGCCTGATACTAAGTTCTGATAGAGAGAGCATAGACTGTAATTACAGCACAGCTTGTTGAGATATAAGTCTGCGATCATGGGCGTCCGCAAGGGGGGGCAAGTGCCCCCCCCCCGAATCAGCAAGGTGTCCATGAGCAGTCCTTGCAGGGTCCATCGTGGCCGCCACAGATTTTTTTTTGAGTCTGCTCTGCTGCTGCTTTCTGACATCTGACTCACTGTCTGAGAGACGGTCCCTCCCTCACCCCCGATCATCCCATGCCGGTAAGCCTCATACAGACGCTTTTTAGGCCTCATGCACATGGGCAGAAAAATTATGCTTTTAGAGGCATTTTATATCATTTTTATTTTTTATTTTTTTTGAACACAGCTCTATTTTAACCAATGCGTCAATGCGTCAATGCACATTGTGGCATTTCAATTCATATTCTTGAGCAGCTTTCTGGGGAGTAAAATACAGGCAAAATTACATACAACCTGCGTACTTGGATAAAAAACACTTCCCTGAATAGCTAAAACTACAAACAAGAAAATAAACTGGATGGGACGTTTAAGGTACTACAAACAGTCATAAAATTCAAATACTGTTAAAATAAGTGCCATTATTATATACAAAAGTTAAAAACAAACTATGTCCAGCACTCATCAATTATCAGTTATCTCTCATCAATTATTATGCTGTCTTAGGGCACTTTCACACTGAGGCGCGGGGGCGTCGGCGGTAAAGCGTCGCTAGTTTTAGTGGCGCTTTTCGGCCGCTAGGGGGTGCTTTTAACCCCTGCTAGCCGGTGAATAAAGGGTTAAAAGTGCCGCAAAGCACCGCTGCCATGGCGCTGCCCATTGATTTCAATGGGCAGGGGTATATTAGGAGCGGTGTATACACTGCTCCTAAAGCACCTCAAAGATGCTGCTTGCAGGACTTTTTTTAACGCCCGCAAGCGCACCGCTCCAGTGTGAAAGCACTCAGGCTTTCACACTGAAGGCACTATTTTTAGCACTATAGTGCCTGAAAAGCGCCTCAGTGTGAAAGTAGCCTAAATCAAGAACATTTAGATCACTTTCACACTGAGGCGCTTTTTCGGGCGCTTTCACGCTAGAAACAGTGCCTAAAAAGCACACGAAAACCTATTTCCATTAAAATCAATGAATGCTTTCACACTGGGGCAGTGTGCTGGCAGGGCTGTGAAAAACTCCCCTCTCCATTGAAATGAATGTAAAGCTCTTCAAAAGCGCCTGAAAAGCTCTTCAAAAGCGCTCAGTGTTTTTACTGGCAGTTTAGAAGTGCCTCAGTGTGAAAGTGGCCTTAGAGCTATAAAGGGCCTGAGGCACTTGATGTGTATTGTGGACCACCTATCCAGTCCTTCGTGCAAACCTGATCAATGCAATTACATCAATTCACATAGTGGGGTTGATTTATTAAAGGCAAATAGGCTGTTCACTTTGCAAGAGAATTTACTCCAGTGCTTAGTGAATGTGGTAAAGTTTCTCTTTGCAAAGAATACCCAAATTGCACATGATTGGATGATGAAAGTCAAGGTTATCTAATGTAAGGTTATGTGTGAGTCTTCTTCTTAAAGTGGAGTTCCACCCATTTAAAAGTCAGCAGCTACAAAAAGTGTAGCTGCTGACTTTTAATAATCAGACACTCACCTGTCCCACGGTCCAGCGATACGGCCGCACGAAGCCTCGCTCCTCTCCCCCTCCTCTCCGCGGTGCCGGCATTGTTACTGTGGCTGCGCTGCACGCTGTGATTGGCCGAGCAATCTTCTGGGACCTGTGACGTGTCCTACAAGGTTGCAGGGAGGGAGAGGGGAGAGGTGAAAAACACACAATACATACAGTATACTGTACTTTTACAGATTACAGTACTGTATCAAATAAATACACATCCCCTTTCTTCCTAGTGGTTTGTCAAGTGTCCTGCATGCACTTTTATATGAAAAAATACTGTTCTTTCTGCCTGGAAACTGGAGATTGTCCATAGCAACCAAAAAGTGTCTGTTTACGTCAAAAGTGGTTCTAGACAGCTAGAAAACAGCGATAATAAATTAGAATCACTTGCAGAATTGAGCGATAGCGATTTGTGGGGAAATTCGTCATCAAACACTGAAAGTAATGACAGCGACAATTCTGCAACTGAGCAAATTTTTTTGATATGATTACATTATTGAATATTTTTTATTATTATTCTATTATTATTTGTTATAATTATTTTATACTTATTTATTATATTATAATTTATGATTTAGTGTTTCAAACTTTATCATACCCAGGATGTCTTATAGACTCTGGTTTGGACATATTTAAGTGTAGCACTACCCCCGTATATTTTTGGGTCTGTCGTTACCTGTCTGTTCCACTGTATCCGTCATAGGGGTTCTATTGAAGAGTTTTCACAGATGTCATCACCAACACATAGTCTCTTTTCCAATGGTTTTATTAAACGTCAATTAGAGGGATGGAGGGTTGGGGGATTCAGGTACCTTGCTTTGCGGATGGAGGGTATTTTCTTCCTTCCAGAGGACAAACAGCTTCCACACTGGATATAGCAACCACCGAATAGGCCTCTCTCACTGACCTAGCAGCCGGTGTGGTGCTTGGTCAAAAGTCTCTGCCACAAACTTGAAGAATACACATAGTCTCAGTACAGTCACACGGTACCGGTTTCTTTCTGCCAATCCGGCAACACTTTGAGGTAGATACGTCGGGATGCGTCCTCCAATTGAGTCTCCAGGCTCTTCCCGAGGCACCAGCCTTTTTGGTCGGTCCTCTCCTGGGAAAAGTCCTCCCCTGGTTTCTTCAATTGCTCGGCTTCTCCCCGCAGGCAAGACAGCAAAGCATACTAGCTCATTATGTAGCACTTACCTGAAATCTAAGCCCCCGAAGTCCTACTCGTTCCCCTCCGCTGCCACCGCCGCCATGTCCCCTCGGAGCTTCTTCCTGGTGTAGCGGCCTTACCCTTTACTCCCTTCTGACACTTGGCTCTCGTCTAGGGGACCAGGGAGGAGAGTGTGGCGCACCACCAGCTCACACCATACTGTATGCAAAGATGGAGCTAATCGAACTATACCTTCGGGTCTGTGTTTCCATCCAGAGCCAAACCTTCTCTTGAGAATGATTCCCACCGTCCATACAGGTGGAGGTAGGACCCTTAGCTCCCAGTAAGTTACTGTCCACACCACTGAAAGTCCAACACTTATTTATTCATAGCAATAAACAGTCTCTGTGAGAGCAGACAGGTTGTAACACATACAGTTCAGACGAGGTGGGAAAGGAAGGTCCAGGCACAAACTTATTCTTGTTTTTCTCCTGTTCTGTATAACACCAACAGGCTTGACACAAAGTCGCTGCCACCGACCGCGAGAACTTGAACTAACTTCTGGAAGCAATGGCCCCTGTCAGAGAAAGGACATCCATCCGGACAGTCACCAGAGGCCCCACCGTCACCAGCGAATGCTGCACCAGGTCTTCGGATAGGGTTACCTCCCTGGCCTCCCCGTCCTAGATTCGGGCGTCCACACCGGGGGACACCCTAGGAGCCCTGGAATCCTCGCGGAACCCAGTCGAAGGTACTGGGCCCCAGGCCTCCAGAAAGTACCTCACCCCAGACCAAAGGTGTCTGGGGTGAGACAGCAGCTCCGTCTCCGGGCCTAGGGCACCCGGATACCACCATCACTCACCCCCAGGCTGAAGGTGCTTGGGCGTGGACCCCGAGTGGAAGACGTCTGCCCCATTTTATACCCTCCCACAACAGGCACAGCAGGTTTCCCGCCCCGCTGTACTACTGCCGTGAGAGGACACAAAGGGCACAGCTCTCCAATGGTGGTTCAACCCCGGCCTATGGTGACAGCGCCACCTATAGACCCCAAGGAACTGGACACCATTGATATTCCCAACTGGCATAAATTGGTCCATGAATCCTAACAATTATTTCATCTGAGCCTGTTACCACTCAGATGCTTCCCCTAAATATGACCACCCGCTACACTGGTATCGCCGCTCCGGCGCTGTGATTGGCTGGAGCAGCGATGACGTCACACACATTGGCCCCGGGTCGGCATTCTCCCATTCAGAAAACCTGAGATCCCGGCATGTCCCATTCATTATGCCAGGACGCTCAGTGCGCCTGCGCCGTTGTCTACGGCGCGAATGCGCCATAGACATCGGTGCAGTGTTTTCTGCAAATATCTCCTTAACCGTGTAGGTTAAGGAGATATTTCTTGCACCTACAGGTAAGCCTTAATCTAGGCTTACCTGTAGGTGCAAGTTGTCAACGTGGGTTTACAACCACTTTAAAGTGATTGTAATGGCTATTTTTTTGGTTTTGTTTTTAATAAAAAATTTGTTATACTTACTTCCTCTATGCAGTTGGTTTTGCACAGAGCAGCCTAGATCCTCCGCTTCTCGGGTCCCCTCTTTGCTGATCCTCGCCCCTCCCTCCTATCGAGTGCCCCCACAGTCAGCAGCTTGCTATTGGGGAACCAAGACGAGTCAGAGCTCTGTGTATCCATTCAGACACGGAGCCCCGACCTTGCCCGCCCCCTCTCTCCTCTGTATGGCTGACTGACGTTGATTGACAGCAGCAAGAGCCAATGGCACCGCTGCTCTGTCTCAGCCAATCAGAAGGAGTATTATGAATGACTGAGTGGATCGTGGACATCGCTGAAGAGAGAAGGAGCTCAGGTAGGTAATTAGGGGGTGCTGGGGGGTCGCTGCTACACACAGAAGGTTTTTATTTTAATGCATAGAATAAAAAACTTCTGCCTTTACAACTCCTTTAAGTCCCTTTTACTTGAGGGGGGACCTAAAGAATTAAATAAAATAAAGCACTCATTCATTAACCATACAAATTGTAATGGATCTGTACAACAGGTAATACTCAGGACCCCTGTAGGATCACTATGGCCTTCCAGCATTCGATTAATAAAGTAGATGGCATATTTATGCACCCTACAAAGGTAATGCGTGGTTAATGCACCCAATCCCCTTTAATAAATATTAATATAAATTTGAAAAAGCTTATTAGCATTGGGAAACTACATGCTGATTGTCTTGTATTATTATTATTCAGGTGGGTTAGCGCTATATCATGGCTGGAGGCTAAACTGCTTCACTAGCCTGCCAAGTTGTTACCATGTGGGAACTGTATGCTGATTGCTTTGTATTATCATTCAGGTGGGTTAGCGCCATCTCATGGGTGGAGGCCACACTACTTCACTAGGCGCCACACAGACAGAAGGATTATGTCTTATCACCTGCCAGTGACACCTGTCCTGTCATGACTACAGAGTCAGAGTCATTTTGAGGGAGATTGTGCTCTACAGTACACCTCCACAAGCTATTTACAACACACCTTACATTTCTAGTGCCAAGAGTGATGACACCCCACTTAGGTTGCACGGGCCTGCATATACAGTATGTGGTTCCCCAGTCTTTAGGAGAATTAGGGAACAAGCCAAAATTTGCATTATATATGGCTAACTCTTGAAATACAAGAGCCATGTTTATTCCTACTTGGAACTTGGTGGGCTTTGTGTATTTCTTCCAGATCTATGCAGTAATCCAGTGTGAAGCTTTGCCTCTGTGCAGGATCCCCACAGCTCTGCTCTGCACAGGCTATGTACAGCACAGGGATGATGTCAATCTTTTACAAGGTAACATCTGCATACCTCCCAACTTTTAGAGATGGGAATGAGGGACACCTATCAGCAAAAGTATGCAGGCATAGGACACACCCCTTGCCACACCCCCTTAAAGGAGAATTGTACAAAAAAAAAATAAGATTGGTTAAACCCACAAGTGCTTTTTTTACCACTACTAATCCTTTATATTGGCTTTTAGAAATTACCACAGCAGCTATTTAGAAATCAGATGAAAGGTTTAGGGCTGGAAAACACTTTTTATTAGATAAAAATTGCATTTTATATTTAACTCTATAGATCAGACTAAAATGAGGGACAAATGAGGAGGAATGAGGGACAGAGGGACATTTCTCCAAATCAGGGACAGTCCCTCAAAATCAGGGTTAGTTGGGAGCTATGCATCTAGGTTTGAAAATGTATTTGCTGCACACAAAGTCAATTTAGATCTTTTGTGGATATTGAGAAATATATTTACAGTATGTGAAAGTTTTTGTGCCTGAAGTTCAGCTGAGAGCTGAGCTAAACATGTGAAAATCAAATCTACAACAGATTTCCAGTTTCAATATCTGATCATAACAAAAAATTAAAACTACACCTCAGTCTCCCTTTAAAATGGCAGACTAATTAAACTATTTCTCAAGAGGTATTTGTTGATTGATCGCAGATTGCACAGCTAGGATTCTCGATATAATGTTATTGCTGGTGCAGCCTGTGGAGCACGGCCTGCGCTGTTCATCCTCAAGCTGAGCATATCTTGACATTTTAACCAGCTCCAGAGACAGATCGTTTTTAAGGGAAAATCCTCTTCAAGTGAGGTCCTTTGCTGCCAAAAGACTTAGATTTTCACCATTTTTTATTTATTTTTTATATATTATATAGGTCAGACAAAGCTGTGTGAGCATTTAATTAGCATGCTGCTTAATCTGTGGCTTAACATTTCCATATTAAATATCAGTCTGATTTCCATTTATGTGAATTTTATTATCAAGCACTTTTCAGCTTTTTCATATTCCTTCTGGATTAAAAAGTTAAATAAGAACTTTTGGCAACATACAAAAATGGATAATACATACAGTATACATAGTTGCCAACATTGGAAAAAAAACATCTGGGACACTTTTTTTGTATTGAGGCGGAGCCTTGCTATAATTAGGGGGCGGGGCATTCGTCTGTAGGCGTGTCATGCTGAAATGAAAAATGTGTCGCGCCGAAAAATGGGCGTGGTTTACGCACAATAGTGGGTGTGGCTTAAATGGGCGTGGTTCAAAGGGGTGTGGCTACAGTCCGAGGTGAGAGAAAGAGAGAGAAAGAAATAGAAAGAAAGAAGCCAGATCCTACACCACAATAGAAATGTGTAACAAAATTGGCAGATAAGTATACTCCAAAACACCTGTTGGCGCTTCAATCATCCCGACACCATGTTTGTTATGGTGTCAGGATGATTGAAGCGCATTATTTCTATTATTACATTGTAATATAAAATTAAATCATTCAACTCACCATAATGCCGAATCACTGTAAGCCCCAAGTGTGTCACCTGCCACGTCGCCTGCCACCAGATGCCATCAGGTGCCCCCAATGGAGTCCGTCCTTACATCAGCTTTACCCAGCGGAGTCCTTCCTTACATTAGGCGTACCCAGCCGAGTCCCCCCTTACATCAGGTGTCCCCAGCGGAGTCCCCCCTTACATCAGGTGTCCCCAGCGGAGTCCCCCCTTACATCAGGCGTCCCCAGCGGTGTCCCCCCTTACATCAGGCATCCCCAGTGGAGTCCCCCCTTACATCAGGCATCCCCAGTGGAGTCCCCCCTTACATCAGGCGTCCCCAGTGGAGTCCCCCCTTACATCAGGTGTCCCCAGTGGAGTCCCCCCTTACATCAGGTGTCCCCAGCGGAGTCCCCCCTTACATCAGGCGTCCCCAGCGGAGTCCCCCCTTACATCAGGCATCCTCAGTGGAGTCCCCCCTTACATCAGGCATCCCCAGTGGAGTCCCCCTTACATCAGGTGTCCCCAGTGGAGTCCCCCCTTACATCAGGCGTCCCCAGCGGAGTCCCCCCTTACATCAGGTGTCCCCAGCGGAGTCCCCCCTTACATCAGGCATCCCCAGTGGAGTCCCCCTTACATCAGGCGTCCCCAGTGGAGTCCCCCCTTACATCAGGCATCCCCAGTGGAGTCCCCCCTTACATCAGGCATCCCCAGTGGAGTCCCCCCTTACATCAGGCGTCCCCAGTGGAGTCCCCCCTTACATCAGGCGTCCCCAGCGGAGTCCCCCCTTACATCAGGTGTCCCCAGCGGAGTCCCCCCTTACATCAGGCATCCCCAGTGGAGTCCCCCCTTACATCAGGCGTCCCCAGTGGAGTCCCCCCTTACATCAGGCGTCCCCAGTGGAGTCCCCCCTTACATCAGGCGTCCCCAGTGGAGTCCCCCCTTACATCAGGTGTCCCCAGCGGAGTCCCCCCTTACATCAGGCATCCCCAGTGGAGTCCCCCCTTACATCAGGCATCCCCAGTGGAGTCCCCCCTTACATCAGGCGTCCCCAGTGGAGTCCCCCCTTACATCAGGCGTCCCCGGCGGAGTCCCCCCTTACAACAGGCGTCCCCAGCGGAGTCCCCCCTTACATCAGGCGTCCCCAGTGGAGTCCCCCCTTACGTCAGGCGTCCCCAGCGGAGTCCTTCCTTACATCAGGTGTCCTCAGCGGAGTCCCCCCTTACAACAGGCGTCCCCAGCGGAGTCCCCCCTTACATCAGGCGTCCCCAGCGGAGTCCCCCCTTAACCAGGTGTCTCCTGTCTCGACCGCCATTACTGTTTCCCCTTCCCCGAGGGGGAACAAAATAGAGGCGGAGCCGACCGCGTGGCTGCACAAAAAATTAAGCTGTGGCGCCGCCCACCCCCGCCCCTTTCCATTACAGACAGACCTGCAGGGGGGTGGGGCGGGGCGGGGCGGGGGGGTGGCCGGCCGGCCAGCCAAAACACGGATGTAGTACAATAGAAGATAAAGCTGCTGCGGCGCCGCCCACCCACGGGGAGACGCGGGGTATGGGCGGCGCCGCAGCAGCTTTATTTTCTATTGTACTACATCCTGGTTTTGGTCTTCTTTAAAATGGCGGCCGGCGGAGACATTGTCTCCGCCGGCCGTGGACCTCTAGCGGCGTCGGCCCGCGGCGGCCAAAGTCGTGGAAACCGGGAAAAAACGGATTGGCCGGGACATTGGCAACTATGAGTATATATCAATGTATCTTTATCTATCTATCTATCTATCTATCTCTCTATCTCTCTATATATAACATACCTCCCAACTGTCCCTGATTTGGAGGGACTGTCCCTGATTTGGAGCAATGTCCCTCTGTCCCTCACTCCCCCTCATTTGTCCCTCATTTTGGTCTGATCTATATAGATGTATATAAAATGCACTTTTTATCTATCAAAAAGTGTTTTCCAGTGCTAAACCTTTCATCTGATTTCTAAATTGCTGCATTTGTAAATTCCAAAAGCCAATAAAAAGGATTAGTAGTGGTAAAAAAAGCACTTGTGGGTTAAACCAATCTTTTTTTTTTGTACAATTCTCCTTTAAGGGGGCGCGGCAAGGGGTGTGTCCTATGCCTGCATACCTTTTCGGATAGGTGTCCCTTATTCCCATCTCAAAAAGTTGGGAGGTATGCATATGTATATATATATATATATATATATATATATATAAAGCGCCCTCCCCCCCAATATTTGGGGGCGCTATGTGTCTATTAAAGGGTAGTCTGGGCCAATAGTTGGGCTCATACCAATTGATATTTCATTATTGCTTCTGCTCTGGGTGTGATGCTGCCTGGCAGTAGTGTTCCCTGTTGCCTGTAGGTGGCACTGTCACCACCGGCATAGGTTGAACAACAGGGGGTATCACAGCACCTTGGGTGTCCTCTCTCGGCAGCCGTGCAGTGGGCGTGGTGAACCTGATGTGCATGCTGGGAGGGGGTACATAAGGGGCAGATGCCTTTGTTCGGGGGCAATTTTGTGGAGGTCGTTCCTGGGGACCCATTGGTCCTGTGTGTGCGCCTCGTGGCCCGCATGGCACAGGGTGCGCATGTTCTGGTCCTTCAGCCCGAGGCCGCATTGCTGCTTCGTAGGCCCAGCTCTGCTGGCTGGGGCCTAGGTTCTCAAGAAGGTATCCCAAAGCTACCCACCTGCGGGGAGATACGGTTTAGGAAAGAAGTCCAGGGGAGGATCAGTCCCAAAGGAGACTAGCGACAGTACTGTTGTCTCGGGAAGAGGCCTGGAAACTCGCCTAAGGTGGGATCCATAATTACAAGCCTTGCAATACGACAATCTGGCATAAAAGGTTCTTTTCATTATTGCTTGGCTGGGAGGTTCGGGACTTTTAATCCTGTGGCAGAGGGTTCCCGATCGTATCCTAATACAAAGTAAAGATTGATTTGTGCTACATTCCGGCTGCTAGGACCACTAAAGGGACTAACCGGGTGAGCAATACCCACTCAGGCTTGAGTGGCGACGAGTGCTGTTTAAGTGTTGCGTTCCTGAACCTTCCCCTGTGTATTTTCTCTCTTGTGTCCTACTCTTCCTCTAAGTTCACTCAGCAAAGATAAAAATAAAGCCTAACTGTTTGGGTTTTACACGGTGTGGACATTTCTGAAGACCTTTCTTACACCCCTGACAACGGAAGCCATGGAGGTAATTCGCAGACCCAACAAAACCAGCCGGTCCCTTAAATGGGGGTAAGTACTACAATATATATATTAGGGCTGTGGAAATTAACTAATTATTCCTAGATTAATCGATTAATGTTTTTGATCGATCAAAATTCTTTTGATCGGTACTCACCTCTCCGCCGGCTTCCGGGTCTTCAGGGAGTTCCGTCGGAGATCCGTGTCCATCTGAAGGGCTCCTTTGCTGTGCCTTCATATCTGCATGTTGGCGAGACCTTACTATCTGCCACACGCAAGGGCTGTTACACTTCCCTCTATCACTTCCCTCTATCAACCTGGGATTCTACAGCCATCCACTGGGAGTTGTGATAGTTTCCTTCACGGAACATCTACACGCCGAAGGACTGATGTTGACCCCTCCTCATCTGGATTCAGCAGTGGTATTATTGTACACATTTTTATACCAGTATCATACTTAGCTACATGTTTTTATGACTGCTTTTGCTACCGTTTGGTATTACTCGCACCATTTTTACAGTTTATGGAGCTACTTCGATTTTATCTCCAGTGCAATATTTATTTTGTTACCTACTTGAAGACTATAAAAGTTTTAATGCTATTCCCATCGAGCGCTGCCTTTGTGTGTTTTTTGTATCCTGCTATCCATTTTTCCAGTGGTTGGTAGCTGCACTGGGAATCAGCCTGCAAGGAGATCAGCTAAAAGTAGTTGGATCTGTATGTGCGTTATAATTATTCAAAATTAGTCGATTAATCGATTAAAAAAAAAACGATTAATCGAACACAACATTTTTAATCAGTAACAGCCCTAATATATATATATTGTGTAGCGTCAGCCTTGGAAGGGTTAATGATACAGGGCAAGTACTTTCCTTTCAGGCCTGCTTATTTTATTAGGCACCTGGTCAGCGAGGCTGAGGGGAATGGCTGTTTAGCTATTAATGCTGAGAGGAGCTTGAAGCTGGAAGGACCCCTATTGCCTCTGACTTGAACCTGCTGGGTGAGCTTGCCTGAATTGGGACTGTACTATGTTATATGCTGTGCATTGTTCAAATGGACTGTCTTATACGGCTAAGAAGAGTTATTTTGCTGTTTTGAACTGCCTATGTACATTTTTCTGTTGTTTTCGCTAAATAAAGCCTTTTAAGTTGACTAAACTGTCTCACAGCTGCCTGTTAACCCCTTGGATCCTGATAAAATATATATACTGTATACACACACACACTATCTCACAAAAGTGGGTACACCCCTCACACTTTTGTAAATATTTTATTATATCTTTTCATGTAACAACACTGAAGAAATTACACTTTGCTACAATGTACAGTAGTGAGTGTACAGCTTGTATAACAGTGTTGTTGTCCCCTCAAAATAACTCAACACAGCCATTAACCACTTAACGACCGCTCACTGTATATATACGTCGGCAGAATGGCACCGACAGGCACAATCACGTAGAGCATACGTGATTGCCTTTGTATAGTTGGGGGGTCCAATCGGACCCCCCTCCTATACAGTGAGCGGTGGCTAAGTGTCCGGGAGCGTTCCGGGATGAGGGGGCAGCCATTCGTTTCCGGCCACCCCCTCGCGATCGCTCCCGGCGAATGGAAATGCCCCCTCTGTCTGTGTCAGGCAGAGGAAGCAGGAGGAAGTGATGTCATCTCTGGTGCGGCGCTCACATATACCGAGCGCCGTACAAGAGAAGACATCAGGTCAGTGCACACAACACTACACTGACACCAGGACACATAGGGACATAAATCACACCCCCAAGCCCCCCAGACACCCCCAGATCACCCCCCAGATCACCCCCCCAGCCCCCAGTCACAGTGTCACTGATTGCAGTGACCATTTATTTACTGATCACTGCAATCAGTGACATTTGTGACTGTAAAAGTGTCAGTACATTCAGTTTTAGGTCCAGTGTAGCCCCCTAACCCCCCTAATAAAGGTTTAACCCCCTGATCACCCCCCAGATAACCCTTTCACCCCCTATCACCACTGTTGCTAAGCGATCATTTTTCTGATCGCTGTCTTAGCGTCAGTGATGCCGATCGGCAGCCAGTAATTTTTTTTAGGTTCGCCGCATGTTTTTATAGCGTCAGGTACCCCAATATATTATCTAATAAAGGTTTAACCCCCTTGATCACCCCCCAGGTAACCCTTTCACCCCCTATCACCACTGTCGCTAAGCGATCGTTTTTCTAAACGCTGTCTTAGTGTCGGTGATGCAGATCGGTAGCCAGTAATTTTTTTTAGGTTCGCCGCATGTTTTTATAGCGTCAGGTACCCCAATATATTATCTAATAAAGGTTTAACCCCCTTGATCGCCCCCCAGGTAACCCTTTCACCCCCTATCACCACTGTCGCTAAGCGATCGTTTTTCTAAACGCTGTCTTAGTGTCGGTGATTCAGATCGGTAGCCGGTAATTTTTTTTAGGTTCGCCGCAGGTTTTTATAGCGTCAGGTACCCCAATATATTATCTAATAAAGGTTTAACCCCCTTGATCGCCCCCCCAGGTAACCCTTTCACCCCCTATCACCACTGTCGCTAAGCGATCGTTTTTCTAAACGCTGTCTTAGTGTCGGTGATCCAGATCGGTAGCTGGTAATTTTTTTTAGGCTCGCCGCAGGTTTTTATAGCGTCAGGTACCCCAATATATTATCTAATAAAGGTTTAACCCCCTTGATCGCCCCCCAGGTAACCCTTTCACCCCCTATCACCACTGTCGCTAAGCGATCGTTTTTCTAAACGCTGTCTTAGTGTCGGTGATGCAGATCGGTAGCTGGTAATTTTTTTTAGGCTCGCCGCAGGTTTTTATAGCGTCAGGTACCCCAATATATTATCTAATAAAGGTTTAACCCCCTTGATCGCCCCCCAGGTAACCCTTTCACCCCCTATCACCACTGTCGCTAAGCGATCGTTTTTCTAAACGCTGTCTTAGTGTCGGTGATGCAGATCGGTAGCCAGTAATTTTTTTTAGGTTCGCCGCATGTTTTTATAGCGTCAGGTACCCCAATATATTATCTAATAAAGGTTTAACCCCCTTGATCGCCCCCCAGGTAACCCTTTCACCCCCTATCACCACTGTCGCTAAGCGATCGTTTTTCTAAATGCTGTCTTAGTGTCGGTGATGCAGATCGGTAGCTGGTAATTTTTTTTAGGTTCGCCGCAGGTTTTTATAGCGTCAGGTACCCCGATATATTATCTAATAAAGGTTTAACCCCCTTGATCGCCCCCCAGGTAACCCTTTCACCCCCTATCACCACTGTCGCTAAGCGATCGTTTTTCTAAACGCTGTCTTAGTGTCGGTGATGCAGATCGGTAGCCAGTAATTTTTTTTAGGTTCGCCGCAGGTTTTTATAGCGTCAGGTACCCCAATATATTATCTAGTAAAGGTTTAACCCCCTTGATCGCCCCCCAGGTAACCCTTTCACCCCCTATCACCACTGTCGCTAAGCGATCGTTTTTCTGATCGCTGTCTTAGTGTCGGTGATGCAGATCGGTAGCCAGTAATTTTTTTTAGGTTCGCCGCATGTTTTTATAGCGTCAGGTACCCCCATATATTATCTAATAAAGGTTTTAACCCCCTGATTGCCCCTAGTTAACCCTTTCACCAGTGATCACCATATAAGTGTTACGGGTGACGCTGGTTAGTTAGTTTGCTTTTTATAGTGTCAGGGCACCCGCCGTATATAACCCAATAAAGGTTTAACCCCCTGATCGCCCGGCGGGTGATATCAATTAGGTTTTAGCGTCAGAGAGGGTCTGCGTCACACCCCAGGCAGCGTCAGGTTAGTGCCAGTAACGCTAACACCCACGCGTGAAGCATACACCCCCCTTAGTGGTATAGTATCTGAACAGATCAATATCTGATCTGATCAGATCTATACTAGCGTCCCCAGCAGTTTAGGGTTCCCAAAAACGCAGTGTTAGCGGGATCAGCCCAGATACCTGCTGGCACCTGCGTTTTGCCCCTCCGTCCAGCCCAGGCCACCCAAGTGCAGTATCGATCGATCACTGTCACTTACAAAACAAAAACACACATAACTGCAGCGTTCGCAGAGACAGGCCTGATCCCTGCGACTCCAGTGCTGTAGGAGGTGATTTCACCACCACAGTTAAATAAAAAAAGCATATATGCCGAAGCATTGGGGCAGCAGGAGCGGAGGAGCGATTTTGCTCCTAATGCCGCGTACATACGGTCGAAATTCCGACGGAGGCTTGCCCGTGGAAAAGTCCGACCATGTGTGTGCGGCATAACTTTTTTGCGGGAGGATGCCCCCATGCTTCGGCATATATAAATGGTGCGTGTATGCCCATCATTGGAAGTGGGTGGATGAAGGGCGGTATTCTAATGGTGGGCATACCCACCGATCAATCTCTTTTTTCGTTCAGCCAACTGGCTGCATGAAAAAAAAAGATTGCAATACATGTCCAACAAGGACCAGCAACGTACTGGTATGTTGCTGGACTTTGAATGTTTATACCAGAATGATGCCTGCGGGTTTAGGTATCATCTTGGAATCATTCTTTTCAGCCTGCGGCCGGCTTTCATGTACAAGCAATCCTAGCAGCTAATTAGCCTCTGGACTGCTTTTACAAGCAGTGGGAGGGAATGCCCCCCCCGGATATAAAAAGCGCCATTGGGAAATTGGGAAAGCATTTTATCACACCGATCTTGGTGTGGTCAGATGCTTTGAGGGCAGAGGAAAAATCTAGGGTCTAGAAGACCCCAGTTTTTTCAAAAAAAAGTACCTGTCACTACCTATTGCTATCATAGGGGATATTTACATTCCCTGAGATAACAATAAAAATGGTAAAAAAAAAAATACTTGGAAGGAACAATTTAAAAATAAAATAAAAAAGCAAAATTAATAATAAAAAAAAAAAAAAAAAAAAAAAAAAGCACCCCTGTCCTGCCCTGCTCTTGCCCAATGGCGAACGCAAGCGTCGGTCTGGCGTCATATGTAAACAGCAATTGCACCATGCATGTGAGGTATCACCGCGAAGGTCAGATCGAGGGCAGTTATTTTAGTAGTAGACCTCCTCTGTAAATCTACTGGGGTAACCTGTAAAGGCTTTTAAAGGCTTTTAAAAATGTATGTAGTTTGTCGCCAATGCGCGTTTGTGCGAAATTTTAAAGCATGTCGTGTTTGGTATCTATGTACTCGGCCTAAGATCATCTTTTTTATTTCATCAAACATTTGGGCAATATAGTGTGTTTTAGTGCATTAAAATTAAAAAAAGTGTATTTTTTAACCCAAAAAATGCGTTTGAAAAATCGCTGCGCAAATACTGTGTAGGAAAAAAAAATGCAACACCCACCATTTTAATCTGTAGGGCCTTTGCTTTAAAAATATATATAATGTTTGGGGGTTCAACATAATTTTCTTGCAAAAAAAAAAATGTTTTCATGTAAACAAAAAGTGTCAAAAAGGGCTTTGTCTTCAAGTGGTTAGAAGAGTGGATGTAAGCTTCCTAATGTTGTGTATAAAATGCCAGAACAGTTCAAAACCCCCCCAAATGACCCCATTTTGGAAAGTAGACACCCCAAGCTATATACTGAGAGGCATGTCGAGTCCATGGAATATTTTATATGTTGACACAAGTTGCGGAAAAACAACAATTTTTTTTTTTTTTGCACAAAGTTGTCACTAAATGATATATTGCTCAAACATGCCATGGACATATGTGGAATTACACCCCAAAATACATTCTGTTGCTTCTCCTGAGTACGGGGATACCACATGTGTGAGACTTTTTGGGAGCCTAGCCGCGTACGGGACCCCAAAAACCAAGCACCGCCTTCAGGCTTTCTAAGTGTGTAAATTTTTGATTTCGCTTCTCACTGCCTATCACAGTTTCGGAGGCCATGGAATGCCCAGATGGCACAAAACCCCCCCAAATGACCCCATTTTGGAAAGTAGACACCCCAAGCTATTTGCTGAGAGGTATTGTGAGTATTTTGCAGATCTCGCTTTTTGTCACAAAGTTTTGAAAATTGAAAAAAATATATATATATATATATATATATATATATTTTCTTTCTTCATTTTCAAAAACAAATGAGAGCTGTAAAATACTCGCCATGCCTCTCAGCAAATAGCTTGGGGTGTCTATATTCCAAAATGGGGTCATTTGGGGGGGTTTTGTGCTATTTTGGCATTTTATGGCCTTCGAAACTGTGATAGGTAGTGAGGAGTGAAATCAAAAATTTGTGCCTAGAAATCCTGAAGGCGGTGCTTGGTTTTCGGGGTCCCGTACGCGGCTAGGCTCCTAAAAAGTCCCACACATGTGGTATCCCCGTGCTCAGGAGAAGCAGAAAATTTTATTTTGGGGTGTAATTCCACATATAACCATGGCATGTGTGAGCAATATATCATTTAGTGACAACTTTTTGTATTTTTTTTTTTGTCATTATTCAATCACTTGGGACAAAAAAAAAAAAATATTCAATGGGCTCAACAAGCCTCTCAGCAATTTCCTTGGGGTGTCTACTTTCTAAAATGGGGTCATTTGGGGGGGTTTTGTGCTATTTTGGCATTTTATGGCCTTCGAAACTGTGATAGGTAGTGAGGAGTGAAATCAAAAATTTGCGCCCTTAGAAATCCTGAAGGCGGTGCTTGGTTTCTGGGGTCCCGTACGCGGCTAGGCTCCCAAAAAGTCCCACACATGTGGTATCCCCGTACTCAGGAGGGGGTTTTGTACTGCCCTGTCATTTTAGCACCTCAAGAAATGAGATAGGCAGTCATAAATTTAAAGCTGTGTAAATTTCAGAAAATGTACCCTAGTTTGTAAACTCTATAACTTTTGCGCAAACCAATAAATATACGCTTATTGACATTTTTTTTACTAAAAACATGTGGCTGAATACATTTTGGCCTAAATGTATGACTAAAATTGAGTTTATTCGATTTTTCTTATAACAAAAAGTAGAAAATATAATTTTTTTTCAAAATTTTCGGTCTTTTTCTGTTTATATCGCAAAAAATAAAAATCGCAGAGGCAATCAAATACCATTAAAAGAAAGCTCTATTTGTGGGAAGAAAAGGACGCAAATTTTGTTTGGGTACACCATTGCATGTCCGCACAATTTACAGTTAAAGCAGCGCAGTGCAAAATTCTGAATTCACCTCTGGTCCTTTAGCTACCAAATGGTCCGGGGCTTAAGTGGTTAATGTCTAAACCGTTGGCAACAAAAGTGAGTACACCCCTAAGTGAAAATGTCCAAATTGGGCCCAATTAGCCATTTTCACTTCCCGGTGTCATGTGACTCATTTAGTGTTACAAGGTCTCAGGTGTGAATGGGGAGCAGGTGTGGTAAATTTGGTGTTATCACTCTCACTCTCTCATACTGGTCACTGGAAGTTCAACATTTCACCACATGGCAAAAACTCTGAGGATCTGAAAAAAGAAAAGTTGCTCTACATAAAGATGGCCTAAGCTTTAAGAAGATTGCCAAGACCCTGAAACTGAGCTGCAACATGGTGGTCAAGACCATACAGTGGTTTAACAGGACAGGTTCCACTCAGAACAGGCCTCACCATGGTTGACCAAAGAAGTTGAGTGCACGTGCTCAGCGTCATATCCAGAGGTTGTCTTTGGGAAAAAGACATATGAGTGCCGCCAGGATTGTTGAAGAGGTTGAAGGGGTGGGTGTTCAGCCTGTCAGTGCTCAGACCAGTGTTTCTCAACTCCAGTCCTCAAGGCGCCCCAACAGGTCATGTTTTCAGGCTTTCCATTATTTTGCACAGGTGATTTGATCAGTTTCACTGCCTTAGTAATTACCACAGCTGTTTCATCTGAGGGAAATCCTGAAAACATGACCTGTTGGGGCGCCTTGAGGACTGGAGTTGAGAAACACTGGCTCAGACCATACACTGCATCAAATTGGCCTGCTTGGTTGTCATCCCAGAAGGAAGCCTCTTCTAAAGATGATGCACAAGAAAGCCCGCAAACAGTTTGCTGAAGAGAAGCAGACTAAGGACATGGATTACTGGAACCATGTTTTGTGGTCTGATGAGACCAAGATAAACTTATTTGGTGTCAAACCTTGATGGGTTTTACTTCCTCCTTTTTGTTCCCTGCAAACCCTGCAATGTAAAAGCATAATGGGCTAGTATGCATACCTGCAAACAAAGCCCGTGCTGTCCCCGATGGTGGCCGCATCTATCTTCGCCCCTTTTCCTTTCAGGGCTGCGGACTCCAGCTCTGTGACTTGCCCGAGCCGCGTGACATCACTCGAGCATGTGCACCGGAGCCACATGTCACGGCACTCACTCTGGAAAAAATGGCACGGAGGGCCGTTTCTTCACAGCGCATGCACCAATGACATCAACGGCGCACTACAAGGTAAATATCTCCTAAATGACACACGTTTAGGAGGTATTTACAGTACCTATAGGTAAGCCTTATTCTAGACCTCGTTTGTAGGCGCTTTAAAGTGATTGTAAACCCCTTTTTAGAACTTGTACTTAGGCTTTTTTTTAGGCTTACCTATAGGTACAAGTTCTAAAAAGGGGTTTACAATCACTTTAAAGCGCCTACAAACTATGGTGTGTGTATATATACTGGAATATACAAATGTGCTCATAAGTTTACATACAGAATTTATGATTTCTTGGGCATTTTTCAAAGAATATGAATAACACAAAAACGTTTCTTTCACTCATGGTTAGTGTTTGGCTGAAGCCATTTATTATCAATCAACTGTGTTTACTCTTTTTAAATCATAATGACAACAGAAACTACCCAAATGACCCTGATCAAAAGTTTACATACCCTGGTGATTTTAGCCTGATAACATGCACACAAATTGACACAAAGAGGTTTGAATGGCTGTTAAAAATGTAACCATCCTCATCTGTGATCTGTTTGCTTGTAATTAGTGTGTGTGTATAAAAGGTCAATACGTTTCTGGACTCCTGACAGACCCTTGCATCTTTCATCCAGTGCTTCACTGATGTTTCTGGATTCTGAGTCATGGGGAAAGCAAATAAATTGTCAAAGGATTTGCGGGAAAAGGTAGTTGAACTGTATAAAACAGGAAAGTGATATAAAAAGATATCCAAGGAATTGAGAATGCCAATCAGCAGTGTTCAAACTCTAATCAAGAAGTGGAAAATGAGGGGTTCTGTTGAAACCAAACCACGGTCAGGTAGACCAACAAAAATTTCAGCCACAACTGCCAGGAAAGTTGCTCGAGATGCAAAGAAAAACCCACAAATAACTTCAGGTGAAATACATTCTCTGAAAACAAGTGGTGTGGCTGTTTCAAGATGCACAATAAGGAGGCACGTGAAGAAAGATGGGCTGCATGGTCGAGTCGCCAAAAGAAAGCCATTACTATGCAAATGCCACAAAGTATCCCGCTTACAATACACCAAACAGCACAGAGACAAGCCTCACACCTTCTGGCACAAAGTCATTTGGAGTGATGAGACCAAAATTTAGCTTTTTGGCCACAACCATAAACGCTACATTTGGAGAGGAATCAACAAGGCCTATGATGAAAGGTACACCATTCCTACTATAAAACACGGAGGTGGATCGCTGATGTTTTGGGTATGTGTGAGCTACAAAGGCACAGGAAATTTGGTCAAAATTGGAAGCTGCGCATGAGACGTACTTAGACATTCCAACATGACAATGATCCAAAACACAAGGCCAAGTCGACCTGTCATTGGCTACAGCAGAATAAAGTGAAGGTTCTGGAGTGGCCATCTCAGTCTCCTGACCTCAATATCATTGAGCCACTCTGGGGAGATCTCATGCAGTTCATGCAAGACAGCCCAAAAATTTACAGGAACTGGAGGCTTTTTGCCAAGAGGAATGGGCAACTTTACCATCTGAGAAGACAAAGAGCCTCATCCACAAATACCACAAAAGACTTCAAGCTGTCATTGATGTTAAAGGGGGCAATACACGATATTAAGAACTGGGGTATGTAAACTTTTGATCAGGGTCATTTGGGTAGTTTTTATTGCCATTATGATTTAAAAAGAGTAAACACAGTTGATTGATAGTGTTTGGCTGAAGTCATTTATTAACCATGAGTGAAAGAAATGTTTTTGTGTTATTCATATTCTCTGAAAAATGGCCAAGAAATCATAAGTTCTGCCAGGGTATGTAAACTTATGAGCACAACTGTAGATATTTAATTGTTTTTATTAGGGCTGTGGAAATTAACTATTAATTCCTTGATTAATCGATTAATTTTGTTGATCAATCAAAATTCTTTTGATCGGTACTCAACTCTCCGCCGGCTTCCGGGTCTTCAGGGAGTTCTGTCGGAGATCCGGTGACGTCACGGACACCGGTGGGGCTTGCCGTGTCCATCTGAAGGGCTCCTTTGCTGTGCCTTCATATCTGCATGCCGGCAGGACCTTACTATCTGCCACACGTAGAATCAACCTGGGATTCTACAGCCATCCACTGTGAGTTGTGATAGTTCCCTTCATGGGACATCTATATCCCGATGGACTGATGTTAACCCCTCCTCATCTGGATTCAGCAGTGGTATCGTTGTACACATTTTTATACCAGTATCATACTTAGCTACATGTTTTTATGACTGCTTTTGCTACCGTTTGATATTACTCGCACCATTTTTACAGTTTATGTAGCTACATTGATTTTATCTCCAGTGCAATATTTATTTTGTTACCTACTTGAAGACTATAAAAGTTTTAATGCTATTCCCATCGAGCGCTGCCTTTGTGTGTTTTTTGTATCCTGCTATCCATTTTTCCAGTGGTTGGTAGCTGCACTTGGAATCGGCCTGCAAGGAGATCAGCTAAAAGTAGTTGAATCTGTATGTGCGTTATAATTAATCGAAATTAGTCGATTAATCGATAAAAAAAAAAAAACGATTAATCGAACACAAAAATTTTAATCAGTAACAGCCCTAGTTTTTATACTACTTATGGCAGCGATCAGCGACTTATAATGGGACAGTGATAGTGCAGCAGGCAATCTGACACTAACTGATGCTGGGGGAAACTGACTAACTAACACTGACATCACCAGTGTTATTAATACCGTGATAATACTGTACACTGTCACTGTACTAATGACACTGGCTGGGAAGGTGTTAACATCTAGGGTGATCAAGGGGTTAAAAGTGTGCCTATGTGTAATGTGTGTATAGCTTGCTGCTTTTACTAATGATCTCTCAGTTTCTCATCCCTGCTTTGCAGGGATGAGAAACTGAGAGATCACTCCCTCTGTACAGAGATCTGTGTTGTTTACAAACACAGAGCTCTGGGCTGTGATGATCAGCAGGTACTGGATGTGAATCTTTGGCAGGGACTTGCTGACAGGCTCCTGCTGTGTACAATTACAGCAGGAGCTGGGCAGGGGGCACGCATGTGCGCACCCTAAACCCAGAAGTAGGCAGCATCATATGGGTACATCGCTTTGCCTACAGCGGCCGCCCATTTGCAGTACATTGCCAGAGGGTGGGCGGCAATAAGCTGGCCATACACTACAGTAGCAGATTTTCTAAGAAACGTATGTACGAACATTCAGCCAAAAATTGTCAGTACATTCAATGACTTGATGAATGTGGTTTTAAAGTACTTTCGGAACAAATGAACTTTCCTGAAGGAAAACCACATTCATCCCTTCGAGAAAAAATTTCCATCCTACTTCTCCAAATTTTCTTGTCACTGTGGTGAAAAACAAATGTCAATTTGACTCCCATAACGATTAGAAAATCAGACGAACATCCTTCCAAAAAATGACACTCTGCTTATCAGTCTCCGTGGCGAGATCACTCAGAAGTTTGCCCCCCCCTCCTCCTTTCCCCGCTGCTGGGCCATTCATAAAGTGCAGCTCGCTTCGGGCATGTGCAGAAGGGAACCGGCTGTGAAGCCGAAAGGCTTCACTGCCGGTTTCCCTTACTATGAATGGTGGCGGCAACACCCGAGAGCCGATTCTGGGACAGGTAAGTGTCCTAAAACTAAAAGTCAGCAGCTACAGTATGTAGCTACAGTAGAACTCCTCTTTAAAATTAAATATTTCAAACAAAATTCTACTAGCATATAGCCATCTTTACTCCAAAAGCACACTTATCCATGAACTTTGTTTGCAGAGTGTTCTCTTACTACAGCCAAATTAATAATAACATACAAGGAAATATAGTGTTATGACCCTTGATGATCCCGATACAAGTCCCATGGGACAGCAAGAGAAAGGGAAAAGGTGAAAGGCCATATCTGCAGACTTTGCTACAATTTTCCTGGATATATTGGAGGAACAAGGTGTTTTATAAGTACACTGAGTCTGGTTCTGAACAAGGAGAAGAGAATGTGGAGATTGGATTCCCCGAAGACCTAGAGAAAATAGTGAGCATGTTTTAAACTCGAGCAGAAATCTACAGTTGGCATATAATCCATATGTTTATAATTTACTGAAGACAGGAGGTGAAGGAGATTAAGCTGAGAGAGCTTATGCTTCCAATTTAAAAATTATTTATCCACAGGGGAGACGCGCTGGCTTCTGCCCGTAGGACATGTATGTTAAAGAAGGATAAATTAGAAGAACCATTAACGTTGAAGGGGGCAGGCAGGGGAATTCATATACCCTTTATCCTGCTATTAGCAAATTTGTTTGCAGTGTGTGCTCCCCCTCACTTTACATCCTGGCCCACCCAGAGCTACTTTCTCTGAGAAAATCTTAAAGAGACAGTCCAAAGGTTACCAAAATTTCTGTTGGTCACAGCCAACGCCATCATGAAGCTCCCATTTTTCAACACCTCAGCTATTCCTCTAAGGCAGGGGTCTCAAGCTGGCAGCCCTCCAGCTGTTGTGAAACTATAAGTCCCATGAGGCATTGAAAAGCTGTCAGTTACAAGCATGACTCCCACAGGCAGAGGCATGATGGGTCTTGTAGTTTCGCAAGAAAAACGAAAGGTTGGTGTCCAAGTGTATGGAAGAAGGTCAGTACACCCACATCCCTGATATAGATAGTGTAGAAGTACACTCCAAAGGAGTGTGTTTTACCTCAGGTGGGACTTTTATTTTGGGTGACTCGTTAAACCTAATAAGAGAGTATTGAGACCAAAAGGTTCTTTCTAGAGTAGTTTTTTATTGAAAAAATATAAATCTCTAAGTATAATGAGCTATTATTTCCAAAAGGAGGAAATTGGCCGCATCAAGAGTGACTAGACACAAAGCAATTGGTACAGGAGTGCAAATACATTACATTACATGAAAACAGTAGATAATACAAAAATTGCAAAGAACAGGACCCCAATCTGTCTCAATAGGGAGACACGGACCCGATGTTTCGAGGCTATTAATTAGGGTGGAGCCTCTTCTTCAGGGGTAGGATGCTGTATTGCAAACATGTACTGGTATCTGTAGGAAGAGGAAAAAGAGGGAAGAAGGGGGGGAGAGAGGGGGAGGAGGGGAGAAAAAAAAAGTTTTTGTAGTTTCGCAACAGCTGGAGGGCCACCAGTTTAAGAGTCCCTGCTCTAATGCAATGGTGGTCATCTTTCTTGATATGCGTCCTCAAGTGTGGCCTCCAACATCACCAAATAGCACATTAAATTCCATAAATATTCATTATTAGAGACAGCAGATACTCAGCAGGATATAGTCAAAGACTTTGGGCATGATTCAAGAGATTATCAGAGACTGTGGATATAATACAATATATGGTCAGAAATAACAGACGTGATACAAGAGATGGTCAGAGGCTGCAGACATGCTGCAGGAGACTGTCTGAGACTATAAACATGCTATATGAGTTGTTCGATACTGGGGACATGCTTCAGGAGACAGTCATAGATTGGAAACACAGATTAGTGTCTGAAGGGGCCCCACAAAAGGTGACAAAGGGATGCCTGTGTCCCCCTGGCTCTAAGAAAACTCAACTTCACTCTGACAAATATCAGAACTCTGCTTCATCCTATGAGTTTGAAACTTCAACTGGTATACAGAGCATGATGGAAATTCAAAAGTGCAAGTCCTGCTGAAATTGGGACTCCTGGAGAAAGCTGAGAAGACTTAGATGTGCCAAGTAGAGTTTGGCCGAACACCCCCTGTTTCGGTTTGTGCCAGAACTCTCGAATATCGCAAAAGTTCGAACCCCATTGAAGTCTATGGGACCTGAATTTGAAAAATCAAAAGTCCCCATTTTGAAGCTTTATATACAAGTTATTGACCATAAAAAGGGTATGGGGGTCTGGGTACTGCCCTGGGTGACATGTAGCAATGCAATTTTTTTGTTTTTACAGGAGCAGTGATTTTAATGATTCTTAAAGTGAAACCATAGAAATTGAAAATTCCTTTAAATATGGTGCCTGGGGGGTCCCCTTAGTCTGCCTTAAAAAAGGGGTGCATCTGTACCATGTATAGAGAAAAACTGACATTTATAAAAAAAAACAAAAAAAAAAACATTTAAATTGCAGACAATATAATACCATTTCCGGCAATACAAAAATGTTAAACACAGTGTGGGGGTCCATGGTGGGTCGGTAATGTCACAAGGGGGTGGTGCCACCAGGTAATGTCACCAGGTTGCCCTGCCCCTTGCCTTTTTTAAGAACTGTCAATTGGCGGAGCAGGCATTTGGTGGGTTAGCCTTCATCGCGGGCTGATCGTTTTTCTTTTTTTTGGGTGCGGCGGGTGTGCGGGCAGCACTGATGGGCACTGATAGGTGGCATTGATGGGCAATGATAGATGGAACTGATAGGTGGCACTGATGGGCACTGGTAGGTGACACGGATGAGGAGGCACTAATTGGCAGCACTAATTATTATTATTATTATACACGATTTATATAGCGCCAACAGTTTACACAGCGCTTTACAATGTAGAGGGGGGACAGAACAATTACAGTACAGTTCAATACAGAAGGGACAGGAGTGCCCTGCTTGTAGAGCTTACATTCTAAGGCTCCATGTACACAGAAGCTGATAAACTGCAGTTTATTGGCGTTTTGGCGTTTTTTTTAAAAAGCCCATTAACTGCACTCTATGTTAGCCTATGTGTTCATGTACACATAACGTTTTTTAGCTTTAATGAGCAGTGGAGTTAATGGGCTTTTTTCTGAACGCAAGAAATTCGCGTTCAAAGTGCCGTTTTTCGGCAGAAAAAAACGCAAAATGCCGAAAAACACTCATAAACACTCAAAAACGCTGGTCGCGAGCGTTTTTTAGCGTTTTTCGAGCCATTGAAAAAAAAAAAGCTAAAAAACGCTACACTGAAAAACGCTAATAAACGCTAGTAAAAAAACGCTGATAAAAGCTAGCTTTTTCTGCTGTTTTAAAAACTACCGTTTTTGAGCTTCTATGTACATGGAGCCTGAAGAGAGGGGGTGGTGGTATAAAAGGTAATAGATGTGAAGAATGATTTGATGGGGGTGGCTTAAGGGTTATATTGACGTTTCTGGATTCGGAGTCATGGGGAAAGCAAAATAATTGTCAAAGGATCTGCGGGAAAAGGTAGTTGAACTGTATAAAACAGGAAAGGGATATAAAAAGATATCCAAGGATATGAGAATGCCAATCAGCAGTGTTCAAACTCTAATCAAGAAGTGGAAAATTAGGGTTCCGTTGAAACCAAACCATGGTCAGGTAGACCAACTAAAATTTCAACCACAACTGCCAGAAAAATTGTTCGGGATGCAAAGAAAAACCCACAAATAACTTCAGGTGAAATACATTCTCTGAAAACATGTAGTGTGGCTGTTTTCAAGATGCACAATAAGAAGGCACTTGAAGAAAGATGGGCTGCATGGTCGAATCGCCAGAAGAAAGCCATTACTACGCAAATGCCACAAAGTATCCCGCTTATAATACACCAAACAGCGCAGAGGCAAGCCTCAAACCTTCTGGCGCAAAGTCATTTGGAGTGATGAGAGCAAAATTTTGCTTTTTGGCCACAACCATAAACGCTACATTTGGAGAGGAGTCAACAAGGCCTATGATGAAAGGTACACCATTCCTACTGTGAAACATGGAGGTGGATTGCTGATGTTTTGGGTATGTGTGAGCTACAAAGGCACAGGAAATTTGGTCAAAATTGATGGCAAGATGACTGCAGTATGTTATCAAAAAATACTGGAGGAACATTTGCATTCATCAGCCAGGAAGCTGCACATGGGACGTAATTGGACATTCCAACATGACAATGATACAAAACACAAGGCCAAGTCGACCTGTCATTGGCTACAGCAGAATAAAGTGAAGGTTCTGGAGTGGCCATCTCAGTCTCCTGACCTCAATATCATTGAGCCACTCTGGGGGAGATCTTAAATATGCAGTTCATGCATCCAAGAATTTACAGGAACTGGAGGCTTTTTGCCAAGAGGAATGGGCAGCTTTACCATTTGGGAAGATACAGAGCCACATCCACAAAATGTACATCTTTTGAAGGAGGAAAACAGCTAGGTAGGCTTATATTGTCTTTAACCGCTTGCCGACCGCCCCATGCAAATATACTGCTGCAGGGTGGCTGCTCTGCATTGGATCACGTATCTGATTGGTGATCAGCACTTCCGGGTAGGAAGTTACAGCACAAGCTGATCAATTGATCAATGCCAATGATTGATCGCTGGGACCCGCTGATTGGCTCCGTCATTCAGGGAAGGGAGCTCTGAGTTGTAAACAACACAGACCTCTGAACACTGACAGGCTATATTGTAATTTTTTTTATTCCCTGCAAAGTAGGGAAAAAAACAGCAAGGTTGCTTAGTAAAAGCAGCACATAACACACAGAGTAAACATTGTTAGGCACACATTTAACCCCTCGATCGCCCCTAGATGTTAACCCCTTCTCAGCCAGCGTCATTAGTACAATGACAGTGTAACCTATTAGCACTGATCACTGTATTAGTGTCACTATTTATATAAGTGTCCGCCAGTTAGTGTACCCCCAGCCAGCATCAGCTAGTGTCAGATTGCCTACCACACTATCACAGTCTCACTATAAGTTGCTGATCACCGCCATTTATTAGTAAATTCCAGTATCTATACCAGATATAACTTTCACGCAATCCAAATAATATACACTTATTGGGATTTATTTTTTTATCAAAGACATGTAGCAGAATACTTAAATTCATTAAAAATATATATATATATTTTTTTTTTGATTTTTTTTATTGGACATGTTTAATAGCAGAAATGTAAAAAAAAAATGTTGGTGTTTTTTCATTTTAATCACAAAAAAATAAATAAAATACCACCAAAGGAAAGTTCTATTTGTGTAAAAAAATTATAAAAATAAAATTTTATGTACAGTGTTACATGACCAAGCAATTGCTAGTTAAAGTAGCACAGGGCCAAATAGCAAAAAATGCCCTGGTCATGAAGGGTGTAAAATCTTCTGGAGGTCAAGTGGTTAAAGTATATCTAAACCCTAACTGGTTGACATTTATTTTACTATGGGACTGTGATATAATAAAATAAATTACATTTTTTCATCTTTTGTTTTTACCTTAGTACTGCTGATCTCCTCGAGCCTCTTTCAGCCAGTTACCATCTGGATGCGTTCGCTTTAGCATCGGCTGCACATCTTTGCTCTAGACTGGTGGACCATGCCTGCCCAATGTGTGTTGATGTGGCAACTTGCAGTCACCCATAGGTGTGCACAGCTTATTCCATTAGGGTGTGCACCCCAAAGCTCAAACTTATACACGTTCGTATATACATATACTGTACACACAGATACTCTTCTAAATACATTTTAAAATATATTAAAACATGGATGATGTCAGTAGGGCAGTGGACGGAGTCAGTAGAGTAGTGGATATGTCAGTAAGGCAGAGGTTGGTGTCAGTAGGAAAATGGATGGTGTTAGTCAGTACAGCAGTTGACATATCAGTAGGTCAGTTGGTGTCAGTAGAGCAGTGGACTTTGCAGGTAGGGCAGAAGACAGTGCCAATAGAGCAGTGGGCAGTGTCAGTAGGGCAGTGGATGGTGTCAGTAGTTTTTTATTTGTGTAGCGCTACCCCCAGTTAAGAGAGCCGCTGGATTTGTTTTCGGGCCCTGTGTGCAGCACCACCAACCCCCAGCAATCTGCTCGACCCACTCTGGCACAGCTAGTCTAGGGGTTATATTTGTATCACATTCAAATAGTATTGCAAGGAATAATCTCCTAACAGTAAGACAACACACTGAGGCCAGAGATTAAATATAACAGTTTACTCTTATATTAAAGGTAGCATAGGCAGAACACAACACATGCAATTGGCTAGCAGAGCCCTGCAGAATTCAATACAGCATACAATAATGGCGCTGCGCGGTACTTCACCACGTGTAGCTATTATGGTATGCGCGCCCTATGGCGCACTAAACAATATCCTAACTTCCCACCCCGGTCAGGCCTGACATGGAGTAAATCTCAGTCACCTCCTATATGGATTTCTTCGCATGCCAGCTTTCGGTGGTGCACTTGATGAATAGCAATTTGTAATCCACAATCAGGCAATACTTGAAACACTATACTGGGGGGGGGGGGCACTTCAACTCTGTCCTGCTACCGGTCCCCCCGGGGAACAGCAGATAAACGAAACTGTGGGCCTATGCAGTCTGTAGGCCTGAACACGGCACAGTCTATTGGTCTGGGCAGGTGCCCGCTCACCACTCCGGACGCGATCCCAATCCGGAACGTCCACCCTGCCTCCTCCTTAAATAACCCCTCCCATGAGTCTCTGCGATGGCTAACTGCACTCTGGGTGCTGAACAGGGTTCTGGGTAACGTAGTCCCGGGCCTTAAAGGAGACCCCGCTACACACTCCCCCCACTTAAACTCTTTGGTCCCCAAAGATAACAAACTTAAATTACAGAACGTACAACATCAATCAAACTTTCATATGATGTTGGCAGAGGAAATTCCCACCAAAACCGAGGCGGTGAATTCCCCTGCCCACAGGTCACACTATCATCAGTGTCCAGCCTAACTGTGCCAGAGAGTGAGCTGGGGTTGCCAAATGAACAGTGGGAGGATCAGGGTCTTCCATACTCCTTCTGGCAGTAACCACAGTGTCTTCCGCACTTCTCCCCATCTGTGGGTAAGTTAATCTTCTGGGAGGCTTTATGGCTCTTCGCTTCCTCTGTCCTCTTGAACTTTCTGTTTAAAACGGGCTCCTCTTCCGGAATCGACTTAGGAATCTCCTCTGTTTCAGGAACACTGGACTCTGGAGCAGGGAGATACGTGGAATCCCTTGGATCTTCCTCTGGGGGTAAGTCACAGACACTCTCCCAAGCATCTGACTAGGGACTGGACGGGATGAACTCAGTGGCTTCTGCATTCAGTGTCTGGTCTTCAGTATCTTCTTCAGGTGGAAGATCAATAGCAGAAGTTTCTGGAGCCTGGGAAGGCCAGAGCCAGTCAAGTTCTTCTCCCTCATCTTCACTTGTTTCCTAGGTCTCTGTATCCCCGATCCAGGGGGTCTGAGACCGAGTGCTTGGTCGGGGAGTATCCAGAATGGAAGTTGGCTCAGGGGAATCCATCACAGGGGGGATCCGAACCGCCTCAGCCAGTGGGAGTAGGTGGTTCTGGTGCCAGGTCTTCAGTGGCCCCACCTTCCCTTCTGGTTTAAGTCTGTAAACGGGTAGGCCCGGCAGTCTTTTGCAAACAACATAAGGTTCAGGTCTCCATCTGTCTGCAAGCTTGTGTTTTCCAGGGATCCCCAAATTCCGCAACAACACTCTGTCTCCAGGTTGTAGATCTTGGATCCTAACTTTTAAGTCAAATTTTGTCTTGTTGCGGGCCCCCTTTTGCTCTGAGGCCGCCTGGGCCTGTTCATAGGCCGATTTCAAATTGCGTCTGAGCCTATCGACATATCCCTTGTGGGAAGCAGCAGAACAATGGTCTATGGAAGTGCCAAAGGCCAGATCTACGGGTAGTCTTGCTTCTCTCCCGAACATAAGTCGATAGGGTGAGTACCCTGTAGCATCACTGGTGGTGCTGTTGTATGCATGCACAACTGCCGCTATGTGGTTGCTCCAATGCTGCTTCTTTACACTACTTAGGGTCCCCAGCATATTGAGCAGGGTTCGGTTGAACCTCTCCGGCTGAGCATCACCTTGTGGATGATAGGGGGTAGTTCTTGTCTTCTTGATCCCCAAAGAATCCAGGAGTTTCCGGATCAATCGACTTTCAAAATCCCTTCCCTGATCTGAATGGAGCCATTGTGGTAGCCCATAATGTACAAAGTATTTCTCCATCAGCACTTTGGCCACAGTGGAAGCCTTCTGGTCCTTGGTTGGAAAGGCCTGGGCATACCGGGTGAAATGGTCGGTTACCACCAGAACATTTCCTAGTCCACTCAGGTCGGGTTCGAGGCAGAGAAAATCAATGCATACCAGGTCAAGTGGGCTCTGACTCTGCAGATGGCCCATTGGGGCAGCTTGATGAGGTAAAGTCTTCCTCTGGATGCATTGTGCACATGAGTGGCAGTATTCTTCAACTTCAGCCCTCATGCAGGGCCAATAGAAACGGTCCCTAACGAGTTGGAAAGTCCTTTCCGCCCCTAGGTGGCCATGGTTGTCGTGCAGGGCAACCAGGACTGTCTCTCGGTACTTCTCCGGCAAGAACAGTTGCCATTTATCTTCTAGGTCATCAGAGGGGCCCCTTCGGTAGACCACTCCCTGATACACCTGTAACTTGTCCCACTCTTTCCTCAACAGGCGAGCTTCCTTTGAAGGGTGGCGTGAGAGCCTATTCGGGTCCTGATTCTCCAGGGCTTCTAGGACCAATCTTCCCATAGGGTCTTCCAATTGGTCGGATCTCAGCTCCTTCTTAGACAGTTTTGGTAAGTTATCTTCCCCCAGTTGGGTTACTCCACAGTATTGCTTGGGAACTCCTACTATGGTAACCCCTATTTCTTCTGCTCTTGAGCCACCACTGGCTTGGAGTTCAGCCCCTTGACAGAGAGCCCGAACCTCGTCGGGTGCCACTTGTGCCCAGTCTTCTGTACTGCAAGTGGGGACGTGAGATCTTCTAGACAAAGCGTCTGCATCTCGATTTCCAGCCCCAGGTCTGTACTTCAGGCCGAAGTCAAAGGCAGACAGTGCCGCCAGCCACCTATGTCCTGTGGCATCCAACTTTGCTGTGGTGAAGAGATAGGTGAGGGGATTGTTGTCTGTTTTCACTGTGAATTCCGCCCCATATAAATAGTCTCTAAGTTTGTCAACTACCGCCCACTTAAGGGCCAGGAACTCCAACTTATGGGTGGGATAGTTCTTTTAGGAGGGAGTCAGACCTCTGCTCACATACGCAACAGGCCTCAGTTGCTCCTCATGCTCCTGGTACAGCACTCCTCCCAAACCATCATGACTGGCATCTACATGAAGTTCATAAGGCTTCTTAGGGTCTGCGTAGGCCAGGACAGGGGCAGTGGTTAATGTCTTCTTCAACATCTGAAAGGCATTCTCACACTTCTCGTTCCACTGGTCCTTGACTGACTCCGCTGGCTTTCTGGGGCCTGTGTCGTGCTCTTCCCCCTCCGTCTTTAGCAGCTCATTCAGAGGCCTGGCTATTCGGGCAAACCCCTCCACAAACCTCCTGTAATAGGAACAGAACCCCAGAAAGGATCTGAGCTCTTTCACAGTGGTGGGCCTGGGCCAGGAGGTGACTGCCTCCAATTTTTCAGGGTCTGTGGACACATCGGACACTTTTGACACATTTTTGGGACCATTCACATTTATATAGCGATCCCTGCTATAAAAATGCATTGATTACTGTATAAATGTGATTGGCAGGGAAGGGGTTAACCACTAGGGGGTGGGAAGGGGTTAAATATGTTCCCTCAATGTGTTCTTACTGTGGGGGGAGGGGACTGACTGGGGGAGGTGACCGATGGTTGTCCCTATGTACAAGGGACACACCATCGGTCCCCTCTCCCTCACAGGACGTGGATCTCTGTGTTTACACACAGAGATCCACTTTCCTGCTCATTTCCCAGGCAATCGCGGGTGCCCGGCGGCAATCGTGGCCGCCGGACACGCGCACCGGGGCCTTGTGAACGCGGAGCGCGCGCGCGCGCCTCCTAACTCGTTTTAAAGGGAGGACGTCATATGACGTCCTCCCAGAACGAGAGTGTCCTCCGCCCGCCGTCAATTGACAGTGGGCGGGGGACAAGTGGATATATTAGCATGAGAGATGCATGAAAAGATGCATAAGAAAACGCATAAAGAATACATGAAGAATAAACAAAAAAATACCATAAAAGCATCAAATTCATCTTGGGAAAAGATCCTTTCCCACCTGGTCAACTGGGCCTTGGCTCTCTCTTTCCAAGCCCTGGGCAGATTTGGATTCTCCATGGAAAGTTTCTCCCACACAGTACTTTCTCCATCTGTCTTCTCCACATCTGGCGAAGCAACTGGGGTAGCTGGGCTCACCCGGCCCAGTAACAGCCTAGCTGGGATTTCCATGGGACCATCCGTGGTATTTCTGACGCTCACAGGCACTTTACAATGAGCCTTCTTCAGGGCCCTCACTGGAACCACTTCTGGGACTACTTCTAGGCCTGAATGTTCTTCCCTTAGGTCGGGTTCCAACATGACAAAAGGGCCAGGCTGCTCCCAAGTGAGTTTCACTGTGGCTTTCAAGCAGGTTACTTCACCGGGCTGTAGCACTATTCCCCTTCTTCCCAGCCTCCAGACCTTCCCTACCCCCTCTTCCGGGGCCTTCTGTTCCAAGATCAGCCGTTGGTAGGCTGTCTTCAACATTGGGTGGATCTCAGTGACTGTGGGGTCTTTCCTTCTTGTCAAAGGGGCCAGAAGTCTTCGGACCAGATCCATGTTTGTCCCTATTATCAGGGAACTCTTGTTAGCTCCAGGCGGTCCGGGGCACACCACAGCTAAGGTGTCGAACACTTCAGCCTTTCCGGCTATGGACGAGTCAAAAGTCAGTTTTATAGGCAGATAGCCATCATAAGGGAAACTCTCTGTCCCAATTCCCTATATCTCCAACTCTTCAATCTTCTGGATGGGTAGGTGACTTAAATGCTTGTCATAAAAGTCCCGGTACAACAGGGTCACTTGCGCCCCAGTATCCAATATGGCTCTTGTGTAGACTCCCTCGACTTGAACTGGTACTATCGGGGAGGGACCCACCAGCTTCTCTGGATATCACTTCGTAGGGGTCTATTTCTTTTGATCTTTGCATTTTCCCTTTTGGCTTTCTTTCTTCCATTTCTCTTTGGACCTAAGCTTCTCCTGGGCCTGGTATGCATTGATCTCCCTCCTTTTGGTGGGTGTAACTACCCGCTGAGGGACACTACTCTCTTTCTTTGAGGTGCGTTCCTTCTGAGGAACTTTGCATTTCTTCTGAGGGGTCTTCTCCACTCTTTTCATGTGCTTCTCATTCAGTTTGGAGATGATGGGCACCCGGTTGACTCCTTCACTGGGGCCCGCTGAAGTTTTCCGGCGGCTTGCGGTTATTCATCTTTTTTTTCTTTGGGCTGGCACACACTTTGGCGAAATGGCCAGCTCCTCCACAATTGAAACAAATCACATCCCCCCAATCTTCCAGGGATGCGGGCGCTGAGGTGTTGGGAAACAGCTCCTTCCTCAGACTTTCCCTCTCTGGTTCCCTTGACTTCTTTTCCATCAGGGAGGTCAGCATCCCCAACACTTGGGACATCTGTGACTTCAAGGTATCCACCTCTGAGTCTCTTTCCAGGGTCATGGCCGTCCTGACCATCACTGGAGGAGGATTTACCGACTCAACTGGTAGGCTCCTCTTCTTCTCCTCCAGCATAGCTTCTTCCTCTCTGACCACTCGGATCAAGTCAGGGTACTCCAGGCTCTTCCCGTCCTGTCTTGTGTGTAGCGCCAATGCGATGGGGTCCAGGGGCTGAGATCCTCTCATCACCTGTTGAACACGGGCCTTATCCACCTTCCGTGGGTCAATCCCCTTCTTAAGAATCATCTTATGCAGGATCTTATCCAGGCTCCTCATGAACTTTGACAGCTTCTCTCCTGTCTTCTGTTAGCAGTGCTCCAGCTGATAAGTGAGCTCAGTGATTTTCTCTGTTCCACCGAACACATTCTGCAGGATGTCCAGATAGTCCTGTGCATTACAGTCTGTCTTACTCATCTTGAGATTGCGTATGGCCTCTAGAGCAGGCCCCTTCAAGCTCTCAGCAATTCTCTGCTTCTTTCTGTGGTCTGGGACTTCCCATTCTT
This sequence comes from Rana muscosa, assembly GCA_029206835.1. Classification (NCBI taxonomy): domain Eukaryota; kingdom Metazoa; phylum Chordata; class Amphibia; order Anura; family Ranidae; genus Rana; species Rana muscosa. The sequence goes on along the minus strand of CM055122.1, from coordinate 255,178,408 downwards.
CTAGGGCCTGAGTGGCACCGTCTAACCACTCCTCGAACCCCTCTTCACCCGAGGGTACAGGTTTCCTTCCTGAGAATATTCTAAGCTTTCTGTATCCTGACATCTGGTAATCTGTAGGATCTTTCTTACACTGCGCCACAAGTTCCCCTAGGACCGCGCACAACTCTGCGCCAATAATGGTAGATGGCGACCCGGGACTTTCCCTTTTCACCTGTCTTTCTACTTTTGGGGTGGGTAATGGAGACAGTTTCGGTGTCTGAGATCGTTCTTCTGGCTTAAATGGCAGCGCGTGTATCAGGCTATAAGTCTGGTCATGTATAGCTTCTACACTTGGGTTCTTGAAATGTTCTGGGACTCCGTCCTTCCATTCCACTAATGCGTGGGTCAGTGAGGAATTCGTCCTGACATCCACCACTCATGCTTTCTGATATGGTGACAGTGACATCACTAGCTGCTTCACCGCTTCTTCTTGCCAGATCCCTGAGAGTTCTATGACTACTACCCCAGCTGGATCTGAGCCGACCGTTTTACACCACTGTCCTACTTCTAGTGGGTTCATGCTGGTACTTTTGGCGCGTTGCTTGCTGCAACAGGATCCCGGACTCGAGAGCCCCCACGTGTAGCGCTAACCCCAGTTAGGAGAGCCGCTGGATTTGTTTTCGGGCCCTGTGTACAGCACCACCAACCCCCAGCAATCTGCTCGACCCACTCTGGCACAGCTAGTCTAGGGGTTATATTTGTATCATATTCAAATAGTATTGCAAGGAATAATCTCCTAACAGTAAGACAACACACTGAGGCCAGAGATTAAATATAACAGTTTACTCTTATATTAAAGGTAGCATAGGCAGAACACAACACATGCAATTGGCTAGCAGAGCCCTGCAGAATTCAATACAGCATACAATAATGGCGCTGCGCGGTACTTCACCACGTGTAGCTATTATGGTATGCGCGCCCTATGGCGCACTAAACAATATCCTAACTTCCCACCCCGGTCAGGCCTGACATGGAGTAAATCTCAGTCACCTCCTATATGGATTTCTTCGCATGCCAGCTTTCGGTGGTGCACTTGATGAATACTGTAGCAATTTGTAATCCACAATCAGGCAATACTTGAAACACTATACTGGGGGGGGACACTTATACTCTGTCCTGCTACCGGTCCCCCCGGGGAACAGCAGATAAATGAAACTGTGGGCCTATGCAGTCTGTAGGCCTGAACACGGCACAGTCTATTGGTCTGGGCAGGTGCCTGCTCACCACTCCCAATCCGGAACGTCCACCCTGCTGTGTATCCGCACACAGCGTCTGCAACGATCGGGTCCCCGATCCAACTGATGTCCTCACTCGACAAGTCAGATGCCACCCAGGCTCCGCAGTGGGGTGGAAGGCTCTTTGGAAGTTGCGTAAGGCCCAGGCTTCAGGCCTTGCACTGCAGCAGATCCGCACAGGAAAAACTCTTGCTTGCAGCGCAGTGTCCCAAAGAGGCCGAGCTCCGCCTCGCCTCCTCCTTAAATAACCCCTCCCATGAGTCTCTGCGATGGCTAACTGCACTCTGGGTGCCGAACAGGGTTCTGGGTAACGTAGTCCCGGGCCTTAAAGGAGACCCCGCTACATTTGTATTATTTTATTTTTATATTATATTTTACAAATGTTTTAATTATTTTTTACAATATGTATTTATTTATCTTTTTACAATTTTTTGGGGGTCAAATATCAAGGGTTTACACAGACCCCTGATGTTTCACTTTTGAGATGGGAAAACGGATTGAGGACAAAGATTACCCAGTCCCTTTCTCTGCAGACTCAGCTGCACTGGACAGTGAATGAATGGGAAGTGCTTTGTGCTGAGCAACATCCTGTTAATTTACAAACAGATTATCAGATAAACAGTTATGAATAAACACAGTGAGCAATCAGTACTGGTCAGAAAAGGAAAGGGCCAGTCAATTACATATTTACCAGCCCCTTCCCCCGCACCCCATTCTTCCCCATAACAGCCAGCAAATGAGGAGAGGAGGGAGGCCTGCAGCGCTGCAGGGTAAGGGGAGGGGGTGTGACACGGGGGCGGGCAACGGGGGGAATCCGCACCACACGGGGTGATAAGGGTGTGCCCAGGCACACTTTGCACACAATGTGTGCACGCCTATGTAGTTCCCACCAGGGGCTCATGTGGCAGGGTGACACAATGCAGGAGTTTGCAGACGGTAGTCACCCTATAACAAAAAATGGAGAGGCTGAGAGTCTCCAAAAGGATTCAGTGGTGAATCAGTGCTAACATTAGTTCCAGCAAATGAAACTTTGGCTTTACTAATATTATTAGATGATACTGAGGCATGGATTTATCATTGAAGATGATCCCGGAGAACGCACAAGGAAAATGCAGCAAACCTTTCGCTGGGCGTTCATTTATCCACTACTTCATAAATATACCTCTTGGATTACAATGTAAAAACAGAAAAAAACAATATGGACAGCCGCACTCCAAAAAACCTTGACGGTCGCCTTTATTGTAAAAAATAGGTGGATGCACTACAAATCACAGCAAGGCAGGGATGGTAGCTGACGCGTTTCACACTATAATCTAGTGCTTACTCATGAGTAAGCACTAGATTATAGTGTGAAACGCGTCAGCTACCATCCCTGCGTTGCTGTGATTTGTAGTGCATCCACCTATTTTTTACAATAAAGGCGACCGTCAAGGTTTTTTGGAGTGCGGCTGTCCATATTGTTCTTTTTCTGTTTTTATCTGTCTTGTGCATTGCCAGCACCCACGGCTTCCTGAGGGATTCCTGATTTATTAGAGCCTATTCACCTGGAGCGGTAACTCCCTTCTCCCAGTTGGATTTGAATGTGTAATTAAAGATATGCCACATTTATTTGAAACTACAATTTGATATTTGATAATGGATCACTTTCTGACTCCAGCATAATGCCGCGTACACACGATCGATTTTTTCTAAGGTGAAAACACCGTCGAGAAAATCGACGTGAAAAACGAGGAACAGCTTGTTCCCCCCACACACGGCCGTTTTAAATGACATTTTTTTTTGGGTCGAAAAAAACGACCGTGTGTGGGCTCCGCGGCAGTGTTTCCCTATGGGAAAACTGGCGCGGAAAAAAACGACGGGAATCACGACGAGAAAAATTAGAGCATGTTATAATTTTTCTCGTCGTGATTAATGCCGTTTTTCCCGTCTAGAAAAACGACAAAAAGCCCACAGACGATCGTTTTTCTCGTCCAAAGGAAAAAATTTAATTTTTCTCGACGGGAAAAATTGTCGTGTGTACACGGCATAAGACTGACTCTCTGAGCGATAATGAGCCAGTTAGCATCACAACCAACCAGGGGATTTCATACAAACTGACAGTTATAACATCATTACGCTCCAATATTCCAATAATGTGCTTTATTGCTATTGTCATCTGAATTATATTTTAATGAAACAGGATGGTGTTGTGAGATAAATTTAGTAACAAAAAAAAAAAGGTTCAGTATATATTAACTGCAAGAAAACAAAGCCATCCCTTTCTCGAATTTAGAATTCAATTCCAGTAATAGTGATAAAGCCCCGTGCTCTTAAGCCTCAGAAACAATTTATCTAATGTGATGGTTTCTGTTTAATGTGGGTGATCACTGGCTGCGATTACGAAAGTACTGGGCTCTGTGTAAAGCGGCGGAACAAAGAGGACCTCAGTTTGACGTCGATCACTTCTAAACTGCCAAAGTCCATTAAGATTTTAAAAAAAAGAAGAATAAAAAAAAAAAGAAGCCAACTTAAGTAATACAACAATAAGCAAAGATAAGACACACTTGCTAAAGATTTCCTTGGGGAGTACGATATCACGAAATCATGAACAAAGATTTATCAAATCAAGTTTGCAGTACTGACCTAAATAGACATTAACAGATGTTTCAATATTTATAGATGCTGACTCTTACAATAAATCGTATTACACTTACCTTTGGCAGCTGTCTGCAAGATTAAGGCCCAAAACAGACAAAGGCCCGAATTTGGAGAGAGTGTCTTGTTACAAGCATCTGGTGTTGGGCCGAGCGCTCCCACTGTTTCTGTCTGCAAAGAGACGGAGGAGTATTATGGGATAAAGACTGAAAACATGGATATGTTTCTCATGCTTGGACATATCCTAAAGGGAATCTGTCAGGACAGCTGTTCGCTGTCATGGCCATGGCTCCCATGAAAAGCCCACTGCCAAGTCCCAGGAGCTGTTCTTGTTATGGCGTAGAGAAGTGTTTTTCAACAGGGTGCCGGGGCTCCCTGGGGTTCCTTCTGGGCTTTTCAGGGGGGCCACACTGCATTCAATATTTTTGCACAGTGTCATGCATTTCCATGGAGCAGACAGGCCAGTCGTAAAGTTGCTACCTCATCCCTTTAAAACCGAACACATACTAATTACACAGGTTCGGGGGGTAATTTAATGCAGGTAAGGGACTAAGTGAATTTAATTACCACCTAATCAGCCAGACAACCTATGTAATTCAAATGTGGTCGGTTTTAAAGGGATGAGGTGGCAACCCTAGCCAGTCTGGAACTCTAATGTGAAAGTGGGAAGCTGAAGACTCTGAAGTGAAAGGGGGGGGGGGGTGAGGAAGTCCAAGGGCTATGAGGTAAAGGAAGGGGAGCTGATGTGCATGGGGTACTCTGATGTGAATGGGGGTTACTGAAGCACTGGAGGGACCCCATTGTAGACCAGGGCGCCTTGTGATTTTTAATACTATTAAAGGGTGCCATCATTTTAAAAGGTTGGGAAACAATTGGGTAGACTATACATTAGGGCAGTGGATGGAGTCAGTAGAGTAGTGGACATGTCAGTAAGGCAGAAGTTCACTTCCTCTTTAAAGCGGAGCTCCACCCTAAAGTGGAACTTCCGCTCATCGGATTCCTCCCCCCCCTCCAGTGCCACAATTGGCACCTTTCAGGGGGGAGGGGGGTGCAGATACCTGTCTAAGACAGGTATTTGCACCCACTTCCGGGAATACACACTGCGGGGACCTGCGGGCAGTACGTCACTTCCCGGTCCCCCCCTGTTGTGTTCTGGGAAACACACGGCTCCCAGAACACAGCGGGGACCAGTGAGGATGGTGCAGCGTGACTCGCGCATTCGCAGTAGGGAACCGGGCAGTGAAGCCGCAATGCTTCACTTCCTGATTCCCTCACCGAGGATGGCGGTGGGGGCAGCCGAGAGACTAGCGATTGCTCGTCTTCTGCTGCCGACGTCGCTGGACTCCAGGACAGGTAAGTGTCCCTTTATTAAAATTCAGCAGCTGCAGTATTTGTAGCTGCTGGCTTTTAATTTTTTTTTCCTTCACGGCGGAGCTACGCTTTAAGGAGAGGAAGTACAAGGAAATCCCCCTAATGGGACACAGATGGCAAAATAAGTGATAGCAGTTTTAGTAACATGGACAAATCCGGAATATTGTTGCACTCCTTGGTATCTTAATTGAAGCATTAAAATTACATCACAGGCATGACTGGACCATTAAAAGGTGAAGCGTTTTGTACTAAGATCAGCGCTTACTCAAACCTCATATGATATGAGGTTTGAGTAAGTGCTATATTTAGCGCAAAAAGTGTCACCTTTTAATGTTCCTGTCATACCTGTGATGTAATTTTAATGTTTCAATAAAGATACCAAGGAGTGCAACAATATTCCGGATTTGTGCATGTTACTAAATCTCACAGACGAGCTGTGCAGCACCCTGGGCTCCAGTTTACAACATGTGAGAGTCGGTGACTCACCTAGTGTGGCATTACTTTGGTCTTACTGGTCCTCATAGCAGTTTTAACCTTTCCCAACTCCAACTCTCTAAAATGAAAAAAAAAAACGATTTTTGGTGTAGCGGTACCCCATAGGGGCTGCACAATGTAATAATTCCACTTGTCACTCTGTCCAGCCTGGCACTCACTTCCAGTCACTCCACGACAATGAACAAGTCCATCAGCTTTGTTTTTTTTGTATTTTATTGAGGGATTAGTGTCATGGATATGCAGTAGTGTTTGTCTGTCAGCTTACCTTCCTTCCCATGTGTTCATCTTAGAGGCCTGAACCCTTTCACCTGGCTTCCTTTATAATCTCCTCCCAGCCTGACTCCACCCCAGGCCCTATCACAGAACACTATATTAACCTGTGCACTGCAAGCCTGCTTTGCTGATCAACGTGTTTGTTAGGCATTGTGTGTTTGGGTTCCTGCCTGCCGTGTGCTACGTCTGTCTCTCTGTTACGTTATTGGCTTGTCCCCGACTATCCCTGTCTGCTTGTGACCCTTGACCTTCGGCTCGTTCTTTCGTTATCCTTGTCTGCTTGTGGCCCCTGACCTTCAGCTTGTTATTCGGTTCTCTCATATCTTGTGCTGCTGCTTCCCCTCTTTTCCCCTTATCCTACGGGGCGTGAGCTAGGAAACTCCAGGGGCCGCGACCTGGTCCCAGCCTGCAGCATAACATCCTCACCACTAGAGGCCCTGGAGAAGACCTGCTGGGTCTTAGACTCCGCGCCCTGGGGAATCTTGGCTCTAGCTTCCGTTAGGATCCCGGTTGTGCTCCTCTGGTCCCGCTTTCCACAACCACCCAGTTTCCTATCCGCAGCAGTCAGCCATAGGGTTCACTACCTTGCGGTGCACTCCTGTCCCCCTACGGTGTGCATCTGTCACCTGGCCACAGGTGACCTTGACAGTTTGATCAGCCATGAACCCGGCTGACATCCCGCTACCCGCGGATGATCCATTGCAGGGCATAGTTTGCAGACTTGAAACCCAGGAATCGAATCAGACTCAGGTGATGCGATTCCTCCAGGATCTGGCTTCTCGCTTCGAGCAGCTTCAGGCCTCCTTGGGAACCCTGAATCCGCAACCTCAAATACAACCAGCGGCTGCACCTATTGCACCAGTCGCAGCCACACACTCACTACAACTGCCAGCTCCGTCCCGTTTCTCTGGGGACTCCAAGGCTTGCAGGGGGTTCCTTAGCCAATGCACGATTCATTTTGAGCTCCAGCCCCAAAACTTCCTGTCTGATCGGGCTAAGGTAGCCTATATCATTTCCCTCCTCTCTGGTGAAGCTTTAGCCTGGGCAGCCCCTCTGTGGGAACTGAATGATCCAGTGGTTTCTAGCCTGTCTGGCTTCTTGAAACTTTTTCGGAATATCTTCGAAGAACCGGCTCGTGTCTCTTCAGCGGCCAGCGCCCTTTTACGTCTCCGCCAAGAGTCTGCTTCTGTGGGACAGTATGCCCTTCATTTCCGCATACTGTCGGCTGAGTTGAGCTGGAACAATGAGGCCTTAGTCGCAACCTTTTTGCATGGCCTGTCTGATAGAGTGAAGGATGAATTAGCAGGAAGAACCATTCCCACTGATCTGTCCGGCGTTATCTCCTTGTGTAACCAGATCGATATTCGCTTTCAGGAGAGGACCTTAGAAAAGCAACGCCAGCACTCCTTGGTTCTTAGTCAGCCTGAGCTCCCCTCTCTTCGACCCGTAGAGCATCTCCTACCAGCTGAGGAACCCATGCAGCTGGGTCAGACCAGGCTATCCCCCGAGGAACGTGCTAGGCGCAGAACTCTTGGTCTGTGTCTTTACTGTGGGGGCAAAGGTCATTTTCGTGACACTTGCTCTCTTTGTCCAGAAAAACGTTCGGGTCCACTTCATCTTGATAGTGGAGTATTGGACCCAGAAATATCACCTTCCCCTTCTCGTCTTCTGCTTTCTGTGTTCCTTCATGTTGGTGCTTCTTCTCATTCGGTCTCAGCATATCTGGATTCCGGAGCCGCTGGTAATTTCATGGACTGGGAAATCGCATCGTCCATGAGACTTACTCTTTTGCCCCTCACCACGCCATTGGTGGTCTTGGCGATTGATGGTACTGTTCTCCCAGGGGGACCTATCCGCTTCCAGACCCTCCCTGTTAAGATGTCGGTAGGGACACTCCACCAGGAGTGGATATCCTTCCTTATCTTACCCAAGGCCTCAACGCCTATAATTTTGGGTCTCCCATGGTTACAGCTCCATTCTCCTCATGTGGACTGGACTACTGGACAGATCCTGGCTTGGGGTCCCTCCTGTTCCTCTTCCTGCCTACCCAAGGTTGCCCCCTGTGAACCTGAGCCGGTCATTCATTCCAGGTTGCATAACCATTTACATTTCTCTGTCCCTAACCACCCTTGGACGCACAGCCAGGCTAGCTTGTGTACAAGTCCTGCAGTCGCTACGTCTTGCGATGCGATTCAGTTAGTCGCTACACCTGACTCAGCTATTCACTCTGCCTCTGTACTAGTTATGCCAGTCCAGCCCATGCCCAGTGAGCCTCCTACTTTTTCTTGTTCAGGACATTCTGCTTGTCCTTCAGCTATTCAGCTTGACTCCGGCGACATGTCACCTTCTAACCAACCTGACTTCAGGGTTCCACTGACATCTGCCCAGTCTGATGGTCCTGTGCAAGATGACCAGTGCCCCTTTAAGGGTCTAGGGGACCCTCCTCAGATTCCTGTTGATCCTCTCATGCCCTTGCTTATTCCTAGAGAGCCTTTGGTCCTCAATAGATCTTCTTGTCATCTCCCTACCTCGTTTTCGGTCTCTGAGGATAATCTTAAGTACGAGGTTAGACAAGTTCTGGATTCTCGGCTCTGCAGAGGCATTCTTCAGTACCTTGTGCATTGGAGAGGTTTTGGTCCTGAGGAGGTGTCTTGGATCGCTGCATCTGATGTCGCTGCACCTCATCTGTTGAGGAGGTTTCATCAGAGATTTCCCTTTAAGCCTGGGCCCAGGCGGGGGAGGGCCCATAAGAGGGAGGGTACTGTCATGGATATGCAGTAGTGTTTGTCTGTCAGCTTACCTTCCTTCCCATGTGTTCATCTTAGAGGCCTGAACCCTTTCACCTGGCTTCCTTTATAATCTCCTCCCAGCCTGACTCCACCCCAGGCCCTATCACAGAACACTATATTAACCTGTGCACTGCAAGCCTGCTTTGCTGATCAACGTGTTTGTTAGGCATTGTGTGTTTGGGTTCCTGCCTGCCATGTGCTACGTCTGTCTCTCTGTTACGTTATTGGCTTGTCCCCGACTATCCCTGTCTGCTCGTGACCCTTGACCTTCGGCTCGTTCTTTCGTTATCCTTGTCTGCTTGTGGCCCCTGACCTTCAGCTTGTTATTCGGTTCTCTCATATCTTGTGCTGCTGCTTCCCCTCTTTTCCCCTTATCCTACGGGGCGTGAGCTAGGAAACTCCAGGGGCCGCGACCTGGTCCCAGCCTGCAGCATAACATCCTCACCACTAGAGGCCCTGGAGAAGACCTGCTGGGTCTTAGACTCCGCGCCCTGGGGAATCTTGGCTCTAGCTTCCGTTAGGATCCCGGTTGTGCTCCTCTGGTCCCGCTTTCCACAACCACCCAGTTTCCTATCCGCAGCAGTCAGCCATAGGGTTCACTACCTTGCGGTGCACTCCTGTCCCCCTACGGTGTGCATCTGTCACCTGGCCACAGGTGACCTTGACAATTAGAACTTGGATGGGTTTAAGGGATTCATGGGATACCCAGAAAATTATTCTTGCATTGTATGGGACAATTCAGATGTTCTCCTTCTGCACAACACTTGCTGCAGACTATCTCTCCTTCTCCCTCCAGCTCATTCTTCAGGCTCAGCTAGCACATGGTTAGGCCTAACTTTGGTTTCAGCCAGGCCTTAGCAAAGTTCCTTATTGCAGGCAGGGACCGCAAGCCCCTTTAGTGTAGCAACAAAAATAGGAAAAGTCTTTGGTGACCTCTTTGGTGAACTACTGATCCTAGTCAGCCCTTTGCAGACCCTGACAGTTCTCCCAGCTGCAGCAGCCTGACTTTGCCATTAACATCACAGTCTCTCCTGCTGGCTCTACATCTATCTCTGACTGCCTCCCAGTCCCCTCTGGCATGTCTCTCCCAGCTCTCCCAACTCTGCCTGTCACTCATCGATACCTGATGGACCCCTCCTGGAGACTTGCCCAGCAGTGTTCTCTGCGGTCCTCTCCTGCTCCTGTTCAGGACACCCCTTGGGTTGTGTAGGGTCCCCTCACAGCTCCGAACCCCAGCCCAAGCTCACCCCCCCAGACTGGGGGGCTCCCTCCAAGGCCCCGACAGCCTAACACTCCATCTCCAGTTCTTCCACCCGAACAACTCCTTCCCAGCTCTGCTGACTCTAGGTATTTAAGGAGGCCTGCCCCTTGCCAATCCAGGTTGGGGATTGGCCAGAGCACCTTAGAACACCCAGCCAGCTCCACCTCTCTTCCCCACCTTCCTTCTAGAAGCCTCTAGAAGCAGAAGGGAGGTAACCGAAAGATAAAACTAGCTGTGAGTCACTAGCCTAATCTAAACCACTCCCAGCCACAGATCAAAACAAATAGACCTAGCTTCAGCTAGGCCTGCCTAAATTTACCTGCACTGACAAAAATATCACTCTAGCACCTACCTAGGTAGAAGGTGCTACATTGGCTTTAGATATCTTTAAACTCTTTTGAGTAACTTTTAAACTACTACTAATTAAAATCCATACACATATTTGCTGCCCCAACTTGGGTTACCCTGGATCCTTGACCTGAAAGGCAGCATATAATTCAGTTAGGTCAGACATCATCCATTAAAGTGGACCCTTGCCCCCTTTCACTTAACATCACATCAGTATGCAGCTCTATAGGCTAATATGAAATCATCTTCCATTAATTAGTTAAAGGGGTTGTAAAGGTTCCTTTAAAAAAAAAAAAGTCATACTTACCTCCTCCTCTGGGATCCCTCAGCGGCACTGGTGGCTCCTCCTCTTCTCAAGTGCCCCGTCGGAGAAGCGCTCTCCTTCGGGACATCCATGCGGGCGTGCTCCCGTGTCCTGCTGCTGCGTCTGTTGACACAGACAGCAGGACTCGGCTCCGCCCCCGGCGCCCACGTCATTGGATTTGATTGACAGCAGCGGGAGCCAATGGTTGCGCTGCTATCAATCTATCCAATCAGAACACGAGACACCAGCCGGAGCTTGTGTGCTTATTACAGTCGCGGGCTCAGGTAAGTATAAGGGGGGCTCGGGGGCGCTGCTGCACTAAAGGAGGTTTTTCACCTAATGTATAAAATGCATTAAGGTAAAAAACGCAGAGGGGTTACAATCCCTTTAAACAAACTTTTGTTGATACTTCCATTTATTGTTTTTCCACTTCCTGGTTGAGTGAGGCACTGGTGGGTGATGTAACATTGGCTTCACAGCTGAATTATAGGAAGTTCCTGTCACGTGTTCCAGGAGACAGACACAGAGTTCCAGTAAGAAAACTGAAATTGATTAATCTGTCCTAAAGCCGGCCATACATGGATCAAAATTCAGCCAGTTCAGCAGGGACCACCCAAATTTCAATTCATGTATTGGCACCCTGGAAGTATTGATTAACTTCTGTACAACCACCCTATGGGATTTTTTAAAACGATCAGTCCCATCGACTATAGCCAGCAACACTGTTCATTGTGTTCTGATGGTGGGGAAGGCTCCCCGTTTAAATTGAATGGATTGTAGGTGAGGGCTCACATATACTTTAAGTCCCTCTTTCCTCCTCATTTGTCCCTCATTTTGGTCTGATCTATATAGCTGTATATAAAATCCACTATTTATCTTTCAAAAAGTGTTTCCCGGTGCTGAATCTTTCATCCAACTACTAAATTGCTGTATTTGTACACTTCAAAAGCCAATATAAAGGAATAGTAGTGGTAAAAATAAAGCACTTGTGGGTTTAACTAATAATTTTTTTTGTATAATTCTCCTTTAGGGGGGCATGGCAGGGTATGTGTCCTATGCCTACATACATTTGCTAATAGGTGTCCCTCGCTCCCATCTCAAAATGTTGGGAGGTATGCTTTAACCGCTTGCAGACCGTATAACACAGATATATGGCGGCAAGTCGGCTCGGCTGCACCAGATCATGTACTAGGTATGTGATCTGACACTTCCTGGGTAGGGGCTCCACCGGTGCCGGCCTGGCGGTGCTGTGATTAAACACAGCAGATGTCAATCAGCGGGTGCCGGCCAATGGATTACTGCTGGCACCCAGCGATCGTCATAAATTTACGTAGGACAAAGCCAGACATCTCAAGTCTCCCACGAGCCGCGGGAGTCTCCCGCATTTGGTTTCGGGCTTCCGGACACCCGCGAGTGCAGGGCGATCTCCTGGCTGGACCTGTCACTCAGCCACAGACAGACAGAGAAGCCCGAGCGGCCGAATGGAGTACGGCCGCTCTGTCTGTGGCTGAGTGACAGGCTGATGTAGGCTGTGAGCTGAGGCAGAGGGGGAACAGCCTATACTGCTGCAAGGGGATCTTTTTTTTTTCAGGTCGGGTCGGTCCGGCCAATACAGCAGGTAAGGGAAGGAGGGGGGTGGGTGGAGGCAGAGAGAAGACTGTGCGCCACCCGTGATCTGCAGGCTTTCCCCAGTCAAGCGGACTCTCTCCACTTTCGGGTGCAGCTGCGCAGTGATCTCCTGTGCGACAAGTACATGGCAGTTCTCTTCTATATCAATCCGCTGGGCAGACATGTACTTGTCGCATAGGAGATCACTGCGCAGCGGCACCCGAAAGTGGAGAAAGAGTCCGCTTGACAGGGGAAAGTTTTTTTATTTTTTTTTATTTTAATTGCTACAGCCTACAGATCACAGCGCCCAGTCTCCTCTCTGCCTCTGCCCACCCCCTTCCTGCAGGGGAATTCTCTGACTGGGATGGCTCCCCAGCACCAGCAGCCAGACCCCAGGACCAGCAGCCAGACCCCAGGACCAGCAGACAGACCCCAGGACCAGCGGCCAGACCCCAGCACCAGCGGCCAGACCCCAGCACCAGTGGCCAGACCTCAGGACCAGCAGCCAGACCCCAGGACCAACAGCCCAGCTCCAGCAGCCAGGCCCCAGCAGCCAGACCCCAGGACCAGCAGCCCAGCTCCAGCAGCCAGACCCTTGGCCCCAGCAAACAGACCCTTGGCCCCAGCAGCCAGACCCCAGGACCAACAGCCCAGCTCCAGAAGCCAGACCCCAGGACCAGCAGCCCAGCTCCAGCAGCCAGTCCTGCAAGCAGCATCTTTGGAGTGGTGTATACATCGCTCCTCCACCGCTCCTGCCCAAACGAAATGAGTTTGAAACATCCCTGACATTAGTTTTTGCAGGTTGGGATGTCTGTAGAGCCCCAGCTATGTAAACAAGGCAGAGCTCTGTCCTGTCAGTGGGGAAAGAAAATATTTTCTTTCCCCACAAAGCAGGGAATAAAATCGATTACTTCCTCTAGTAAAAGCACCTCACACAGTACACCAAAACACTGGTGATTGCCCTAGATGTTTAATCCCTTCCCAGTCAGTGTCATTAGTACAGTGACAGTGCAAATTTTTAGCACTGATCACTGTATAAGTGTCACTGGTTCCCAAAAAGTGTCAGTTAGTCTCAGAATGTCGGCCACAATATCGCAGTCCCACTATAAATAGCTGATCACTGCCATTACTAGTAGAAAAAAAATGAAATAAATAAAAATTCCAGTAAATGTCCCCTAGTAAAGTTTATAGACACTATTACTTTTGCGCAAACCAATTAATATACGCTTAATGGAATTTCTTTTTTTACCAACAAACATTTGGCCTAAATTCATCAAGAAATTTTTTAATTGGATATGTTTTATAGCAGAAAGTAAAAAAATTATTATTTTTTTTTTTCAAAATTGTTGGTCTTCTTTTGTTTATAGCACAAAAAAATAAAAAAAACGAAGTGGTGATCAAATACCAACAAAAGAAAGTTCTATTTGTGGGGAAAAAAAAGGACATAAATTTTGTGTTTTTCAGGCGCTTTATAGGTACTATTTTTTTAGCCCAAAAGCACCTGAAAAACGCCCCAGTGTGAAAGGGGTCTAACTGGCGGTCCCATGATGCTGTAACCAAACAAAATGTATGTCCTTTTTTCCCCACAAATAGAGCTTTCTTTTGTTGGTATTTGATCACCACTGCGTTTTTTAGAATGCTTTCACACTGGGACGCTGCGCTGGCAGGACGTTATAAAAAGTCCTGCAAGCAGCATCTTTGTAGCGGTGTATACACCGCTCCTCCACCGCTCCTGCCCATTGAAATGAATGGGCACCGCTGCCGAAGCGCCTGCAAAGCACTTCGGCAGCGGCGCTACACAGACGCATTTAACCCTTTATTCGGCCGCTAGTGGGGTTAAATGCGCCCCGCTAGCGTCCGAATAGCGCCGCTAAAATGGGCCCGCCCCAGTGTGAAAGAGGTCTTAAAGTAACGCAGTGCCGTATCGCTAAAAACGGCCTGGTCATGAAGGGGGGTGAACCTTCTGGACGTCAATTGGTTAATGCGTGGCATATGTCGGTGTTCCCCTTGGATAATGCCTCCAACGATCTTCGCATGTGCAGGACACAACGGCACTCCAGCTGATATGCGCCGATCGTCTGAGGCATTATCCGACGGGATGCACTTTTCGATAGAACACGGGTTCATGTTTCCTGCTTGGTAGTTGTGCGGTGTCTTTGTGTTCCTTGTACCTCACTGTCACTGTCACTGTCATTATCTAATAATATAGGGTCTGTCAGAAAAAAAGACCTTCTGCAGTCATTAAAATGTGAAACCCCACATTGCTCAAGGGACCAGATGTTATCTCTGCTGGCTGAGGGCAATCAAATGTGCAATTTTGTTATTCATGGCAAGCATGGTACTCTTCCAACATTTTACAGATAAGTTCTGCACCCTGCATATCTTCATGTATAGGTCTGCCAGCTTCCTTCCCATTGACTATAGAAAATGGAATAAACCCCAGACTCATTCTGTCTGCATACTCATCAGTCCAACATTTGTTTGTTTTTTATAAAGCTTATGTTCTTAGGCTGTCAGAATGAGTCTGAGGTTTATTTCATTTTATATGAGCATGGCACTCTCTAACTCATAATAGTAAAAAAAATCTCCTATTTGATTGGCAGATGAAAAGTGGTTTGGATTGGTTTTCTGCCATCGCTTTGTACATGTTGCCTTCAGAGAAAGCAACAACATAAAAACAGATCATTCATATTGGCAAAACTTATTGCAACTTTATTTCCTTCCTCTGGTATATTCCACATTTAAAAATGTCATAAAGGAAGTTTATCCTGAACAAATGCTTTATGACATGAACAAGACAGAGCTGCAGTACCACATAGGGGGCAGCAGAGTACTGCTCCGTGCGCGCCGCTGTCTGCTCAGTGACCGGGCAAGTTCCCAAGGCTCGCTCCTTTTACTGCATCCAGTGCGCGCTCCACGCGTTGCACAGCAACCACGTTTACACAACAGTGAGCTTCATCCAGCGCTCTGCACACAGGAAGGTGAGATGGAAGATTGTTAGAGAAGTATTATATGGGATTTATACACTCTGTATGAGAATTCTGCACCATGCATGGGATTTATACACTGTATAAGGGAATTATACATTATATATAGGTATCATATAATATATATGGGAATTATACACTATATATAGGTATTATATAATATATATGGGAATTATACACAATATATATATAAGAATTATACACTATATATGGAAATTATACACTATATATAGGTATTATATTATATATATGGTAATTATACACTATATATGGGAATTATACACTATATATATATATATATATATATATATATATATATATATATATAGGTATTATATAATATATATGTTTTTTTACACTATATCTGGGAATTATACATTATATATAGGTATTATATAATATATATGGGAATTATACACTATATATAGGCATTATATTGTATATCTGGGAATTATACACTATATACTGTATATATATATATTAGGGCTGTTACTGATTAAAATTTTCGTGTTCGATTAATCGATTTTTTTTCAAATCGATTAATCGACTAATTTCGATTAATTATAACGCACATAGATCCAACTACTTTTAGCTGATCTCCTTGCAGGCCAATTCCCAGTGCAGCTACCAACCACTGGAAAAATCAATAGCAGGATACAAAAAACACACAAAGGCAGCGCTCGATGGGAATAGCATTAAAACTTTTATAGTCTTCAAGTAGGTAACAAAATAAATATTGCACTGGAAATAAAATTGATGTAGCTACATAAACTGTAAAAATGGTGCGAGTAATACCAAACGGTAGCAAAAGCAGTCATAAAAACATGTAGCTAAGTATGATACTGGTATAAAAATGTGTACAACGATACCACTGCTGAATCCAGATGAGGAGGGGCTAACATCAGTCCGTCGGCATGTAGATGTCCCGTGAAGGGAACTATCACAACTCCCAGTGGATGGCTGTAGAATCCCAGGTTGATAGAGGGAAGTGATAGAGGGAAGTGTAACAGCCCTTGCGTGTGGCAGATAGTAAGGTCCCGCCGGCATGCAGATATGAAGGCACAGCAAAGGAGCCCTTCAGATGGACACGGCAAGCCCAAATAATTTTGATATATATATATATATATATATATATATATATATATATATTGTGAGGGGGTTAGCTCGGCAGCGGGTGTGTGTGACCCCCGGGATGGGCTCCCCACACAAAAACAGGCCCAGCAGATGGAGGTTGTGGTTTTCAAAATCAAAAAGGTGCGGTTTATTTTCTATTTACAGTGACAAAACACAGCAAAGCAAAAGAAACATAAACAAAATAAATCCTGGTCAACTTGACCTCTGACTAAACATACAGGTTTCCTAACTAACAACTGGGATCAGCCTAGTGCTGTCCTAGTCCCTAAGTCCCTGGTTTTAAATGTCCAAGCAAATAGCCACACAGGCTTTGTCTCACCGCACAGGGGTTCACTCTCCCTAGACAGTCCACACAGGTCTGGGTCCAGGCATGAGCAAACACCTAATGAATCTGGGAGTTCTTATAGAGGCCTAAATGAGCTGACAAGCTTCAGCTGGTCTCATCAACTCCCTGTCTGCACGACGCCCCACACTCTCCCTAGAGGTATGAGTCATCCATGAGCCCACTAGCCTCAGCTGGGCTTATACAACTCTCCACCTAGTTGTATAAGTCGGCGTAAAGCCTGAATCTGGGCGAAATATATCTACCCTCCTGGATGCAACCAGGTGACTTTACCTTCCTGCTGTCACATACCCCCCCCCCTCTTGTTTTAACCTCGGGGTTGGAACACCAGCAATCAGGCATTCATGTACTCGAGACAAAGCATCCACATTCCCCATTTGAACGCCAGGGCGATGCTTTACTGTGAAGTTGAATTCCTGGAGGGCCAGGAACCACCTATTCACTCTTCTATTTGTTTCCTTGTTTTGAGCCATCCACTTTAACGGAGCGTGATCCGTAACCATGTCAAAGTGCCTACCTAGCAGGTAGTACCGAAGGGAATCTAGAGCCCACTTCACCGCTAAACACTCCTTTTCAACGGTGGCGTAATTTACCTCATGGGACTTCAACTTCCTGCTGAGGTAAATGACTGGGTGCTCTTCCCCGTTCCAGACCTGGGACAATACTGCTCCTAACCCCACATCTGACGCATCACTTTGCACGACAAAGTCTTTAGAGAAGTCGGGTGAGTACAACACTGGCTGGCTACATAAGGCTTGTTTCAAGAATTGGAATGCTGCCTCAGCCTCGGGGGTCCATTTAATCATGACCGACCCTTTCCCCTTCGTCAGGTTGGTTAGGGGCACAGCCTTAGAAGCAAAGTGGGGAATGAATCGCCGATAATACCCAGCGATTCCCAGAAAGGCTCGTACCTGCTTCTTGCTGTTGGGACGTGGCCAACTCTGGATGGCCTCGACTTTGTTGAGTTGGGGTTTTATTACTCCCCTCCCAATGGTGTACCCAAGATATTTGGCCTCCTCCTGCCCAATGGTACACTTCTTGGGGTTAGCCGTAAACCCTGCTTCCCGAACAGAGTCCAGGACTGCTTGCACTTTTGGCAGATGTGAGGCCCAATCTGTGCTATGGACAATTACGTCATCCAGGTAAGCCGCAGCATACTTTCGATGGGGCCTCAGCATCTGGTCCATTTTCCGCTGGAATGTGGCCGGCGCATTCTGTAACCCGAACGGCATTCTTTTATATTGGAACGCCCCGTCTGGGGTTACAAATGCGGTTTTCTCTTTGGCCGACTTGGCCAGAGGGATTTGCCAATACCCTTTTGTGAGGTCAAGAGTCGTCATGTATCGGGCTGTTCCCAGCCGGTCGATCAACTCATCTATACGTGGCATGGGGTAGGTGTCAAATTTTGTAACTTTGTTCAACTGACGAAAATCGTTACAAAATCGCCAGCTCCCATCCGGTTTAGGCACCAACACAATGGGACTAGACCAATCACTTTGGGACTCCTCTATCACCCCTAAGTTCAGCATTTTCTGTACTTCCTCCCGTATTGCCTCCCGTCGGGCCTCTGGGATCCGATAGGGTTTTAACTTCACCCTTTCACCGGGCGGGGTAATGATGTCATGCTCTACCCCAGATGTTTGTCCCGGCAGCTCAGAGAATACCTCCTTGTTGCGAAGCACAAACTCCTTAACCTCCTGTTGTTGGGGTTGTGACAAGGTGGCTGCTATTCCAACCTCAGGAATCACGCAACCAGTTTGAGCTGGTGACCAAGTGTCTGCGACTAGGGACTCTCTATCCCTCCAGGCTTTCAACAGATTAACGTGATAGATCTGTTCGGGCTTTCGCCTTCCTGGTTGTCTGACCTTGTAATTCACTTCGCTCACTTTTTCCATTATCTCATAGGGGCCTTGCCATTTGGCAAGGAATTTACTTTCAACCGTAGGGACAAGTACCAGTATCCTATCCCCCGGGGAAAAGGTACGGGTCTTGGCTCCACGGTTGTACACTCTCTGCTGTGCTAACTGCGCTTGGGCCAAATGTTCCTTCACGATGGGCATTACCTGTGCAATTCGGTCTTGCATCAGGGCGACATGCTCAATCACACTCCTGTGGGGAGAACTCTCACTTTCCCAAGTTTCCTTGGCAATATCCAACAGCCCTCTTGGGTGTCTCCCATACAGTAACTCAAAGGGGGAGAATCCCGTAGAGGATTGGGGCACCTCCCTAATAGCAAACATCAGATAAGGAAGTAGACAGTCCCAATCCTTTCCATCTCTATCCACCACTTTCTTCAACATTTGTTTTAGGGTTTTGTTGAATCTTTCAACCAGCCCATCGGTTTGGGGGTGATACACAGATGTACGTAATTGCGTCACTTTGAACAATTTACACAGCTCCTTCATAACCCGGGACATAAAGGGTGTACCTTGGTCCGTAAGCAGTTCTTTACAAATACCCACCCGGCTAAACACAAGAGATAGCTCTTTGGCTATGGTTTTGGCCGAGGTATTTCGGAGAGGGCTCGCTTCTGGATAACGGGTGGCATAGTCCATTATAACTAATATGTACTGGTGCCCCCTAGCGGACTTGATTATAGGACCTACCAAATCCATGGCGATCCTCTCAAACGGGACCTCAATGATGGGTAGAGGGACCAGCGGGCTACGGAAATGTGGCATCGGGGCCGACCTCTGACACACAGGGCAGGAGGAACAATAATTTTCTATGTCCTTCATCACCCCCGGCCAATAGAATCTCTGTAATACCCTCTCTCGGGTTTTCTCTGTCCCCAGATGACCTCCAAGAATGTGCCCATGGGCCAACTCCAACACCAACTTCCTGTAAGGTTTGGGCACCACAAGCTGCTCAACGGTTTCTTCTGCCCTTTTTGCCACCTGATACAGTAGGTCCTTCTCTACGCTGAAGTATGGGTAAGTGCAGGTATTATCTGGGTTCACTAACTCGCCATCTATTTTCACTACGTTTTCCCGTGCCTTTATTAGGGCGGGGTCTTTCAACTGTTCTGTGGCAAAGTTTTCCCTGTGAACCTCAAGATCAGAAAACTCCACAGACGGTAGGTTTTCGTCTGAGGAGGTGGGCTCCTCTCCAGTTTCTTGAGTCTCCCCTGCCAATACTGATAAGGGAAATTCCGGAGAGTCCTCACCACTCTCAGGGGAGTTCTGGCTATCACATTCCTGGTACATAGGGGCACCAGTGGGGGGCTCAGGATCATCCCACAGTTCCCAGAACTTCGGAAAATCCCTTCCCACAATGGCGTCATGCGGTAACTGAGATACTAAGCCCACTGAATGAGAGAGGGTACCTTTGGGGGTCTCGAAACACACTGTAGTCACTGGATACTCTCGGGTGTCCCCATGCACACAAATAACAGCTACCTTGCTATTCCCAGAGACCTCTGTTTTAACTAACTCAGCCTTTATCAGGGTCACAAGGCTACCTGAATCCAGCAATACCACAACATTTCTACCATTAACACACATTTTGCCTAAATGTTTCTCAGTTCCTCGAATGGCAGTGCATGCGACTGTCGCACACAGCGACTGACGTCTGCCCGTCAGAAAGTCACACTGCATGGGTTCCTCCACAACCGGGCAATTGGCTGCAATATGTCCCGCTTGCCGGCAGCGGTAGCAAACGATCCTTCTTGCCGCCTCTTGAGCCGCTGATTTCCCAGGCTGTTCTCGCCAAACTTGGGGTAGAGCTCCCACCCTCTCACTCTCTCCACCCTCACCCCTTGGAATCCTCTTATCCGCCCCTGGGGATGGTCTGGTCTTGGGGTGGAAAGTCCGAGTGTCTCTGGAAGAGGCCGTCAGGTTCTCTGTAGCCAAGTATTTCTCCACACGATCCACAAGACCATCGGCCGTCTCTGGGTCTCCATGGCTTACCCACTTTTGGATGGCAGTAGGAAGAGCTCTCAAAAACCGATCCATTACAACACGTTCCACAATCTTTGGTGCGGACAAAGTCTCTGGCTGTAGCCACTTTCTGCTCAGGTGAATGAGATCATACATTTGAGACCTGGGGGGTTTTCCAAGCTGGAAAGTCCAGTTATGCACACGCTGAGCCCGGACAGCCTGGGTGACACCCAGCCTTGCCAATATTTCAGCTTTTAGCATCACATAGTCTTTTGCTTGGTTAGGCTCTAGGTCATAGTAAGCTTTCTGCGATTCACCAGTTAACAGAGGAGCCACCAGTCCAGCCCACTGCTCCTCAGGCCACTTTTCTCTTTCAGCGGTCCTTTCAAATGTGGTCAAAAATACCTCTGGATCATCCTCTCCAGTCATTTTTGTCAATAAACGACTCACCCCAAAGGACGCGGTATTAGTGGGACGGCT
The DNA here is from genome assembly GCA_029206835.1 of Rana muscosa. Classification (NCBI taxonomy): domain Eukaryota; kingdom Metazoa; phylum Chordata; class Amphibia; order Anura; family Ranidae; genus Rana; species Rana muscosa. Next base: position 255,157,229 of record CM055122.1, on the reverse strand, counting down.
TTCCTCACTGGTCTGCGGACGTTGCTGCATTACTGCTTCCATCTGTTGTTGTAGTCTCTGCTCTTGCTTCTGCAACAGGTCTATGAAGCGGGCCTCAGATTGCTGCTGGGCTTGTTGCTGAGCCTCCAGACTCTGTTGCAAAGTTGCGTTTGTCTGCTGCTGGGCTGCAAGGCTCTGTTGATGAGCTTGCTGCTGGGCTGCGAAGTTCTGTTGTTGAGCTGCAAGGCTCTGTTGATGAGCTGCAAGGCTCTTTTGCAAACCTGCATTTGTCTGCTGTTGATTGGCATTTGCTAGAGCCAGCTGCTTCAGTATCTCCTCCATGCTGGCTTAAAAAAAAACTGCCCGCATTCTCCACCAACTGTGAGGGGGTTAGCTCGGCAGCGGGTGTGTGTGACCCCTGGGATGGGCTCCCCACACAAAAACAGGCCCAGCAGACGGAGGTTGTGGTTTTCAAAATCAAAAAGGTGCGGTTTATTTTCTATTTACAGTGACAAAACACAGCAAAGCAAAAGAAACATAAACAAAATAAATCCTGGTCAACTTGACCTCTGACTAAACATACAGGTTTCCTAACTAACAACTGGGATCAGCCTAGTGCTGTCCTAGTCCCTAAGTCCCTGGTTTTAAATGTCCAAGCAAATAGCCACACAGGCTTTGTCTCACCGCACAGGGGTTCACTCTCCCTAGACAGTCCACACAGGTCTGGGTCCAGGCATGAGCAAACACCTAATGAATCTGGGAGTTCTTATAGAGGCCTAAATGAGCTGACAAGCTTCAGCTGGTCTCATCAACTCCCTGTCTGCACGACGCCCCACACTCTCCCTAGAGGTATGAGTCATCCATGAGCCCACTAGCCTCAGCTGGGCTTATACAACTCTCCACCTAGTTGTATAAGTCGGCGTAAAGCCTGAATCTGGGCGAAATATATCTACCCTCCTGGATGCAACCAGGTGACTTTACCTTCCTGCTGTCACAATATATATACAAAATACAGTGTTTAAAAAACTCGCTTTAAAAGAGTTCAGACTAAAACTGCAGCAGCGCTACGGACAAAAGTTCGTATGTACGTCTTCTATATCAATAGCTTGTATAGGTGATGAAGTAGTGGATGGTGAGTCTAGTTATATTTAATCCAAATCTTATTCTTAGTGCTCCTTTCACCACAGTGTATTTCACCGCGTGGGGGGATTTTTGAAAGTCCCCTTCAGGGGGCGCACTCACCAGATATAAGAAAAAAGCAAGCCTAGATACACAATCCTCCTTCAGCAATATTACAATAACTTTCTCTTCTTCTCCACCATAAACTCCACACGATATCACAGGTATATGTAAGGGTAAAGAATGTGTCCACATAGGGTAATATTGTACAGACAATTTATTGAAAATAAAACCCTTTAGTTTCCCCCCTTACATAATGTGCGTACCATAATGGTATAGTATACAGGCAATATAATGAAATAAACGAGCGCTTCTGCGCTTGGAACTTGCCCCTGATGAACGCTGGATGTAAAATCCTGTTTAACGTTTCCTGTGAGGCAGGTCCTGGAACGCATCCGCGTCACTTCCGGTTTGCTAGATGTGTTGGTCACGCCCTGACGTTTCGTCACTTCCTGACTTCTTCTGAGGGCGTGACCAACCGTCATAGCAACCGGATTAAATACAGTGCCAAATCCCGCCCTCCCGGCTGGACGTCAGACTATGACCTGGTGTGGGCGGAAGTGTTTCAAGGCGCAGCTCGGTATGCCTCCCTCTGATTGGCGTTGTGTTCGGGCTGCCGAACTTCCGCCCACACCAGGTCATGGACGTTTTTTAAACACTGTATTTTATATGTGCATTTTATTTTAAGCAGCTGCTGTTTATTTATTTATACATTTTTTACTATTGTTTATATCTTTACGGTGTTTTATCCACAAGCGCAGAGTGATACTAGGAAGGAGGGCCAGGCTATTTTAGTATCTTTTATTGATTATATATATATATATATATATATATATATATATATAAGAATTATACACTATATATAGGTATTATATAATATCTATGGGAATTATACACTATATATGGGAATTATACACTATATATGGGTATTATATTGTATATATGGGAATTAAACAGTATATACATAGAAGAATTATACACTATATATAGGAGTTATACACTATATATAGGTATTATATAATATATATGGAGATTATACACTACATATAGGTATTATATTGTATATATGGCAATTATACACTATATATCAGAATTAAACACTATATATGGCAATTATACACTATATATAATAATGATATATTATATATGGGACTTATACACTATATATGGGTATTATATCATATATATGGGAATTATACACTATATATAGGTATTATACATGCTATCCATTCTGTATGGGAATTGTACACTGTGTATGGGATGTATACCCTATATAAGGGATGTGCACACTATATATGGGAATGATATACTATATATGGGAACAATGCAATATATATAGGAATTATATGCTCTATATATGGCCTGTTTCACATTGGCTTCAGCTTGTAAAAGAGCAGTGTGAACAGTGAGCTTTTACAAAGCATTTGCAGAGCTTTCATCAAGCTTTGTTGAGCTTTTTAAAGTACCATTCAGCTCCATTTTGTAAATGTTGAACACAGATCCTAATAGGAGTGCTGATTGCTACTTTAACCACTTCAATACTGGACTCTTTCACCCCCTTCCTGTCTAGGCCAATTTTCAGATTTCAGAACGGTCACACTGTGAATGACAATTGCACGGTAATGCAACACTGTACATAAAGCGGAACAATATTCACCTCAGCTCCAGCAATGTGGTGTCTTCGAGCTATCCGCCCAGCCATTGACATCTTAGAGCGGCCGGCTTCCAGGTCTCAATCGCTGGCCGCTGTCATTGACCGGGCGGGGATGGCGTCACTCCCACGCATGTGTGGGAGTTCACTCGGATTTGGCATTGCCGAATTGTGCGGCTCGCTGTACAGGGGTGGACAGGCAGGTAAATAGTTGTAATGCATGTATCTTCTATATTAAAATTCCTTGCCTGTCCGCCAATTATTTTCAGTTCCACAATTTTTTTTTGTCATTTTTTGAGACAGATAGAGATTTCTATTGGTGGTATTTAATCACAACTGTGTTTTTCATTTTTTGCTAAATAAACAAAAAAAGACAGAAATTTTTGAAAAAAAACAAACTATTTTTTCTTTGTTTCTGTTATATAATTTTCCAAACAAGTGATTTTTCTTCTACACTGATGTGTGCTTATGAGGCTGCATTGATGAGGCTGCACTGATGGGCACTGATGATGCTGCACTGTTGTGCGCTTATGGGCACTGATGAGGCTACACTGATGAGGCGGCACTGATGAGGTGACACTGATGGGCATTAAAAAGCTGCACTGATGGGCACTGATGAGGGGGCAATGATGAGGCTCCACTGATGAGGCAGCACTGCTGGGCACTAATAAGCTGCACTGTTCTGCACTGGTGATGGGGCACTGATAAGCTGCACTGATGAAGTGGCACTGATGGGCACTAATAAGCTGCACTAATGGGCACTTATGAGGCTCCACTGATGAGTCGGCACTGCTGGGCACTGATAAGCTTCACTGATCGGCACTGATGAGGTGGCACTGATGAGCACTAATAAGCTGCATTGATGGGCACTGATGAGGGGGCACTGATGAGGTGGTACTGATAAGCTGCACTGATGAGGGAACACTGATAAGCTACACTGATTGACACTAATAAGCTGCACTGATGATGGGGCACTGATAAGGCTCCACTGATGAGGCGGCACTGCTGGGCACTGATGAGCTGCACTGATGGGCACTGATAAGTGGCCCTGATGGGACTTCACTGATAACCAGGGCACTGATGAGGCTGCAATGATGATTAAGGCACTGTGTATCAGTGTAAATGCTGTACTCACTGTGTCCCTCACAGATCAGCTCTCCTTTCCTGAAACGCTGTCTTTGTGTGAGGAAAGAAGAGCTGATAACCGGCAAAGGGATTTAGTCGGTTTACTCTGTGACAAGTTGTGATTGGACACAGCTAATCACATGGTAAATGGCCGCTGTGATTGGCCCTTTATCTCAATTTGTTATTCGCTGTGTCCAAGGCACACAGCAGTCACAAAGCATGCTCCAGGGGGCGCGTGGGAGGTGTGCACATAGAACTGCATCCAAGGACGTCCTCCCAGAACTGGAGAGCCGTGCTGTCACCATTTATCAGCTATAGCGTGGTGTTAAAGTAGTTAAACAAGCTGCCAGCAGGCTCCAGCACTACTTGAAGCTTGTTGAAAGCCTTCACAGGCTGATGACCTGGGCTCATAGGAAGTAGGTTGAATGTTGCTGGTTATGAGACTGAGGACTTCTAGTTTCAAGAAAAAAAGTTTTGTTGGACACTTCCCTGGATTGAAGGTGAATATTTTAGCAATATTTCAGAAAAGGCCTGTTATTTTTGGATTGAGGTATGCTTTATCTAAAATATGATCAAGAAGTTTCTGCATGTCAGACTTTTTATATGCAATATTAAATACATAAGAAATGTACTTATAACTCTGGGTAATTGACTCAATCCAGACATCAGGTCAGCGGAGTGAGCGTGTCCTCCTGCGGAGGTGAAGCGAGGATAATTGTGGCTTAGTAAGGGGCTTTTGTCCCAGCTTGCTGTCCTCAGTAATAGGCAGTGCTGAGAATTACCGTATACAAGTGCACGACATGAAAACCTGTGCAGCCATTCACAGTAAAAGGTATGCAATGACACTTAAATCTGGACATACCAGGTTGCCTTCCTGATTTAAATACCAGTACAAGGCTATGTGACCATCAGCTTGTTAAAAGAACAGGTGGCGATGGTTTATATCCTGCACTGTGGTGTATGGCTGACCAGGTGTATATTGGCATGTCATTCAGATTTAGCTAAGGTAGTTAATAAGACTGAGTTCCTGGACCAATCATATTTATGAATAACTGCTAAATGCATCAGATTTTTTGTTTTTCAAATACCCTACTGCAGAATGTAGTCTCCTGCAACTGATTCCAGCATCATCTGCAACTGATGAATATAAGTGTGACAGTGAGTTCCTTCAAGGTTCAGGATGCCAATTGTCCTGGATTTGCTGGGACAGTCCTGCATCTTTATCCCCAGATGATTGGTCTTGGGTTGTACCCACAGAGCACGCTTATTTGAGTTACTGAGCATGCGCAGTAACACTAAAAGATAGTAGCTGAGGGAAACATTGCTGCAAGTGGGTGGTTCCTGCATTTTTAGGGGAGGGGCCACCAAGAGGGAGAGCATCACCTCGGGTTGGGCCAGAAGCTGGGCCTGATCTCGGCAGGACCACCCAGAAGATAGGTGTATCAAGAATGTGTAGCGGTTGGTTGCTACTAGTTAAATTTTTTCGTTAGTTACTAACATCCACGCATTTTCACCCCGCTGCTGGACTTCCATACATCACTCTCCAGGAGACAATGAACAGTCATTTGCGTTGTTTTGTTTTTGTTTATTTGGGGGATATAACTTGGTTGGGGAAAGGGTATGGGATGCCCATAGAACAGATTACACTTGCCATGTTATAGCGGTTGCGCTTGAAACTGGCAACGGTCATTGTGACTTTGCTGATTAACTTGAAGAATTGCTATAGCGGTTGCGCTTTGCATCTTCTGAATAGAGCACTTAGAAAACTTATGGACTCTAACCTTGACAGACTTTGACTTTACACTTCTCCTCTGCACAACTCATGCAGACTGTTACTCCTCCTCTGCACAACTCCTGTGCACAACTCCTGCAGACTGTTAAGCCTTGTACACACGGCCGAGATTCTCGTCAGGAAAAAACCCGTCGTTTTTCCTGACGAGATTCTTGACAAGAATCTTGTGCCAGCCACACACACTCCATTCCAAAGAACCACCGTTCTTTGGAATGGAACAAACGCGGTGACATCACCGACTACGCATGCTCGTCACATTCGATGCCGTCACCGCCATCTTGCTACACCCTACCTATGCCTAGGAAGCTACCGCACATGCGTCAAAGTCATTTCAAGCATGCACGGACTTACCGGAGGACAGGTAAGCTTGTTGCCGCATACACACACACAGTTTCTCGTCGAGAAACATGCCGACGAGAATCCCGACGAGAAAATAGAGAGCAGGTTCTCTATTTTTCTTGTCGAGATTCCCGGCAGTTTTCTCAACGAGAAACCATACACACAAACGGTTTTCTCGGCAAGAAAGCTCTCCCAATAGTTTTCTCGTTGTTTCTTGCCGAGAAAACCGGTCGTGTGTACGAGGCCTGACTCCCAGGACTCTTCTCCTCCTGCACATCATCTTGAACTGTACCAGGCATCACTCTGAATAATCCTTGGCTGTTGTTGAACTTGCTGACTTCTGATAGGCCAGGGGCCTGCAGCACCCCTATATGACGGCCTAGTTACTTAGCAGAAATAAACGGTAGATGGACTACTGATCCCAGCCAGTCCAACTTGCAAATCCTGAGTTAGGGTGCCACCTGTATGGGTTTCACCCGGACAGTTCGGGTTTTGAATAATGTGTCCGGGTTTCAGTTCACCTGAAACCCTGACACAATATTCAGACAGATATGTGGCTCAGAACAGGGCTTGATAGGAGGGTGAAGGGGCACTATGCACACCACATTACTATTCTCTTTGGAGTGCCCAAAGGTTTCCACGGTCTGTTACAAATATATAGTTTATGCTTAAAAAAAAAAAATTCTGTGCGCCGCTAAAGTGTTCGGGTTTGGCTTGAAGAAAAAGTGGCAACCCTATCCTGAGTCCTCAGACTGCAGCGACTTGACACAAAACCCCACAGTCTCTCCTCTGGCCTTGCACCCAGCCCCCTCTTCCAGATATCCACTGTGCCTCACTCACCAAACTTCTCCTGCCCTGAGTCCTTCTTGAAGAATTTACCTGGACCGTGCATACCGACTGCTTCTCTCCAGCTCCTGTTCCAGGACACCTCTCCATGACCATGTAAGGAGAGGCTCTGCATATGAAAGCAGAGCCAAGGTCAGGTTACCTTTAAGTAATGTAGTGAGAACAGAGGTCAGATCAGCAGTAAGCAATACAGAGAGAGCCGAGGTCAGGAGTAATAACGCATATAGAACAGAGGTCAGGAGTAATAACGCATATAGAACAGAGGTCAGGAGTAATAACGCATATAGAACAGAGGTCAGGAGTAGGGATGAGCTTCGTGTTCGAGTCGAACATACGTTCGACTCGAACATTGGCTGTTCGATCGTTCGACGAAGATCGAACGATTTGGGCCGTTCGCGCCAAATTCGAGTGACGCGAACGGCCCACAATGCACTACGCCATCGCAGTGTCATCCAGGCGCTGTGATTGGCCAAGCATGCACTGTGACCCCGCATGCTTGGCCAATCACAGCGCCGGCAGCGAGGAGAGCAATGATTGGCCACAGGCAGGATGCCTGTGGCCAATTATTGCTGAGGGTGTTTAGTACACGCCCCACACTATAAAAGGCCGCCAGCACGGCGGCCTAGTGTAGTGTGTTCCGGAGCAGGGATAGAGTAGCATAGGCAGGGACAGTGACTGTTATTTCTTTCTTGCTTAACCTGGATTCCTTTAGTTTAGGGAAAGAGAAGGATAGGTAGGGAGAGTGTCAGTGTGTTTTGTGCTTCTGCTATAGTGTGCTTAAAAAAAAACATTTATTCTAGGGACAGAAAACTCTAGGTAGGGACAGTGTCAGTTTCTTTCACTCTGCAAGTCCTTGTTTCCAGGGACCTGGAAGGACAGTGAGTGAATTGTCCTTTTGCTATATTGTGATTAAAAAAAACATTTATTCTAGGGACAGAAAACTCTAGGTAGGGACAGTGTCAGTTTCTTTCACTCTGCAAGTCCTTGTTTCCAGGGACCTGGAAGGACAGTGAGTGAATTGTCCTTTTGCTATATTGTGATTAAAAAAAACATTTATTCTAGGGACAGAAAACTCTAGGTAGGGACAGTGTCAGTTTCTTTCACTCTGCAAGTCCTTGTTTCCAGGGACCTGGAAGGACAGTGAGTGAATTGTCCTTTTGCTATATTGTGATTAAAAAAAACATTTATTCTAGGGACAGAAAACTCTAGGTAGGGACAGTGTCAGTTTCTTTCACTCTGCAAGTCCTTGTTTCCAGGGACCTGGAAGGACAGTGAGTGAATTGTCCTTTTGCTATATTGTGATTAAAAAAAACATTTTTTTCTAGGGACAGAAAACTGTAGGTAGGGAGAGTATTTTTTTTCTTTCACTCTGCAAGTCCTTGTTTCCAGGGACCTGTAAGGACAGTGAGTTAATTGTCCTTGTGCTATATTGTGCTGAAAAAAACATTTATTCCAGGGACAGAAAACTCTAGGTAGGGACAGTGTCAGTTTCTTTCACTCTGCAAGTCCTTGTTTCCAGGGACCTGGAAGGACAGTGAGTGAATTGTCCTTTTGCTATATTGTGATTAAAAAAAACATTTTTTTCTAGGGACAGAAAACTGTAGGTAGGGAGAGTGTTTTTTTTCTTTCACTCTGCAAGTCCTTGTTTCCAGGGACCTGTAAGGACAGTGAGTTAATTTTCCTTGTGCTATATTGTGATTAAAAAAAACATTTATTCTAGGGACAGAAAACTCTAGGTAGGGACAGTGTCAGTTTCTTTCACTCTGCAAGTCCTTGTTTCCAGGGACCTGGAAGGACAGTGAGTGAATTGTCCTTTTGCTATATTGTGATTAAAAAAAACATTTATTCTAGGGACAGAAAACTCTAGGTAGGGACAGTGTCAGTTTCTTTCACTCTGCAAGTCCTTGTTTCCAGGGACCTGGAAGGACAGTGAGTGAATTGTCCTTTTGCTATATTGTGATTAAAAAAAACATTTTTTTCTAGGGACAGAAAACTGTAGGTAGGGAGAGTATTTTTTTTCTTTCACTCTGCAAGTCCTTGTTTCCAGGGACCTGTAAGGACAGTGAGTTAATTGTCCTTGTGCTATATTGTGCTGAAAAAAACATTTATTCCAGGGACAGAAAACTCTAGGTAGGGACAGTGTCAGTTTCTTTCACTCTGCAAGTCCTTGTTTCCAGGGACCTGGAAGGACAGTGAGTGAATTGTCCTTTTGCTATATTGTGATTAAAAAAAACATTTTTTTCTAGGGACAGAAAACTGTAGGTAGGGAGAGTATTTTTTTTCTTTCACTCTGCAAGTCCTTGTTTCCAGGGACCTGTAAGGACAGTGAGTTAATTTTCCTTGTGCTATATTGTGATTAAAAAAAACATTTATTCTAGGGACAGAAAACTCTAGGTAGGGACAGTGTCAGTTTCTTTCACTCTGCAAGTCCTTGTTTCCAGGGACCTGGAAGGACAGTGAGTGAATTGTCCTTTTGCTATATTGTGATTAAAAAAAACATTTTTTTCTAGGGACAGAAAACTGTAGGTAGGGAGAGTATTTTTTTTCTTTCACTCTGCAAGTCCTTGTTTCCAGGGACCTGTAAGGACAGTGAGTTAATTGTCCTTGTGCTATATTGTGCTGAAAAAAACATTTATTCCAGGGACAGAAAACTCTAGGTAGGGACAGTGTCAGTTTCTTTCACTCTGCAAGTCCTTGTTTCCAGGGACCTGGAAGGACAGTGAGTGAATTGTCCTTTTGCTATATTGTGATAAAAAAAAACATTTTTTTCTAGGGACAGAAAACTGTAGGTAGGGAGAGTGTTTTTTTTCTTTCACTCTGCAAGTCCTTGTTTCCAGGGACCTGTAAGGACAGTGAGTTAATTTTCCTTGTGCTATATTGTGATTAAAAAAAACATTTATTCTAGGGACAGAAAACTCTAGGTAGGGACAGTGTCAGTTTCTTTCACTCTGCAAGTCCTTGTTTCCAGGGACCTGGAAGGACAGTGAGTGAATTGTCCTTTTGCTATATTGTGATTAAAAAAAACATTTTTTTCTAGGGACAGAAAACTGTAGGTAGGGAGAGTGTTTTTTTTCTTTCACTCTGCAAGTCCTTGTTTCCAGGGACCTGTAAGGACAGTGAGTTAATTTTCCTTGTGCTATATTGTGATTAAAAAAAACATTTATTCTAGGGACAGAAAACTCTAGGTAGGGACAGTGTCAGTTTCTTTCACTCTGCAAGTCCTTGTTTCCAGGGACCTGGAAGGACAGTGAGTGAATTGTCCTTTTGCTATATTGTGATTAAAAAAAACATTTATTCTAGGGACAGAAAACTCTAGGTAGGGACAGTGTCAGTTTCTTTCACTCTGCAAGTCCTTGTTTCCAGGGACCTGGAAGGACAGTGAGTGAATTGTCCTTTTGCTATATTGTGATTAAAAAAAACATTTTTTTCTAGGGACAGAAAACTGTAGGTAGGGAGAGTATTTTTTTTCTTTCACTCTGCAAGTCCTTGTTTCCAGGGACCTGTAAGGACAGTGAGTTAATTGTCCTTGTGCTATATTGTGCTGAAAAAAACATTTATTCCAGGGACAGAAAACTCTAGGTAGGGACAGTGTCAGTTTCTTTCACTCTGCAAGTCCTTGTTTCCAGGGACCTGGAAGGACAGTGAGTGAATTGTCCTTTTGCTATATTGTGATAAAAAAAAACATTTTTTTCTAGGGACAGAAAACTGTAGGTAGGGAGAGTGTTTTTTTTCTTTCACTCTGCAAGTCCTTGTTTCCAGGGACCTGTAAGGACAGTGAGTTAATTTTCCTTGTGCTATATTGTGATTAAAAAAAACATTTATTCTAGGGACAGAAAACTCTAGGTAGGGACAGTGTCAGTTTCTTTCACTCTGCAAGTCCTTGTTTCCAGGGACCTGGAAGGACAGTGAGTGAATTGTCCTTTTGCTATATTGTGATTAAAAAAAACATTTTTTTCTAGGGACAGAAAACTGTAGGTAGGGAGAGTATTTTTTTTCTTTCACTCTGCAAGTCCTTGTTTCCAGGGACCTGTAAGGACAGTGAGTTAATTTTCCTTGTGCTATATTGTGATTAAAAAAAACATTTATTCTAGGGACAGAAAACTCTAGGTAGGGACAGTGTCAGTTTCTTTCACTCTGCAAGTCCTTGTTTCCAGGGACCTGGAAGGACAGTGAGTGAATTGTCCTTTTGCTATATTGTGATTAAAAAAAAAAAATTTTTCTAGGGACAGAAAACTGTAGGTAGGGAGAGTATTTTTTTTCTTTCACTCTGCAAGTCCTTGTTTCCAGGGACCTGTAAGGACAGTGAGTTAATTTTCCTTGTGCTATATTGTGATTAAAAAAAACATTTTTTCTAGGGACAGAAAACTGTAGGTAGGGAGAGTGTTTTTTTTCTTTCACTCTGCAAGTCCTTGTTTCCAGGGACAGAGAAGGACACCTGAAGGTAGCCCTTATTGCTTTTTTCCCATCTCCCTGCAGGCCATCTATTAGAATGTCTGGAAGGCAAACAAGGAGAGGCAGACAGTCAGGAGGCAATAAAAGAGGGCAAGCAGGCTCTGTGTCTGGGGGCAACAGTGCTGGTCGTGGACGCGGTGCATTGTCATCAGCACATGGCCATGGGACACGCTTGTCCTTCTTTTCGGCAGCTGGACATGTTGAGCCACATCATGCCGAAGACTTGGTAGAGTGGATGACCAAGCCCTCCTCCTCCTCCTCATCCTCTCTCACCCAGGCTCAGGGTACTGGAAAAGCAGCTGCCAAAGCGTCGTCTTCCCTGGTATCAATGTCAGACAAATCATCAGTCACTCCTTCCCTAGACCCACCATGTCCTCCTCCTGAGGAGTCCCCCGAACTGTTTCAGCACAGTGTTGGGTACATGCTCCAGGAGGATGCCCAGCGTTTCGAAGGGTCTGATGATGAAACCCAGCTAGAGGAAGGCAGTAGCGTGAGAGCAGACAGAGGGGATGCTCAAGAAGGACACCAATCTGGCAGTCATGTTCCAGCAGCTGCAGCATACTGCCAGATTGGCTCCAGTGATGAGGAGGGAGGGGATGATGAGGTCAATGACTCCACGTGGGTGCCTAATAGGAGAGAGGAGGAGGAGGAGGATGAGGAGGAGGCACATCTCCAACGAGGCAGGATGCCCTTTGGTGGCCAGCGTAAGGGCAGTACACCGACGGAATCACACCGCAGAGCTCCGCCTGTGCAGGGCGCTGCCTCTGCCCGTCATTCAAAAAGTTCTTTGGTGTGGGCCTTTTTTGAGGCTAGTGCATCAGATCGCACAGCTGCTGTTTGCAACATATGTCTCAAGCGTATATCGCGTGGCCAAAACATCAGCCGCTTGGGTACCACATGCCTGACCAGACATATGTTGACCTGCCATGCAGCTCGTTGGCAAGCCTACCTCAAAGACCCACACCAAAGAACAAAGCGGACCTCTCCTTGCACCGCATCAGCTGGGATCTCCAACCCCACTATAACTTCAGTCCTCTCTGAAACATGCACTGAGAGGAATGAAGGTGTAGAATTAGGTGTGTCACAGCCAAGTACTTGCGCCCACTCTGCTAGCAGTACACCGACGTCCGATTCTAGCAGGCAAATTTCCCTGCCCCAGCTGCTGGACCGTCGAAAGAAGTTCACTCCCAGCCATCCACATGCCCAGCGGTTGAATGCTAGCTTGGCTAAATTGCTAGCGCTTCAACTGCTGCCTTTTCAGTTGGTAGACTCGGCCCCCTTCCGTGAGTTTGTGCAATGTGCGGTTCCTCAGTGGCAGGTTCCCAAACGCCACTTTTTCTCACGGAAGGCTATTCCGGCTCTCTACCGGCATGTGGAAGGCAATGTCTTGGCCTCGCTGGACAGGGCGGTCAGCGGTAAGGTGCATATTACCGCTGACTCATGGTCCAGCAGGCATGGACAGGGACGTTACCTTTCTTTCACGGCCCATTGGGTCACTCTTTTGGCAGCTGGGAAGGATTCAGGACAAGGTGCAGTAGTGTTGGAGGTTGTCCCACCGCCACGCCTCCAAAATGCTACTACTGGTTGTGACACACCTCTCTCCTCCACCCCCTCCTCTTCTTCTTCCTCCATGGCCTCTTCCTGTGGTTTGTCCTATGAACCAGCGGTGCTCCGTAGCCGTTCACGGGGCTACGCAAGTACGCAGGCAAAAAGATGCCATGCCGTGCTTGCGCTGGTGTGTTTGGGGGACAGAAGCCACACTGGGGCAGAGGTCCTGTCTGCTCTGCAGGGCCAGGCCGAGAGGTGGTTGACGCCACGCCAGCTTAAGCCAGGAATGGTGGTTTGCGACAATGGCACCAACCTCCTCTCCGCCCTCCGACAGGGACAACTGACCCATGTGCCCTGTGTGGCTCACGTCCTTAACCTGGTGGTGCAGCGGTTCTTGGGCAGGTACCCGGGCTTACAGGATGTCCTGAGGCAGGCCAGGAAAGTCTGTGTGCATTTCCGCAGATCTTATAATGCCAGTGCTCGCCTGGCTGAGCTGCAAAAGGAGTTGAACCTGCCCAAGAACCGCCTTATATGTGACATGCCCACCAGGTGGAACTCAACGTTGGCCATGCTGCAGCGGCTGCACACGCAGCAGAGGGCCATCAATGAGTACCTGTGCGACTACGGCACCAGGACAGGGTCAGGGGAGCTTGGTTTTTTTTCTCCACGCCAGTGGGGCATGATCAGGGATGCATGCACTGTCCTGGCACCATTTGAGGAGGCCACGAGGATGGTGAGCAGTGACAGTGCATGCATCAGTGACACTGTACCTCTTGTCCACCTGTTGGAGCACACGCTGCGTGGAATAATGGACAGGGCACTTGAGGCAGAACAGAGGCAGGAAGAGGAGGACTTCCTTGCCTCTCAAGGCCCCCTTTACCCAGACAGTGTTCCTTCTGTCCCACCCATCGCACAGGAAGAGGAGGAGGAGGAGGAGGAGGAGGAGGATTGTGTCAGCATGGAGGTGGAGGCTGGCACTCAGCATCATCAGCAGCAGTCTTTTAGGGATGATTTACAGTCCCAAGAAACCAGTGGACTTGTACGTGGCTGGGAGGAGGTGGCTGCGGATCATGTCGTCCTTAGTGACCCAGAGGACTCCGGAGCGAATGCCTCAGCAAACCTACGCTGCATGGCCTCCCTGATCCTGCAAAGTCTGCGGAAGGATCCTCGTATTCTTCGGATCAAGGAGAGGGACCATTACTGGCTGGCCACTCTCCTTGATCCACGGTACAAGGGTAAGGTTGCGGACCTTATGTTACCGTCGCAGAGGGAGCAGAGGATGAGACAACTCCGGGAGGCCTTGCAGAAAGGTCTGTGCAACGCGTTCCCAGAGACTGGGAGGTTGCAAACTCCTGGTCCTGGACAACGAGTTGCTGAGGCTTCGGCCAGTCAAAGAAGGAGCGGTGGGGAAGGTGGCCGTCTGACCGATGCGTTCAGACAATTCTTTAGTCCGCAGCCCCAAAGTATGATTGGTTCCAGCAACCATCGCCAGCGTCTGATAAACATGGTGCAGGAATATCTAGGGGCAAGGTCAGACTTGGACACCTTCCCCACCGAAAATCCTCTGGCTTACTGGGTCTTGAGGATGGATCACTGGCCAGAGCTTGCACAGTATGCAATTGAGCTACTGGCCTGTCCTGCATCCAGCGTTCTTTCGGAACGCACATTCAGTGCTGCTGGAGGATTTGTCACGGATCACAGGGTGCGCCTGTCCACCGACTCGGTTGATCGACTGACTTTCATCAAGATGAACCAGTCTTGGATCACCACCAGCTACCACACACCTGATGCTGATATAACAGACTAATTGATTTTAAAATGTCACATCCCTTCAAGACTGATGCTGATGCTGAGTGCCTGTGCTGTTATGTTGACTGCCTATCCTCCTCCTCCGAGTCCTCAATGATACGATTGATGATGATAGCTTGGAAGATCATTTTTGTTTATGGGTGCCGCCACCAGTGCCTAACGCCCAATTTTTCAGCCCCTGTTTAACAGGGGCGTGTAATTACAATTTTTGAAGCAATACTTTGCAACAGGGCTCATTGCTGTGCTCCAAGTACAGTATCTGTGAGGAGTTGCAGTGTTGTGCCACCAGTGCCTAAGGCCCAATTTTTCAGCCCCTGTTTAACAGGGGCGTGTCATTACAATTTTTGAAGCAATACTTTGCAACAGGGCTCATTGCTGTGCTCCAAGTACAGTATCTGTGAGGGGTTGCAGTGTTGTGCCACCAGTGCCTAAGGCCCAATTTTTCAGCCCCTGTTCAACAGGGGCATGTAATTACAATTCTTGATCTAATAATTCACAGCAGGGCCCATTGCTGCACCCACCAAGAGTAACTGTCAGGGCTTACAGTGTTGTGGCACCAGCACCACCATCAAAGGCCCAATTTTTACTACCACTGTTCAACAATTATATGTAATTAAAATTCCTGATATAATAGTTGACAGCAGGGCGTTCCAGCACCAACCAAGAGTAACTGTGAGTGCTTACAGTGTTGTGCCAACACCAACAACTAAGGGGCCTATTTCTGCAGAGTATATACGGCAGGTCCCTACTTTCAAACATCCAACTTACAAACGACTCCTACTTGCAAACGCAAGAAGACAACAGGAAGTGAGAGGAAATCTACCACTAGGAAGGAAAATTCTCTCCTGTAAGAATAAATATGGGAGAAAGGTGTCTCCTCTGTACTGATGCTTTATCAGCAATCCTTGTTTCAAGAAAAACACCACATTTCAAAAACAGTTGTCATTGGGACGGAAAGTGAGGTGAAATGTTCTGAACAGGGGCACAGACAGCAAAACAAATGTTACAGGGGTGATAACCCTTACCTATGTTTTCCAAAAAGTTTAAAAATAGATTTTTGGGCTGGAGCTACACTTCAACAATGTACCTGTTCAAAATTACAAACAGATTCTACATAAGAACAAACCTACAGTCCCTGTCTTGTATGCACCGCCTGTATACGGCTGTTCAGAGTATATAGGGCCTTTTTTATTTTATGTGCGGGGTTCCCCTTAATATCCATACAAGACCCAAAGGGGCTGGTAATGGGCTGGGGTAGGGGGGGGGGGGTCATGGGGTAGCTATGCCATTTTTCTTAAAGAATTTCATCCATATTACCGGGACCAGACATTACATTAAAGCCGCAAGCAGTTTTAAATGGCTTTTTTTTCCTTTAGAAGTGTCATTTTGTGCAGGGACAGTTCTAAACACGGGAAACACGTGGCACTTCACAGGCATACTTTAGACACCCCCCAGGTACGATATTTAAAGGAATATTTGACTTTTTTTTTTTCACTTTATGCATCATTAAAATGACTGCTCCCGAAAAACGACCGTTTTTAAAACTTCTTTTTGCATTGATACATGTCCCCTGGTGCAGAACCCGGGTTCCCAAACCCTTTTTAGGACAATAACATGCATAATAGTTGTTATAATTAGCACTTTAGAATTCGAACGTTCGCATCCATTGTATTTAATAGGGTTCTAATGTTCGTTCGAACTTCCGGTCCGTTCGCGGGTTCTGGTGCGAACCGAACCCGGGGGTGTTCGGCTCATCACTAGTCAGGAGTAATAACGCATATAGAACAGAGGTCAGGAGTAATAACGCAGATAGAACAGAGGTCGGGTCAGGAGTAAATGGGTCAGGAATAATTCATGCAGATATCAGGTGAACTGTAAGTAATGCAGAGAGAGCAGAGATTTGCGAGGATTGCAAGGGCATCTCCTGTGCGCAGCCCTCTTCAGATCACCATACAGATTTGCAATCTGATTTAGGTCTGGGCTCTGGCTGGGCCATTCCAAAACTTTAATCTTCTTCTGGTGAAGCCATTCTTTTGTTGATTTGGATGCATGCTTTGGGTCGTTGTCATGCTGAAAGATGAAGTTCCTCTTCATGTTTAGCTTTCTAGCAGAAGCCTGAAAGTTTTGTGCCAATATTGACTGGTATTTGAAACTGTTCATAACTCCCTCTACATTGACTAAGGCCCCTGTTCCAGCTGAAGATAAACAGCCCCAAAGCATGATCCGGTCACCACCATGCTTCACTGTGGGTATGGTGTTCTATTGGCGATGTGCAGTGTTGTTTTTGCATCAAACATATCTGTTGGAATTATGGCCAAAAAGTTCAACCTTGGTTTCATTAGACCATAACACATTTTCCCAAATGCTTTTGGGGGACTTCAGGTGTGTTTTTGCAAAATTTAGCCGGGCTTGGATGTTTTTCTTCATAAGAAAGGCTTCCGTCTTGCCACTCTACCCCATAGCCCAGATATATGAAGAATACGGGATTTTGTTGTCACATGTACCACACAGTCGCTTGCCAGATATTCCTGCAGCTCCTTTAATGTAGCTGTAGGCCTCTTGGCAACCTCCCTGACCAGTTTTCTTCTCATCTTTTCATAAATTTTGGACGGACCCCCAGTCCTTGGTAATGTCAGTGTGGGGCCATATTTTCTCCACTTGATGATGACTGTCTTCGTTGTGTTCCATGGTATATCTAATGCCTTTTGTGCCCTTTTCCTGACTGATACCTTTTAACAATGAGATCCCTCTGATGCTTTGGAAGCTCTCTGCGGACCATGGCTTTTGCTTTAGGATGTGACTAAGAAAATGTCAGGAAAGACCTATTAGAATAGCTGAACTTTATTTGGGGTTAATCAGAGGCACTTTAAAATGATCGAAGGTGTGTACTGACTCCTATTTAACATGAGCTTGAATGTGATTGCTTAATTTTGAACACAGCTACATCCCCAGTAAGAAGAGGGTGTGCACACTTATGCAACCTTATTATTTTATTTTTTTTATTTTTACTTCCCCACCCAAAAAAAAGATTTTAGTTTGTTTTTCAATTGAGTTGTACAGTTTATAGGTGACATTAAATGTGGAAAAGTTTTAAAATGATTTATCTTTGTCTCATTTTTTACATCACAGAAACCTGTCATTTTAACAGGGGTGTGTAGACTTTTTATATCTACTGTATATGAATTTAAAGAAGTATGGGCTTTCAATAAAAAAAATAAAAAAAAATGACCATACATACTCATCTCCATTCTTCAACATCGGAGTGATGCTGAAGCTGTCCCACATCAACTCTTATGCTCCGTACACACGGTCGGAATTTCCGCCCGCAAAATGTGAGCTTTTCGTCGAAAATTCCGACCGTGTGTATGCTCCATCGGACTTTTGCTGGCAGAATTTCCGCCAGCAAAAGTTTGAGAGCAGGTTCTCTATTTTTCCGATGGAAAAAATTCCTATTGTAAAATCCGTTCATCTGTATGCAATTCCGAAGCGCAAAAAAACATGCATGCTCAGAATCAAGTACGAGACGGGAGCGCTCAATCTGGTAAAACTGGCGTTCGTAATGAAGATAGCACATTCGTCACGCTGCAAATTCTGGGATCTTTTAATGCAGTGCGTTCTTTTGTTCTTTATAATGCTAGAATAATGAAGTTGTTTTGCTGCTGATATTCACACAGAGTTCTGACAAACTTATTTCTTCATTATTTCTCGTGATCTCCTGAATAATCTTTATTTTTTTTAAAGCCAGATCTCCATAATAATATTTTGAATTATTTTTTATAGTCATTTTTTTTTTTTTTTATCAAGATCTCCTTTTTTTTGGATTATTTGAAAATTATTTTCTAGTGATCTCCATAATTTTTAATTTTTTTTTGTGTGTCAAGTTACCACAACAACATTATTATCTTGTATTTTTAAACCTCAAGGAGGTTGGTTGGTGTCCCTTGTTAATTTTGACATTGTATTTTTGAAATGTACCTGCCTACTCACAAACAAACTGTCCCATTTGAAGAAAAACACATAGGCAAGTATTTTCAGAAAAAAAATATCCATTTATTCCTTTGTAACAAAATAAAGAGGAAAGCAACGCTGGAGAAACTGCTGGAATTTGCGAAGCCTTTGGACCCCAGGGCAGACATCAACTCTTTTGAAAAAAAATTGGTAGCCTGAGAAGTCCATATAATAGGGAGCACAATCTGGTCCTGGACTCCCAGAAATCAGGAACAGCAGCAGATGACATATATGTCCCCAGTCTGTGGTACTACAGCAGCCTGCGTCTTCTGTCAGACCAGACTGAACCCAGGCCATCACTTTCTTGTCTTCCCTGTAGCCTTCGCTGAAGCCTTCCCTCCACGCTGTGGCTTTGCTCGTCGAGTTGTGGCAGGACGTGGAGGAGGTGGAAGAGGTGGAGGAAGATGGACGAACTCAGAAAGGTGTGTATTTTCTGTCAGTTGGCCCATCAACCCCTTATTTAGGGTCTGTAAAATGAGGTTCTCACAGAGGAGGCGTTGGCCCTGCTCCATGTCCTGCATTTTCGCTGCTACTATGCAGGCATAGCCCTCTTGAACAATGGGGGGTTCTCTCAGGGTCGCATGAGCATCCCGAATGAGGGAAAGTGCTGCCTCATCCACGTTCCTCCCCTTCCTGGACCTTTTGGTTGTAAGGCGGAGGGGAGGCACCAGGGATTGGGTCAGGCCACTGGTCCCGGCCACCTCCTGGCTGCCACTTCCCCCTGGCACCTCCTGCCTGCCACATTCCAGACCCTCATCCTGGCTGAGGTCTTCCTGTGTATGAAAAAGGGACTTCGTTTTTGATTCATCAATCACACACAATTTTCAGCTCATGACTGCTGCAAATTGAATGTTAATAAATAGAAAAGACTATCATTCTAACCCCAGCATTTTTCATTCCTTTTTCATTCCTTTTTCATTCATTGTCCCAATCATTTTTGGTCACTATCGTCTATTGATATGTCAAACACTTTTTGTTTAATCATTAATTTGTTATCAATAAGAACATTTAGTTAACATCATTAATTTTAGGACAATAAATATGTAGAAAAATACTATACCTGGCTCCAGCTGGGCTCCTCCACTTCTTCCTGGATGGAAGGCCCAGGTTGGTCCTCGGAAGCCTTAGCTGGTGTGGAGGGAAGGGTGTAGGGAAGGGTGGAAAGTGATTCCCTGGCTTCAATCTGGTCGTCCAGAAACCGCATCCTGTTGTAGTAACACAGACTGGGTACATACACGTCCTCTGCTGCTGCTCCTGATTTGAGGGATTTCTGGACCTTATTATGCTCCTTCTTATACGTGCACCTCAAGCTACCAATTTTCTTTTCCACAAACTCGATGTCTGTGTCGGGGACCTGTGTCTTCACTAATTCCAGAAGTTTCTTCAGCTTTGCCTTCCTAGCTGGTTTATTATGATATAAGGGGTTTTTAACCTCCCACAATTTCCTCAGCTCCCTGTACCTGTCTATGAACCTGCCCATGAATTCAGGGTCCTCAAACTGTTTCATATTTGCTGCAAGACAAAAACACTGTCAGGCTAAACTCTCCTAATCTTATCCCAATATAGGCCTCAATCTAGAAGCAGTATAGGCCACTGATGCCCCAAGTTGAAATTTTACCTTCGTTAGAACGATCGGCGCTTCCGTTACTCCTTCCTCCGCACACAGAACGTAGGTACGACACATGCGTGTTAGCTTTATATACACTGCGCATGCGTGAAACTCTGCACACGTCGCCCGCCCCAGACAGTTCTTTCTAGTACATTCCCCGCCCCTTCTCTTTCGTCGCAGTGGGAGAGGAACATGGCGGAGACACAGGAGGTGCATGATAATAGCATTAATGAGGAGGAAAGCCCGGAGCCAGAAATGTCCCAATCCAGGAGGAGATATAAAGCCTCAAATATGTCCTTCGTAGAGATGGCGGAGATGGTGGACATCTTGAAGAGGGCTGACTATGATGGGAAGTATGGACCGTACAACAACCCTAATGTGAGAAAGGCCAAGATCATGTCTAAAGTTGTGAGAAGTCTGCACAGGAATTTTAGGGTACAACGAACCAAGGAGCAATTGAGGAAACGCTGGTCAAACCTGAAATTGAGGGAGCATGATCAGTACAGAAGGATCAGGAAACTGCTTCTAAAAAGTAAGTATTTGGCCTGTGTTCCTATTATTATTATTATTACTTGCATGTTGCTCCATGTGCTTTTCTTTACTGTTGTACAGTTTAAAATGGCAACTTTCATGTTCGTGGGCACAGTAATCGGTTGTAGTAAAAATCATTCGCCCACTAAATACGATATTTTTGGCAGATACAGGTTAACTACATTTGGTCATGCCTATTTGTATTAAAAGAAGTTTAGTACATTGTTGTCTATATGTGTTTGTAACTAGAATGAAATGAAAACTTGATTCAGTGTAAAGGCGAGGACACTCAGCAGCTGTTTACACATCTGGACTCAGGAGCACTAGTGTGGGACACCAGAACAACCTTTTTAGGGTGTCCCACACAGGTGCTCCAGTGGATACTTGGGGTGTCTCCATGTGTGAAACTTGTCCAAAAAAGGTAAGTATTCCAGCTTTGGTAAGGGAAAAAATCATGTCTTCAGCTTGGAACTCTGCCAAAACAGACAATTGTACCCCACTTCCAAGCAATGTTTCATATTCCTATTTCTGCCCTCAAATATCTGTGTGCCAAGTATACCGTTTGTTTCATTCTCATAGTGGAGAAAAGACTCAAGACTTCTGAGGACACCAGGAACCCCACACCTCATGAAGAAGGGGAACAGAGGACACCACAACCTCAGGATGTGGAGGGAGGAGAGGTGGAAGAAGTGGGCGAAATTGTCACCACAACAGGTCAGTGTCTGACACCCCAGCTTCAGGTAATAGATGTATGCCTGCATATTTATAATACATGGTGTGTATTTTTATTTTAGATGATTTGCTGGTTATGGAAGAAGAATCTCTTCATTTTACCAGAGCAAGTGCACAAATACTAATCCAGGACATAATGGTGTGTAGTCGGGATTTAGACATCATAAAGCAAAAAACAGTGATGTTGAACAAAAAATTAAGAACATGATTGATGTAGTAGGGAGAATCTAAATAACAACAAAATGCCACCATTTTAGAATTTTTTGGACCAATTTTCTAAAATGTTAAAAGACATTTTAAAAGCCAAATTTTGAAGATGCACACAGTGTGTCAACGTGTGCTATCTGCCATCACGGGATATCAGTGTACGTGTTTTGTGGTTGCTCCCCCTTCCTCGCAACTCAAGTAGGTGAGAGGAAGGGGTTGCACCCCTGAAACACGTCTATTGATCTCCCATGATGGGAGATCGCACATGTTGACATTAGGCATGGGATCAGGAAGGAAATCCCCATTTTGAATCCCAATTTTTTTGCATCTTCAAAATTTGGCTTTTACAGGGGTGACATCACCCCATCTGATGAAGGCAAGATCAGCACATTTTTGACATACTATAATGTCTGATATTGCCTTAATTTTTCTACGTTGAACTTTGTAAGTTCCAGAGTTGTGTATGTTATGTTTTGAAACATGCCTGTTTATGCAAAAAAATATAAAAATGTAAATGTAAAACTTTATAAAACAAAGATGCTGTTTTTTTTTTACCCAAAAATTTTATAACGCACATGTGAATGTGCACAGAGTAAAAATATTTCTATTCAACAACGTGTCGCTTCTTATTTCAATGCTCAATACGAGTTTTTGTATTAAGTTGGTGTTTACAGTGACAATGGGGGTTATTTAATAATGGAAAAACCACTTGGCACTAGGGATGAGCTCGGTGTTCGAGTCGAACATACGTTCGACTCGAACATCGGCTGTTCGATCGTTCGACGAAGATCGAACGATTTGGGCCGTTCGCGCCTAATTCGAGTGACGCGAACGGCCCACAATGCACTACGCCATCGCAGTGTCATCCAGGCGCTGTGATTGGCCAAGCATGCACTGTGACCCCGCATGCTTGGCCAATCACAGCGCCGGCAGCGAGGAGAGCAATGATTGGCCACAGGCAGGATGCCTGTGGCCAATTATTGCTGAAGGTGTTTAGTACACGCCCCACACTATAAAAGGCCGCCAGCACGGCGGCCTAGTGTAGTGTGTTCCGGAGCAGGGAAAGAGAAGCATAGGCAGGGACAGTGACATTTTTTTTTCTTGCTTAACCTGGATTCCTTTAGTTTAGGGAAAGAGAAGGATAGGTAGGGAGAGTGTCAGTGTGTTTTACTGTGCTAATCCTTGTTTCTAGGGACAGGGAAGGACAGTGAGGGAAATTCTCATTGTGCTATACTGTGCTAAAGCATTGATCATCAACCATCTTTAAAAAACATTTTTTCTAGGGACAGAAAACTATAGGTAGGGAGAGTGTCAGTGTGTTTTACTGTGCTAATCCTTGTTTCTAGGGACAGGGAAGGACAGTGAGGGAAATTCTCCTTGTGCTATAGTGTGCTAAAGCATTGATCATCAACCATCTTTAAAAAAACATTTTTTCTAGGGACAGAAAACTATAGGTAGGGAGAGTGTCAGTGTGTTTTACTGTGCTAATCCTTGTTTCTAGGGACAGGGAAGGACAGTGAGGGAAATTCTCCTTGTGCTATAGTGTGCTAAAGCATTGATCATCAACCATCTTTAAAAAAACATTTTTTCTAGGGACAGAAAACTATAGGTAGGGAGAGTGTCAGTGTGTTTTACTGTGCTAATCCTTGTTTCTAGGGACAGGGAAGGACAGTGAGGGAAATTCTCCTTGTGCTATAGTGTGCTAAAGCATTGATCATCAACCATCTTTAAAAAAACATTTTTTCTAGGGACAGAAAACTATAGGTAGGGAGAGTGTCAGTTTCTTTCACTGTGCTAATCCTTGTTTCTAGGGACAGGGAAGGACAGTGAGGGAAATTCTCCTTGTGCTATACTGTGCTAAAGCATTGATCATCAACCATCTTTAAAAAAACATTTTTTCTAGGGACAGAAAACTATAGGTAGGGAGAGTGTCAGTGTGTTTTACTGTGCTAATCCTTGTTTCTAGGGACAGGGAAGGACAGTGAGGGAAATTCTTCTTGTGCTATAGTGTGCTAAAGCATTGATCATCAACCATCTTTAAAAAAAAAATTTTTCTAGGGACAGAAAACTATAGGTAGGGAGAGTGTCAGTGTGTTTTACTGTGCTAATCCTTGTTTCTAGGGACAGGGAAGGACAGTGAGGGAAATTCTCCTTGTGCTATAGTGTGCTAAAGCATTGATCATCAACCATCTTTAAAAAAACATTTTTTCTAGGGACAGAAAACTATAGGTAGGGAGAGTGTCAGTTTCTTTCACTGTGCTAATCCTTGTTTCTAGGGACAGGGAAGGACAGTGAGGGAAATTCTCCTTGTGCTATACTGTGCTAAAGCATTGATCATCAACCATCTTTAAAAAAACATTTTTTCTAGGGACAGAAAACTATAGGTAGGGAGAGTGTCAGTTTCTTTCACTGTGCTAATCCTTGTTTCTAGGGACAGGGAAGGACAGTGAGGGAAATTCTCCTTGTGCTATACTGTGCTAAAGCATTGATCATCAACCATCTTTAAAAAAACATTTTTTCTAGGGACAGAAAACTATAGGTAGGGAGAGTGTCAGTTTCTTTCACTGTGCTAATCCTTGTTTCTAGGGACAGGGAAGGACAGTGAGGGAAATTCTCCTTGTGCTATAGTGTGCTAAAGCATTGATCATCAACCATCTTTAAAAAAACATTTTTTCTAGGGACAGAAAACTATAGGTAGGGAGAGTGTCAGTGTGTTTTACTGTGCTAATCCTTGTTTCTAGGGACAGGGAAGGACAGTGAGGGAAATTCTCCTTGTGCTATAGTGTGCTAAAGCATTGATCATCAACCATCTTTAAAAAAACATTTTTTCTAGGGACAGAAAACTATAGGTAGGGAGAGTGTCAGTTTCTTTCACTGTGCTAATCCTTGTTTCTAGGGACAGGGAAGGACAGTGAGGGAAATTCTCCTTGTGCTATACTGTGCTAAAGCATTGATCATCAACCATCTTTAAAAAAACATTTTTTCTAGGGACAGAAAACTATAGGTAGGGAGAGTGTCAGTGTGTTTTACTGTGCTAATCCTTGTTTCTAGGGACAGGGAAGGACAGTGAGGGAAATTCTCCTTGTGCTATACTGTGCTAAAGCATTCCTCATCAACCATCTTTGAAATCCTTGTTTTTTGGACAGTCAGGGAAATTGTCGTTGTGCTATTCTGTGCGAAAGCAATCATCCTCAACCATATTTAGAAATCCTTAAGTAAAGGGACAGAGAAGGACACCTGAAGGTAGCCCTTATTGCTTTTTTCCCATCTCCCTGCAGGCCATCTATTAGAATGTCTGGAAGGCAAACAAGGAGAGGCAGACAGTCAGGAGGCAATAAAAGAGGGCAAGCAGGCTCTGTGTCTGGGGGCAACAGTGCTGGTCGTGGACGCGGTGCATTGTCATCAGCACATGGCCATGGGACACGCTTGTCCTTCTTTTCGGCAGCTGGACATGTTGAGCCACATCATGCCGAAGACTTGGTAGAGTGGATGACCAAGCCCTCCTCCTCCTCCTCATCCTCTCTCACCCAGGCTCAGGGTACTGGCAAAGCAGCTGCCAAAGCGTCCTCTTCCCTGGTATCAATGTCAGACTCATCATCAGTCACTCCTTCCCTAGACCCACCATGTCCTCCTCCTGAGGAGTCCCCCGAACTGTTTGAGCACAGTGTTGGGTACATGCTCCAGGAGGATGCCCAGCGTTTCGAAGGGTCTGATGATGAAACCCAGCTACAGGAAGGCAGTAGCGTGAGAGCAGACAGAGGGGATGCTCAAGAAGGACACCAATCTGGCAGTCATGTTCCAGCAGCTGCAGCATACTGCCAGATTGGCTCCAGTGATGAGGAGGGAGGGGATGATGAGGTCACTGACTCCACGTGGGTGCCTAATAGGAGAGAGGAGGAGGAGGAGGATGAGGAGGAGGCACATCTCCAACGAGGCAGGATGCCCTTTGGTGGCCAGCGTAAGGGCAGTACACCGACGGAATCACACCGCAGAGCTCCGCCTGTGCAGGGCGCTGCCTCTGCCCGTCATTCAAAAAGTTCTTTGGTGTGGGCCTTTTTTGAGGCTAGTGCATCAGATCGCACAGCTGCTGTTTGCAACATATGTCTCAAGCGTATATCGCGTGGCCAAAACATCAGCTGCTTGGGTACCACATGCCTGACCAGACATATGTTGACCTGCCATGCAGCTCGTTGGCAAGCCTACCTCAAAGACCCACACCAAAGAACAAAGCGGACCTCTCCTTGCACCGCATCAGCTGGGATCTCCAACCCCACTATAACTTCAGTCCTCTCTGAAACATGCACTGAGAGGAATGAAGGTGTAGAATTAGGTGTGTCACAGCCAAGTACTTGCGGCCACTCTGCTAGCAGTACACCGACGTCCGATTCTAGCAGGCAAATTTCCCTGCCCCAGCTGCTGGACCGTCGAAAGAAGTTCACTTCCAGCCATCCACATGCCCAGCGGTTGAATGCTAGCTTGGCTAAATTGCTAGCGCTTCAACTGCTGCCTTTTCAGTTGGTAGACTCGGCCCCCTTCCGTGAGTTTGTGCAATGTGCGGTTCCTCAGTGGCAGGTTCCCAAACGCCACTTTTTCTCACGGAAGGCTATTCCGGCTCTCTACCGGCATGTGGAAGGCAATGTCTTGTTCTCGCTGGACAGGGCGGTCAGCGGTAAGGTGCATATTACCGCTGACTCATGGTCCAGCAGGCATGGACAGGGACGTTACCTTTCTTTCACGGCCCATTGGGTCACTCTTTTGGCAGCTGGGAAGGATGCAGGACAAGGTGCAGTAGTGTTGGAGGTTGTTCCACCGCCACGCCTCCAAAATGCTACTACTGGTTGTGACACACCTCTCTCCTCCACCCCCTCCTCTTCTTCTTCCTCCATGGCCTCTTCCTGTGCTTTGTCCTCTGAACCAGCGGTGCTCCATAGCCGTTCAAGGGGCTACGCAAGTACGCAGGCAAAAAGATGCCATGCCGTGCTTGCGCTGGTGTGTTTGGGGGACAGAAGCCACACTGGGGCAGAGGTCCTGTCTGCTCTGCAGGGCCAGGCCGAGAGGTGGTTGACGCCACGCCAGCTTAAGCCAGGAATGGTGGTTTGCGACAATGGCACCAACCTCCTCTCCGCCCTCCGACAGGGACAACTGACCCATGTGCCCTGTGTGGCTCACGTCCTTAACCTGGTGGTGCAGCGGTTCTTGGGCAGGTACCCGGGCTTACAGGATGTCCTGAGGCAGGCCAGGAAAGTCTGTGTGCATTTCCGCAGATCTTTTTTTTTAACAGAGAGTTTTTATTAGACAAATCAGCATTACAATACAACCAGTAAATAGCACATCCTCCAGTGCAGAGCAAACAAACAGGATAATGCGTCACATCCGGGGGAACACACCCCTCTCATTCGTTGCTAAATGCAAATAATCAACAAACATTGGCCCAAACCCGGTCGTGCCTAAAACGACTCTAGTTCACCCCTCCCCGGCCACACAACAACCCTGAGTAGCAGTAAAGTCCAGGGACCAAGAGGGGCAGGGGGGGGGGAAGCCATCCCCAACAACAGCCCAGTCAGTTACACCCAGGGGGGAGTTCCAAGTCAGAGCGAGTGGTCTGCCATGAAGACCAAATTTTGTCGAACTTCGCGGGGCACTGTCTACTCTCATAAGTCAATTTATATAGAGAAAGTACTGAGTCGACTGAGCGCTGCCAGGCGGCGCATGTGGGGGGGTCCTCGGATTTCCACTTGAGCAGGATTTCCCTCCTAGCATAAAATAGTGAGAAGGTCAGGCAGAGTTTACAATATCTATCCCCTTCCACGTCCTCCATATGATTCAGCAGTAGGATCTTGGGGTCAGTCGGCACGTTTAAGCCAGTCACGTCCGTCAGTCTGGAAGCCACATCCACCCAATAGGGCTGGAGTTTCGGACACGACCAGACCATGTGCCAAAACGTACCTATCTCCTGCCTGCATCTCTGACAATTAGGATCTCGCTGCGGGTAAATACGTGCCAGCCTCTGCGGGGTGTAGTAGGCTTTGTGGAGAAATTTAAATTGTATAAACCTATCCTTTGCAGCTATCATAACAGGGATATAAGATGCGAGGCAATCCCTCCACTCCTCCTCGTCCAGTGAGGGAATATCAGCCCTCCATTCCTCCCACGGCTTAGTAAGCTTGGCATCAAACTGTACAGTGAGGTACAGGTAGAGGGACGAGAGGGGGCGGTCCATGAGGGCGGAGGATAAGAGTCGCTCAATAGAGTCTGACTCCAGGGTCATAGGCTCTGGGAATTGGGCCTCAAAAGCATGTCTCAGCTGCCAGTACCTAAATTGGAAAGAGACCGGCAGGAGACACGCCTGCCTGAGTTCCTGGAAAGGCATAATCGTACCCGCTTTCACTATATGTTTCAGAGTAACGATTCCCTTTTTCGCCCACAGGGATGGATCTGGGATACTATTCATGTGAGGCAGCATAGGGTTAGCCCACAAGGGCATATGCGGGGATACCAAGTTGGGTCGCCGGTACATTAGTCGAGCCTCCTGCCAGACCTTAACTGTGGTCCGCATGAGGGTCGTCATACAGGGGCTGGCCCTGAGGCCACGAAACGGTAGATTGCTCAAGGCCGCATAAGAGCCCACAATAGCCGCCTCAAGTGTGACCGCCGGATTTTGTCTAGGCTGGGAGAACCACCATCTCACCGTAACCAGGACAGCTGCCCAGTAGTAAAGCAAAAAATTAGGGAGCGCCAGTCCACCTCCGGACAAAGACAAATATAAGGTCTTCCTCGCCACCCGGGGGGGGTCTCCCAGCCCAGACAAAAGAGATCAGCAGGCTGTCCAACCTCCGGAAGAAAGACCTAG
Organism: Rana muscosa; assembly: GCA_029206835.1. Classification (NCBI taxonomy): domain Eukaryota; kingdom Metazoa; phylum Chordata; class Amphibia; order Anura; family Ranidae; genus Rana; species Rana muscosa. The sequence continues at coordinate 255,128,572 of CM055122.1, read as the reverse complement.
GGATATACGAGGGGGTATTGCGAAAGAAGTACAGGAATTTCGGGAGAAAGACCATCTTCAAAAGGTTGACTCTACCCACTGGCGTCAGAGGGAGGGAGCGCCACACCGCGCACCTGGCCACTAGTTGGGTCATGAGTGGTTGTATGTTTTTGCCAACGTAGTCACCAATCTTACTGCCAACCTTGATGCCCAGGTATGTAAACTCGTCCACCCATCTGAGCCGCGTTCGTGTCGTGGGACGCGGGGCCGAGGGACATAGGGGAAATAAGACCGATTTGTCCCAGTTGATGCGAATACCGGAGTAGCCCCCAAATTGATCAATCAGATCTAAAGCCACCTGCAGGGATGAAGAGGCGTCCGCCAGGTATATCAGGGCATCATCCGCATACAGAGACAGCTTTTCTTCAATTGGACCTATTTTCAATCCCCGGACCCTCGTCTCAGCTCTCAACAGGATGGCCAGTGGTTCCATAGCAAGGGCAAATAAACCCGGGGAGAGGGGGCACCCCTGTCTCGTGCCGCGACCCAAGGGGAAGACGTCTGATAGACAGCCGTTGGTCCGAATTCTAGCAGATGGGGAGCTATATAACATGCGTACCCATTTCAGGAAGCCTGGCCCAAACCCGAAGCTGTCGAGCACCCCCCAGAGGTAGCCCCACTCTACAGAGTCTAAGGCCTTCTCTGCGTCAAGTGAGGCCACCACTCCCGTCGACCCCTCACCAGCCCCATCAATGTGGGTGAGGAGGCGTCTAATGTTAATATCCGTTCCCCTACCCGGCATAAAGCCTGTTTGATCCGAGTGTACCAGGGCAGTAATGACAGAGTTCAGTCTTGTTGCCAAGATCTTGGCCAGGATCTTCGCATCAACGTTCAGCAACGAGATAGGGCGATACAAGGAACAGAGGGAAGGGTCCTTCCCCGGCTTCGGGATCACCACTATGACCGCCTCACCCATGGAAACAGGGAGCTCTCCCTGCTGCGCGGACACCGCGAATAGGGAATGTAGTCTGGGCACTAGTTCGTCTGCATAGTGTTTGTAGAACTCTACAGGAATTCCATCAGGCCCGGGCGTCTTGCCAGATTGCATAGATTTAAGGGCCCGCTGGATCTCCTGCACCGTGACAGGGGCGTCAAGTCGCTCACGGTAGGTCGCCGTAAGGACCGGAATGTCAATGTCTCCCAAATACTTCACCAGGTCCTCATCACCATAATCCACCCTTGACTCATAGAGTGCACGGTAGAAGTCAGCAAAGCACTGATTAATACCCCCCGGAGAGCTTACCAGCTCCCCCGTGGGGCCCGTAATATGGGAGACACTAACCCCCCCCTCCTGCTCCCTGGAAAGCCAAGCCAGCATCCTACCCGACCTCTCCCCCTGTTCAAAAATCCTATGGGACTGAGCAAGTAGCTTTTTTTGGGTAAGTGAGGTACGGATACCAAGGACCTCCCCCGTCAGGAGCTGCAGGTGGGCATAGTGTTGGGGGTCACGGGTCCTAATAAAGGTCTCCTCTGCACTGGCAGCCTCCCTTTCCGCCCTCACTAAGTCTGCGCTGCGTTCCCTACGAACTCTGGCAATAATGGTCTGGTAGTGTCCTCTCGTGGAGGCTTTAAAGGCATCCCATACTATCCCGGTCCCCGCCGTGCCCTCATTGTCCGCCCAATAACCGGTCAATTCAGTTTGGAACTGGTCGTCCACAGAGGTGTCTGAGATCCAAAACCTGGACAGTCTCCACAGGCGAACAGGATGGCCCCTAGAGAAATCCAGCGCCAGAAGCAATGGTGCGTGATCCGAGATCCCCCTAGGCAAGATCCTCACATCTGTAACCCTTTGCAGGACCGGTCTGCCCGCATATACCAGGTCTATGCGGGAGAACGTCCTGTGGGAGGCCGAGTGGCAGGTGTAGGCCAAGTCCCGAGGATGTTTCCACCTCCACACGTCCGTCAGTCCATAGACATCAGCCCATTCAGCCAACCCAGAGTAGTGTCGACCTCCAGGCGTCAGGCGATCCATATCTGGATCGGGGACCAAGTTAAAATCCCCCAAAAACACAGTATTATCAGAGGTGAACTCGGCCACCCTGCTCGTTATGTGGTTCAGCAGCAACAGGGAGGCTGGCGGGGGAAGATATAGACCCACTATGGTCCAGGTCAGCGAATGAATCACGGCATGAATTATAACGTATCTACCATCAGGATCGAGAATCAGGTCCAGGAGCCGGAACGGGAGGGACTTTAACACAAGTATACTGACCCCTCTAGAGAAGCTAGAATAGGTAGAGTGATAGTGGTGGCCCACCCATGGCTTTTTAAGTGAGAGAATTCTACTCCCCATGAGGTGCGTTTCCTGTAGGACACAGATATGCGGGTTATAAGACTTAATAAATTGGAACACCAGGGAGCGTTTGGTCGGGGAATTCAACCCCCTGGTGTTCCACGATAGGATATTAACTGCTGACATGGACCGTCAGATTAATAGGGGGGACAGGATGACACCGCATGACTCCCGGACCTGACCCCCAGACCCAGGATGTACACATCTGGAAACAGAGCAATGCTGAAGTATCAACGTTTTGAATGTTAAGCAAAAACATAATGAAAACAAAAACAACAAAAAGAAAAAAACAGATCAGAACAAGAAAAATAGCCCCAGAAGGGCAACAATCCCCACCCCCCACCCCACCCAACCCCCTAAAACTGAGGAGGGTATCCATCCCAAACAATAACAGCTCGCCGGCTGCAAAGGGGGTTCCGTGCAAGAGGCGAACTCAGCCCCCCAGATAAATTCTGGGGGGGGGCCGAGCAACTGTCTGAGCGACTCTCTAAGTGCGAGACTTCCGCTGGTAATGCAACAAGCTGTAAGGGACAGGAGTTCAGGAGGATGGAAGCGGACAGGAACACGTCCCAGCAGTACAGTCGATCCAGTGACAAGGGAGTAAACGTGGTATGGTCCCCAGTGTCACATGGGGGGATAAAAAGACCCAAAAAAGGGGAAAAAGGAGTGTTCTCCTGATCACGTCAGGGGCGCCAACTTGGGTTCCCACATCGGCGGGGGCCAGCCGTCACCATCGGAGCTGCACACACCAAGGAGATTAGCCGGACACAACGGGTGCAACAACAGGTGTGAGAGCTCCGTCCAGGGGGCTAGTCTGCCGGCCCCACCGATATAGGCAAATTCAAAACAAGGGTGGTATCAAATAGTACATACCATGCGTCCAATCAGCGGGCCCGCGGCAGCGACTCCAACCAGACAGACACCTCCCTGGGATTAGTGAAGAAGCGGGTCGTCTCCCCGTCCTGTACTCTCAGACGGGCCGGGAAAAGGATGCTGTAACGGATGTTGCGCGCCCTCAGATTCACCTTGACCTGGTCGAACGACTTCCTGAGCTTCTGTGTTTCTACCGAATAATCGGGGAAGACCATCAGCTTGACGTTCTGGAATCGCAGGTCGCCCACGAGCCTGGAGGCACGGAGAACTTCGTCCCGATCCCGGAAGTTGAGCAGGCGGAGGATGAAGGTTCGCGGCGGGGTTCCAGGAGGTCCCGGCTTAGGAGGAATGCGGTGCGCCCTTTCCACCACATATTGGGGCGACATGCGAGCCTCGGGGAGGAGGGTACGCAGCATACCCTCTATAAAGCCTATAGGGTCACTCCCCTCTACCCCCTCGGGTAGACCGACAATGCGGAGGTTGTTGCGCCGGTTTCTGTTTTCGGCGTCCTCGGCTCTGTATTCAAGGGCCTTGACTTTGGTTTGGAGATTGCGGAGCGCTGCGCCCTGTTCTGCGACCACATCTTCAGTGTTACTAACTCTCTGCTCGGTCTCCGCCATCCTGGTCCTAAGCTTGTCCATGTCCTGGCGGATAAGGCCTACGTCCATCTGGACGGCCTCTATTTTTGTGGTTAAGGTGGACTGGCATGTGGCAATGGCCGCCATGACTTCCGCCAGCCAGGGCGGTCGGGCTTCAGCCGAGTCCATGGGGCCTATCTGTGAGGCCTTGTGGGAGCTCCGGGTGGTACGGCTTTGCACCGGGAGATCAGCGGGCGTTGGAGGGGGGTCCGGTAACGGTTGAGAAGTTAGTTTCCTGCCCCCTTTGTTGGACCTTGCACCCGAGCTCCGGCGCGGCATTCAGGGTGCTCACCGTGCCCTGAAAATATAGTTGGCGGCTTTAGGGGTTCCCCCGTGTTCCCCCTGGAGAGTCACAAGAGGAGAAAGGGGGGGGAGAGGGGCCCGGTTGGACCGCCAGGAAAGGCCCCGGCTGCGGCCTAGCAGGCCGAGCGGGCCCGGACGCAGGACTGATGGATGGATGGATGGGTCAGCAGTCAGTGTGTCCACCTCTGTCCAGCCGCCCACAGCCCGCGTCAGCCCACCTCTCTCATGTGCAGGGGGCCGCAGCACTCCTCCGCTCCGCTCCGGAGCTCCGATGTCCTCCAGGAAAGTCCGCGGCTGCGGCCTAGCAGCGCGAGCGGGCCCAGATGCAGGATGGACGGGGAAGTGAGCAGCAACCGATGCGTCCCCCACCACCTCCGCCGCCCACAGCCGCCGCCAGTGCACCAATCCGAATTGCAGGGGGCCTCAGCGCAGCTCCGGCCCGATCCGGACCCCCGAACGCCTCCAGGAAAGACCGCGGCCGCGGCCTAGTCACACGCGGAGGAGCCGGAATTCGCCTGTGGAGGGGTTAGCAGCCGTCAGGAGGACTGCCTCGCTTCCCTCTCTATTGCGCCCCACTCCCCCAGTCAGCAGGGGTGGATGAATCGGCCTCTAACTGCCCAGGATCCGGGTAAGAAGCAGAAAGCAGCGGAGCCCTCAGTAAAAGCAGCCGCTCACAGCGCCATCTTGGCCACGCCCCCCGCAGATCTTATAATGCCAGTGCTCGCCTGGCTGAGCTGCAAAAGGAGTTGAACCTGCCCAAGAACCGCCTTATATGTGACATGCCCACCAGGTGGAACTCAACGTTGGCCATGCTGCAGCGGCTGCACACGCAGCAGAGGGCCATCAATGAGTACCTGTGCGACTACGGCACCAGGACAGGGTCAGGGGAGCTTGTTTTTTTTTCTCCACGCCAGTGGGGCATGATCAGGGATGCATGCACTGTCCTGGCACCATTTGAGGAGGCCACGAGAATGGTGAGCAGTGACAGTGCATGCATCAGTGACACTGTACCTCTTGTCCACCTGTTGGAGCACACGCTGCGTGGAATAATGGACAGGGCACTTGAGGCAGAACAGAGGCAGGAAGAGGAGGACTTCCTTGCCTCTCAAGGCCCCCTTTACCCAGACAGTGTTCCTTCTGTCCCACCCATCGCACAGGAAGAGGAGGAGGAGGAGGAGGAGGAGGATTGTGTCAGCATGGAGGTGGAGGCTGGCACTCAGTATCATCAGCAGCAGTCTTTTAGGGATGATTTACAGTCCCAAGAAACCAGTGGACTTGTACGTGGCTGGGAGGAGGTGGCTGCGGATCATGTCGTCCTTAGTGACCCAGAGGACTCCGGACCGAATGCCTCAGCAAACCTACGCTGCATGGCCTCCCTGATCCTGCAAAGTCTGCGGAAGGATCCTCGTATTCTTCGGATCAAGGAGAGGGACCATTACTGGCTGACCACTCTCCTTGATCCACGGTACAAGGGTAAGGTTGCGGACCTTATGTTACCGTCGCAGAGGGAGCAGAGGATGAGACAACTCCGGGAGGCCTTGCAGAAAGGTCTGTGCAACGCGTTCCCAGAGACTGGGAGGTTACAAACTCCTGGTCCTGGACAACGAGTTGCTGAGGCTTCGGCCAGTCAAAGAAGGAGCGGTGGGGAAGGTGGCCGTCTGACCGATGCGTTCAGACAATTCTTTAGTCCGCAGCCCCAAAGTATGATCGGTTCCAGCAACCATCGCCAGCGTCTGATAAACATGGTGCAGGAATATCTAGGGGCAAGGTCAGACTTGGACACCTTCCCCACCGAAAATCCTCTGGCTTACTGGGTCTTGAGGATGGATCACTGGCCAGAGCTTGCACAGTATGCAATTGAGCTACTGGCCTGTCCTGCATCCAGCGTTCTTTCGGAACGCACATTCAGTGCTGCTGGAGGATTTGTCACGGATCACAGGGTGCGCCTGTCCACCGACTCGGTTGATCGACTGACTTTCATCAAGATGAACCAGTCTTGGATCACCACCAGCTACCACACACCTGATGCTGATATAACAGACTAATTGATTTTAACATGTCACATCCCTTCAAGACTGATGCTGATGCTGAGTGCCTGTGCTGTTATGTTGACTGGCTATCCTCCTCCTCCGAGTCCTCAATGATACGATTGATGATGATAGCTTGGAAGATCATTTTTGTTTATGGGTGCCGCCACCAGTGGCTAAGGCCCAATTTTTCAGCCCCTGTTTAACAGGGGCGTGTAATTACAATTTTTGAAGCAATACTTTGCAACAGGGCTCATTGCTGTGCTCCAAGTACAGTATCTGTGAGGGGTTGGAGTGTTGTGCCACCAGTGCCTAAGGCCCAATTTTTCAGCCCCTGTTTAACAGGGGCGTGTCATTACAATTTTTGAAGCAATACTTTGCAACAGGGCTCATTGCTGTGCTCCAAGTACAGTATCTGTGAGGGGTTGGAGTGTTGTGCCACCAGTGCCTAAGGCCCAATTTTTCAGCCCCTGTTTAACAGGGGCGTGTCATTACAATTTTTGAAGCAATACTTTGCAACAGGGCTCATTGCTGTGCTCCAAGTACAGTATCTGTGAGGGGTTGTAGTGTTGTGCCACCAGTGCCTAAGGCCCAATTTTTCAGCCCCTGTTCAACAGGGGCATGTAATTACAATTCTTGATCTAATAATTCACAGCAGGGCCCATTGCTGCACCCACCAAGAGTAACTCTGAGGGCTTACAGTGTTGTGGCAACGCCACCACCACCACCACCACGAAAGGCCCAATTTTTCAGCCCCTGTTCAAAAGGGGCATGTAATTACAATTCTTGATCTAATAATTCACAGCAGGACCCATTACTGCACCCACCAAGAGTAACTCTGAGGGCTTACAGTGTTGTGGCAACACCACCACCACCACCACCACCACGAAAGGCCCAATTTTTCAGCCCCTGTTCAACAGGGGCATGCAATTACAATTCTTGATCTAATAATTCACAGCAGGGCCCATTGCTGCACCCACCAAGAGTAACTGTCAGGGCTTACAGTGTTGTGGCACCAGCACCACCATCAAAGGCCCAATTTTTACTACCACTGTTCAACAATTATATGTAATTACAATTCCTGATATAATAGTTGACGGCAGGGCGTTCCAGCACCAACCAAGAGTAACTGTGAGTGCTTACAGTGTTGTGCCAACACCAACAACTAAGGGGCCTATTTCTGCAGAGTATATACGGCAGGTCTCTACTTTCAAACATCCAACTTACAAACGACTCCTACTTGCAAACGCAAGAAGACAACAGGAAGTGAGAGGAAATCTACCCCTAGGAAGGAAAATTCTCTCCTGTAAGAATTAATATGGGAGAAAGGTGTCTCCTCTGTACTGATGCTTTATCACCAATCCTTGTTTCAAGAAAAACACCACATTTCAAAAACAGTTGTCATTGGGATGGAAAGTGAGGTGAAATGTTCTGAACAGGGGCACAGACAGCAAAACAAATGTTACAGGGGTGATAACCCTTACCTATGTTTTCCAAAAAGTTTAAAAATAGATTTTTGGGCTGGAGCTACACTTAAACAATGTACCTGTTCAAAATTACAAACACATTCTACATAAGAACAAACCTACAGTCCCTGTCTTGTATGCACCGCCTGTATACGGCTGTTCAGAGTATATAGGGCCTTTTTTATTTTGTGTGCGGTGTTCCCCTTAATATCCATACAAGACCCAAAGGGGCTGGTAATGGGCTGGGGTAGGGGGGGGGGGGGGGGGTTGATGGGGTAGCTATGCCATTTTTCCTAAATATTTTCATCCATATTACCGGGACCAGACATTACATTAAAGCCGCAAGCAGTTTTAAATGGCTTTTTTTTCCTTTAGAAGTGTCATTTTGTGCAGGGACAGTTCTAAACACGGGAAACACGTGGCACTTCACAGGCATACTTTAGACACCCCCCAGGTACGATATTTAAAGGAATATTTGACTTTTTTTTTTCACTTTATGCATCATTAAAATGACTGCTCCCGAAAAACGACCGTTTTTAAAACTTCTTTTTGCATTGATACATGTCCCCTGGTGCAGAACCCGGGTTCCCAAACCCTTTTTAGGACAATAACATGCATAATAGTCGTTATAATTAGCACTTTAGAATTCGAACGTTCGCATCCATTGTATTTAATAGGGTTCTAATGTTCGTACAAACTTTCGGTCCGTTCGCGGGTTCTGGTGCGAACCGAACCCGGGGGTGTTCGGCTCATCACTACTTGGCACTACAAGTGCACTAGGAGAACCTAGGAGACAGCTAAAAGAAACACAAGCAATAAATAAAATTTAAGATTTTAACAGATACATTTTTTTTTTATATTTTAGAAAATATTCAGAAATTTTCTGGCATAGCAATGGCCCCCCTACCCGTAAAATAATCCAGATATTTTTGGCGCACTTCACGGGCGCTTTGGGGGGGCAAGCCAGGACGGCCAGCTTCCAGGCCCGTCAGGGGATTTGCAGGAAGTCCGGCCTCAGGCCCAACTGAGGCAACATAATTAGGAGCAATTTTTCTTAAAAAGTTGTGAAGTTACATAGTTACATAGTTAGTCAGGTTGAAAAAAGACACAAGTCCATCCAGTCAACCATAAAAATAAATAAATAATAATAAAAAAAAAATCATCGTACAATCCCATATACCCAATTCTATACCCACAGTTGATCCAGAGGAAGGCAAAAAACCCCAGCAGAGCATGATCCAATTTGCTACAGCAGGGGAAAAAATTCCTTCCTGATCCCCCGAGAGGCAATCGGATATTCCCCGGATCAACTTTACCTATAAATGTCAGTACCCAGTGATATTATGTACATTTAAGAAAGAATCCAGGCCCTTCTTAAAGCATTCTACTGAGCTGGCCAGAACCACCTCTGCAGGGAGTCTATTCCACATTTTCACAGCTCTTACTGTGAAGAAACCTTTCCGTATTTGGAGGTGAAATCTCTTTTCCTCTAGTATGCAGCATGCAGCATGCTAGGATTATGTGGTTCAGTTTATACTCCGCCATATTAATTGCCGTAAGAAATAGGCGGAACCGGCTGGCCATTATGCCAAATGCATTCTCCACCACTCTTCTGGCTCTGGCCAGCTGGTAATTTAAAACCCTCTTCTCCGGTGTGAGGGTCCTCTGGGGGAATGGCCTCATCAGATGATCACCCAGACCAAAACGCTTCATCTGCGATAAACACGAACGTGAGTCCTTCCACGTTCTCAGCAGGTGGCAATGCCAAGCCACCACTCTGGAGCCGTCTGGAAAACTCTGTCTGGGCGAAGACTCCACCATCCGGCCATTCTTCCCCATGTCCACATATAGAAACTCATATGTCGCCGACACCACAGCCATCAACACAATACTATGGAACCCCTTATAATTAAAATAGTATGACCCCGAATGGGGTGGTGGGACGATGTGGACGTGTTTCCCATCGATTGCCCCTCCGCAGTTAGGAAAGTCCCACCGCTGGGCAAACTGGGATGCCACAGTCTGCCATAACTGTGGCGTTGAAGGAAACTGGGGAGTCAAACCCAAAAAAAAATAATTTGTAATTTTGCACATAACATTGCAAGCAGAATAGACACAAACATTCTTGGCCAACATCAGTATAACATTTATTTGAAGGAGTATTTAAAGACAAAAATATAAGGTCCACTTATCAGATTCCTCACCCCCTCTGATGGCCCATTGTAAACATTTTAGGGGGGGATCTAGATGAGTTTGGGACCCCAAAAAAAGCCTCTGGCACTCTGCCTGAATTTAATGAGAACAAAAACATTTGTACACATTTTAGGGGGTGTTTAGGGTAAAGCACTACAATGGAGCTGACAAAATACATTGTTAAGTGACTAGGCTAGGTGTGTATGGGCCCAGGAAAGCATGCTGGAGAGGTTAGTGAAGGCAAATATGCATGTTGGCCAAAAAAGGAGCATTAAAAGCTTACAGCATGCATGGGGAAAAAGGGGACATTCACAGCATTATACAGTCATGGTAATTAGGGAATGATGAAAGAAATACCATACATTAGCATACATTAAATACATAGAATGTGATGTTAAAGGAGAAAACTTACCTTAATATAGTACATCTGCAGGACACGAATTATGGCAGAACAGGTCTCTGGGATAATAATCCCCAGAGCCTGGGGGGAGATGCCTGCCGTGAACTTGAGGTCCTGCAGACTTCTCCCTGTCGCCAAGTAGCGCAACGTGGCGACTAGTCTTTGCTCTGGAGTGATGGCTTGCCGCATGCAGGTGTCCTGCTTGGTAATATAAGGGGACAGCAAAGCCAACAGACGGTGAAAAACGGGGTCTGTCATCCAGAGATAATTCCTAAAATCATCAGGATTATTCTCCTGGATCTCCCGCAGCAAAGGCATATGACAGAATTGGTCACGCTGGAGCAACCAATTCTTCGTCCATGAACTCCTCACCACCCTGTTCATGGACTGGGCTTGGGTCAAAGCAAGAACCCCAACACCAAGCCTATGCACAGCACAAACTCTACGACGAGTACGTACCCCCACAACATGGCTAGAAAATGGTCGGCTGGTCAGAACGAACTAACAGAACGCACTGATTAACAGCAAGGCCTATGAAGAACGACCTGAAAATCAGAAACGAGCGGACTAGAACGCACTGAAAACCAGATACGAACTGACTACACACATCGAAAAACAGATATGAACCCACAAGCACCAACTGAACAGCAGAAATGGTCTGAAAAGCACGAAGGCTGAAAAGGGCAAATCGTCTCTCACCAAACTTCTACTAACACAAGATTAGCAAAAGGAGCCCAAAGGGTGTCAGACTCGGAATGGAATTTCCGCTTTATAGTGCTGTGTTGTACGTCACTGCGTTCTTGACGGGCGGAATTTGGTGTGACCGTGTGTATGCAAGACAAGCTTGAGTGGAATTCCGTCGGAAAAACCATCCAAGGTTTTTCCGACAGAAAATCCGGTCGTGTGTACGGGGCATAAGAACAAGAATCTAGGGGTCTCCAAACAGAGTGCAGTGACTGTCAGTTGCTCCTCTCCACCGTGCTCTTCAAATGCTCACTGGAACGCTGGGCTAAGAGGGGGCATGCACGGCTCACCCGCTTGTCGAAAGGCGGAGCTAGCTGTCAATCAGGCAATTAGGTGGATCCCAACAATATTGTTGGGATCCTTCCCAAGCCTGGCATGCTCTGCCCCATCAGCTGATAGTAAGCAATAGCCCACTGTAAGCTGGCTCAGGGTCACAGGGGGATAAAAGTTTAGGTACTCCTGTGCCTCACAAGAGAAGTACAGCCAAAAAAGCTTTGTCCATACTTGTCTTTTAAACACTTCAGCTCCGAAAGGTTTACCCCCCTTCATAAACAGGCCATTTTTTGCGACACAGCACTACTTTACTTTACCTGACAATTGCGTAGTCGTGCGATGCTTTACCCAAATAGATTTTTGATTTTTTTCTCAGAAATAGAGCTTTCTTTTGGTGGTATTTGATCACCTCTGCGTTTTTTTTTTTGTGCTGTAAACACAAATGAAAAAAAAGAAAACCTCAAAATGTTTAACTTTCTGATATAAATCATACCCCCCAAAAAAATGTAAAAAATCGAATTTCTTCATCAGTTTAGGCCAATATGTATTCTGCTACATATTTTTGGTAAAAAAAATCCCAATAAGCGTATATTGATTGGTTTGCGCAAAAGTTATAGTTTCTACAAATGATGGGATATATTTATGGAATTTTTTAATTTTTTACTAGTAATGGCGGCGATCAGCGACTTATTACGGGGCTGCGATATTGCGTCAGACAAATCGGACACTAAGTGACACTTTTTGGGGACCAGTGACCCCAATACAGTAATCAGTTCTAAAAAAATATGCACTGTCACTGTACTAATGACACTGGCAGGGAACGTGGTTAACATCAGGGGCAATCTAAGGGTTAACTGTGTTCCCTGGGAGTGCTTCCTAACTGTGTGGGGGATGCTTATACTGTGAGAAGGCAGAGATCTGTGTTCCTGCTTAGCAGAAACATAGGATCTCTGTCTTCCCGTGTCATAGAAAGGCGATCTTCCTTGTTTACATAGCCTGTCTCGGGAGTGATCGGCGGGTCCCGTGGACATTGGGTCCGCCAAACCCGCTGATTGGCTTCCTCTGTGTCCAAGCACAGCGGGAGCTGGTCACCCACAGTGCGCTGGTGCTCTGCAAACCTGGCAGAGGTGATTACGTACAAGTACATGATTTCGCCTGTAGGAGCCACCGTCCCGCAGTATATGGTTGGCAAGTGGTTAAAGTGTATCTAAAACCCAAGAACAAACATTAGCTATATTGCAGTTTACCAGTCCTTAGATGTAATATAAGGACTGTAATATAAGGCTGTGTTAGTTTTCCTTTTTAGCCTTTTTCCACTTTATTACATGGTTATCCAGCTAGTAATACACTTCCTGTCTTAGGGTGACAACGCTCCCTCACCGTAGTATATTCATAGGGGAGCTGTGTTGTCACTCTAGGACATGAAGAGTGTTAGGACTACTGAACACCCCCTCCTCTCTTCATCTCCATAACATTAGGGGATTTGTTCCGCAGTCCACAGAGGAGCACTGGGCAGGGCTAATAAAGCATCATAGTTATATCAGTGAAGCAGAGATACTTGTTTCAGCTCACTACAGGAATCTGCAGGTTAACTGGTACAGCCAATGTGGAGAAGGTGGTCTGTAGTACACAGAGAGAGCTGGGGACAATGTAACCAATAACAGTCAGCAGAGGCAGGGAGCACATAACCTTATCATCTCACAAGATTTATTGCAGGATCAACGGATATTTATTTTCACTTATCAAACAGATATACAAAAAAAAAGAAAAAATCGTATAATTGTATAGTTAACCAGCCAAAAGGGCAAAAACAAGGGAAGTTCATCTTTACCACGGTTTACGTACAGTATACTGTAAAGGATAGTGACAGTCAGGGTTATTACAGCATGGATCCACTTTAAGCTTAATAGTTGTAAAGTTGTAAAATCTGTCTTCATTTTGTCATCCAGCACTGAAATATTAGTTTATTGTTACATTCCTACATGGTCACAATCTTCCCTGTGTATGTCACTGTCAGACGGAATTCCCTGTGTCTTCTCCAGCCCCTGCTCCGGCTTGTCATTGTCACCAACATAATTGGCTGTTCGCATGTAAAACCATGTAAATGCTCCATAGCCACGGTTTTCTATCAGGACTATCATTCATCATCTTGAAAGGTGAGACATATTATTCTGTCCCATGCAAATGATAAACAGCAGACCTAAAAATCACAATGACACTGCGCACGGGCAATTATGTGGGGACAAGATGTTTGGTCATCCTTAAAAGAAGCGGAATGCAGAATAATGAAGCATGCAAGATGTATTCTTCTGTATCTAATTACAAGAGTGATAGTGGAGATGGAATGTTAAAAGACAACTCCGGCCAAACAGAAAGGTATTGAGAGAAGAGGGGCACAAAGAAAAAAAAACCTCACAGAGGTTCCACCCTTTCCCTACAGTTCTATTTATTGCTCTGTGTTTCCCCTGGTGAAATTTATCCTAATTTCCTGTTCTGTCTGACAGTGAGACAAAATCTCCCAAAAGGGGATATACAGTAGATAACAATGGGGTTGATTTTGCATTTAGAATCTGGTGCTGCTGTGCATTGTAGCCAATCAGCTTCTAACTTCAGCATGTTCAATTAAGCTTTGGCAATAAAACCTGGAAGCTGATTAGTTCTATGCAGAGTTGCACCAGATTTTGCACTCCCAAGCATTAGTAAATAACCCCCAATGTTATAACACTGTCCCATTCATTGCAAAAAATACATAAAAAATAATACAGTGTAACAATGGGCAAAACATAACACATATGATGCAGCCTGTCGTTAGAATTAACACAGCAGTTTTTTTCTTTTTTAAGTATAACTAAACTAGGGGTGTATCTACCACGAAGCAAACTAGGCATTTGCCTGCAGCGTAATTTTTTAGGGGGGTGGCGTCTGTACCGGGAACTGGGATAATGCAGGCATCACCCCAGTATTGGTTTTTAGAGACGGAGGCCAGCTCTCTTGTAATAGCAATTGGAGCAGCTTACTAGCCGCTGGATTGCTATTACAAGCAGCGGAAGGGGATGTCCCCCCTCCTGCTGCCTTCTGTGGCTCCCCGGGCTCTCCTGTCCCTACCGGGAGACCCGAGTGACCAGCCGGCACGTCCGCCAGCTGACCAGACAGCCAAGCAAAGCCGGGATCGCAACAGCGAACCGGAAGCGATGACATGACATCACTTTCGGTTTACTCGGAAACCATTGGCGCCAGTTTTGATAAATTTAAAACATTCAAAAACACAGATCTTGGTGTTTTGAATGCTTTTAAGGGCAGAGGAGGGATTTAGGATCGTATAGACCCCAGATCCCTCCATAAAGATTACTTATCACTGCCTATTGCTGTCACAAGGATGTTTACATTCCTTGTGACAGCAAAAAAAAATGATACAAAGAAAAAAAAATTGAAAAAAAAAAAAGTACAATGCCCCCGTCCTCCAATGCTCTCATGCAAAGGCAAACGCGCTTATTGGTCTTGCACACATGCAAACAGCGATCGTCCCACACATGTGAGGTATTACCGTGAATGTCAGATTATGGGCAGTAATTTTAGCACCAGACCTCCTCTGTAAACCTAAAGTGGTAACCTCTAAAGGCTTTTAAAGCGTCGGCTATGGATAGTAAAATTTACGTTGTTTGTCGCTGTTGCACAGGCATGCGCAATTTTAAAGTGGCTGGGGTGGGACAAATTTAGATGGGGGGGCGCCCGTTTTTAGTCTTGCCTAGGACAGTACAAAACCAAAATACACCACTGAACTAAACCTAAAAACTAAAATGTAAAATATTGTAGCTTACCAATCTTTGAATGTGGTGACTGTGCTAGTTTTATTTTTTTCAGGCTTTTATCCCTTTATTTTCATCTGGTCCTCCTGTTTTAGGTTGGCTACATTCACTGCTCCACTGTATCTATGGAGGAACAACATAGCCTCCCTTGGACAGTAGCAGTGTCAGTCAGTGGAGAGAGTGGAGGTGGATGGACTAGTAGATTTAGATGGACTTTACATAAGTGACTAACAATTTAAAGCACAATTCCAGCTTAAACATTTTAAGCAGTTACAGCAATAGTTATTTTTTTTCTATTTGGGATAAAGATTTTACATAAATAAATAATAGCTGACCATTGTAAGCAATCGCTGTCAATGTAAAAATGGAACTAAACCCATCGATTTAACCGTTTCCTAAAATAGTTACATTTAAAAGAGATATTTCAGGGTTTTAAAAACACAAACATGTATACTTACCTAGGTGGATGCAGCATCAACCTGATGGTCCCCTGCTGGCTCTGCAGTGAGAACTGAGTGATCTAATACAGCTGATCACTCAGTTCTCCCCTACCACTCTGAACAGAGAGTTGTGACCGTAAAGCCCTGTACACAAGATCGGTTTTACCGATGAAAACAGTCCGATGGACTTTTTTCATCGGACAAACCGATCGTGTATGGGCCCCATCGTTTTTTTTTTCCATCTGTGTTAAAAAAAAGAACATGTTTTAAATTTATCTGATGGGGAAAAAAATGATAGCAAATTACTATCGTCTGTGGGGAACTCCATCGGATAAAAAACCCACGCATGCTCAGAATCAAGTCGACGCATGCTCAGAAGCATAGAACTTAATTTTTCTTGGCTCGTCTAAGTGTTTTACGTCACGGCGTTTGGGACAATCGGTTTTTTGACTGATGGTGTGTAGGCAAGACTGATGGAAGTCAGCTTCATCGGATTACCGATGGAAAAATCCATCGGTTTAAAATCCATAGGAAATCCGATCGTGTGTACAGGGCTTTAGTCTGCTCTCTCCTTCAGAGCTCACTGGAGCGCTGAGCTGTGGAGGGGGCGGGAGGGGCTGGCTCAGGCTCTCAGTCAGGGATGAGCCGAACACCCCCCTGTTCGGTTCGCACCAGAACCTGCTAACAGACAAAATGTTCGTGTGAACTTTAGAACGTTCGAAATCTAAAGTGTTAATTATAAAGGCTAATATGCAAGTTATTGTCCTAAAAAGTGTTTGGGGACCCGGGTCCTGCCCCAGGGGACATGTATCAATGCAAAAAAAAGTTTTAAAAACGGCCGTTTTTTCGGGAGCAGTGATTTTAATAATGCTTAAAATGAAAAAATAAAAGTGAAATATTCCTTTAAATTTCGTACCTGGGGGGTGTGTATGATATGCATGTAAAGTGGCGCATGTTTCCCGTGCTTAGAACTGTCCCTGCACAAAATGTCATTTTTGAAAGAAAAAAATGCATTTAAAACTGACTCGCGGCTATTAATGAATTGTCGGCTCCCGGCAATACATTCAAAAGTCATTGATAAAAAAAAAAAAAAAAGCGTGGGGGTTTCAATTACCAGGCCCTTCAGGTCTGGAATGGATATTAAGGGGAACCCCGTCGCAAATTTAAAAAAAAATTGACGTGGGGTTCCCCCAAATATCCATTCCAGGCCCTTGAGATCTGGCATGGATTTTAAGGGGAACTCCACCCCAAATTTAAAAAAAAATGGCGTGGAGTCCCCCTAAAAATCCATACCAGACCCCTTATCCGAGCACGCAACCTGGCCGGCCGCAGGGGAAAAGGGGGGGAGGAGAGAGCGGCCCCCCTCCCTCCTGAACCGTACCAGGCCACATGCCCTCAACATGGAGAGGATGTCCCCATGTTGATGGGGACAAGGGCCTCATCCCCACAACCCTTGCCCGGTGGTTGTGGGGGTCTGCGGGCGGGGGGCTTATCGGAATCTGGAAGACCCCCTATGTGAATTGGTAAGGGGTACATTGTACCCCTACCATTTCACGAAGAAAGCGTAATTTTTTTTTTAAAAAGAACACACAAACACCTTGAAAAAGTCCTTTATTTAAAAAAAAAACAAAAAACATTCCAGCGGTGAAATCCAGTGTCCCGCGGCGATCCCGATGTCCAGCGCTGTCCTTCATTGGTTGTGCCTGAGCGGACCTCAGTGTTTTAAATGTATAGACCCGCCCCTTCTAAAGTTCCCCATCAGGTCCGCTCAGCGTACCAGATGCGGAACATGAGAAGGGGCGGGTCTATACATGTATTACCAAAGTGAGAGCAGTTCCCCATCAGGTCCGCCCCCTCGGTATGTCGGACCCGCCTACGTCATTGGCTTGAGCGGGGAACTTCCTTCACTATGTAAATTTAAATTACACGGTGAAGGAAGTTCCCCGCTCAAGCCAATGACGTAGGCGGGTCCGACATACCGAGGGGGCGGACCTGATGGGGAACTGCTCTCACTTTGGTAATACATGTATAGACCCGCCCCTTCTCATGTTCCGCATCTGGTCCGCTGAGCGGACCTGATGGGGAACTTTAGAAGGGGCGGGTCTATACATTTAAAATACTGAGAGGGAGTTCCCCATCAGGTCCGCTCAGGCACAACCAGTGACGGACAGTGCTGGACATCGGGATCGCCGCGGGACACTGGATTTCACCGCTGGAATGTTTTGTTTGTGTTTTTTTAAATAAAGGACTTTTTCAAGGTGTTTGTGTGTTTTTTTTTAAACATTTTTTTACGCTTTCTTCGTGAAATGGTAGGGGTACAATGTACCCCTTACCAATTCACATAGGGGGGGCGGGATCTGGGGGTCCCCTTTGTTAAAGGGGTCTTCCAGATTCCGATAAGCCCCCCGCCCGCAGACCCCCACAACCACCGGGCAAGGGTTGTGGGGATGAGGCCCTTGTCCCCATCAACATGGGGACATCCTCCCCATGTTGAGGGCATGTGGCCTGGTATGGTTCAGGAGGGAGGGGGGGCCGCTCTCTCGTCCCCCCCTTTTCCCCTGCGGCCGGCCAGGTTGTGTGCTCGGATAAGGGGTCTGGTATGGATTTTTAGGGGGACTCCACACCATTTTTTTTAAATTTGGGGTGGAGTTCCCCTTAAAATCCATGCCAGATCTGAAGGGCCTGGAATGGATATTTGGGGGAACCCCACGTCAATTTTTTTTTAATTTGCGGCGGGGTTCCCCTTAATATCCATTCCAGACCTGAAGGGCCTGGTAATTGAATTTTGGGGAATCCCCACGTTTTTTTTTTTTATCAATGACTTTTGTATGTATTGCCGGGAGCCGACAATTCATTAATAGCCGCGATTGAGTTTTAAATGACTTTTTTTCTTTCAAAAATGACATTTTTTGCAGGGACAGTTCTAAGCACGGGAAACATGCGCCACTTTACATGCATATCATACACACCCCCCAGGTACGAAATTTAAAGGAATATTTCACTTTTATTTTTCCATTTTAAGCATTATTAAAATCACTGCTCCCGAAAAAACGGCCGTTTTTAAAACTTCTTTTTGCATTGATACATGTCCCCTGGGGCAGGACCCGGGTCCCCAAACACTTTTTAGGACAATAACTTGCATATAAGCCTTTATAATTAGCACTTTAGATTTCTCCCATAGATTTTTCGAATTTGCCGCGAACACCCCAATTTGTTCGCTGTTCGGCGAACGGGTGAACAGGCAATGTTCGAGTCGAACATGAGTTCGACTCGAACTCGAAGCTCATCCCTACTCTCAGTGGATCGCTGAGAGAATGAGCCAGGTGCCGATCCAGGCTTCTGGGTGGATACTGACCATATGATCAAGATCTTTTTAAAACCTGGACCGGCTCTGTGACATAAGCCAACAGCGAGGCTTCAGCATGCTATCAGCTGAAAATGGATCACAGGAGTGCAGAACGAACGTGCTGCAAGGCAGGAGAAATAACCACTGATCCGTTGTGCTGCCCCATAGTTCCACTTTTATGTTACGTTTTATAGTTTTCTTTTGTCTGCATTTGGGCTGTATGGAATGCTAATTTGTCACAGTATATTTTAGCACCATAATTGACTGTCTTATATTTTTTTGTAGAATGGGAAAAAAAGTTAAGAAAGAAGTTGAACCACTGCCGAAAGATGTGGTAAGTTTGTCACCAGATTCATTAAATTGAAATGCACAAATCAGTATGCAATATGTTACATTACAGATTCTAGTTACATTGTGGCATTTGTAGACTATACAATGAAATCAGCTTGAATTCTATAGGACTCTTAATGGACTCTTAATGCACTTGTCCTTTACTGCTGTATCCTCTCTTTTTTTTCCCCATGGATTTATCCATGGCCTTGTTTGTATCTATCCTCTCTTACCCCAGCAGTTTTGTGATCAGTTTATACAGACCCCACTTTTGAGAAATATTCTGCTTCCTGATGCTGTACAGCCTTTCTCTCAAACTGTTCAGAATTCTGCAAATACAAGCTGCAGACTTTAGTTCCTCACTGGACCGAAAGGCTGCATAGAGGCCCTGATTTGAAATGAATGGAGTCCATTGTGCAATGTGCAGAACTTTGTTATCTTCAGACAGAAGGTTGTGTTGCGCCGGTAAAAATCTTGTAGAAGCGGGGTTACAGGTAAGTACTGTATAAACTATGATCAAACTACTGGAGGGGATCAAGAAAAGATAAGTGCGCTAAAGCCTCATACACACGATCGGACTTCCATCTGACTTTTCCGTGGATTTTGGTCCGAAGGGTGTTGGCCGTAAACTTGGTATGCATACACACGGCAGGACATTTTCAGCCAACTTTCACCAAATCACGTGTTTTTTCAGCTATTTACCGCCACCCTTTGGGCAATTTCTGCTATTGTTGTCTGATCTTTAGCATTGGTTCTGAGCATGCGTGTTTGTACTTTGGACTTTAGTGTACACACGATAGGATTTTGCTCCATCGGACATTTGTTGCCGGAAAGTTTGTCTGTTTTCACAGCGAACATTTGTCCGATGGAGCGTACGCACGGACGGATTGTCCGATCAAACAGGTCCGTCGGACATTTGTTGTCAAAAAGTCTGATCGTGTGTATGGGCCTTAAGGCATACTATTTATGCTACAGAGCAGATAGTGTTATTCAGGGCTTTTTTTCAGGTGGAACTTGGTGGAACTGAGTTCCATCACCTCTGGCTCAGACCCTTTGGTGCCTGCCTATCACAATCACTTGTAAACACAGAAGTCTGGTTTCTGTGTTTACAAGTGACAGCTCTGCACTCTGTATGTAATGCAATCCTGGTATTTAATGCCCCTTTAAGACCCTTCTACTGTTTTCGGGAAATTTGACTGAACACACCCACTATTTGATGTGATTTGGAGGGTGTGTGTAGGGGAGGTGTTTTGTGGGGCCGTGGTTAAGTTCCAGCACCTATTTTTTGAGAAAAAAAGCCCTGGTGTTATTCGATGGACCCTGCAGTGTTTTCTCCATAGTGAGCCTACGGTTGCCCATGAATTGTCTTCTCTCTGCTTAATGCTGTGGAGAGGACTCCGTGATTGGATGAGTGTCCGGTCAAAAAACATTGACAGGTCATGTGACTGGACTCTCTTGCCCCCTGCTTTTTTTCATTCAACGCTATGAATATTGACCTGCGTGCTTCGGGGTCTGGAATCAAGCAGAACACATTTATAAAGCCCAGCACTGTCGAAAGTTAACGCTACTGCTTTATGATTGGGGTCCTACAAGTACTTTTATCTTATAACTGCCTCCTAGTATGTTCCAGCTATAATATATAGGGGGGAATTTGCTAATACAGGAGCACTCAGAATCTGGTGCAGCTGTGAATGGTAGCCAATCAGCTTCTAACTTCAGCTTGGTCCAATTAAGCTTTGACAAGAAAACCTGGAAGCTGATTGGTTTCTGTGCAGAGCTGTACCAGATTTTGCACACTCAAGTTTTAGTAAATCTCCCCCATAATGTCTTATGTGTTGACTTGTTAAAGGATAGTACTCCTGTTTACTTTTCATGCTCTCTCCTTCCAGTTTGATCCATTAGCAATTGAAAGTAAGAAGGCTGAAACAGCTGTGTTGATGCTGCAGTCTCCAGAAGAAGAAATTCTCACAAAAGCCTGTGATGCCTTGTATAAGTTTGCACAGAAAGGTTAGTTTTCTTTGAGGTAAAATCATGAAATCATAAGTGTTGGAAAATGTGTTTAAAGTTTACAAGCCGAATGTAGACTTTCAGATTGACAGTCGCCAGATTGCTTCCACAGACCCCCAGATTGGGCGCCATATTTCCAAGATTCCAATATCCCACCCGAGGGCCTGGACCCCAATTGGTGTGTGTCGCCATGTACAGGGGAGGGAGACCAGCAAACACTTGTTTGCTGATCTCATATAGCTAGTAAGAGCCCAGAAGCAATGAGGTAAGAAATATTTGGCAAAGAAGTAATGAGGTAAGGAAGTTGGATCACTGCAGCCAAAAAAAGGAATTTGGATATGTGGAGGTGGCTCGGAGCAATATAAGGGCCTTTTTAGGAATACATACTTGAATTGTATTTTTTTTTTATCAAAGTTTACTTTAAAGCGGGAGTAAAGTCCCATGCATGGATTTTACCTATAAGTATGCCTATAATATGGCTTACCTAGAGATACTGTAAATATCTCCTAAAAATGCACTGTTTAGGAGATATTTACTGTAGATGCAGCCAGTGACGTCACCAGCGCATGCGCTCTTTAAGAACGGCATACCTATGCTGTTCCTTCAGAGTCCTGTGCCGTAAACGGCGGCTCCCACGCGCATGCGTGGGAATGATGTTAACGCGGCTCCAGCCACTCACACAGCCAGAGTCCATGAACCCAGAAGGAAGGCCGGGTGAAGATGGAAAAGCCTTCAGCATTGACAGCGCTGCGCTGGAGGGCTTCGTTCTAGGGTAAGTTTCACATAATGTGCTAGTATGCGATGCACACTAACACATTATGACATTGCCTTGCAGGTTTAAAAAAAGGCCAGTGGTTTACTACCGCTTTAAGTGACAACACTGATCTAAATTCAGAAGCAGTGCAGTGGCATTGTCATCCCATCACAAGAAGCTAGATGAAGTGCACTTCACTGACAGCATCATCAGGTATTCTTAATACTTGACAGGGAGACAAAGGGAAAAACTATAACTGCAGATGTACTTACAGTTATGTGCTGCTGCATATTTTTTTTTTTATAGGAGACTATAGTTCCATTTTAACAATAAACTAAACATTCATTACATAGCTGTGCAGATGTTAAAACACGCATGTTTCATAATATACAGTATCACCAATCTGTATAAATTGCATTAATGCAAAATTGCAAGTTGTGATATGGGCCGCAAAACTGTTTCATGTTGACATTTATAACGATCGTCAACATAGATCTATATTGATGTTGCTTACAACCTCACTTTCTACAGCGCTATATAGGTCACCCAACTTAATTTTATTGATCCTGTAACAAGCTGTAATTTCCTTTCGATAACACTAAATTATTAAATCTTGTTCCTCCAGGAGATGAAAATAAAGTAACACTTCTAGGACTCGGCGCTGTAGAATCATTATCTAAGCTCATCTCTCATGAAGATAAAACAGTTCGCAGAAACGCCGTCATGGTGTGTGGGACTCTGGCAGCACACAGTAAGTTATTATTTAAAAGGGTTTCTGAGACAAACACCATCAATGATTTTTTTTTTTACACTGACAAATACATTTTTAAGACAAGCTTTCGTGGGTCTACTCTACCCCCTTCTTTTAAAGCCTAAGTTTAGTTAAAAAAATTAAAATAAAAAAATAAGCACAAGGGACATTTATTCATTGTGATGTGTTCCTTGTGCTGCTATGTTCTTATTTAGCAGAAATCTTTCTACTTCAATATCCCCTTCCCCCCCTGCCATAATATTTCCATGCTGCGGGGCTTAATAGAACTAAAAGAGCTTTCACAGGCTATCATCAAGGGTGCCCAACTATGCCTGCCTATGACCCCCAGAAGTGTGCACCCCACCCCTCATGCGACTTCCCCCCCACCATGCTTCCAAGGTTTAGCTGTCCCATCTGCGGGCCTGGGACCCACATGGCAAGTGCTGCTAGGTGGAGGGAAGTGAGACCAGTGAACATTCATTTGCTGATCTCCTCTAGCTGTAAATAACCTGGAAGCGACATCACTGGTTGTTACTTTCCCTCCCTGTAGTGATCTGCAGACCATTAGCTTCAGTGGCAGGCAGGTGAGACATCAAGGGCTCAAAAGACCCCTGATGTCTCATTAGAGAGAACCTGTCACAAAGTATGTATGTCACATAAGAGATCCCTTATGTTTGTCCCTTATGTTATATAAATAAAGTTTTAATGGAAAAAAATTGTGACAAAAAATAAATTTGAACCTAAGTGCTAATAACCCCCCCAAATTTTATATTGTGCCCCCCCCTACACACACACAAACACCCAAAAGGGGCACCTATGTGCAAAAACGTTGCTTGTGCTACACATGTTACATATCAATGTGCACAATGGATTGACAATAATAATTCCAACCCTATTATTCATGGCTAAATCTAAAGTGATGACCTATAGGAGCTTTTAAAGTGTCACCTATGGAAAATATACCAAAGTTATGTTGTTTGGCAGGTTCGTTCAATTTTAAAACTTGACATGTTTGGTATCTATTTACTCTGTGCAGCCTATCTATTTACTCTGTGCAGCCTTATATTTTATATTATATAAAAAAAAATTGGATAATATATTGTGTTTGTGTGCCCAAAAATGGACTTTAGTGCATTTTTTATTTTTAAATTTGCGCTTGATAAACTGATAAGCTTGATAAACTGTCACGTGAATATCATGTGACATAAAAACTTGGAACAACCACCATTTTATTTTCCAGGGTGTCTGCTTTCAGAGAATATATAAAGTTTGGGGGGTTTTAACTAACCTTAAGGCCTAAATTTTTTTTTTTATCATGTGTGCAAAAAAGCACAAAAAAAGCCCAGGCAGGGAAAGGGGTTTAAGTCCAAGCAAGACTGAGAAACACTGAAATCTACTTTTGTGTTTAGCACCCCTCCCATAGCCTCTGAATAAACAGAGACCCTTTGCCCACTGTGGCTTACTTTATTTGGAGCCTGATGTCAGATAAGCAATCTTGATGCTGGCAACAAGTGAAACATAGCAGTTCCTGTACAAAAAACAAAAAGAAGAAACAGATCTCTCAAGTGCATTCCCTCTAGCTCTATTTTAAATGGTATAAGTCTAAATACCTTTAGCCTTGGATGGCACTATTGTTGTAGCAAAAAAAGAAAAGAGGAACACCCCAAGATTAAGGTGACCAGATTTTTTAAATGAAATCCGGGGACATATTTTTTTTTTCCCTACCGTGTTTCCCCGAAAATAGGACCTAGCGTTATTTTCCAGGAGGGCTGCAATATAAGCCCTACCCCGAAAATAAGCCCTAGTTTAGAATGCTTGTAAAATCCTATAACCCACTCTATTACAGTAGTATATAATGTACAATGTGTGTGTTTCTGTAATATATTTGCGGGGTAGAGAGCTTCGGCGGGTCACAGAAGCGCAGATCAGCTCTATAACAAAGGTATTTGGCACAATTATATTACAGAAACACACACACTGTACATTATATACTACTGTAATCGAGTGGATTATAGGATTTTACAAGCATTTTAACTCAGTTCACACTGGGGATTCCTGTCAGGCAAGGAGAGAGAAGGGGAGAGAAGACAGCACATTACATGGTAAGACCTACCCCGAAAATAAGCCCTACTGTGTCTTTTGTTGCCAAAATTCTTATAAGACCCGGGCTTATTTTCGGGGAAACACAGTAGTAATGGCGGCAATCAGTGACTCTCTGCCCGTCGCCGCCCGCCTCACAGCCTGTCAAGACTTACTCTCCGGGCCCCGGCTACTATTGGGTGGGGTGCAGAGGAAGATCACTCTGCCAGGGAAGGCAAGGAGATAAGCAGGCAGGCGGCTGGCCGGTACTTGAGCCAAGGCAGAAGAACATGCGAGCGGAGCTGAATGGGCATGCACCCGAAACTGAAGAAATATTCCCTCCACTCCGACCAGCACATGGTCATCAGAAAGGGGCACAGATAATGGAAAAAAATACACCCCCCTAAGCTAGTAGGAGTGGCAGAGCGGGGGGTGTAATTCAGATTTTTTTTTTTTCATTCGGCACTGACTGTCTTTGAAATTGCCCCAGCCCCTGTTCAAATCCAAACCGGGGACAAAACCGGGGACAGACTTGGTCCGGGGACAGTGTCCTCAATCTGGGGACTGTCCCCTGAAACTGGGGATGTCTGGTCACCCTACCCAAGAAGGACTTCAGGGGTGTAAAAAGTTGCTACTTAGTACAGTAGTGGGTATGGACTGAAACTAGAGGAAAAGATTAAATAATTTATTATAATCAAAAATGCTCAGAAAAGTTCCAAAATGCATTAAAATTACAAAGGTAGCTACATACACAGCCTACTGATAATCACCAGGATGGTGATCTCAGTATGGGGGGGGGGGGGGCGGGAGTGGTCAAACAAAACAAAGGGGACTAACACACATGACAATTAACAAATAAGGGAACACACAACACAGAAGGTCCGGACGTCGGCACAGAATTCGGAGTGAAGCTGAGTAACGCTAGGTAAAAATCAAAATTAATTGGGAAATCCCAAATAAAAGGTTAAGCGTATCCAGCTTCACTGCGGATTACCCCGGGGTGATACCAACAAGCAAAAAATCAATCCTAACATCTATGCAGTGGTCCCAAAATAGTTCAGTATTCAAAAAGATGATGACCAAAAATTGTCAAATGCAAGGGACTAAACAGAGCAAAGGTATCTGGATTCATCCACCAAGAACTAGGGAGCAGTTTTTCCAGTGGTCCATAGATAGTATTGGTTATCACATGTTTCCTTACCACTAATTGGAAAACTTGAAGTCTGGTTGTTTGGAATGTATTATTGATATTCTTGGTTGGACCTTTAATTGTCCATTGATCATGGGGCGGCTAAAGATTTTGAATCTAGGTATAACTGATTAAGCCGCCAACTGCTGTATCTATAGGTGATGCAAAGTCAATAATCAACAAATCATTCCTTGGATCTAATTCTATGGTGATTGGATTGATTCAGCCCAGCAGCTATGTGTAATAGTGGCCAGTGGAGCCCGTTTCATACGTTACCATCCCGGGATTGTTCTTGCATTGTAGCGGGCACCTGTAGTGTTGCAGCGCTTTCCGGCAGAGTAGCTGAATGGCTCAAGTTGGCTCTGTTCATTAACATCCGTGATGAGCTTCTTGCTGCAATAATACAAGATCGTCCTCCGCTCACCGGGGTGGATCGTGTGCTTGCGGCGTCAGCGACTACGGAGGTAACCACCTCTACGTTATGGACGCCGCTCTCAGCTCCACGGCTGTGCTGGGCGGGGGTTGCGTTGCCGACGTCACGTGACCGCTGTGACGTCAACGCGTTTCGCTACCTAGGTAGCGTAGCTTCGTCTGGACAAGCCTATAGCCTCGTACACACGATCGGATATCCTATGGATTCTAATCCGATGGTTTTGTCCATCGGAAATCCGATGAAGCTGACTTCCATCAGTCTTGCCTACACAGCATCAGTCAAAAAACCGACCGTTCCAAACGCGGTGTTGTAAAACACTCCGATGAGCCGAGAAACATGAAGTTCAATGCTTCTGAGCATGCGTCAACTTGATTCTGAGCATGCGTGGGTTTTTTATCCAATGGACTTGCCCATAGACGATCGGAAATTGCTATCGGTTTTTTATCCATCAAAAAAATTTAAAGCATGTTCTATTTTTTGACACCGATGGAAAAAAGACCGATGGGTCCCATACACGATCGATTTGTCCGATGAAAAAAGTCCATCGGACTGATTTCATCGGTAAAACCGATCGTGTGTACAGGGCTTATGTATTGTATGGAGCTGCGAATGTGCAATGGCAGATCTCTATTCTGGGAAGACGTAGAAGGGACTGACTATTACAATCACCTCACATTTTCCATAATGTTCAAAGTTATACCGGTTATCCCTATTAGGTATGTAACAATATGGATTTACAGATATTAAATGTATCTGGAAGTAATATAGAAATTCTCCAAACAGTCAAAAGTAGGCCTGGTGAGGCCCTGATCTTGGTGCACTGTCCATGCACTGTAGATGTCAACTCTGCTAAAGCTAAATTCCACCTTATATTAGAGCCAATACCATCAACTCAATACTAGAGTCTTTGCAGCCAATAGAGTCTCTTGTAGAGGAATGTTCAAAAATGTTAGTAAAACTTAACTCAATAGAGATGTAGCTTAGTGCTGGATCATTGTAGGTGATGCCTACAATATGTAAGCAGTAAGTCTGGTCTTGAGGACTCCCATGGTGCACTGAAATGCTTCAGAGGATCCTAAAGGTACTTTTATAAACCTTTCAGCTCCTTCTCCTCAGTCATACTGTTGGTTTAGCTATTTAAATGACCTCCATTGTGAAATAATTTGGTGCTCTGGGTGAGGTTTATACATTTAGGCTGGGTTCACACCAGAGGTGTAGCTTGAAGCTTGTGGGCCCCCGATGCAAAACTTGACCTGGGCCCCTCCATTACCAATCGCCACTTCCACTGTGCGTGCAGATACATCCATCGCACGCCAAGATACTCAAAGTGGCTTAAGAATTTTGAGTTCCCAGAGTTCACCCTTACATCGGAGGACAGGGATCACCACTGGAGAATCAGAGGACAGGGATCACCACTGGAGAATCAGAGGACAGGGATCACCACTGGAGAATCAGAGGACAGGGATCACCACTGGAGAATCAGAGGACATGGATCACCACTGGAGAATCAGAGGACAGGGATCACCACTGGAGAATCAGAGGACATGGACCCCTGGCAGGTCACTTGGCAGAGCTCCTTCCCCATCCCAGCACTGTATACAGCTACAGAGGGCTGAAATCACATTCCTTTCCACACAGTCTGTCAGTCTTCACAGGGTGTTTCTGGCAAATATGTTGCCTTTCTGACCTGGTCAGAATGGCAGTGTAGTTGCAGTAGGCAGATACACTCTGTGCAGATCATGGCTAACTGGCTGTGTTGTAAAGGAATGTGATTTCAGCCCTGCAGAGGAAGAACCGTATAGAGTGCTGTAATGGGAAAGGAGCTCAGCAGCCGGGCATAGTATCTAGGGCAGATGGGGTTGCCAGGGGGCTTTGGGATGGGGGGGGTGCAACTTAGATCTGGGAGGGCAAAGCCATATGAAACAAAATCTGGAGCCTGCAGCCCTTCAGGGGCCCAGTGAGGAGGTGTTAAGGGATTTGTTTTAGCAATTTCTGAAGGTTTCTCTGTCAGTGTTGGCAGGTGTTGGGGGAAGGTCACCTCCCGGAGTTGTGTGTCTTTTCCCCGATTGTCAGGGAAGTGGGGTAAGCGGACATCCCCGGGTGGGGGCTTACAGAGTATCCCAGCTGGTGACTAGGAGACACGGAGCGGTGTCTTACCTCACCAGTGACATCGGTCCCATCGTGGCTA
Source organism: Rana muscosa (assembly GCA_029206835.1). Lineage (NCBI taxonomy): Eukaryota > Metazoa > Chordata > Amphibia > Anura > Ranidae > Rana > Rana muscosa. The sequence continues at coordinate 255,100,000 of CM055122.1, read as the reverse complement.
TAGGGCGGCACTCTCCTCCTTTTGCCTGGCTAAGCACGGTTACCATTCCATGTTGCCAGCACAGAGCACAAACATTTCCCCATCCTGGGCTGTTCTCACCTCGTGCTCCTCTTCATTCAGGAAATGTCTCACAGCTTCTCCCCAGCCAATGAGATTGGAGGGGTGTGGACTGTGGAAGGCAAAGTAGAAGCCCAGTACTGAAGCGTGGCTGTGGGGCCCTAGGACAGATCGGAGCTGGACTTTGTGGAGGATATGATAATATGACAGGGAGGCTGCTAGGGCCCCCTGGATCTAGGGGCAGGGTTGCGATTGTGACCCCTGCAACCCCTTATGCTACGCCCATGGTTCACACTATTGCGAATTGGATGCAAGTTTCCTGCATTCAATTCGCATGTCAGGAGACTGTGACCGGCTCTCAATGGAGCCGGTTCACACATCTCCGTATCGGCTCCAGAGCAAATTGCACAGAAGTCCTGTAGATCTTGTGGTCTGTTTCAGGTCCGAATTCAGCCAAAAATTCAGACTGAAATCGCACCTGAAACAGTGAACAGGGACGTACCGGACCCATGCTGTAAGCCGCTCCATGCGGCAGTGTGAACCCAGCCTTAATTCCTTTTTAGTTTCCATACTTTTATATACATTTTTCTTCATGTTTGCCGGCAGATAAAGCTAGAGAGAAAATTGACAGTTGGGACAATAACTATAAAACAGGGATGCTAGAGCAGTTTGAGGCCCATTCACATGTTCACGTTCTGGTGGGTTAATGTGCATATTGTTGCATGTTGTGTTAAGACAGCCCATTCATTTGAGTGGGATGCCCAAAGCACCAGAATGCACACGTGCCATTTTTAGCAACATAATGCACAACTCTGCATTTTGGTGGGCTTCCACTCAGATATAATTGCACTTTAGCACATTAACGCACAAAATGGGGTTGATTTACTAAAGGCAAATAGACTGTGCACTTTGTAAAGTGCAGTTGCATTCTGCAAGTGCAGTTGCTCCAGAGCTTAGTAAATGAGGCAAAGCCTAACTTTGCAACGCGTACTCAATTATGTGCAATGAAAAAAAAAAAAGAATTTTTGCTTGCACATGATTGGATGATGGAAGTCAGCAGAGCTTCTGCTCATTTACTAAGCTCTGGAGCAACTGCACTTTGCAAAGTGCACAGCCTATTTTCCTTTGGTAAATCAACCCCATTATATGTTGCTACGCTTTGGAGTAACATGTCCAGTAATGCACATTATCACCCAGCAATAGCTTAAACCTGGATTCACACTATGTGAATAAAAGGTGACCATTGTAAGTATCCCTGGCAACATAAGACTACATTTATACCCCTGTGTTTTTCACATGGTACAATTTCAGGGTATTGTGCTTCAGATATGTTTTAGGCACTTTTTACATGTGTTTTACAAGCAATTTTGTTGATTTACACAAGTGACCATTACTCCCTGTGGAAACTGTGGCAAAGACGCATCAAGCAACCTTTTCTGAAGACCACTCCTGCACCATATCTAGACAAGGAGCTGTGACTGCACCCTTATTTATTTGTTTTAAACCCTATTACTTACTTTTGCTGTACATCTTGGTCTGCAAATATAAAAAAAAAGGATACATAAAAAAACAAAAACAAGATGCTTTACTGTAATGTGTGGCAAAGTAGGTGGTTTACCAAGCGTTACTGCATTGCACGATAGCATGCAACCTGACAGCCAGTGGTAAGTCATAAGTAACTTTCCAGTGCCATTTATTCTGAATGGCACCCCAACACACCTTCAATGCACCACCACACACAGGTGTGAAGTATCTGTGTTGTGGTGGGCTGCAGGTGTGTTGCAACCTGTATTGTGGTGCATGGCAGTCTATTCAAAATTATTGGGTATTCTTACTGCAAAGTGGGTCAGTGTGTATAACTTCAGCTGGAAGATCTGTTCGCAACCAGGGATGAGCTTCGTGTTCGAGTCGAACATACGTTCGACTCGAACATCGGCTGTTCGATCGTTCGACGAAGATCGAACGATTTGGGCCGTTCGCGCCAAATTCGAGTGACGCGAACAGCCCACAATGCACTACGCCATCGCAGTGTCATCCAGGGGCTGTGATTGGCCAAGCATGCACTGTGACCCCGCATGCTTGGCCAATCACAGCGCCGGCAGCGAGGAGAGCAATGATTGGCCACAGGCAGGATGACTGTGGCCAATTATTGCTGAGGGGGTTTAGTACACGCCCCACACTATAAAAGGCCGCCAGCGCGGCGGCCTTGTGTAGTGTGTTCCGGAGCAGGGAAAGAGAAGCATAGGCAGGGACAGTGTCATTTTTTTTCTTTACTAATCCTGGATTCCTTGTGTTTAGGGACAGAGAAGGATAGGTAGGGAGAGTGTCAGTGTGTTATTCTGTGCTAAACCTTGTTTGTAGGGACAGAGAAGGACAGTGAGGGAAAGTGTCAGTGTGCTATTCTGTTCTAAACCAATCTTGCTGAACCGTATTTGAAATCCTTGAGTTTAGGGACAGAGAAGGACACTCGTGGAAACTATCAGTGTGCTATTCTGTGCTAAATCTTGTTTGTAGGGACAGAGAAGGACAGTGAGGGAAACTATCAGTGTGCTATTCTGTGCTAAACCTTGTTTGTAGGGACAGAGAAGGACAGTGAGGGAAACTGTCAGTGTGCTATTCTGTTCTAAACCAATCTTGCTGAACCGTATTTGAAATCCTTGAGTTTAGGGACAGAGAAGGACACTCGTGGAAACTATCAGTGTGCTATTCTGTGTTAAATCTTGTTTGTAGGGACAGAGAAGGACAGTGAGGGAAACTATCAGTGTGCTATTCTGTGCTAAACCTTGTTTGTAGGGACAGAGAAGGACAGTGAGGGAAACTGTCAGTGTGCTATTCTGTGCTAAACCAATCTTGCTGAACCATATTTGAAATCCTTGAGTTTAGGGACAGAGAAGGACAGTGAGGGAAAGTGTCAGTGTGCTATTCTGTGCTAAACCAATCTTGCTGAACCGTATTTGAAATCCTTGAGTTTAGGGACAGAGAAGGACACTCGTGGAAACTATCAGTGTGCTATTCTGTGCTAAATCTTGTTTGTAGGGACAGAGGAGAAGGACAGTGAGGGAAACTGTCAGCGTGCTATTCTGTGCTAAACCAATCTTGCTGAACCATATTTGAAATCCTTGAGTTTAGGGACAGAGAAGGACACTCGGGGAAACTGTCAGTGTGCTATTCTGTGCTAAACCTTGTTTGTAGGGACAGAGAAGGACAGTGAGGGAAAGTGTCAGTGTGCTATTCTGTGCTAAACCAATCTTGCTGAACCATATTTGAAATCCTTGAGTTTAGGGACAGAGAAGGACACTCGGGGAAACTGTCAGTGTGCTATTCTGTTCTAAACCAATCTTGCTGAACCGTATTTGAAATCCTTGAGTTTAGGGACAGAGAAGGACACTCGTGGAAACTATCAGTGTGCTATTCTGTGCTAAATCTTGTTTGTAGGGACAGAGAAGGACAGTGAGGGAAACTATCAGTGTGCTATTCTGTGCTAAACCTTGTTTGTAGGGACAGAGAAGGACAGTGAGGGAAACTGTCAGTGTGCTATTCTGTGCTAAACCAATCTTGCTGAACCATATTTGAAATCCTTGAGTTTAGGGACAGAGAAGGACACTCGGGGAAACTGTCAGTGTGCTATTCTGTGCTAAACCTTGTTTGTAGGGACAGAGAAGGACAGTGAGGGAAAGTGTCAGTGTGCTATTCTGTGCTAAACCAATCTTGCTGAACCATATTTGAAATCCTTGAGTTTAGGGACAGAGAAGGACACTCGGGGAAACTGTCAGTGTGCTATTCTGTTCTAAACCAATCTTGCTGAACCGTATTTGAAATCCTTGAGTTTAGGGACAGAGAAGGACACTCGTGGAAACTATCAGTGTGCTATTCTGTGCTAAATCTTGTTTGTAGGGACAGAGAAGGACAGTGAGGGAAACTATCAGTGTGCTATTCTGTGCTAAACCTTGTTTGTAGGGACAGAGAAGGACAGTGAGGGAAACTGTCAGTGTGCTATTCTGTGCTAAACCAATCTTGCTGAACCATATTTGAAATCCTTGAGTTTAGGGACAGAGAAGGACACTCGGGGAAACTGTCAGTGTGCTATTCTGTTCTAAACCAATCTTGCAGAACCGTATTTGAAATCCTTGAGTTTAGGGACAGAGAAGGACACTCGTGGAAACTATCAGTGTGCTATTCTGTGCTAAATCTTGTTTGTAGGGACAGAGAAGGACAGTGAGGGAAACTTTCAGTGTGCTATTCTGTGCTAAACCAATCTTGCTGAAGCATATTGCAAATCCTTGTGTTTAGGGACAGAGAAGGATAGGCAGGGGACAGTGTCAGTGTCATTGTTGCTAAGCCTCCTGCACAGTATACAACTGAAGGTAGCCCTTATTGCTGTTTTTCCCATCTCCCTGCAGGCCATCCATTAAAATGTCTGGAAGGCAAACAAGGAGAGGCAGACAGTCAGGAGGCAAAAAAAGAGGGCAAGCAGGCTCTGTGTCTGGGGGCAACAGTGCTGGTCGTGGACGCGGTGCATTGTCATCAGCACATGGCCATGGGACACGCTTGTCCTTCTTTTCGGCAGCTGGACATGTTGAGCCACATCATACCGAAGACTTGGTAGAGTGGATGACCAAGCCCACCTCATCCTCCTCATCCTCTCTCACCCAGGCTCAGGGTACTGGCAAAGCAGCTGCCAAAGCGTCCTCTTCTCTGGTATCAATGTCATCATTAGTCAATCCTTCCCTAGACCCACCATGTCCTCCTCCTGAGGAGTCCCCCGAACTGTTTGAGCACAGTGTTGGGTACATGCTCCAGAAGGATGCCCAGCGTTTCGAAGGATCTGATGATGATACCCAGATAGAGGAAGGCAGTAGCGTGAGAGCAGAGAGAGGGGATGTTCAAGAAGGACACCAATCTGGCAGTCATGCTCCAGCAGCTGCAGCATACTGCCAGATTGGCTCCAGTGATGAGGAGGGAGGGGATGATGAGGTCACTGACTCCACGTGGGTGCCTAATAGGAGAGAGGAGGAGGAGGAGGATGAGGAGGAGGCACATCTCCAACGAGGCAGGATGCCCTTGGGTGGCCAGCGTATGGGCAGCACACCGACGGAATCACACTGCAGAGCTCCGCCTGTGCAGGGCGCTGCCTCTGCCCGTCATTCAAAAAGTTCTTTGGTGTGGGCCTTTTTTGAGGCGAGTGCATCAGATCGCACAGCTGCTGTTTGCAACATATGTCTCAAGCGTATATCGCGTGGCCAAAACATCAGCCGCTCGGGCACCACATGCTTGATCAGACATATGTTGAACTGCCATGCAGCTCGTTGGCAAGCCTACCTTAAAGACCCACACCAAAGAACAAAGCGGACCTCTCCTTGCACCGCATCAGCTGGGATCTCCAACCCCACTATACCTTCAGTCCTCTCTGAAACCTGCACTGAGAGGAATGAAGGTGTAGAATTAGGTGTGTCACAGCCAAGTACTTACGGCCACTCTGCTAGCAGTACACCGACGTCCGATTGTAGCAGGCAAATTTCCCTGCCCCAGCTGCTGGACCGTCGAAAGAAGTTCACTCCCAGCCATCCACATGCCCAGCGGTTGAATGCTAGCTTGGCTAAATTGCTAGCGCTTCAACTGCTGCCTTTTCAGTTGGTAGACTCGGCCCCCTTCCGTGAGTTTGTGCAATGTGCGGTTCCTCAGTGGCAGGTTCCCAAACGCCACTTTTTCTCACGGAAGGCGATTCCGGCTCTCTACAGGCATGTGGAAGGCAAGGTCTTGGCCTCGCTGGACAGGGCGGTCAGCGGTAAGGTGCATATTACCGCTGACTCATGGTCCAGCAGGCATGGACAGGGACGTTACCTTTCTTTCACGGCCCATTGGGTCACTCTTTTGGCAGCTGGGAAGGATGCAGGACAAGGTGCAGTAGTGTTGGAGGTTGTTCCACCGCCACGCCTCCAAAATGCTACTACTGGTTGTGACACACCTCTCTCCTCCACCCCCTCCTCTTCTTCTTCCTCCATGGCCTCTTCCTGTGCTTTGTCCTCGGAACCAGCGGTGCTCCGTAGGCGTTCAAGGGGCTACGCAAGTACGCAGGCAAAAAGATGCCATGCCGTGCTTGCGCTGGTGTGTTTGGGGGACAGGAGCCACACTGGGGTAGAGGTCCTGTCTGCTCTGCAGGGGCAGGCCGAGAGGTGGTTGACGCCACGCCAACTTAAGCCAGGAATGGTGGTTTGCGACAATGGCACCAACCTCCTCTCCGCCCTCCAACAGGGACAACTGACCCATGTGCCCTGTGTGGCTCACGTCCTTAACCTGGTGGTGCAGCGGTTCTTGGGCAGGTACCCGGGCTTACAGGATGTCCTGAGGCAGGCCAGGAAAGTCTGTGTGCATTTCCGCAGATCTTATAATGCCAGTGCTCGCCTGGCTGAGCTGCAAAAGGAGTTGAACCTGCCCAAGAACCGCCTTATATGTGACATGCCCACCAGGTGGAACTCAACGTTGGCCATGCTGCAGCGGCTGCACACGCAGCAGAGGGCCATCAATGAGTACCTGTGCGACTATGGCACCAGGACAGGGGAGCTCGGGTTTTTTTCACCACGCCAGTGGGGCATGATCAGGGATGCATGCACTGTCCTGGCACCATTTGAGGAGGCCACGAGGATGGTGAGCAGTGACAGTGCATGCATCAGTGACACTGTACCTCTTGTCCACCTGTTGGAGCACACGCTGCGTGGAATAATGGACAGGGCACTTGAGGCAGAACAGAGGCAGGAAGAGGAGGACTTCCTTGCCTCTCAAGGCCCCCTTTACCCAGACAGTGTTCCTTCTGTCCCACCCATTGCACAGGAAGAGCAGGAGGAGGAGGAGGAGGAGGAGGATTGTGTCAGCATGGAGGTGGAGGCTGGCACTCAGCATCATCAGCAGCAGTCTTTTAGGGATGATTTACAGTCCCAAGAAACCAGTGGACTTGTACGTGGCTGGGAGGAGGTGGCTGCGGATCATGTCGTCCTTAGTGACCCAGAGGACTCCGGACTGAATGCCTCAGCTAACCTACGCTGCATGGCCTCCCTGATCCTGCAAAGTCTGCGGAAGGATCCTCGTATTCTTCGGATCAAGGAGAGGGACCATTACTGGCTGGCCACTCTCCTTGATCCACGGTACAAGGGTAAGGTTGCAGGCCTTATCTTACCGTCGCAGAGGGAGCAGAGGATGAGACAACTCCTGGAGGCCTTGCAGAAAGGTCTGTGCAACGCGTTCCCAGAGACTGGGAGGTTACAAACTCCTGGTCCTGGACAACGAGTTGCTGAGGCTTCAGGCAGTCAAAGAAGGAGCGGTGGGGAAGGTGGCCGTCTGACCGATGCGTTCAGACAATTCTTTAGTCCGCAGCCCCAAAGTATGATCGGTTCCAGCAACCATCGCCAGCGTCTGATATACATGGTGCAGGAATACCTAGGGGCAAGGTCAGACTTGGACACCTTCCCCACCGAAAATCCTCTGGCTTACTGGGTCTTGAGGATGGATCACTGGCCCGAGCTTGCACAGTATGCAATTGAGCTACTGGCCTGTCCTGCATCCAGCGTTCTTTCAGAACACACATTCAGTGCTGCTGGAGGATTTGTCACGGATCACAGGGTGCGCCTGTCCACCGACTCGGTTGATCGACTGACTTTCATCAAGATGAACCAGTCTTGGATCACCACCAGCTACCACACACCTGATGCTGATATAACAGACTAATTGATTTTAAAATGTCACATCCCTTCAAGACTGATGCTGATGCTGAGTGCCTGCGCTGTTATGTTGACTGGCTATCCTCCTCCTCCTCCTCAATGATCCGATTAATGATGATAGCTTGGAAGATCATTTTGGTTTATAGGTGCCGCCACCAGTGGCTAAGGCACAATTTTTCAGCCCCTGTTTAACAGTGGCGTGTAATTACAATTTTTGATGCAATACTTTGCAACAGGGCTCATTGCTGTGCTCCAAGTACAGTATCTGTGAGGGGTTGCAGTGTTGTGCCACCAGTGCCTAAGGCCCAATTTTTCAGCCCCTGTTCAACAGGGGCATGCAATTATAATTATTGATCTAATAATTCACAGCAGGGCCCATTGCTGCGCCCACCAAGAGTAACTGTCAGGCCTTACAGTGTTGTGTCAACACCACCACCACCACCACCACCACCACCAAAGGCCCAATTTTTCAGCCCCTGTTCAACAGGGGCATGCAATTATAATTATTGATCTAATAATTCACAGCAGGGCCCATTGCTGCGCCCACCAAGAGTAACTGTCAGGCCTTACAGTGTTGTGTCAACACCACCACCACCACCACCACCACCACCAAAGGCCCAATTTTTCAGCCCCTGTTCAACAGGGGCATGCAATTATAATTATTGATCTAATAATTCACAGCAGGGCCCATTGCTGCGCCCACCAAGAGTAACTGTCAGGCCTTACAGTGTTGTGGCACCAGCACCACCATCAAAGGCCCAATTTTTACTACCACTGTTCAACAATTATATGTTATTACAATTCCTGATATAATAGTTGACAGCAGGGCGTTCCAGCACCCACCAAGAGTAACTGTGAGTGCTTACAGTGTTGTGCCAACACCAACACCTAAGGGGCCAATTTCTGCAGAGTATATACGGCAGGTCCCTACTTTCAAACATCCAACTTACAAACGACTCCTACTTGCAAACGGAAGAAGACAACAGGAAGTGAGAGGAAATCTACCCCTAGGAAGGAAAATTCTCTCCTGTAAGAATTAATATGGGAGAAAGGTGTCTCCTCTCTACTGATGCTTTATCACCAATCCTTGTTTCAATAAAAACACCACATTTCAAAAACAGTTGTCATTGGGACGCAAAGTGAGGTGAAATGTTCTGAACAGGGGCACAGACAGCAAAACAAATGTTACAGGGGTGATAACCCTTCCCTATGTTTTCCAAAAAGCTTAAAAATAGATTTTTTGGCTGGAGCTACACTTAAACAATGTACGTGTTCAAAATTACAAACAGATTCTACTTAAGAACAAACCTACAGTCCCTGTCTTGTTTACACCGGTCTTGTTTACACCGCCTGTATACTGCTGTTCAGAGTATATAGGGCCTTTTTTATTTTGTGTTGCGGGGTTCCCCTTAATATCCAAACAAGACCCAAAGGGGCTGGTAATGGGCTGGGGTAGGGGGGGGGGGTGATGGGGTAGCTATGCCATTTTTCTTAAAGATTTTCATCCATATTACCGGGACCAGACATTACATTAAAGCCGCAAGCAGTTTTAAATGGCTTTTTTTTCCTTTAGAAATGTAATTTTGTGCAGGGACAGTTCTAAACACGTGGCACTTCACAGGCATACTTTAGACACCCCCCAGGTACAATATTTAAAGGAATATTTTTTTTTTTCACTTTATGCATCATTAAAATGACTGCTCCCGAAAAACGGCCGTTTTTAAAACTTCTTTTTGCATTGATACATGTCCCCTGGTGCAGAACCCGGGTTCCCAAACTCTGTTTAGGACAATAACATGGATAATAGTCGTTATAATTAGCACTTTAGAATTTGAACGTTCGCATCCATTGTATTTAATAGGGTTCTAATGTTCGTGCGAACTTTCGGTCCGTTCGCGGGTTCTGGTGCGAACCGAACCGGGGGTGTTCGGCTCATCCCTATTCGCAACTTTCCCCAAGAAGATTTTGTAGATGCTGGGGGTTGATTAAAACCACCATTATCCAGGCAAAACTGATATACCAATTTTGGGTGGACTTGACCAAAACGGACCATGTCTACACTGTTTTTCCACAGCCATCTGCTGTTTTCAAGTGCAGAATGTCAGTAGAATTTAGAAAATAATTAAAGAATGTACTATATGACATTGTAAAAGGTGTTCAGTAAAGTTGCTCTCTGTCTAACCATCCAGAAAAATAATCAATGGCACATCAATGGAATAGAAAAACCTCAGTGTTTCTATTAAGACGTTTTACAACTCGCCAATACTTCTTCAAAAAGGCCAAGTGTTTGTAGTTTAACTCAATTAAATCAGCATCCAGCATAATTAGACAGGAAGAGCATTGACCTAGCTTTCATATAGCATGAAGCTTTGGCAAATTGTTACATTTTTTAAGGTAATCTGTGCTCTTTCTAACATTTGTTAGATGTTTGAATGAGGTCAGATGAATGAAAATGATCTAATAAATGTGTGTTAATATTTAAAGAAAGCTTGTTTCTGTGACTGTTTTTGTGAATTTATATGCACATGGACATGCTCATATTTGCCTTATTGCAGCCTTTCCCAATCTTTTTTTTAATACATTTTCCTTCTCAACCTTTTAAACACAGAGGAAACCTTAAAATAATTATAATAATTGGGCCCCAGGGAACCCCTCCTAAAAATTGTAATCAGGAGTCATTGTTGAAATGCCCCTTATTTTGGTGGTCAGTGGCAAAAAATTCCTTCCTTACAGTGGTGGTCAGAATGCCACCCTTACAAAAAGCTAAATAGATCATTGATGTCATGTTGCTTTTTCTGCCAAGTGGCATTGGATCTGGAACTATGGTGGCACCATCAGATGAAAGGTCAATAAATCACAACTCAAGGAACCCCTAAAAACCTCTGGAGGAGCCTTATGCCGCGTACACACGACCGTTTTTCATGACAAGAAAAATGCAATTTTTTAATTTGGTCATTAAAAACGATTGTGTGTACGCTCCAGAGCATTTTTTGCGGCGTGAAAAATGGGCATTAAAAATTTGGAACATGCTCTATTTTTTCTCGTCCTTTTTAAGTCGTCGTTTTTCTCGTCGTGAAAAACGGCCATGTGTAGGCTTTAACGACGTGAAAAAAACGCGCATGCGCAGAAGCAAGTTATGAGATGGGAGCGCTCGTTCTGGTAAAACTAGCGTTCATAATGGAGATAGCACATTCGTCATGTTGTAACGGACTGAAGAGCACGAGGCTGAAAAGCCAGAATCGTCTCTCACCAAACTTTACTAACACGAGGATCAGCAAAGCAGCCCAAAGGGTGGCGTACAGTGTTATTGCTCTCCTTTCTCAGCCTCATTTTTGCCCCAGACCATATTGGAGCAGTTTTTTTTTTTTCCAATAACAGTTTTATTTAGAAAGTTTTTAACAAATATACATGCAAGACATTACACATTTACTTCAAGCAATAAGGTTGCAACTTTCGTATATAACAAAATCAGGATCACTATCTTTCCTATCATGTGTTATCATACAGAGAAGCGACAGTGTATTCTGAGCTTATACCTTTAGAACTTAGTGCATACAATGGAATAGTCCTTAAGTGCAGTAACATACGATTATATAAATAAGAGTCACAAGGGAACTCATGAAAGAAGAAAAAGAAAGAGAAAAGGGGGGGAAAGAAAAAGAGAAAAGGGGTGAGAAGTCATCAGTATGGCTCAGTTAACGGTTCAGGGTGGGTCCTCCCGGTGGTGCCACAGCTCTGGAGCAGTTTTTAGTTATTCAGTCATGCTACTAAAACACCATTGATTAAAGTAGAATTCAGGGCTATCACTAACTAATCTTGAAACTGCTCCCACCTCCTGTCTAACACCTATACTATCTACCCTGTAGAAGAAGGATGCATGTACTTACCTATTTTCAGAGCACTCCAGTCTGGTCACGTGATTGGCTTCCCGGAGTGGGGAGTGAGCTAGCAGTGGCTGCAGGGCAGAGGAGGAATCGTTGACAACAGATGGCCCATAGTAAGCCTATGGGTGACTTCATCACTCAGGCATTCCAGCCATTGTCAAGTGCTCTCTCTCCTCTCAGCCCTCTCTCCCGTGCAGCCAGTTGCTAACTGACACAGGAGAGATCATGTGACCGGAGCGCTCTGAAAATAGGTAAGTATACAAATCTTTCTTTTACAAGTTAGTTAGTACAGGGTTTTAGAAGGGAGTTGGGAGCCGTTTTAAGATAAGTTAGTGATAGCCTGGAATTCTACTTAAAGCGGAGGTTCACACAAAAAGTGAACCTCCGCTTTTTGGAACCCTCCCCCCCCTCCGGTGTCACATTTGGCACCTTTCAGGGGGGAGGGGGGTGCAGATACCTGTCTAATACAGGTATTTGCACCACGTCCAGGTTCTGACTCCCGCGGGAGTCTTGCCCCTTCGCGTCACCCCCCCCTGTCTTCTGGGAAACACACTGTTCCCAGGAGAGAGTGGGGACCAGTGACGGGGCGCTGCAATACTCGTGCATGTGCAGTAGGGAACCGGGCAGTAAAACCGCAAGGCTTAACTTCCCGATTCCCGCACCGAGGATGGCGGTGGAAGCATCCGAGGGCCGAGCGATTGCTCAGTCTGGTCTGCTGACATCGCGGGCGCGCTGGACAGGTAAGTGTCCAGTTTTTTAAAAGTCAGCAGCTGCAGTATTTGTAGCTGCTGGCTTTTAAAACCCGAATCGGGTGGACCTCCACTTTAAGTCGCTAAGAGTAGTGATTGAAATAAACAGATGAAACACATGGCTGTCTATGGTCTAAGCTACACCATTTGGCCACAAATGTAATTATCCCTTCAAACTATTGAAGTGTTTCCAGTGAAGGGTACACATTCAAAGAGGTTTAGACAACTGTATCCTTCCAACCTTATGACAACAGTTTGGGGAAGGTCCTTTTCAGTTCCAGCATGATTGTGCCTCTGTATACAATGCCAACTCGTTAAAGTGGTTGTAAAGGCTCAAGGTTTTTTGCCTTCATGCATTCTATGTATGAAAGTAAAAAACCTCCTTTGTGCAGCATGCAACCTCCTCCAGCGAATGTGCACGAGAGCCTCAGCTCTCCAGGGACTCTCCCTCCTCATTGGCTGAGACAGCAGTGGGAGTCATTGGCCAATGAAGAGAGAGTGGGGGGGGGGGGGGCGAGCCACGGCTCTGTGTGTGAATGGAAAAGCAGAGCCGCAGCTCATGAATGATACTGCATGGGTGCCCCCATTGCAAACTGCTTGCTCTGGGGGCAGGAGGGAGGGGCCAAGAGCACCAGCGAGCGACCAGAGAAGAGGAGGATTGGGGCTGCTCTCTGCAGAACCACTGTACAGAGCACGTAAGTATAACATGTTTGTTATTTAAATAAAATAAAAAAAAGAAAGCCTTTAAAATCACTTAAAAGGCATAGTATAATAATTTTGTTGTGGAGGAACTTTAGTGGCTTACACAGAGCCCTGACCTCAACCACACTGAACGACTTTCATTAAACAGACTGATATTGTATTATAAGGAGTAATTTGGTTTTTGCCAGCCATGCCCCATTGCAGAGATTTCTCTTTACTTCCTGTCCTGTAGACACCTCATCATCAACAGTAGAAGTGAAAGGAAATCTCTCCAAAGTAGGAAGACCTGTCTTAAACTGGCCATACACTACTAGATTTTCAAATTAATCTTTGTGTGAATATTCATTCAAAAATTCTCAGTACATTCAATGACTTGGCAAATGTCATTCAAAAGTACAAAATTTGGTTTACTTTTAACTCATAATTTTTGGACCAATGGACTTTTCTAAACAAAAAAACACATAAAAATGAGTTCATTCAAAAAAAAATTTCCATCCTGCTTCTTCAAATTTTATCATCGCTGTGGTCAATTCTGAACTTTGATTTGATCCTACTAACAAGTAGAAAGTTTAATGGACGTTCTTAATAAGAAAATGTTTGAACAAATTTCTACGAATGTATGGCCAGTCGATCTTGGATAGTTGCCACCACAACAAGTATGCAATTGGAAGATTTCCTCTCTCTTCATGACAAAAGGAAGGAGCAGGGGCGGCCCATCAATTAAGAGTGTACAGGCGCCGCCCTCCCGTCCATCACAGCCTCCCCCTGCCCATGCGTTTGGCCCCTTTCAGGACACCTGGCGCATGGATTCCAATGTGGGGTGGGTGCTTTTTTGAAGCACTGATTAGAGCCAGAGGCTCCAATAGGCTTCATAATAGGGTGGGCTCGGGGCACAGAGAATGCGCTCACAGCCCACCCAGGTGTATTACAACAGCGAATGATCATTCGCTCTTGTAACACTGATCCTCCTCACGGGCCAATCAGGAAACGGGTTTTGCTACCTGTCACCTGATTGGCTAAAAAGGACAGGTGATCCTATTGGATGCCTAGTAGGATGGGGAGGAGTCGCACGCTGGAAACTGCCGATGGAGGACCACCACCCGCTACCTGCCTAGATGGGGTGATGTGTACAGTGCCTATAGTTGCCAATCATATTTTACCTTTATTTTATTTATCACAGTCAGATAAATTAAATATGCTTTATGTTAATATTGTTAAAGTTGTTGTTTTTAATATTTATTTATGTAACTTAATTCTGCATAAAACATTTAACATTTCATGAGATAATTAACGAGGGCGTGTTTAGGGGTGGAATTAGGGGCGGAGCAGGGTAGGGGTTTGGTGGGGCAACTGGTGGCAAGTAACTCTTGGGCCCCTTTCACACATGTTGACCATTTGTTCATTTTTCCTCCATCCGTTGACGGATGAAAATCATATCAATGCATCTCTATGGAATAACGGATGAAAACGGATGATCATCCATTTACATCCACATCCGTCAACATCGTTTTTTTTTTTAATGGATCAAAGCCCTATTTTTGTTCTGTTAAAAAAACGGAACGGACGAAAAATGGTTGTAAACGGACAAACGGTCCGGTTTTTGCATTAGTAGTGGATGTAAAAAAACTGGTGTAAAAACTGATGAGCAGCTGAGAAACTGATGGAAAGCTTATGTAAACGGATGAAAAACTGATGTAAAAATGAAAAAACATGACTGAACTGATGAAATGAACAGTCCGCATGTGTGAAAGGGGCCTCAAAGTGTTACTAAACCCGCAACAGTAAAATCAGTCTGTATATATGCAGCATAGCATGCTTGTTATACTCACTGCGGAACTTAAGGGGTTAATCCTCTGCATTGTGTAAAAAGGCTGTTTTATCCTGTATGCACAGATCCATCTCTCCTGCACTGTCCATCAGTGGAAGGCCAGCTAACACAGGCAGGGTAGCTGACCTGCACATGCTCAGTTGTGTATTTTATGCTGGAGAGAATATTTGCTTGTTTTCAGAGCTAGCCAGGTCACATGATATTGACATCACACATGTGGGCGTGTATACAGGCTGTAGTAGAAATCTCCTCCTTCCTGAACTCTCAGCACTGGAGAAACTGTGCAGTTTATCATGTAACCGTGGTATACAGAACATCCAAAAAGGTATATAGTGGCAATATTTTAATGCAAAAAGAAGATTTATAAGCCGTGGGAACTGTGGGGGGCGGATGAACTATTTTCATATTACTGGGTTTAGTAACACTTTAAGGCCTGACTAATAGCTCAGGACTTGAAATTTTGAGCACAACTCACATTGCCAGGTGTTACAGAGACGGGTCACTAGGGGGCTCCCATCAAACTTTTGCTATGGGACCTCATGAATTGTAGTTACGTCCCTGGTTCTGAGGTTGAATCTCATTGCTAAATAAGTGCTTGCAGTTGCAGCACAACATAGAAAAGAAGCTGCAAAATCACAAAAAAAAAATAACACATTTGCAATAACACATTTGCGCACAAAATATACACGCAAACTGATGATCTGCCATGCAGTTGCATAATTAATATTCCCCATACTTTTTGCCCTCTCCACCAAAGATACCCCACCCTTTAAAAAAGAAAGTGCACCCATAAGTTTTATATTGTATTTTACGGTAATTTCTTATTTTATGGTGATGCACATTCTTCACTACAATATGATGTTTATGGTGCATATGGCTGTTTTGTGTTTTGATGACAGATGATAGAAAAAAAATATTTTTATATTTTTACAGTTGTTTTTATTCAGCAGCAGCCTTGGGGCCCTGGGGCATCTGTATGTTTAACTTGTGTGATTGGGGAGGGATTCACTGCTGAAAAATAATGATGTAGAGTTTTTCTATATCACCATGCACTGCAGTTACTAAATAATTTCTTCCTATCTTTTCATGTTTTATCCCAGATGACGTCCGGAAACTGATGCGGAAGCTGGATATCATACCTTCTTTAATTGCTCGTCTTGTTCCAGAAGGTAACTCTCTGAATCTGCTAAATATTCTGTTGTCAGACCCAGCCATCTGCTCCGAAGGCTCCAATGTAACCAATATCTGCTTATACAGATTACATTAACTGGTGTTGCAGCCTCCGTAAAACTATTACAGGCATACCCCGCTTTAAGTACACTCACTTTACATACACTCGCGAGTAAGGACATACCCGTGAGTGTGTGTAAAGTGGATCTCAAGCTAAAGCTGAAGCTGAGTAATCCGTGCACGGATGGTTCAGATTCCCCGCTACTTGGAAAAACACTCCCTGACCCCCCCCACTACAGTCCCTGACACCCCCACTACAGTCCCTGACACCCCCACTATAGTCCCTGACACCCCTCTACAGTCCCTGACACCCCTCTACAGCCCCTGACATCCCCACTACAGCCCCTGATGCCCCAGAAGTGAAAAAGGGTATTGCTTCACTTTAAGTACATTTTCGTTTTACATACAAGCTCTGATCCCATTGTGTACTTAAAAGTGGGGTATGCCTGTAAATGATTTATAGAATATAACACTTGAAAAGAGCTTTAACCAGGGGATCCGACTTGCCGAATGTGTACATTAAATCGGGCTTGCTGTGTTTTCCAGTATAGTTACACTGACATATTGTTATTCAGAGTATTCATATCAAAGTTTAAGTACTCCAATGTATAACATAACCACTTTAGAATTTGAGAAAAAAAGAACTACAACCATTCAGTGAAGACATACTGACATTTGCGGTCTCTCCATGCTTTTAACTGCTATTCTTGCAGAGATTTTAATCTTGGTGTGTGGCCAAGCCTTCTATGCAGAATTATAACTGAGCAAGTCTGGAGCAGGGAAATTAAATGCTACTTTTATTGTACTATAAGATATTCTCCAGTTCTGCTGTGTTTAAACTGCATTGTGAATTTGTGTCATTAGTGGTTTAAAATGAATATCACTTCTCCCCTGTCTAATGCAAGGGTTACATTCTGTGTTGTTGCCATCATCTTCCTAATTTTTGCCATGGTAGCCCCCTTAAAATTATACTTTTAGAGCAACCTTTTTCAACCAGGGTGCCTTGGCAAAATGCCTAAAAATTGCTCAAAAATCATATACAAGCCAGAAGGTGGATCAAGCCAGCCTTTTAGTTACACAAAAATCACCAGTTTCCATTGTGCACATTACGACCTTCTAGCCGCCGGCATCCTAACAACCAATGACATCATCAGTTGATAAGGAGGATGTCAGTCATCTGCACAGCATCTTTGATTAATTCTCCCCTTCCCCTCTCCGTCACCGTCAGCACTGGGGTCACATTAGCTGAGTGATGCAGAAAAACTGAGAAAGAAGAGAAACAGTGGGGTTTATTTACTAACGGAAAATAGACTGTGCACTTGACAAAGTGCAGTTGCCCTCTGCAAGTGCAGTTGATCCAGAGCTTAGTAAATGAGGTAAAGCTTCACTTTGCAAAGAGTACCCAATCACGTGCAAGGAAAATTTGGATGATGGAAGTCAGCAGAGTTTCTGCTCATTTACTAAACCCTGGAGCAACTGCACTTTGCAAAGTGCACAGTCTCTTTCTCTTTATTAACCACTTGCTTACTGGGCACTTAAACCCCCCTCCTGCCCAGACCAATTTTCAGCTTTCAGCGCTCTCACTCTTTGAATGACAATTGCGCGGTCATACAACGCTGTACCCAAATGAAATTTTTGTAATTTTTTCCCACAAATAGAGCTTTCTTTTGGTGCTATTTGATCACCTCTGCGGTTTTTATTTTTTGTTAAAAAAAAAAAGAAAAAGACCGAATTGAAAATAAAAATAAAAAAACGTTTTATATTTTGTTATAAAATTTAGCAAACGGGTAATTTTCCTCCTTCATTGATGTACGCTGATGAGGCTGCACTGATGGGCACCGATAGGCGGCACTGATGGGCTGCACTGATGGGCACCGATGGGCTTCACTGATGGGCACTGATAAGGCGGCACTGGTGGGCACGGATAGGCAGCACTGGTGGGCACTGATAGGCGGCACTGGTGGGCACTGAGAAGTGGCATTGGTGGGCACTGAGAGGTGACACTGAAGGGCATTGATAGGTGGCACTGGTGGGCACTGAGAATTGGCACTAATAGGTGGCATTGATAGGTGGCACTGATAGGTGGCAGTGATGGGCACTGATAGGTGGCAGTGATGAGCACTGATGGGTGGCAATGATGGGCACTGATCAGCACTGGTAGGTGACATTGATAGGCAGCACTGCTAGGTGGCACTGATGAGGCCCTGACTGGCACCACTGGTGGGGATTGCTAGGTGGCAGTGATGGGCATTGATAGGTGGTACTGATTGGCACTGACAGGTGGCACTGGTGGTCACTGGCAGGGGGCACTGGCAGAGGGCACTGGCAGGCGGTACTTGTGTCCACTAATGAGGCAGAATTGCCTCTTCCACTGGGGACCAATGTCCCTCACTCAGCAGCCGGTGATCGGCTTTTTTTTCTCCTCACGCTGTCAGCGTGAGGAGAAAAAAAAACTATTACCGAGCTTTGTTTTGATCACGTGATCAGCTGTCATTGGCTGACAGCTGATCACATGGTAAGGGGCCGGGACCAGCCCCTTACTCGGATCCGTGATCACCCGAGTCTCAGTGACTCGGTGATCACAGCACGTGCCGCGCGCCCCCTGCAGGGGGCGCGCGGGGCGCGCTCAAATGGGAGGACGTCTGTTGATGTCCTCCCGGCAATTGGGGTCCGCGCTGTAGCCGTCATTCGACTATAGCGCGGGCCCCTAGTGGTTAAATAAACCCCATTGGAATACTAGTCAGTAGTAGTACCAGTGTGCAAAAGTGTATTTCATTTGGAAGAATAAATCAACTCTAATGCTGGGTGTTCATGTGTGGATGTTGATGCATTATGTAAAACTATTAGAATAGCTTTTTACATTTTAGAATGGAGTGCCACAAGGCTGTCCATAATTTTAAAGGGTTCCTTGACTGAAAAAATATTGAGAAACACTGCTTTAGAGTATGGGACATTGTAACTCACCCACCTCACTAAGTGCAGAACTTAGCAGGGTCACAGCTATCCTTCTGCAGATATGGACTTTCATTGAGTGCAGGGCTATTGGGGGGCTTCAGTGAATGATTTGAGAAGGGTAGAAACACGCAAAGCAAATATGTACTTTGGCCATTCAGAGTAGAGAAACAGGTTTACTTGATAGCTGGCCCCTCCACAGGTCATACTTCAAGCAAAACAGTAAGTAAAACTTTTTGTATTATACAGAGTAGATATGTATTAGAACATCTATTAGGTTTTTACTGCTGTCCGTGCCCCCAATAGGGAGATTCACCCTCTCTATTTATCCTGTTTACTGTTATCATTGAAAATGAAAGTAAAAGAAAATCCCACAATTTGGACTGTCCTCAAAAAAGTAATAGAGGGGAAATTATCCAATGGGGACACTAGTTGTGATGACCTGCCGGCCGCAAGGAATTCCATTAAATTGCAGAGATTTCCTTTCACTTCCAATCTTGGCTATGAGACAAGAAGTGAATGTAAATCTTCCCAACTAGCAAAACAAAAGGAGGTTCTAACCCTTCCTTACTCTATCCAAAATGAAACAAATTGTGCCTATAGTTCTACTCTAAGCTGTGTGTACAGTAGTAGATCTTTGAATGAACATTCGTACAAATATTAGTACGAACATTCATGCGATAATTCTCAGTACAATCGTTGTGTAAGCAGGTTGAAGCAGTCAGTGGGTGCTGTCCCGGCTTGAACAGTTGAGGTTAATGTTTTGCCCGATCTTTTAGTCTTTTGGCGGGTTCCTGTTTGGGTCCGGCCCACTTGCCCTGTGTGATATAAAAAGGGGACAGTGGTCCAGTACACAGTCTTCATTGTTGTTGGCCGCATAGGAGAGAACTTGCAAGAGAGAGAGGCCAAGGCGTTCCAGTGCAACATTGGGTTGTGAGACCTGTAGGGGATGGAGGCGGACAAAGAGACCTGTAGAAGTGGGAGAATGTCACCTGCCACGACCTGTAATGCCACGTACACACGATCGGACCTTTGTCTGACCAAACTGACATCGTAATTCCGACGGAATTCCATCGATTAAAAATAGAACATGTTCTATATTTAAACTCTGATGGAATTCATCGGAATTATCTCTGATGAGGCACACACACGGTAGGAATTTCTGATGGAAAAAGTCCGTCTGACTTTTTCCATTGGAAATTCCTTTCGTGTGTACAAGGCATTACAGAGACTTTTGACCTGGGATTCGCCCTGAAGACACCAGTGCTGGAGAAATGCTTCTGAAGGACTTATGATTGCTGGACTACACTTCTGCAGTTATGCCGGGGCACCACATAAGCCTATAGCTATAGTAAGGTAACTAGGAAAGGATCATGTCTTGCCTGTTGGACTGTGAAATGTCTATTTTTGCAGTTTTGCCAAGTAAAGTATTGAACTTTGTCCTTGCCTGGTTTAAAGCCATTAAAGAAGTGTATTGAAAGTAATCGGTACACACACAATTTACCAGTGCGTCTTAACACATTGGGGTATAAAGATGTCAGCATGGAATGGAGTAATGTGAAGACATAAGTAGTTGCCAAGAGTAACGTAAGTGTAACAAGCAGCATGTCTAACGGCCTCTAGCAGCGAGGGAGATGTTGTTGGCACTCCTTCCGCCAGCGATCTGTCTCCCATAGCAACAGGAGCAGATTGCACCACCGAGGTACCCCATCCTGTACAGAGGTACGGAAGTTTGATAGTTAAGTGCACGCATGGAGCCTGCGCAGAGTGCACGGTGGGGCCCACTCCACTACTGGGAATTGTAGTAGAAAACGCTGGACAGGTGGTTGTGGACACTGGCTCTGCATGTACCTCAAAAATGCAAGCTGCTGTGTAGGTGTGCATTGGTAAGGGGAACTGAGAGTTAACTGGAGAACTGTTGCAGTGCTATGTACATGGTGTACGTTTATCACTATGAGTAGAGGTCCGCCTTGAGGTTGAGTATTCCCCCACTGCAGTCTCAGCCTTGTCCAAAGGCATTGGTGAAGATGGCACAAGGTAAAGGTATCCTGTGTGTGTGTGTGTGTGTGTGTAAAGTGACTCTGTAACAAAATGCCTAACATAGCCCAGAAGAACTCACACGGGGTAGGCCTCACATGTGACCTGGTGCCCAACGAGTTAGTGGGAAAACATGGAGGACGTGACTACCAACCACACAGCAGCTACCCCTGCAGGCACAACTACCCCACCAGCTTAGTGACAACATGGTGCCCAACGTGGGGCTACATCTACTGCAATATACCTGAAGACCACCACCAAGGAAACCATGGCGTTAGCTAGTTAATTAGAACTTGTCAAGGTTTGCCTGGCTGCCTTGCACATGACTGTTGATGACTGTTTCCTGATTGGCTCCTGTAGTAAGGCTCATTCCCTGATTGGAATATCACCTGATAAGAGGTATATCTAGCAACTGCAACCGTAAAAGACGCTTCGATTGTCCACGTGTGTTGCTGTCACTGGGAAATGGTACCTGCTAGCCTACAGTTTTGCCCGTTGTCTGTTGGGCTACCGAGAGGAATTGCAGGTTATGTGTCCCAGCTGGAAGAGACATCTACCCACTAATTCTTCTTCGGCCATATGCGGCACTTGCGGGGTACCATTGTTTCAGCAGATGCTTGAAGAAGGACCCCACTGCGGGCTTGGGCTCGATAACCTGCCCAGGACTGGTCCTGCTGCTGGAAAGGCATCTAGTTCCAAGTCACCAGCACAGATCCTACTCCTACTTTCGTTATGTTGGTAGCATTGTGACTGTTTTGATACAATTTTTTCAGATATGATATATGTTGTATACAAAACTTGACTGTTTTCACACATGTTTTTGTATGTATGGAAATTTTTTTTCAATAAAAAACACAATTTAAAAAAAAAAAGATCCTACAGCCCAGCCGCGTACTACCTGCAGGGAAGGCCTCCCCGGAGGAATCTTGGGTTGAACTGCCACCCTGAAGTACTCCCATGACAGTTGCACCCACACATGCTAAGACCAGCGGCCCTTTGAAGGTAATCAACTAGGAGTTTCCACCTGCCCCTTCACCCATTGTGTGTTCTGCTGATGACGAGGAGGGACTGCATGGTTTTGACCCAGCTTTAGACTTACCGCCACCAGACTTGTCTGTTGTACCCTGGAAGGAAGAAAAAGATGGGGTGATTTATTGTTAGTGTCTTGCCTATATACAGTATATGTTTACACTTTAATCCCCAACATTAAATTAACCCCTGCAAAAGCATACCTTATACAGGGCTTGAATCATCACCAAATCAGTCCAATAAGCCAATGATGAAAACTGCTCACTTGTCTACGAGATCTGTGATGAAAAATGGTCATAATTCATAGACTGAATCTATTCATTGTATGAGCATGTTTTAGGCCCGATGAAGCCACCCTGAACTCACAGGAACCTTGCACCTGCCTGCCGGACATAACATAACTGGCCCAAAGACCCTTAAATAAAAGCCTGGTGGATATTTTCGGCTGCCCCATATAGCAACATTTTGGAGATCTATCAAAGACGCTTAAGAGACCTGGTATCCTCAACACCAGACACAAGTGTGTTTGACCCCCAGACTGAAAAGCTTAGGGTCCATGTTCTCTGGTGAGTGGGGATACGAAAGGGGAGTGTGGCACACTGCACAGCTTGTTTACTTGAAGCACGTAAGCACTTTTTCTGAGGATTTTGGAGCACCAAGCATTTTATATAAGATTTTGGACTATATATTTTTTCATCTGTTTTTCACCGTCAGTCACTAATATTTATTTTGGACTGTAAGCGCTGCATTATTGTTATTTAATATGTTTTAGGCCTGGCTCACACTAGAGTGATTTCAGACTGGAGTTGCACAGAATCGCATGACAAGGGAAATCACATTATTTTTAATTTCCTGTGCTACTTCAGAGCGATTTACAGTTTGATTTGGCCCCATGGAATATGCAAGCCGCATCCAAAATGCAACCAAAGTCGCATCAAAATCACACTGATTAATCTTACTGAAAATTGCATTGTAGTAGTGTGATCCGAGCCTTAGACATTAATATAAGCATAAGCATTTTTGCATTTAGACAATTCAGTGAAGTATATTTGCATTTATATCTGTTCTTCTTCCTATTGCAGAGGAAGTAGTGGTCCATGAGTTTGCCACTCTTTGCCTAGCACACATGGCTACTGACTATTCCAACAAGGCAAAGATATTTGAACTGAATGGCTTAGAACATCTCATCCGTTTACTAGGCAGTCCTGATCCTGATGTGAAGAAGAATTCTGTGGAATGTATTTATCTGTTGGCCCAGGTAAAGGAATGTTCTTCATATTAGCAGTTTTGTTACTTTAACATTTTGAAATTAAGATTGCGTTTGACTTTAACCCAGGATTTCCAGACGCGCAGTGCTGTGTGTGAAAACAATGCTGTACCCCCGTTGTTGGAGCTCTTAAGGTCAGACTACCCGGTTATTCAGCAGCTGGCTCTGAAGGCTCTTGGCAGCATCAGCTGTGAAGTAGACTGCAGGTTGGCTCTCAAGGAGAACCAAGCTATGGATCATCTCTTAAAAATCCTGGAAACAAAGGTATGCAACCGTGGACTATAGTTGTGTTCTTTTCCAGAAATAGATGAACATGATTGACATAATGGGGTTGATTTACAAAAGGCAGATAGACTCATTCTTTTCTGCATTTATCTTGTCTGACTTGTTCTTCCCAATTATTTAACCATCCAGTCAGTGGCGGAACTACCGCCATAGCGACACACGCGGCCGCTATGGGGCCCGCAACCGAGAGGGGCCCGTGGGGAGGAGGAGGAGGAATGCATACTCCCGGCGGCGCACGGTCCCCCAGCCAGGGGAAGTGAGGAGAGGAAGAGCCAGCGGGTGCCCTGTAATTGGCTGAACGGGCCATGTGCGGGGCGGGCCGAGCGGCAGACATGGGGGTCTGTGAATGGCCCTGCGGAGCTGGTGCTGGTCATGTGTGGAGGCGGGGGCGGGGCTGGACTGTGGATTTGATAATCGCGCCTGCTTGCTCCCGGAGACGGAGTCCTGCTTCACAATGTGTTTATCCTGAGGTCTCATCTGCTCTGTCAGCTTACCCCCATCCTCTGTGTCACCCCCCCATCCTCTGTCACCCCCTCCTCCTCTGTGTCACCCCCTCCTCCTTTGTGTCCCCCCATCCTCTGTGTACCCCACCTCCTCCTCTGTGTCACCCCCCCATCCTCTGTCACCCCCTATCCTCCTCTGTGTCACCCCCCATCCTCTGTCACCCCCCTCCTCCTCTGTGTCCCCCCCCATCCTCTGTCACCCCCCCCTCCTCCTCTGTGTCACTCCCCCCATCCTCTGTCACCCCCCTCCTCCTCTGTGTCACCCCCCCATCCTCTGTCACCCCCTCCTCCTCTGTGTCACCCCCTCCTCCTTTGTGTCCCCCCATCCTCTGTGTACCCCACCTCCTCCTCTGTGTCACCCCCCCATCCTCTGTCACCCCCTATCCTCCTCTGTGTCACCCCCCATCCTCTGTCACCCCCCTCCTCCTCTGTGTCCCCCCCCATCCTCTGTCACCCCCCCCTCCTCCTCTGTGTCACTCCCCCCCATCCTCTGTCACCCCCCTCCTCCTCTGTGTCACCCCCCATCCTCTGTCACCCCCCCCTCCTCCTCTGTGTCACCCCCCCCATCCTCTGTCACCCCCTCCTCCTCTGTGTCACCCCCCATCCTCTGT
The DNA here is from genome assembly GCA_029206835.1 of Rana muscosa. Lineage (NCBI taxonomy): Eukaryota > Metazoa > Chordata > Amphibia > Anura > Ranidae > Rana > Rana muscosa. The sequence continues at coordinate 255,075,154 of CM055122.1, read as the reverse complement.
CACCCCCCCTCCTCCTCTGTGTCACCCCCCCATCCTCTGTCACCCCCCTCCTCCTCTGTGTCACTCCCCCCCATCCTCTGTCACCCCCCTCCTCCTCTGTGTCACCCCCCATCCTCTGTCACCCCCCCTCCTCCTCTGTGTCACCCCCCATCCTCTGTCACCCCCCCTCCTCCTCTGTGTCACTCCCCCCCATCCTCTGTCACCCCCCTCCTCCTCTGTGTCACCCCCCATCCTCTGTCACCCCCCCTCCTCCTCTGTGTCACCCCCCCATCCTCTGTCACCCCCCTCCTCCTCTGTGTCCCCCTCCCATCCTCTGTCACCCCCCATCCTCTGTGTCACCCCCCCATCCTCTGTGTCACCCCCTCCTCCTCTGTGTCACCCCCCCTCCTCCTCTGTGTCACCCCATCCTCTGTCACCCCCCTCCTCCTCTGTGTCACCCCCCATCCTCTGTCACCCCCCCTCCTCCTCTGTGTCACCCCCCATCCTCTGTCACCCCCCCTCCTCGTCTGTGTCACCCCCCCTCCTCCTCTGTGTCACCCCCCCATCCTCTGTCACCCCCCCTCCTCCTCTGTGTCACCCCCCATCCTCTGTCACCCCCCCATCCTTTGTGTCACCCCCCATCCTCTGTCACCCCCCTCCTCCTCTGTGTCACCCCCTCCTCCTCTGTGTCCCCCATCCTCTGTCACCCCCCCCTCCTCCTCTGTGTCACCCCCCATCCTCTGTCACCCCCCTCCTCCTCTGTGTCAACCCCCATCCTCTGTCACCCCCCCTCCTCCTCTGTGTCACCCCCCCTCCTCCTCTGTGTCAACCCCCATCCTCTGTCACCCCCCTCCTCCTCTGTGTCCCCCTCCCATCCTCTGTCACCCCCCATCCTCTGTGTCACCCCCCCCATCCTCTGTCACCCCCTCCTCCTCTGTGTCACCCCCCTCCTCCTTTGTGTCCCCCCATCCTCTGTGTACCCCACCTCCTCCTCTGTGTCACCCCCCCATCCTCTGTCACCCCCTATCCTCCTCTGTGTCACCCCCCATCCTCTGTCACCCCCCTCCTCCTCTGTGTCCCCCCCATCCTCTGTCACCCCCCCTCCTCCTCTGTGTCACCCCCCCCATCCTCTGTCACCCCCTCCTCCTCTGTGTCCCCCTCCCATCCTCTGTCACCCCCCATCCTCTGTGTCATCCCCCATCCTCTGTGTCACCCCCTCCTCTGTGTCACCCCCCCTCCTCCTCTGTGTCACCCCATCCTCTGTCACCCCCCATCCTCTGTGTCACCCCCCCATCCTCTGTCACCCCCCTCCTCCTCTGTGTCACCCCCTCCTCCTTTGTGTCCCCCCATCCTCTGTGTACCCCACCTCCTCCTCTGTGTCACCCCCCCATCCTCTGTCACCCCCTATCCTCCTCTGTGTCACCCCCCATCCTCTGTCACCCCCCTCCTCCTCTGTGTCCCCCCATCCTCTGTCACCCCCCCTCCTCCTCTGTGTCACCCCCCCATCCTCTGTCACCCCCTCCTCCTCTGTGTCCCCCTCCCATCCTCTGTCACCCCCCATCCTTTGTGTCACCCCCCATCCTCTGTGTCACCCCCTCCTCCTCTGTGTCACCCCCCCTCCTCCTCTGTGTCACCCCATCCTCTGTTACCCCCCTCCTCCTCTGTGTCACCCCCCATCCTCTGTCACCCCCCCTCCTCCTCTGTGTCACCCCCCATCCTCTGTCACCCCCCCCTCCTCCTCTGTGTCACCCCCCCTCCTCCTCTGTGTCACCCCCCCATCCTCTGTCACCCCCCTCCTCCTCTGTGTCACCCCCCATCCTCTGTCACCCCCCCCATCCTCTGTGTCACCCCCCCATCCTCTGTCACCCCCCTCCTCCTCTGTGTCACCCCCCTCCTCCTTTGTGTCCCCCCATCCTCTGTCACCCCCCCTCCTCCTCTGTGTCACCCCCCCATCCTCTGTCACCCCCCTCCTCCTCTGTGTCACCCCCCATCCTCTGTCACCCCCCATCCTCTGTGTCACCCCCCCATCCTCTGTCACCCCCCTCCTCCTCTGTGTCACCCCCTCCTCCTTTGTGTACCCCACCTCCTCCTCTGTGTCACCCCCCATCCTCTGTCACCCCTATCCTCCTCTGTGTCACCCCCCATCCTCTGTCACCCCCCTCTTCCTCTGTGTCCCCCTCCCATCCTCTGTCACCCCCCATCCTCTGTGTCACCCCCCCATCCTCTGTCACCCCCTCCTCCTCTGTGTCACCCCCTCCTCCTTTGTGTCCCCCCATCCTCTGTGTACCCCACCTCCTCCTCTGTGTCACCCCCCCCATCCTCTGTCACCCCCTATCCTCTGTGTCACCCCCCATCCTCTGTCACCCCCCTCCTCCTCTGTGTCCCCCCCATCCTCTGTCACCCCCCCCTCCTCCTCTGTGTCACTCCCCCCCATCCTCTGTCACCCCCCTCCTCCTCTGTGTCACCCCCCATCCTCTGTCACCCCCCCTCCTCCTCTGTGTCACCCCCCCCATCCTCTGTCACCCCCTCCTCCTCTGTGTCACCCCCCATCCTCTGTCACCCCCCCTCCTCCTCTGTGTCACCCCCCCATCCTCTGTCACCCCCCTCCTCCTCTGTGTCACTCCCCCCCATCCTCTGTCACCCCCCTCCTCCTCTGTGTCACCCCCCATCCTCTGTCACCCCCCCTCCTCCTCTGTGTCACCCCCCATCCTCTGTCACCCCCCTCCTCCTCTGTGTCACTCCCCCCCATCCTCTGTCACCCCCCTCCTCCTCTGTGTCACCCCCCATCCTCTGTCACCCCCCCTCCTCCTCTGTGTCACCCCCCCATCCTCTGTCACCCCCCTCCTCCTCTGTGTCCCCCTCCCATCCTCTGTCACCCCCCATCCTCTGTGTCACCCCCCCATCCTCTGTGTCACCCCCTCCTCCTCTGTGTCACCCCCCCTCCTCCTCTGTGTCACCCCATCCTCTGTCACCCCCCTCCTCCTCTGTGTCACCCCCCATCCTCTGTCACCCCCCCTCCTCCTCTGTGTCACCCCCCATCCTCTGTCACCCCCCCTCCTCGTCTGTGTCACCCCCCCTCCTCCTCTGTGTCACCCCCCATCCTCTGTCACCCCCCTCCTCCTCTGTGTCACCCCCATCCTCTGTCACCCCCCCCATCCTCTGTGTCACCCCCCATCCTCTGTCACCCCCCTCCTCCTCTGTGTCACCCCCTCCTCCTCTGTGTCCCCCATCCTCTGTCACCCCCCCTCCTCCTCTGTGTCACCCCCCATCCTCTGTCACCCCCCTCCTCCTCTGTGTCAACCCCCATCCTCTGTCACCCCCCCTCCTCCTCTGTGTCACCCCCCCTCCTCCTCTGTGTCAACCCCCATCCTCTGTCACCCCCCTCCTCCTCTGTGTCCCCCTCCCATCCTCTGTCACCCCCCATCCTCTGTGTCACCCCCCCATCCTCTGTCACCCCCTCCTCCTCTGTGTCACCCCCTCCTCCTTTGTGTCCCCCCATCCTCTGTGTACCCCACCTCCTCCTCTGTGTCACCCCCCCATCCTCTGTCACCCCCTATCCTCCTCTGTGTCACCCCCCATCCTCTGTCACCCTCTCCTCCTCTGTGTCCCCCCCATCCTCTGTCACCCCCCCCTCCTCCTCTGTGTCACCCCCCCATCCTCTGTCACCCCCTCCTCCTCTGTGTCCCCCTCCCATCCTCTGTCACCCCCCATCCTCTGTGTCATCCCCCATCCTCTGTGTCACCCCCCTCCTCTGTGTCACCCCCCCTCCTCCTCTGTGTCACCCCATCCTCTGTCACCCCCCATCCTCTGTGTCACCCCCCCATCCTCTGTCACCCCCCTCCTCCTCTGTGTCACCCCCTCCTCCTTTGTGTCCCCCCATCCTCTGTGTACCCCACCTCCTCCTCTGTGTCACCCCCCCATCCTCTGTCACCCCCTATCCTCCTCTGTGTCACCCCCCATCCTCTGTCACCCCCCTCCTCCTCTGTGTCCCCCCATCCTCTGTCACCCCCCCTCCTCCTCTGTGTCACCCCCCCATCCTCTGTCACCCCCTCCTCCTCTGTGTCCCCCTCCCATCCTCTGTCACCCCCCATCCTTTGTGTCACCCCCCATCCTCTGTGTCACCCCCTCCTCCTCTGTGTCACCCCCCCTCCTCCTCTGTGTCACCCCATCCTCTGTCACCCCCTCCTCCTCTGTGTCACCCCCTCCTCCTCTGTGTCACCCCCCATCCTCTGTCACCCCCCCTCCTCCTCTGTGTCACCCCCCATCCTCTGTCACCCCCCCTCCTCCTCTGTGTCACCCCCCCTCCTCCTCTGTGTCACCCCCCCATCCTCTGTCACCCCCCTCCTCCTCTGTGTCACCCCCCATCCTCTGTCACCCCCCCATCCTCTGTGTCACCCCCCCCATCCTCTGTCACCCCCCTCCTCCTCTGTGTCACCCCCTCCTCCTTTGTGTCTCCCCATCCTCTGTCACCCCCCCTCCTCCTCTGTGTCACCCCCCCATCCTCTGTCACCCCCCTCCTCCTCTGTGTCACCCCCCATCCTCTGTCACCCCCCATCCTCTGTGTCACCCCCCCATCCTCTGTCACCCCCCTCCTCCTCTGTGTCACCCCCTCCTCCTTTGTGTACCCCACCTCCTCCTCTGTGTCACCCCCCCATCCTCTGTCACCCCTATCCTCCTCTGTGTCACCCCCCATCCTCTGTCACCCCCCTCCTCCTCTGTGTCCCCCCCATCCTCTGTCACCCCCCTCCTCCTCTGTGTCACCCCCCCATCCTCTGTCACCCCCCTCCTCCTCTGTGTCCCCCTCCCATCCTCTGTCACCCCCCATCCTCTGTGTCACCCCCCCATCCTCTGTCACCCCCCTCCTCCTCTGTGTCACCCCCTCCTCCTTTGTGTCCCCCATCCTCTGTGTACCCCACCTCCTCCTCTGTGTCACCCCCCCATCCTCTGTCACCCCCTATCCTCCTCTGTGTCACCCCCCATCCTCTGTCACCCCCTCCTCCTCTGTGTCCCCCCCCATCCTCTGTCACCCCCCTCCTCCTCTGTGTCACCCCCCCATCCTCTGTCACCCCCCTCCTCCTCTGTGTCCCCCTCCCATCCTCTGTCACCCCCCATCCTCTGTGTCACCCCCCCATCCTCTGTGTCACCCCCTCCTCCTCTGTGTCACCCCCCCTCCTCCTCTGTGTCACCCCATCCTCTGTCACCCCCCTCCTCCTCTGTGTCCCCCTCCCATCCTCTGTCACCCCCCATCCTCTGTGTCACCCCCCCATCCTCTGTCACCCCCCTCCTCCTCTGTGTCACCCCCTCCTCCTTTGTGTCTCCCCATCCTCTGTCACCCCCCCTCCTCCTCTGTGTCACCCCCCCATCCTCTGTCACCCCCCTCCTCCTCTGTGTCCCCCTCCCATCCTCTGTCACCCCCCATCCTCTGTGTCACCCCCCCATCCTCTGTCACCCCCCCTCCTCCTCTGTGTCACCCCCTCCTCCTTTGTGTCCCCCCATCCTCTGTGTACCCCACCTCCTCCTCTGTGTCACCCCCCCCATCCTCTGTCACCCCCTATCCTCCTCTGTGTCACCCCCCATCCTCTGTCACCCCCCTCCTCCTCTGTGTCCCCCCCATCCTCTGTCACCCCCCCTCCTCCTCTGTGTCACCCCCCCATCCTCTGTCACCCCCTCCTCCTCTGTGTCCCCCTCCCATCCTCTGTCACCCCCCATCCTCTGTGTCACCCCCCCATCCTCTGTGTCACCCCCTCCTCCTCTGTGTCACCCCCCCTCCTCCTCTGTGTCACCCCATCCTCTGTCACCCCCCTCCTCCTCTGTGTCACCCCCCATCCTCTGTCACCCCCCCTCCTCCTCTGTGTCACCCCCCATCCTCTGTCACCCCCCCTCCTCCTCTGTGTCACCCCCCCTCCTCCTCTGTGTCACCCCCCATCCTCTGTCACCCCCCTCCTCCTCTGTGTCACCCCCCATCCTCTGTCACCCCCCCCATCCTCTGTGTCACCCCCTCCTCCTCTGTGTCCCCCATCCTCTGTCACCCCCCCTCCTCCTCTGTGTCACCCCCCCATCCTCTGTCACCCCCCTCCTCCTCTGTGTCACCCCCCATCCTCTGTCACCCCCCCCTCCTCCTCTGTGTCACCCCCCCTCCTCCTCTGTGTCACCCCCCCATCCTCTGTCACCCCCCCCCCTCCTCCTCTGTGTCACCCCCCATCCTCTGTCACCCCCCTCCTCCTCTGTGTCACCCCCTCCTCCTCTGTGTCACCCCCATCCTCTGTCACCCCCTCCTGTGTCACCCCCCCCCATCCTCTGTGTCACCCCCCCTCCTCCTCTGTGTCACCCCCCCTCCTCCTCTGTGTCACCCCCCTCCTCCTCTGTGTCACCCCCCCCATCCTCTGTCACCCCCCCTCCTCCTCTGTGTCACCCCCTCCTCCTCTGTGTCCCCCCATCCTCTGTCACCCCCCTCCTCCTCTGTGTCACCCCCCCATCCTCTGTCACCCCCCCTCCTCCTCTGTGTCACCCCCTCCTCCTCTGTGTCACCCCCCATCCTCTGTCACCCCCCCTCCTCCTCTGTGTCACCCCCATCCTCTGTCACCCCCCTCCTCCTCTGTGTCCCCCCCCATCCTCTGTCACCCCCCTCCTCCTCTGTGTCACCCCCCCCATCCTCTGTCACCCCCCCATCCTCTGTCACCCCCCTCCTTCTCTGTCACCCCCCATCCTCTGTGTCACCCCCCCATCCTCTGTGTCACCCCACATCCTCTGTGTCACCCCCCCATCCTCCTCTGTGTCCCCCCCATCCTCTGTCACCCCCCCTCCTCCTCTGTGTCACCCCCCATCCTCTGTCACCCCCCTCCTCCTCTGTGTCACCCCCCCATCCTCTGTCACCCCCCCCTCCTCCTCTGTGTCACCCCCCATCCTCTGTGTCACCCCCCCATCCTCTGTCACCCCCCCTCCTCCTCTGTGTCACCCCCCATCCTCTGTGTCACTCCCCCCCATCCTCTGTGTCACTCCCCCTCCTCCTCTGTGTCACCCCCCATCCTCTGTGTCACCCCCCATCCTCTGTGTCACCCCCCATCCTCTGTCACCCTCCCCCATCCTCTGTGTCACCCTCCCCCATCCTCTGTGTCACCCCCCTCCTCCTCTGTGTCACCCCCCTCCTCCTCTGTGTCACCCCCCCTCCTCCTCTGTGTCACCCCCCTCCTCCTCTGTGTCACCCCCCATCCTCTGTGTCACCCCCCCATCCTCTGTGTCACCCCCCTATCCTCTGTGTCACCCCCCATCCTCTGTGTCACCCCCCCTCCTCCTCTGTGTCACCCCCCCTTCCTCTGTGTCACCCCCCCTTCCTCTGTGTCACCCCCCCTCCTCTGTGTCACCCCCCTCCTCTGTGTCACCCCCCCCCCTCCTCTGTGTCACCCCCCTCCTCTGTGTAAGCCCCCCTTTCCCTCTGTCTCTCTCTCTCACTCTCTTTCTCTCAGCCTCTCGCTCACCCCCTCTCTCGCACCCACCACTCTTTCTCGAATCCCCCCTCTCTCACCCCCACTCTCTCATCCCCACCTCGCTCACCCCACCCCCACTCTCTCTCTCATCCCCACCCCTCTCACCCCCACCATCTCACCCACCCTCTCTCTCTCTCATCCCCTCACCGCCGCCTCTCTCTCCTGCCTCCTCCCCCCTTTCTTTCACCCTCTCACCTCCTCCTCTCTCACCCCCCCTCACCGCCGCCTCTCTCTCACCTCCTCCTCTTACCTTCCCCTTTCTCACCTCCCTCCCCCCACCTCTTTTCCTCCTCAGGGGGTGGGGGCCCAATGAGGATGGCTGTATGGGGCCCCAATAATTGCAAACAGCAGCCCTTTGAGTGAGCGCATGTCCCGGATCCTGTGTCTTGCCGACACTTCTCCCCAAGGCTCCCCACCAATGGAAGGAAGGAAAACAGCACTACAGTAGAGGAGCTCCACCCCCAAACTCCAGCTCCCGCACTTCCTGGCTTTAAGCGGCTCTCGGTAAGGCAGTCTAATGGGGGTCTGATCTAATCGAGGGGGGACCGATATAAGGGAGGGGAGTCTGTGGGGAGGGAGGTGGACAGTGTCAGTAGGGCAGTAGGGCAGTGGATGGTACCAGTAGTTACCATCCACGCTAACCGTGACACATTATTGCTCTCCTCCAGGTCTTTAAAATCCTTTAGTGTATACCACAAAAAATTTGCCATGCACCGCTTAAGTGTTCGGGTTTGGCTTGAGGAAAAGGTGGCAACCCTACCTGCGTTCCCGGGGCTCACCATCACATAGCCCTACCTCTTGGCCCGGCGCCTTTGATAGACAGAACGCCGGTCCAATGCGGGACATGTGACGTCATCAAAGGCGCCGGGCCAAGAGGTGGGGCTATGTGACGGTGAGCCCCGGGAACGCAGGACATTAAAATGAAAGCTATTACAGCTCTCTGCTTGTACGCACAGCGCGCCTCTTCCTCTCCTCACTTCCCCTGGCTGGGGGACCGTGCGGGCGGTGCTCGCCCCCCACTCTGAGGCAGCCCCATGCTCGCCAATAGCCATTTGAGGGCTGCAGTATGCATTCCCCATCCTCCCCGGTAGTTCCGCCACTGGCTCGCCTCTTCCACTGCACAGGTGAGGCTACATTTTGCACGGGTCATGCTGCATTGTGCACAGGTGAGGCTGCATTGGGCACGGGTGAGGCTGCATTGGGCACAGGTGAGGCTGCATTGGGCACGGGTCATGCTGCATTGGGCACGGGTGAGGCTGTATTGGGCACGGGTCATGCTGCATTGGGCACAGGTGAGGCTGTATTGGGCACGGGTCATGCTGCATTGGGCACGGGTCATGCTGCATTGGGCACGGGTCATGCTGCATTGGGCACGGGTCACGCTGCATTGGGCACAGGTGAGGCTGCATTGGGCACGGGTGAGGCTGCATTGGGCACGGGTGAGGCTGCATTGGGCACGGGTGAGGCTGCATTGGGCACGGGTGAGGCTGCATTGGGCACAGGTGAGGCTGTATTGGGCATGGGCAGGCTACGCTGCGTTGGGCACAGGCCACGCTGCGTTGGGCACAGGCCACACTGCATTGGGCACAGGTGAGGCTGCATTGGGCACTGGACATGCTGCATTGGGCACAGGCCACACTGCATTGGGCACAGGTGACGCTGCATTGGGCACTGGACACGCTGCATTGGGCACAGGCCACACTGCATTGGGCACAGGTGAGGCAGTATTGGGCACGGGCAGACCACGCTGCATTGGGCACAGGTGAGGATTATTGAAGCGCTAACACCAGGTGTTTGAAGTATCTTTATCTGTTGATTAAACTTTCTGGAATACATATATTGCTATTGTGGTGTAGGATCTGGGTTCTTTCTTTCTTTCTTTCTTTCACGCCCTTTAAACCACGACCACTATTTAATTTAAGTCCGACATTTTTTTGTGGGGGGGGCCCATACAACATTTTGCTATGGGGCCCTGTGATTTCTAGTTACGCCCCTGCATCCAGTATACATACAATTAAAGTGGTTGTAAAGTTATAAAGAGGTTTATACTTACCGGTACCTGCTCAGTTCAATGGTATGTTGGGTACGGACCAACCCAATTTTAATACACGCAGGGCCGGACTGGCCTACCGGGATACCGGGACATTTCCCGGTGGGCTGCCTGCCCTGGGGCTGCTTTGGGCTAAGCTGTGGCTGCAGTGCAGCGCAGCGCTCCCCTACAGGTGTGTGCAGACTGGTTGTTCAGGAGTCGATCTACTGATCAACGCCACCAGATATAGCCAGCAGCGCTGATCAGTGTATTCTGACAGGGGGAAAGTCATCCTGCTGTCAGAAAACAAAGGCTCAGGGGGAGGTTTCCCTTATCCGCCTTGAGTGTGTGGATGGGGGAATCTAGTCATTTTTATTTTTTTCGTTCAACCCACTGGGGTTAATGTACACACACGACCAGTTTTCTCAGCAAGAAAACTGCTGGGAGAGCTTTTTGCAGAGAAAACCATTTGTGTGTATGGTTTCTCGACAGGAAAACTGCCGGGAATCTCGACGAGAAAAATAGAGAACCTGCTCTCTATTTTTCTCGTCGGGATTCTCGGCAGAGTTTTCCTGCCGAGAAAACCGTTCGTGAGTATGCTTACCTGTCCCAGGTAAGCCCGCGTATGTTCGATGAGACTTTGACGCATGCGCGGTAGCATACAAGGGTAGTGTAGGGTGTAGCAAGATGGCGGCGACGGCATCGAATGTGACGAGCACCGGCTCGTCGTAGTCGATGACATCACCGCGTTCTTGCCATTTAAAAGAACGGCGGTTCTTTTGAATGGGTGTGTGTGTACACTCGTCGAGCAAGGCAAGCTTGACAGGAATCCCGTCGAGAAAACCAACGTTTTGACACAATATCAGCGGCACCTACTGTAACTGCGCATGCTCCAACTACAGCTGACTGAACAGATGTTCAGTCTCGGAGATTTCCGTGATCTCGGACTGCGCATGCGCAGTCCAACCCGGGCACTATCTGATAGGGGACCCAGAATGATAGGACACCGGCAGCATGGATCGAGAGAAAGTTTTCCAGCAGGTTGTTCGATTGATAGATCAACTTGTGTACAACCAGTCTGCCCATACATGGATCAAAATGTGGCTGGTTAGCATTATAAGGAAGGCTTGTGTTGGGGTTGGGCTTACAGTGGTGTTATGCCCTGTACACACGAGGCGGAATTTCCGTCTGAAAAAAGTTGGATGGTTTTTCCGACGGAATTCTGCTTAAGCTTGGCTTGCATACACACGGTCATACAAAAGTTCTCTGAACTTTCGAGCGTTAAGAACGCGGTGACGTACAATACTACGACGAGGCGAGAAAAAGAAGTTCAATGCTTCCAAACATGCCTGTTTTTTTTCCCGTCGGAATTGCATACAGACGAATGAATTTTCCGATAGGAAAAATTGAGAACCTGCTCTCAAACTTTTGCTGGCGGAAATTCCGACAGCAAAAGTCTGATGGAGCATAAACACGGTCGGAATTTCCGATGAAAAGCTCACATCAGACTTTTGCTGGCGGAAATTCCGCTTGTGTGTAAGGGGCATTAGTGTTTGTATTAAAGGATAGTGTCAGGGTTACTAAGAGGGATAAGTGAGGAACCCCCCTTAGGGTAAGCCATTGCACTAAGCCAGTGCTAATGCTGAAAGATAATGGGGTTGATTTACTAAAACTGGAGCACACAAAATCTGGTGCAGCTGTGCATAGTAACCAATCAGCTTCTAACTTCAATTTCTTCAATTAGGCTTTGACAATGAGTCTACATTCACATTGGAAGACGGGTTCAAAATCATACGAGTTCAGGTAAACTCGCACAATTTAAACCCGCATTTCATTGGGAGTTCGGGGCCGATTTGAAAGACATATGTGCGGGTTCATGCACAGATGTATATTGAAATCGTCCCCGAGGTCGCCAAAAGTAGTGCACCGATTCGGACGGTGCCGTTGCCGGCAATAGGCTGTGATTCGGCATGCGATTTGATATGTCAAATCGCATTTCAAATCGGCCCGATGTTAACAGGGGCTAAAGAAGCTGATTGGTTTCTATGCACAGCTGCACCAGATTCTGTGTGAACCCGTTTTAGTAAATCAAGTCCATTATCTTTTTCACATTAGCACTGGCTCAGCGCAATGGCCTACCCTAAGGGGGGTTCATCATCGATTTCAGCTTCTGAAATGTCCAAAAATAGTTTGCTCCAAAAAATGCATTTGATATATATATTAGTAAATGTGGCACATGCAGCACCATAGAAAACCATGCCATTTCTTCAAAACCAAATTTCTGTCTATGGACAACCGACATGCTGAAACCAAACTATGTGCTATGAATGTGCAGAGGTGTTTTGTGGTGTCTACAACTTTTTCCATGCCGTTTGTTCTATATTGTACATATCCAAGCCCTTTGTCTGCATATGTGCTCATTATGCCTTCTTAGGAGCTTAATGACTTACACGTGGAGGCCCTTCTGATAATCGCTAACTGCCTTGAGGACGCAGACACTGTGCAGCTTCTCCAGCAGTCAGGAGGACTCAAGAAGATTCTGACCTTTGCAGAGACATCCCCACTGGCTGACATACAGAGGAATGCCGCCAAGGCCATCGCCAAGTCAGCTCACAATGGTGTGTGACATTCAGTGCGAAAATTACATTTAGAATAATTATGAATAACATATGTGAATGGTCACAGCTCAGAACGATTTCTCTGATGGTTTCCACTGGATAATGTCAGTCGTTTGACAGTTTGTCTTTTCTTTACATCAGACAATGGCACAAATTCATTTGAGCTGATTGGCCTATAGATTAGAGGCCAGAATCATTTCCATGCATTAATAAATTAAGCTTGCATGTCATGGAGCTAAGAATTAAATGTGTATATATATATATATATAGATATATATATATATATCTATATAGATATATATATCTATATAGATATATACACATTTAATTCTTAGCAGGTGTTTAAAACCTTAACATTGAAATGATTATTTACAATAAAATGATTTATATCTATATATATATATATATATATACACACAGGTATGTATGTATATATATATAGATATATATATATATATATATATAGATATATATATAGATATAATTCATTTTATTGTAAATAATCATTTCAATGTTTAGGGTTTAAACACCTTGTTTCCATAAGCGTGCGCACAGGGTGTGCCGGATGTGCCAGGCACACCCTAATCACCCCATGCGGATTAGTGTTATTGCTCTGTGTAGCAACAGGAACATGGGAAAGAGCTCCCTTTTACCGGCTCTGCCATAAGAAAAGTGTTTATGCTCTTCTCTTTCACTGTGCCAGCAGGAAGATCAATGTGGCGGGGTCATATATATGTAGATACATACACATGCATGTGTGTTTGAGCTTAAGGGTGCACACCCTAATGCATTAGGCTGCGCACACCTATGATTTTTTCTATGTATAAATTTGAAATTATTATGTGCATGGGAGTATCCTTGACCCCTAGATATACAGGCTCTGCTTTTTGCTCAGTAGTATTGAGAATTAGTGCCTATACCTAGGTTTCCAACACCAACACATACCCAGCAGCTCAGCAGTAATTATGCACAGAGCAACTATATTTAATCACTGGATATGCTTTGCACTGTTATGACGATTGTGCCTAGCTGCTCCTCATTACACTGCAAAACTTTGAGTTTGCTGGGTCATTGAAAACAATGCACTCCCTGTGTGGCTGGTGTCTTATCCCAACTAGCAGGAAGCAAAAAGGTAGCACTGATCTATTAATGCTCCCTCTATTGGCTATTCTGCAAATCTCTACATTCAAAAAGTATGTGTGGGCAATATAAAAATATATACACATTTCTCATGTTTTGTCTGTAGGGGGTAAATGCAGAAAAATACCAAACGATCTGCCAGAAAAAAATAAGTGTGCTTCTAGGCTCCTGTAGTGGGCTGACAATGTTGCCTTTAATTCATTGAAATGCAAGCAGTGTTGTCAGCCCTGATGGACTACAGAACATTTTCCCCTTGTGTTATGGAGATGAAGAAAAATTTATTTTTTGTCATTCATACAGTACAGGACGTGGCTTAATCATGGTTCACTGGGTTATATTTTTAGCAGGATATAACCTGTCTATGACTAAGCCTGTCTCCTGTACTTTCCTCCAAGAAACAGATTTTACAGGCAAGTCAAAAAAAAATTTCTCTTACCATCCATGGACTGACACGGTGTCTCTTTACACTTTACACGTGGGTTATGTCCCTGCTTGCAGGAGAAGACCTAGGCAGAATGTGAAATGTTATACATACATTCTAAAAGCCAGAGCTGAACAGCCCCACCCAGGGGGCGGTCCCTCCGGACACAACCCTCCCACTACAGTCAGCAGACTTCAGTTTTTTTCTGCCTAGCAGAAGGAGAAGAAGTGGCTCTCTCAGGAGCCAGTCTCCTGACCTATTTTTATTCCTTTTCTGGAATTCTTTTTTATTTTATTTTTGAGAATTTTCTATCAACTGTCGGCTGGGCAACAGGTTGGGTACAAGATATCCTCGTAGTCTTCCCTGTCCGACCATCGAGCGTGCTGATCCTCGCCTTCTGTGCGTGAGACTCAGTTCACGACAGGCCCCATGACTCCAGGGGTGGCCGGGTTTGCTTTCATGCTCCCACGGTCCTCTCAAGACTGAACAGTTCCTGACTGACTGTATCTTTCGCGGTGGACCGGGCCGACAGCTACTCAGTACTGCACTGTGATAGTCCTGTCAGAAACACACCAGTGGGTCCCTCAGGGGACGGGTAAGTAGTCTCTCCTGCCTGCAGGTGAGTACAAAAGGCTGTGTGTTTCTCTGTGGGGGATTTTCCCTGTCTCCCCCTGTATTTCATTGTCACTCTCTCACCATTGCTGGTGCTGTGCTGTGTGGGGTGCCTGGGAGTCACACTGTTCTTGGAGGGGCTAATGCTGGTCTGCAGATATGCTTGGGGCCTTTTTTTGTGTGTTTTGGGGCCTGAGCGCCGAGTGGCGCTGTGTGTGTGCTGTTGTTTTCACTTTTGCTGAGTCATGGCGGCCATCTTGCCGCGGATCGCCTCAGTGAAGTGCGGCGGCCATTTTCTTGTAGCCCGCGCGCACTTCAGCACTAGTTTCGGCCTCTAGTGCTGCTGTAACAGCGCGAATCTCCTCACAATCTCCTCACAGCTCACCAGCGCTGACACAGCGCGGTACAGACAGCGGAACTGAGCGATCCCTAGTCCGGTTTGGTGAGTCCCCTGGGCGCCCCCTCCTCAGTCAGCACAGCCTGTGGGTGGACTTTTTATCTGAGGAGTCTCAGAGGGGGGCAATATGGAGTCTCTGTCGCCAGCTTCCCCTAAATGTCAGTGGACAACAGGCAGTGCTTCAGCACCTGCGGTCCCTAGGGACCAGTTGTGGGCAGTCCTGGAATCATTTCTGACCAGGATGGGAGCTGTGTGCAAGCGCAAGGGAGCAAAAAAGCGCCCTCTCCCCACTTTACTTCATGAGGGCAGTGCGCTGATTCAGATATGGGCCTAGCCACTACCGCTTAGGACCCTAGTTCTGAATGTATTGGATGGTTTTGAACAGGACATTCCTTATGAGGAAAACTCCAGTTCTGAGTCAGTAAATGACAGGGCGCTTGTTAGTGTACTCATGACTGCGGTGAGGGACACTCTCAAGCTAAAATGCTGCGGATGCAGAACCTCAGGCGGATACAGTCTCCTTTGGTTCTTTTAAGGCCAGGCCTTCTAAAGAGGTTTTTCCATATGTACTTTCTTTGACCAGCTCATTGATAAGGTCTGGGAAAAGCCGCAGAAGAATTTTTTTTTTATGGTCCCGCGGCGTTTGTCTATCAGATACCCCTTGAAGGTGCCCTACTTAAAAAGTGGGCTTCTCCCCCAGGGTCGACCCTCCAGTCACCCGGTTGAACAAGGCCATCACTCTCCCGATGGAGGGGACTCCTGCATTTGAGGACCCCACTGACAGGAGTTCAGAAGTGGTGAGCAGAGCCATGTTTGCTTTGTTGGGATCCGCCCTACGGCCTGTGGTAGCGGCGACCCTTGTGTCTTAAACACTTACAGGTTGGGCAAAAATGTTGCACCTAGCTGTAAAGGAGCATAATCTTCCTCCAGACACAGTTGCTTTGGCCCACCAACTGGTTCAGGGCCTGGTTTATGTGTGCGACGCCACGTTGGACGCGGCCCCTTTAATATCCAGGGCCTCTGTCTCGGCAGTGGTATTGCGTCGTCTTATCTGGTTGCAGTGCTGGTCTGCTGACCTAGCCTTAGGAAGCTCCTGACGGATTTAAAGGTGGTAGACCTTTCGGTGCTGCTCTGGATGACATCGTCATGGATGTCATGGGAGGTAAAAGCACTCTTCTTCCTTAGACTAGCAAGGGTGAGGAGGCCCACAGCAAACAGGGGCCTTCCTTTCCAGCAAAACGGGTTTTTTTCGTCAGTCAGAGTCCACGGGTAGGCCCTCTCAGACTGACAGCAGTGCGGCTGGTGGGCACAAGTGCCCCTGGGTGCGTAAGCCGAACAAGCGGCTCCCAAGCCCGCCTCCGCGTGAAGTCTTGCCTCCGCCCGACTCTGGGGTGGGGGGACGACTTTGCAGGTCACGATTCGGTGGTCCTCCCGAAACTTTGACTGGTGGGTGTGCGAGGTGGTCACCTCAGGATACAGGATAGTATTCCGATCCTGGCCCCCAGACAGATTCTTTCCCTCAAATCTTCCTCTCCTTCCTACCTGTCGGGCAGCCCTCTTGGGGGCTGTACAGGATTTGATCAGGTCCGGAGTGATTGTGCCGGTTCCATCACAGGAGAGTTTTCAGGGATTCTACTCGAATCTGTTTGTCGTCTCAAAAATAGGACGTGGTTCGACCTATCCTGGACCTCAAGGCCCTGAATGCCTTCGAGAAGGTGCAGAAAATCCGCATGGAATCCATTCGCACGGTGATCGCTACACTCCACCAAAGGGATTTTCTTCTGGCGTCCTTGGACTTCAAGGACGCCTACTTGCATGTTCCGATCTGCGCAAGTCACCAGAAGTTTCTGCGCTTTGCGATCAGCGAAGTCCACTATCGATTGTGGCTCTTCCTTTCGGCCTAGCCTCGGCACCAAGGGTGTGCACCAAGGTGCTTGCTCCGGTTCTAGCCTTCTGTTACAGCGAGGTATTGCTGTCGTGGGCTATCTGGACGATCTTCTGCTAAGAGCAGAAAGTGGATCAGACTTAGAGGAAAGGTGACTATCGTCAATTAGACCCTCAGGGACTCGAGTGGTTCCTGAACATTCAGGAGTCAGTCCTGGTCCCGACTCAGTGTCTGGAGTATCTAGTTCTGATTCTGGACTCCTTGGAGGCAAAGGTATCCTACCTCAGGATAAGTTGCTGACACTTCAGTCTGCGGTGCGTGTGCTGACATCCCAAAAATGGTTGTCAATCCGTTTTTTTGCATGAGAGTCCCGAGACTCGTGGTGGCCTCCTTCGCGGCCGTTCCGTATGCCCAATCACACACCAGGGCATTGCAGAAGGAGATCTTGTCCACCTGGGACAAATCCCCGTTGTCCTTGGATCTTCAGATCCAGGCGATTCACCTGGTCAGGGCGCCCCTGACATGGTGGTTGGGATCCTCGGCTCTTCGGTCCGGAAAGTCGTTCCCTTCCCATCCAATGGACGGTACTCACGACGGACACCAGCCAGCCTGGAGTCTGGGGAGTCCTGTCGGCTCAGGCCTTGGACTCCGGACGAGCCCGTTTTACCAATCACTGTTCTGGAAATACGGGCCATCGGACTGTGTCTCTCCTCAGGTCGGAGAGAGTACGGGGTCGCTCCATCAGGAGCCAGTCGGACACCGCCACGGCGGTGCCGTATGTAAACCATCAAGGGGGAACTCGGAGCTCAGCTGCGGCTTCCGAGGTAGTCCGTATCCTGAAGTGAGCCGGAAAAAACGTAGTTCTGTAGGCCATTTTACATTCTGGGCATAGACAATGGGCAGGCGGACTATCTGAGTCGCCAATCGCCAGACACCGGACCAAGAAGAGTGGTCCTTAAATATTTCAACTCCTTTACCGACGGTGGGGCAAGCCGGATGTGGACCTGATGGCCTCTCGACTCAATCGCAAGGGTCGAGGTTGTGGCCAGATCCAGGGATCCTTGGGCGATGCCTCGGATGCGTTGGTGGCCCCATAGGGTCCTTATCGCCTGATATAAACTCCGGCGATCCTAATTGTTCCGGATTGGCCTCAGCATCACTGGTACGCTGATCTGGTACGTCTCGTCGCGGACGTTCCCTGGCGGTTGCCGATGAGGGAGGACCTTCAGTCTCAAGGTCCTATGTTTCATCCGGCTTACAGTCTCTGGCTTTAAAGGCAGGGCTGTTAAAAGCCAGGTGTTGAGGGACCGAGGTCTCTCGGACTCGGTCATTTTGACCATGTTAAGGACACGGAAGTCTTCCTCCAGGCAGATCTATCACCGTGCCTGGAAAGCTTATATCGCCATGTGCGAAGCGCTGGACTGGCGTCCTCGGACGTATTCCGTCCCCAGAATCCTGCGTCCTCTGCAGTGTGGAGTGACCCAAAAGCTTGCTTTGAGTACCATCAAGGATCAGATTTCGGCCTTGGCCGTCTTCTTTCAGCGACCTCTAGCGGGTCATTTTCTTGGTTAGCACCTTGTGTTGGGAGTTCGCCATGTGCTCCCTCCTGTCAAGCCTCCTCTCCCACCGTGGGATCTGAATTTGGTGCTCTCGGTCCTCCAGGAACCTCCTTTTGGGAATATCCGGGATATTCCCCTCTTGTCTTGTCTCAGAAGGTGGCCTTTTTAGTGGCAATCACTTCTGTTTGACGAGTGTCTGAGTTGGCGGCTTTGTCATGCAAGTCGCCATATTTAGTCATCCATAAGGATAAGGCGGTGTTGCATCCGCGACCTTCCTTTTTTGCCAAAGGTGGTGTCGACCTTTCACCTACATGAGGACATTGCCCTCCCATCCTTGTGTCCTCACCCATCGCATCCCAGAGAGTTTGCGCTGCACATATTGGATGTGGTACGAGCCTTACGGGTGTACCTGTCTGTTACTGTTTCTATTCGGAAGTCCGACTCACTGTTTGTGACTGTCTCTGGTCCATAACAGGGCCAAGCGGTTTCGTCTGCCATCATTTTTAGGGGAATCAGACAAACCGTCATTCAAGCCTATGCTCTCAAAGGGCGGGCGCCTCCCTTTCCGGTTACGGCGCATTCCACCAGGGCAATTGGTGCTTCCTGGGTTTCCCGACATCAAGCGTCGGTTGCACAAGTGTGCAAGGCGGCGACCTGGTCGTCTGTTCATGCCTTTTAAGTTTTTTATAAGGTTAATGTGGCTGCATCTTCGGATGCTTCCTTCGGCCGCAGGGTGCTGCAGGCCGCTGTTTAAAGTTGCGACTCCTCCGTTGAGGAGCTCTGCCTTATTGGAGTGAAGTTTTGGTTTTTCCATTTATACTGCTCCCATCCCTCTTGACACTGCTTTGGGACATCCCACGTGTAAAGTGTAAAGAGACAACGTGTCAGTCCATGGATGGTAAGAGAAAATAGGATTTTTTGTACTCACCGTAAAATCCTTTTCTCTGACATCCATGGACTGACCCGGCACCCACCCTTCCTTTTAAGTTTGTACTGCTTTGTTACGAACTGAAGTCTGCTGACTGTAGTGGGAGGGTTGTGTCCGGAGGGACCGCCCCCTGGGTGGGGCTGTTCAGCTCTGGCTTTTAGAATGTATGTATAACATTTCACATTCTGCCTAGGTTTTCTCCTGCAAGCAGGGACATAACCCACGTGTAAAGTGTAAAGAGACACCGTGTCAGTCCATGGATGTCAGAGAAAAGGATTTAACGGTGAGTACAAAAAATCCTATTTTTATTTTATTTTATTTCCCCCAGACATTCACTTAGGCTCCATGCACACTGGATGTTAAAATAATGTTATAAAAACGCCAGTAGCTTTGCAGTGATTCTTTCAACGTTTTTGCAATAGCGTTTATTAGCATTTTAAGCGTTTTTCCGCATTAGCTTTTTTAGTGTTCTTTTTATTTAAGAATTTAAAAAAAAAATCAAATAGATCAAAAACGTTAAAAAATGCTGGTGAGCCACGTTTTTGAGCACTTATCGACGTTTATCAGCGTTAATGCGCGTTTAACGCTTTTAAGTGTTTTTTTGGTCAGAAAAACAGCTCCTGAATGTGATTTTAGGGCGTTCAGAAAACAGCCCATAAACTCCACTGCTGATAAATGTCCAAAAACTTCCATGTGTGCATGGACACATAGGATAACATAGAGGGGAGTTTATGGGCTGTTAAAAAAAACGCACAGACTCCCAAAAACGGCCATTTGTGAGCTTCGGTGTGCATGTAGCCTTAATTAGAATGACTGAATTATCAAAGCGCAAGCATGTTAAGATCACTAATTATTGAATATTGAAATAATAGCTCAAAATATGTTCTCACTAGATATGCACAATTTGTTCCCTTGCCCCCAAGCTTAACATGCATTAAAATACATCAAAAAAACATTAAGACTGGGTTCACACTATTGCAAATTGGATGCAGTCCTGTGCATCTTTGGCTCCGTTGCAGGTTCGAATTCAGGCAAACTTTCAGGCCCGATTCTTCCCTAAGGGCCAGTTCACACTGCTGCGATGCGGGAACCCTGCAAATCCACTGCGGGTTACCGCATCGCAGGTTTCCCGGCGGCAGTTCACTCTGCCCTATGCGAACTGCTGGGAGTGTCAGTTAAAAGTTAATGACACCCCCAAATCAGTTCGCACATCGCAGTGCGATCTGCAAACTCGGACAGGAATCGGATCGCGTGTGAACACCTATGCAATCCGATTCTGCTGCAGACAAAAAAAAAGGGTCCTGTGCGAGTTTGATGCAACTTCAACTAAATGATCTTTATGGCGGAAATCGCATCGCACAGAGATCGCATGTGATTTTCACTGCAGTGTGGTGCGAATCACATCCGATCTCTGACATCGCACCAATGTGAACCGGCCCTAAAACAGGGAACAGGGATGCACCGGACCCCGGCTGTGAGCCGCATCCGAATTCAGTGTGAAGCCAGTCTTAAACCTTAATAAACATATAAAAACTGTCCTTCCTTTTGCAGCATTAGATCTAATACCTAATGGCAGGTCCACTTTAAATGTAATATACACTGAATCTCTGTGTAATTTTGCACATTTGCTTAGCATGTATCTTTTTTTTTTCTTTGCGGGATATGTTCAAATCTAATTTGTTTTCACTTGTTTGCTTCTCTTGATTCATCTGCTAATTATGCCCACTCTCTGTTAATGAGCCATCACCCCCGTAGAGCTGCTCAGGGGGGTTGGTGGCTACAGCATGGTGCCAGAACATCCTCAGCACGATTATCACGCTAATTGGCTGACACTATTGATCTGGAGGCAAAGTGTCAGCTCCATACATGGAGGTCTGTTTGTTTCACACAATCCTGTTATGCCCTGTACACACAATCGGAATTCCGATGGGCTAAAATCCGATGGAATTTTTCATCAGAATTACCTTCAAAGCTGTCTTGCATACACACCATCAGACAAAATTCTGACCGTCCAAAACACGGTGATGTACAACACGTACAATGTCACTATTCGAATCCAACGGCGCCACCCTTTGGGCTGCTTTTGCTGATTTCGTGTTACTGCATGTTAGTAAAAGTTTCGTGTTAGCCGATTCGCGCTTTTCAGCCTCGTGCTTTTCAGTCCGTTACAGTGTGATGAATGTGCTATCTCCATTACGAAACGCTAGTTTTACCAGAACGAGCGCTCCCGTCTCATACTTTAGTCTGAGCATACGTGGATTTTTCTCCAGTGGAGTTCCACACAGACGATCGGAATTTCCTATCTTTTTTTTTCCATCGGAAAAATGTAAAACATGTTCTATTTTTTTACACCGATAGAAAAAAGTCCGATGGGGCCCACACACGATCGGAAATTCCGATGAAACAAGTCCACCTGATTTCAAGGGACTGTCCCTGATTTGGAGCAATGTCCCTCGGACTCTTTCCTCCTCATTTGTCCCTCATTTTGGTCGGATCCATATAGTTGTATATAAAAGGCACTTTTTATCTTTCAAAAAGTGTTGATGTGAGCTTTTGGACGGGAATTCCGACGTGTGTTTTTTCTTTTCTTTCTGTCGGAATTTCCGCCAGCAAAAGTTTGAGAGCAGGTTCTCTATTTTCCCGATGGAGAAAATTCCTAGCGGAAAAAACGTTTGTCTGTATGTATTTCCGACACGCAAAAAAACACGCATGCTCAGAATCAAGCAGAAGAGCCGAACTGCCTTTTGAACTTCATTGATCTCGGCTCGTTGAACGCGTTGTACGTCACCACGTTCTTGACGGGCGGAATTTGGTGTGACTGTGTGTATGCAAGACAAGCTTGAAAGGAGTTCCGTCGGAAAAACCATCCAAGGTTTTTCTGATGGGAAAACCGATCGTGTGTACGCGGCATTAAGGTTTGATCTCATATTATATGGTTTTGGCAAATCCGAAGACAAAAATCTGCAGAAAATGTAATAGTGTGTATGGGGCTTTAGACCCCATACACACAAAAAGAGTTTGCTTTTTGTGGTATTTGATCACCACTAGGTTTTTTATTTTTTGTGATAAAATATATAAGGGCCAAAGCGCCAAAGGACAGTGATGCAGATACTAAAAGGTAATGATAATAATAATAACTTCGTGAAAATGTCATGGATAGGAAAGATTATCACATGACTGGAGCAGCTGCAGTGTAAATTGATGTAAACAATTGATAGATAATAAAGAAAAAAATTCGCTAAATTCTACATACAACAAAGTTAATAATGAAACACTAAATTAAATAATAATAAATAAAAAATAAAAAATAAACTTCCTGAAGACGGCCAATCTGATAGACCGAAATGCATAGAGGTTGAGTCACGTGATCGTGACACACTTCCACCTAGACGCCCAAACCAATCGAGCCCTCACCGCGACAGCAGCTTCATGTATTGATCAGGCAGTTTTTATGGATGACTTTTTACCTGCTGTTCACTCCGGGTGCCAGGATATCAGGCACTCATACATGTGAGTTGAATACCTTCTTTTAATTTGTGGGAATAAAGTTTTTTAAACGGTACTGCGCAATGAATCTTTTACTATTATATCTATCCACATGAGGATTATTTATCATATCCAACCACCGGTCCAGAGGATACCTACAGGGGTCACCCCACAAACGCATTTGACCTAACTAGTGATAGTTGGTCCAATCCCAAGGGTGAGTGCACATCTACTAGGGGGGACACCCTATTTAAGCACATACGGAGCACAGAATTTTTCATCCATATTTCAAGTCACAGCACTGTGTACTGTATACCTTCAATACTGTTCCAACAGCACAAGCACTTTTTTCACTGGGGACTTTTTCCAGCGATTGTTGTTTTTTAGTGCGTTTTTTTAAATTTATTTTTATTATTATTATTTAATTTAGTGTTTCATTATTAACTTTGTTGTATGTAGAATTTAGCGCGTTTTATTGTTTATTTTAAATTTTTTGTGCTATAAGCAAAAAAACACAGAAAATTGTGAAGAAAAAAAACAATATTTTTTACTTTCTGCTATATAACATATCCCATTAAAAAAAAATGAAAATTAAATTTCTTCATAAATTTAGGCCAATATGTATCCTACTACATATTTATGGTAAAAAAAATCCCAATACGCGTATATTGATTGGTTGACTTGAACGTTTAAGCATCTAAAAGCAATGGTGTATATACTAGAATTTTTATTTATTTGTTTGTACTAGTAATGGTGGCAATCAGCAACTTATAGTGGGACTATGATAGTATGGCAGGCAGTGGCGGCTGGTGCTCAAAATTTTTGGGGGGCGCAAACAAACTGAAAAAAAAAACATCAAGTGCCGCCACTGTGCCCATTAAACGCAGCCACTGTGCCTAAACGCCACCAGTTTGCCCCCTCAAATGCAACCAGTTTGTCCCCAAATGCAGCCAGTTTGTCCCCAAATGCAGCCAGTTTGTCCCCAAATGCAGCCAGTTTGTTCCCAAATGCAGCCAGTTTGTCCCCAGCCCTGCACTTACCTTCCTTGGGTCAGCGACGTCCTCCTCCACGCTCCCTCATGTCTTCTTCCGTCCTCGATGTCTTCTCCCGCCCTCAATGCTGCTTCAGCCAATCAGGTTACCGGTAACCAGACCCGGTGAACCTGATTGGCTGAGACGCGTGTCAGTGTTAACCAGGGAACGCACAGCCCGTGCGTCCCCTGGTTAACTATTTGGAAGCCAATTACAGCCCACAGGCTGTAATCGGGAAGCCTATCAGAGCCGCTGGCTCTGATAGACACTTCCAAAAACCAACCATCTGCTGTTATTCAGATGGCCGGCACTCGCCAGGGGGCCGGCCATCTGAATAGTGGGAGGCAGCGGCGCCGGCGACAATACATACATTCATGCAATGCATGAATGTACGTATTGTTGACGGTGCAGGGGAGAGAGGGAGCGGCGCTCCTGCGCCCACTATGGATGCACCGCCACTGATGGCAGGCAATCTGACACTAACTGACACTTTGTGGGAACAAATGACACTAATACAGTCATCAGTGCTAAAAATATACACTGTCACTGTACTAATGACACTGACTGGAAAGGGGTTAACATCTAGGCTGATTAAAGCTTTAAATGTGTGCCTAACAGGACTTGGTGTGTTTACTGTAAATTCCTTTCACTAAGGGATGTGATGATTTTTACTCCCTGCAATGCAAGGAAACAAAAACTGGCACATCCCTGCTGACAGGACGGAGCTCTGTCCTGTCTTGCTCCTTGAAGATCAGCAGGTGGTTATCCATTGGCCGGTACTCGCTGGTCAGCTGGTCAGCTTGTGCTGTGACTAACCACAGTACAGCCAACGTACTAAGAAAAACAGACAGGCAACTACCTTCCTGAGAAAGAAAAGAGGAGAGATACCTGTCTGTCATCAAACAAGGCCCTGCTTCCCCAGGACTGTAGTATGTAGCTGGTTAAACAGGTTCACACACAATATTCCGATCCTATATAAATGTTTGTGGTAACCCCCGGGGTAGAAGAGTAAAGAGCCCATTCACACTGGGGCAACACGACTTCCAGCGCGATTTTATGAGGCAACTCAGACAGGAATTTATGAGGCAACTCAGCACGACCTGGAGCTATTTACAAGGCAACTCCAAGTTGCCTGCAGGACAGGAGACATTCCAGTGGCCAATCAAACAAGAATCAGCTCTGTGGGAGGGAGGGGGGAGGGAGAGCTTTGCCTGATAAATGTATGTTTTCTTCCTGGAGAGTCGCTCCTATTAAGACAGTGAGACGCGACTCCCATTGAAATGAATGGTTACAGGTCGCCTAGGAGTCGGATTGAAGTAGTACAGGGACCTTTTTTGAAGTCGGAGCGACTGCAGTAGTGTGCATAAGGACGGCTCCATTAACTTACATTGATTTCTTCAGCCAGCGCGACCTGAGGCGACTAGGGGCGACCTGGGGCGATTTGGAGTCGGATCCAAAGACGCTCCTGTGTGAATGGGCTCTTACAGATTGATGCCTATAAATGATAAAATGTATCCAATTTGTTTTGATTGCTTACAGCCGAGAACAGAAAATTCTTCCATGAACAAGAAGCAGAGAAAACGCTGTTGTACCTGCTGACTACTGATAATGATGGGGTTAAGATTGCTTCATTGCAAGCCATCTCCATTATGTGTGCGAGTGCGGCTAGTAAGGATGTCTTCGGTACACACGGTATGTTATCAAGCTGGGTAATGTGCAATGAGTTGTAGGCAGCTGCCCTGCACGCTGAGCTAATAAGCTGTATTCTTCATTTAGGAATTCCTCAGATAATTCATTTATTGAACAAGGACAGTGCAGAGCTACGAGAAGCTGCAGCCTTCACCCTGGCCAATCTTACCACCGGTTCCCCGAGCAATGCCAGGTAATTATCTGTCCTTAGAGTTACCAGAATACTGATGTCTTGTATGCCCCATGCCTGAGCATCTGCCCACTGAGCAGCAATATATAGAATTCCCCCTGTGTTCTCCACTTGACGCCTGTGGCATTTGCCTGACCTTTATTCCACGTGATGGGAGAATTGGACAATATTTGACGTCCCTCCACTGGATCAATTATAAAGCCGGTCCTCGTCAGCACGTCACAGGGAAGAGTGTTGTTACATACAGAAAAGAAGGCGCTTATATGAAACGGGTTGGGAAGGTGGATGACTTTTCGTCAGCAGCGGTAAAATGCTTTGTATAAATGAATGACTCCTGCGCTGTCTTAAGCCCCATACACACGGTCGGACTTTTGGCCAACAAACTTCATTTTGAGCAAGTTGGACCAACAATCCGACCGTGTGTACGCTCCATCGGACAAACTTTTTTTGCTTTTTTCTTGTTTTCATCGGACAAAAGTTGGGTCTGCAAACAGACAAACTTTTGCCCAACAAAAGTCAGATGGAGCAAAGTCCGACCGTGTGTACAGAAAACCATCGGACTTTTGTCCGATGGACAAAACAACTAATGTTAAAATCAAACAACAATAGCAGAAGTTGACCAAAGGGTGGCGGTAAAGAGCAGAAAAGAGCAGAAAAACCACGTGATGTTGCAAAAATTTTTGGGAAAGTTTGCAGAAAAGTCAGAGCGTGTGTATGCTATGGGTGTTCCCGACCAACTCCGTTCGGACAAAAAACCACGGAAAAGTCCGTTAGAAGTCCGACCGTGTGTACGGGGCTTAAGGGAATGCTAACAAGCTAAAGGGAGGGGGGCACTGCTGCAAACACCTGTGGATCTGTTCCTAAGCAGACAAAGAAATAATAAAGTAAATGGTGGTATTTGCGCTGTGTATAACAAAGAGAGTTTGCTAAGGGATAATGGGTGAGAGCAGATAAAATAGGAACATGCATTAACTACATCAAATATTGCGATGAATACTGAGAAAAAGCAATAAAAAAAAAAAAAAAATTGAAACAGTGGAAAAGTCCGTTTCACAATACAATATGTGACAATTATCCAATAAAAATCCGTGAGTGAAGAAAATTGAATTAAATTGGACTAGTAGAAAAGTCAAAATATGTGACAATTAACTACTTGAGGCCCGCGCTATAGCCAAATGACGGCTACAGCGCAGGGCGCGTGCTGTGATCACCCGAGTCACTGAGACTCGGGTGATCACCGATCCGAGTAAGGGGCCGATCCCGACCCCTTACCACGTGATCAGCTGTCAGCCAATGACAGCTGATCACGTGATGTAAACAAAGAATCGGTAATCTTTTTTTTTTAGAGGAAGGAGGCAGATGTGCCTCATCAGTGCAAGCTGCCAGTGCCTGCCAGTATGATAATAATTGCTACCTGCCAGTGCCCACAGTGCCACCTATCAATGCCCACAGTGCCACCTATCAATGCCCACAGTGCCACCTATCAATGCCCACAGTGCCACATATCAATGCCCACAGTGCCGCCTATCAATGCCCACAAGTGCCGCCAATCAGTGCCTCATCAGTGCCACCTAGCAATGCTGCCTATCAGTGTAACCCATCAGTGCCCATTATTGCCACCCATCAGTGCCCATCACTGGCACCCATCAGTGCCCATCACTGGCACCCATCAGTGCCCATCAGTGCCACCTATTAGTGCCACTTCTCAGTGCCCACCAGTGCCACCTATCAATGCCCTTCAGTGCCACCCATCAGTGCTGCCTATCAGTGCCCACCAATGCCGCCTATCAGTGCCCACCAGTGCCACCTTATTGGTGCCCACCAGTGCCGGCTTATCGGTGCCCATCAGTGCAGCCCATCAGTGCCCATAAGTGCAGCCTCATCAGCGTACATCAATGAAGGAGAAAAATTACCTGTTTACAAAATTTTATAACAAAATATAAAATATATATATATATATATACATATATATATATATATATACATATATATAGACCAATTTTCAGCTTTCAGCGCTGATGCACTTTGAATGACAATTGCGCGGTCATACAAAACTGTGCCCAAATGAAATTTATATCATTATTTCCCCACAAATAGAGCTTTTATTTGGTGTTATTTGATAACCTCTGTGGTTTTAATTTTTTGTTAAAATTTTTTTTAAAAAGACTGATTTTAAAAATATATATATATATATATATCTATCTATCTATATATATATATATATATATATATTTTTTTTTTTTTTTTAAATCAGTCTTGTTAATTTTTTTTTTTAACAAAAAATAAATACCGCAGAGGTTATCAAATACCACTAAAAGAAAGCTCTATTTGTGGGGAAAAAATTATAAAAATTTCATTTGGGCACAGTTTTGTATGACCGCGCAATTGTCATTCAAAGTGCATCAGCGCTGAAAGCTGAAAATTGGTCTGGGCAAGAGGGGGGTTTAAGTGCCCAGTAAGCAAGTGGTTATCCAACAAAAATCAGTAAAAAAAAAAGATCTAGTAGAAAAGTCTGTGTCAAAATGGGAATAAGTGACAGAAATCCAACAAAAGCCTGTGCTCAAGTATATAAAATAGATCCATTTACCAGAAAATATTGATAAGGTGCTTAGAGAGCATAAATCTACAGTGGTCACACCAGTGTATCCGCAGGCTATTTGCGCTGTGTATAACAAAGAGAGTAATGTAGTAATAGGTGGTCGCAGGTAAATAGGAACATACATGAACTTTATCAAATATTGTGATGAATACAAAATACTGGGTGAAAGCAATAAAAAATAAAAATAAAAATTGATCCAGTAGAAAAATCCATTTCACAGTACAATATGTGACAATTATCTAACAAAAATCTGTGAGTGAAGAAAATGTAATTAAATTGATCTAGTAGAAATGTCTATGTCAAAATATGTAGCAATTATCCAATCCGTGAGTGAAAAAATAAATAAAGCAATTAAATTGAAATGATCTAGTAGAAAAGTCTGTGTCAAAATGGGAATATGTGACAGAAATCCAACAAAAGTCTGTGCTCAAGTATATAAAATGGATCCCATCACCAGAAAATATTGATAAGGTAGGTGCTTAGAGAGCATAAATCTTCAGTGGTCACACCAGTGTATCCGCAGGCCACTCACCTTACTGCCGTAAGGTATACAGCATAAATTAGTCACAGGTGCCCGATGTAGTAATTTCCTCCTGGCTGTCCTACTCTTGATCCTTTACATATCTCAGTAGCAGATGAAACATGAAAAAAAAAGACATAGAAACACTCATGGTGTAATACTGTCAAATAAGGAGGGAGGAGGGTAGGTAACAGCAGACCCAACAGTGATGCACTCACTCTTTAAATATAAAACATGGGCATCAATCCACGAACGCCGAGTTCGTAAGCCTCTGTATATGATCCTGGCGCTGTCTTAAGTCCAAAGTCCCTCAAATAGGTTTGATGTATAAAATTAGGAAAGAAAGGTGCCCATAGCGTAATCCCATATGGTAAAACCGATTTATTTAGACAATAACAATAAGAAACAAACTCACATTTAGGCTACTTTCACACTGAAGCGCTGGATGCGCTGGCGGTATAGCGGCGCTATTTTTAGCGCCGCTATACCGTATTTTTTGCTGCGATTTGCGGGCGCTAGTGGGGGGATTTTCACCCCCGCTAGCGGCCGAAAATGCCCGCAATAACGCCTCTTTGCGGCATTTTGCGGGTGTTTTGGAGGCGCTACCCCATTGATTTCAATGGGCAGGGGCACTATAGGAGCGGTATTTTTACCGCTTCTATCGCGCCTCAAAGATGCGGCTTGCAGGAGTTTTTTGAACCTCCTGCAAGCGCAACGCTCCAGTGTGAAGGCCCTCGGGCTTTCACACTGGATACAATTGAGCGGCTATTTTGGGGCGCTTTGCAGGCGCTATTTTTAGCGCAATAGCGCCTGCAAAGCGCCTCAGTGTGAAAGGGGCCTTAGTGCTGTGTCAAAAATGCAGCAAACCACGAGCGCCGAGCTCGTATCCTTTCATCAGCTGTGAATGATACCTAATGCTCCAATCCCTAGTAAAATGCTTTGCCTTCAGGAGTTTTGGCAAAGGATCAGGTACTGCACACTTATGCCGCGTACACACGACCGTTTTTCATGACGAGAAAATTTTAATTTTTTCATTTGGTCATTAAAAATGATCGTGTGTAGGCTCCAGAGCATTTTTCGCGACGTGAAAAATGGGTATTAAAAATTTGGAGCATGCTCTATTTTTTTTTCGTCGTTTTTCACGTCGTAGGCAAGGCAGGCTTGAGAAGAATCACGTCGAGAAAAACATCGTTTTTTTCAATGACATTAAAAACGGTCATGTGTATGCGGCATAATAGTCTGAAATGTTGTCATGAAAGGTCAGAACGCCATTCCTTTCTAAGTGTGTTTAGGGGGTTCCATTTAGAAAGGTCTTGTTAAAGGTACACTCCAAATGACATTTTTGCTTTTGATCTGGTTTAGGTCGTGGCACAGCTTCCCTGTTAAGTAATTTCATTCCTAGCTTTCATTCATACCATTGTGTGCCCTTATCTTCTGATGGATCCTGAAATACAGTGTGATAAAATGCAAACCAAGGGTTTCATGGTTCAAGGACTCAATAGATTCTTATCCACATTCATTTTCAGGGAGCATCAATGGATTGTCAAGGATGTGTTTAAAGTACTGAACCTTTTACAGCGAAAAAATAAATTTTTAAAAATTAATGCTTTATGTTGCATTGCAACACCTTAAAAACTTCCAGGACATGTCTGACCCTGTGGATCGAGAAACTATAGCGATAGAGAAAAATACACAGACTGACTTACAGGAGAAGTGTAGCCAACGTTATTTTGGCTATACTTCTCCTGTAGGTCACAGGAGGGGAGCTCGTTCTGCACTCCGGTGACCCGTTTTCTGCTGACAGCGGGCTAAAATCCACTGTCGGCTAATGTCACTCAGCCGGGCCGGGCTCAGGAAAGATCTCCACCATATGGTCGGGATCCACCCGGGTGCCTGGACTTGAACCTGGCTCAGCCTCTCAGCGATCCGCCGAGAGTCTGAGTTAGCCCCTCCCTCCTTATTCACAGCCCAGCGCTCCATGAGTGTTGAAGGGGCAGAGCAGAGAGCTGGAGAGTGATAGTCACGAGCAGAGGGGAGAATTGAGCGATCAGTGATGTTTGATTGCTCACTTCTCAGTGCAGAGTCAGCAGGGGATAGTTGAACCATAAGATCAATACTGCATCCACCTAGGTGAGTATACATTCTTTCTAAGTTAATACTTCTCTTTTAACCTGACCATACACAGAGTGAATTTCAGCGGGTTCCTAATGAAACGGTCAAAAGTTGTTACACTTTTGCCCGACATGCTTTGATCTGCGAATTAAAGGAGCCGGGTGGAAGATTCTCAACTGATCAGCACCTGCATCGATTTAGATGCAGGCGCTGTTCAGGTATTCTGCACTGTTTAGGTACTATCCAATCAGATGCTGGCACCGTTTGGGCAATCAGCTGTGGGTGTCAGCTGTCAGATTACAATAGCCGGCAGGGGAGATTCCTCCTGATCTTGAAAATGAAACCCAAAAATGTTCCGTGTAATCACTCAAGGAGAGAGTAAATAAAACACTCAAAAACTGATAATAAATCAACTCTGCCTTATAAATTTAAAAAAATATATATAAAAAATAGACTAGTGTCACTACTGCTGCTCACACCTCTTGCGTTCCCACAAGTGTACTAAGTACATCTATCCCAAACAGAAATAGTGTACAGATGGATAATATCATATACTCTAAGTAATAATCCAAAAACAACATCATAGTGCAAAATGTGAATATATGAATGATAAGGCAAAAAATAATATAAAAAAACAATAAGAAAAAAGTCCCAAGAGTCCATGTGATTTTTTCAATCATTTACATTTGTAATATTGTGTTAATATAATGACAACCATGCCAAATATTCCCAACTTCTTGCTGCGCTTATGTTCCTTCGGTTTTGTTCTTTCACCATGAGCATATATCCCTTCATGTCTCATGCGCTTGCCCCTTAAAGTGGGGTCTCCTGTGCCACAGTTCTGCCTTTCTCCACTTTGCTGGTATTCTCACTCCACCTCCATCCTCAATAATCGTGTGATGAATACGTGCGTGATGTCACCGGCTCCTCCCAACGAGTTGCTTCATAAAATGACGTAACTTCATCAGGGGATGGGGGCCGGCACTCGCAAAGCACCTTATATGTTACTCTCGCTGATTAATTCCCATGGAAATAGATTTAGTTACATCGCTAATCTGTCTATTCTGATGGGGTCAATAGCGCAGCGGGGAAGATCTTTGTATCCACCACACGTGGATGCAGGAATCTGTGTGATTTTATTTTTTCGTCCGGCTTGCTAGTGGAACAAAAAAAAAACCTCACAATGTGTACCCAGCTTTACTCAGCCTAGTGTCCCTGAAATCCTAAGTAGGACCGGCAGGGAAAAAATAGACAGCAATAGAATAGAGCAGGTCAAGGCTGGGCAGGCAACAACTATGTGTCTTGGGACTCCCTAGAAAAACAATATCTAAAAGGCCATTGCTCTAGTGATACAAAATGCTAATCACTGTAATTGAAATCATATACAGGTTCCCAAAGCAAACTGTCTGGCTCAATATTGTTGAGCTCCGGTGTTTCCAGTACTAATAATTCTACAGCATACAAAGACATTTTAGACAATTGTGCACTCTCAACCTTGTGGTGTTACGTTTCTGTTCCAGCATGACTGTGCCCCTATGCACAAAGCCAGGTTCATATAGACATGGCTTGATGAGTTTGGTGTGGAGGAACTCAAGTGTACAAAGCCCTGACCTCAATGCTACTGTACACCTTTGGAATGAAAAAGAATCCCTAATTCAAGTAAATGTGTACAAATTCTAAGAGACACAGCCTAAAGTCTTGTAGAAAGCCTACCCAGAAATCTGGGCAAGAAAAAATAATAATACATGCACGTTTTTGGAGGTAAAAAAAAAAAAAAGAAGTGCAAATTTAAAAAATAAATTATACACAGGTGGCTGCAAAGCATTGCATCTGCAATCAGTGAATCAGAGGTGCAATGTCAGGCTCCTGCAAACACTACAGCTTTCTGCCCATACCTCTGTATGGGCTTTCCGTTTGAAAGCTGGAGGAAGGGTGAATGGACTATGAGGGCCGCAAGCAGTGCACTTAAAGTCCATTGGGAACTACAAGCCACCTGCCATGGTGAAAGTTGGGACTTGTATTTTCTTCATTCACAGATCACTGTAAATGAATGAGGCCGCTGTGTAGGGGAGAGCTCCGCACAGCTGTGATAGTTTTAAATGTGACAGCGGCTGCAGGGGAGAGGAACTCCTGCCTGCTGTCATAGGGGGGAACTCTGGGTGAGGGGGGCTGCTGGATAGCAACATGTTACATACTACACCCAAAATACGAGTGTAACATATACTATGTTGCTAACAGGAATGCACCAATACCCTTTTTATTTATCGTCAAGTACGAGTACCGATACTTTTGGTCAAGTACTTACCAATACTGATAATTTGTGTGTGATTTTCATAAATACAAAATTATTGGGTGCAAATCACACTGCAAAAAATTGCATGTGATTTGAACAGGAAAGCTGCACACAGGAGCAGTGTGGGAAACTGCATGCAATTTGGACAACAATCATACTGCATTCGTGTTCAAATCGCATGAAATTCTTTGCAGTGATATGTGCGCCAATTCAATTTTTATGAACGCAAATCGCACCGCAAAGTATCGGTTTTGGTATCGGGAACATTTTCACTACTACTCGTGAAAGTACTCGGTATCAGCAACGATACCAATGTCGGCATCAGTGGATTATTAGTTGCTAAACCTGAACCTATCCTTTAATAATCATGGTTTTGGAATAGGATTTCGAAAAAACTAGGTGTGATAATAAAGTTCCTTAAAATTTTGTATTTATATACATACAACAAATTAGCCAAGTACTATTGTTACATGCATAAATCCCAGTTTAACTACAAGATTTGGTCCCCCTGTGCTTCTGGGTCCCATTAGCAGTTGTGTGGTCTTCTCTGGCCATAGTCTTCTTGATGAAAGTAATGAAAACAGAAAATTTCATACAGATGCATTTGATATGACATGCACCACATCCCAAATATGAATATCAATGCAACAGATAAAAGAAAAAAGGTGGGATTTTTACAGGATTTTTTAAATATCACTGTTAAAAAATTCACATTTTATTGGATGCAAAACATTAACATTAAGTAAAACTATTGTGAAATATCAGTTTGCTATTCCCCTATTAAGGGTCTGAAATATCGTATTTTTAAATCCTAACAGACAAGCCCCCATACATCATATTTTATCCTCACATACAATACATATACAGTAGATACAATACAGTAGTTACAATCATCCGCAATGATGCAAAGTTATATGTCTGCAGGAGGTAATAAAAGAAATCCCACTGGATCCAACGTGTTTTGCTTGCGATATATTACTTCTTCAGGAGACCTTCAAAAATATTAGGAACATATTATAAAAATACTAAGAACATTGTATTATAAATGGTGCTGCATCTTAACTCAGACTATGGATAGACACCCTATATCACAGACCAAAAGTCAAAAACTATAGAGTGGGTGGCAAGGAGCCCAAAGCAGGGGCCAGCCAACTTTATAAGAGGAAAAATTTCTCCTCCAAAGCACATTCAATAATATAACTCAAAGATCTTATTCCTCCAAACCCAAGAGGCCTATGGGTGGCACAGAAAGGTTTTATTTAAAAAACAAAACAAAAACCTTAGCATGTTGATTAGAAGAGGGGGGGGGGGAGAAGAAACAGGGAGATCAAAAAAAAAAAAGGTTAACCTTTAGCTTTCAGCCATTAGAAATTTTCAGTGAAAAAAAAATAGCAGAAAACCAATATAAACTGATCTATACAACTATATAACCAATCTATACATTTTCAATTCCCTCTCTATTGATATGGAGAAATTGGGCAGCTTTAGTAATGGATGAAACTGCTGAAGCTGATATTTCTCAAGAAAAAATAGAAATAGCACTGTTGGCCTGTTATAAAGCGCCCCCCCCCCCCCTTAGATGTGTAACAATATGCAGTGTATGTGTTTGTGAGAATACTTCTATAATATGTCATTAGTGATGAGCCGAACACCCCCGGGTTCGGTTCGCACCAGAACCCGCGAACGGACCGAAAGTTCGAACGAACATTAGAACCCTATTAAATACAATGGATGCGAACGTTCGAATTCTAAAGTGCTAATTATAACAACTATTATGCATGTTATTGTCATAAATAGGGTTTGGGAACCCGGGTTGTGCACCAGGGGACATGTATCAATGCAAAAAGAAGTTTTAAAAACGGTCGTTTTTCAGGAGCAGTCATTTTAATGATGCATAAAGTGAAAAAAAAAAAGTCAAATATTCCTTTAAATATCGTACCTGGGGGGTGTCTAAAGTATGCCTGTGAAGTGCCACGTGTTTCCCGTGTTTAGAACTGTCCCTGCACAAAATGACACTTCTAAAGGAAAAAAAAGCCATTTAAAACTGCTTGCGGCTTTAATGTAATGTCTGGTCCCGGTAATATGGATGAAATTCTTTAAGAAAAATGGCATAGCTACCCCATGACCCCCCCCCCTACCCCAGCCCATTACCAGCCCCTTTGGGTCTTGTATGGATATTAAGGGGAACCCCGCACATAAAATAAAAAAGGCCCTATATACTCTGAACAGCCGTATACAGGCGGTGCATACAAGACAGGGACTGTAGGTTTGTTCTTATGTAGAATCTGTTTGTAATTTTGAACAGGTACATTGTTTAAGTGTAGCTCCAGCCCAAAAATCTATTTTTAAACTTTTTGGAAAACATAGGTAAGGGTTATCACCCCTGTAACATTTGTTTTGCTGTCTGTGCCCCTGTTCAGAACATTTCACCTCACTTTCCGTCCCAATGACAACTGTTTTTGAAATGTGGTGTTTTTCTTGAAACAAGGATTGCTGATAAAGCATCAGTACAGATGAGACCCCTTTCTCCCATATTTATTCTTACAGGAGAGAATTTTCCTTTCTAGGGGTAGATTTCCTCTCACTTCCTGTTGTCTTCTTTCGTTTGCAAGTAGGAGTCGTTTGTAAGTTGGATGTTTGAAAGTAGGGACCTGCCGTATATACTCTGCAGAAATAGGCCCCTTAGTTGTTGGTGTTGGCACAACACTGTAAGCACTCAGTTACTCTTGGTTGGTGCTGGAACGCCCTGCTGTCAACTATTATATCAGGAATTTTAATTACATATAATTGTTGAACAGTGGTAGTAAAAATTGGGGCTTTGATGGTGGTGCTGGTGCCACAACACTGTAAGCCCTGACAGTTACTCTTGGTGGGTGCAGCAATGGGCCCTGCTGTGAATTATTAGATCAAGAATTGTAATTACATGCCCCTTTTGAACAGGGGCTTAAAAATTGGGCCTTTCGTGGTGGTGGTGGTGGTGGCGTTGCCACAAGACTGTAAGCCCTCAGAGTTACTCTTGGTGGGTGCAGCAATGGACCCTGCTGTGAATTATTAGATCAAGAATTGTAATTGCATGCCCCTGTTGAACAGGGGCTGAAAAATTGGGCCTTAGGCACTGGTGGCACAACACTACAACCCCTCACAGATACTGTACTTGGAGCACAGCAATGAGCCCTGTTGCAAAGTATTGCTTCAAAAATTGTAATGACACGCCCCTGTTAAACAGGGGCTGAAAAATTGGGCCTTAGGCACTGGTGCCACAACACTCCAACCCCTCACAGATACTGTACTTGGAGCACAGCAATGAGCCCTATGGCAAATTATTGCTAAAAAAATTGTAATTACACGCCCCTGTAAAACAGGGGCTGAAAAATTGGGCCTTAGCTACTGGTGGCGGCACCCATAAACAAAAATGATCTTCCAAGCTATCATCATCAATCGTATCATTGAGGACTCGGAGGAGGAGGATAGCCAGTCAACATAACAGCACAGGCACTCAGCATCAGCATCAGTCTTGAAGGGATGTGACATGTTAAAATCAATTAGTCTGTTATATCAGCATCAGGTGTGTGGTAGCTGGTGGTGATCCAAGACTGGTTCATCTTGATGAAAGTCAGTCGATCAACCGAGTCGGTGGACAGGCGCACCCTGTGATCCGTGACAAATCCTCCAGCAGCACTGAATGTGCGTTCCGAAAGAACGCTGGATGCAGGACAGGCCAGTAGCTCAATTGCATACTGTGCAAGCTCTGGCCAGTGATCCATCCTCAAGACCCAGTAAGCCAGAGGATTTTCGGTGGGGAAGGTGTCCAAGTCTGACCTTGCCCCTAGATATTCCTGCACCATGTTTATCAGACGCTGGCGATGGTTGCTGGAACCGATCATACTTTGGGGCTGCGGACTAAAGAATTGTCTGAACGCATCGGTCAGACGGCCACCTTCCCCACCGCTCCTTCTTTGACTGGCCGAAGCCTCAGCAACTCGTTGTCCAGGACCAGGAGTTTGTAACCTCCCAGTCTCTGGGAACGCGTTGCACAGACCTTTCTGCAAGGCCTCCCGGAGTTGTCTCATCCTCTGCTCCCTCTGCGACGGTAACATAAGGTCCGCAACCTTACCCTTGTACCGTGGATCAAGGAGAGTGGCCAGCCAGTAATGGTCCCTCTCCTTGATCCGAAGAATACGAGGATCCTTCCGCAGACTTTGCAGGATCAGGGAGGCCATGCAGCGTAGGTTTGCTGAGGCATTCGCTCCGGAGTCCTCTGGGTCACTAAGGACGACATGATCCGCAGCCACCTCCTCCCAGCCACGTACAAGTCCACTGGTTTCTTGGGACTGTAAATCATCCCTAAAAGACTGCTGCTGATGATGCTGAGTGCCAGCCTCCACCTCCATGCTGACACAATCCTCCTCCTCCTCCTCCTCCTCCTCCTCCTCCTCTTCCTGTGCGATGGGTGGGACAGAAGGAACACTGTCTGGGTAAAGGGGGCCTTGAGAGGCAAGGAAGTCCTCCTCTTCCTGCCTCTGTTCTGCCTCAAGTGCCCTGTCCATTATTCCACGCAGCGTGTGCTCCAACAGGTGGACAAGAGGTACAGTGTCACTGATGCATGCACTGTCACTGCTCACCATCCTCGTGGCCTCCTCAAATGGTGCCAGGACAGTGCATGCATCCCTGATCATGCCCCACTGGCGTGGAGAAAAAAAACCAAGCTCCCCTGACCCTGTCCTGGTGCCGTAGTCGCACAGGTACTCATTGATGGCCCTCTGCTGCGTGTGCAGCCGCTGCAGCATGGCCAACGTTGAGTTCCACCTGGTGGGCATGTCACATATAAGGCGGTTCTTGGGCAGGTTCAACTCCTTTTGCAGCTCAGCCAGGCGAGCACTGGCATTATAAGATCTGCGGAAATGCACACAGACTTTCCTGGCCTGCCTCAGGACATCCTGTAAGCCCGGGTACCTGCCCAAGAACCGCTGCACCACCAGGTTAAGGACGTGAGCCACACAGGGCACATGGGTCAGTTGTCCCTGTCGGAGGGCGGAGAGGAGGTTGGTGCCATTGTCGCAAACCACCATTCCTGGCTTAAGCTGGCGTGGCGTCAACCACCTCTCGGCCTGGCCCTGCAGAGCAGACAGGACCTCTGCCCCAGTGTGGCTTCTGTCCCCCAAACACACCAGCGCAAGCACGGCATGGCATCTTTTTGCCTGCGTACTTGCGTAGCCCCGTGAACGGCTACGGAGCACCGCTGGTTCATAGGACAAACCACAGGAAGAGGCCATGGAGGAAGAAGAAGAGGAGGGGGTGGAGGAGAGAGGTGTGTCACAACCAGTAGTAGCATTTTGGAGGCGTGGCGGTGGGACAACCTCCAACACTACTGCACCTTGTCCTGCATCCTTCCCAGCTGCCAAAAGAGTGACCCAATGGGCCGTGAAAGAAAGGTAACGTCCCTGTCCATGCCTGCTGGACCATGAGTCAGCGGTAATATGCACCTTACCGCTGACCGCCCTGTCCAGCGAGGCCAAGACATTGCCTTCCACATGCCGGTAGAGAGCCGGAATAGCCTTCCGTGAGAAAAAGTGGCGTTTGGGAACCTGCCACTGAGGAACCGCACATTGCACAAACTCACGGAAGGGGGCCGAGTCTACCAACTGAAAAGGCAGCAGTTGAAGCGCTAGCAATTTAGCCAAGCTAGCATTTAACCGCTGGGCATGTGGATGGCTGGGAGTGAACTTCTTTCGACGGTCCAGCAGCTGGGGCAGGGAAATTTGCCTGCTAGAATCGGACGTCGGTGTACTGCTAGCAGAGTGGCCGCAAGTACTTGGCTGTGACACACCTAATTCTACACCTTCATTCCTCTCAGTGCATGTTTCAGAGAGGACTGAAGTTATAGTGGGGTTGGAGATCCCAGCTGATGCGGTGCAAGGAGAGGTCCGCTTTGTTCTTTGGTGTGGGTCTTTGAGGTAGGCTTGCCAACGAGCTGCATGGCAGGTCAACATATGTCTGGTCAGGCATGTGGTACCCAAGCGGCTGATGTTTTGGCCACGCGATATACGCTTGAGACATATGTTGCAAACAGCAGCTGTGCGATCTGATGCACTAGCCTCAAAAAAGGCCCACACCAAAGAACTTTTTGAATGACGGGCAGAGGCAGCGCCCTGCACAGGCGGAGCTCTGCGGTGTGATTCCGTCGGTGTACTGCCCTTACGCTGGCCACCAAAGGGCATCCTGCCTCGTTGGAGATGTGCCTCCTCCTCATCCTCCTCCTCCTCCTCTCTCCTATTAGGCACCCACGTGGAGTCAGTGACCTCATCATCACCTCCCTCCTCATCACTGGAGGCAATCTGGCAGTATGCTGCAGCTGCTGGAACATGACTGCCAGATTGGTGTCCTTCTTGAGCATCCCCTCTGTCTGCTCTCACGCTACTGCCTTCCTCTAGCTGGGTTTCATCATCAGACCCTTCGAAACGCTGGGCATCCTCCTGGAGCATGTACCCAACACTGTGCTGAAACAGTTCGGGGGACTCCTCAGGAGGAGGACATGGTGGGTCTAGGGAAGGAGTGACTGATGATGAGTCTGACATTGATACCAGGGAAGAGGACGCTTTGGCAGCTGCTTTTCCAGTACCCTGAGCCTGGGTGAGAGAGGATGAGGAGGAGGAGGAGGGCTTGGTCATCCACTCTACCAAGTCTTCGGCATGATGTGGCTCAACATGTCCAGCTGCCGAAAAGAAGGACAAGCGTGTCCCATGGCCATGTGCTGATGACAATGCACCGCGTCCACGACCAGCACTGTTGCCCCCAGACACAGAGCCTGCTTGCCCTCTTTTATTGCCTCCTGACTGTCTGCCTCTCCTTGTTTGCCTTCCAGACATTCTAATAGATGGCCTGCAGGGAGATGGGAAAAAAGCAATAAGGGCTACCTTCAGGTGTCCTTCTCTGTCCCTTGAAACAAGGACTTTGACAGTGAAAGAAACTGACACTCTCCCTACCTACAGTTTTCTGTCCCTAGAAAAAATGTTTTTTTTAAGCACAATTTAGCACAAGGAGAATTACCTCACTGTCCTTCCAGGTCCCTGGAAACAAGGACTTTGACAGTGAAAGAAACTGACACACTCTCCCTACCTACAGTTTTCTGTCCCTAGAAAAAATGTTTTTTTTAAGCACAATTTAGCACAAGGAGAATTACCTCACTGTCCTTCCAGGTCCCTGGAAACAAGGACTTTGACAGTGAAAGAAACTGACACACTCTCCCTACCTACAGTTTTCTGTCCCTAGAAAAAATGTTTTTTTTAAGCACAATTTAGCACAAGGAGAATTACCTCACTGTCCTTCCAGGTCCCTGGAAACAAGGACTTTGACAGTGAAAGAAACTGACACACTCTCCCTACCTACAGTTTTCTGTCCCTAGAAAAAATGTTTTTTTTAAGCACAATTTAGCACAAGGAGAATTACCTCACTGTCCTTCCAGGTCCCTGGAAACAAGGACTTTGACAGTGAAAGAAACTGACACACTCTCCCTACCTACAGTTTTCTGTCCCTAGAAAAAATGTTTTTTTTAAGCACAATTTAGCACAAGGAGAATTACCTCACTGTCCTTCCAGGTCCCTGGAAACAAGGACTTTGACAGTGAAAGAAACTGACACACTCTCCCTACCTACAGTTTTCTGTCCCTAGAAAAAATGTTTTTTTTAAGCACAATTTAGCACAAGGAGAATTACCTCACTGTCCTTCCAGGTCCCTGGAAACAAGGACTTTGACAGTGAAAGAAACTGACACACTCTCCCTACCTACAGTTTTCTGTCCCTAGAAAAAATGTTTTTTTTAAGCACAATTTAGCACAAGGAGAATTACCTCACTGTCCTTCCAGGTCCCTGGAAA
Source organism: Rana muscosa (assembly GCA_029206835.1). Classification (NCBI taxonomy): domain Eukaryota; kingdom Metazoa; phylum Chordata; class Amphibia; order Anura; family Ranidae; genus Rana; species Rana muscosa. The sequence continues at coordinate 255,034,310 of CM055122.1, read as the reverse complement.
CAAGGACTTTGACAGTGAAAGAAACTGACACACTCTCCCTACCTATGTCATGGATATGCATTAATGTCTGTCTGCCATCTTACCTTCCTCCTCATGTGTTCATCTAGAGACCAGACCTCCTTCACCTGGCTTCCTTTATAATCTCCTCCCAGCCTGACTCCACCCCAGGCCCTATCACTGAACACTATATTAACCTGTGCACTGCAAGCCTGCTTTGCTGATCAACGTGTTTGTTAGGCATTGTGTGTTTGGGTTCCTGCCTGCCGTGTGCTACGTCTGTCTCTCTGTTACGTTATTGGCTTGTCCCCGACCATCCCTGTCTGCTCGTGACCCTTGACCTTCGGCTCGTTCTTCGTTATCCTTGTCTGCTTGTGGCCCCTGACCTTCGGCTTGTTATTCGGTTCTCTCTATCGTGTGCCGCTGCTTCCCCTTATCCTACGGGGCGTGAGCTAGGAAACTCCAGGGGCCGCGACCTGGTCCCAGCCTGCAGCGTAACATCCTCACCACTAGAGGCCCTGGAGAAGACCAGCTGGGTCTTAGACTCCGCGCCCTGGGGAATCTTGGCTCTCGCTTCCGTTGGGATCCCGGTTGTGCTCCTCTGGTCCCGCTTTCCACAACCACCCAGTTTCCTACCCACAGAAGCCAGCCATAGGGTTCACTACCTCGCGGTGCACTCCTGTCCCCCTACGGTGTGCATCTGTCACCTGGCCACAGGTGACCCTGACAGTTTGATCAGCCATGAACCCGGCTGACATCCCGCTTCCCGCGGATGATCCATTGCAGGGCATAGTTCGCAGACTTGAGACCCAGGAATCAAATCAGACCCAGGTGATGCGATTCCTCCAGGATCTGGCTTCTCGATTCGAGCAGCTTCAGGTCTCCTTGGGAACCCCGAATCCGCAACCCCAAGTACAACCAGCGGCTGTACCTATCGCACCAGTCGCAGCCTCACACTCACTAAGATTGCCAGCTCCGTTCCGTTTCTCTGGGGACTCCAAGGCCTGCAGGGGGTTTCTCAGCCAATGCACTATTCATTTTGAGCTTCAGCCTCAAAGCTTCCTATCTGACCGGGCTAAGGTAGCCTATATCATTTCCCTCCTCTCCGGTGAAGCTTTGGCCTGGGCTGCCCCCCTGTGGGAGAGGAACGATCCGGTGGTTTCCAGTCTGTCCGAATTCTTGAAGCTCTTTCGTAATATCTTCGAAGAGCCGGCTCGGGCTTCTTCAGCGGCTAGTGCTGTCTTACGTCTTCGCCAAGAATCTAGTTCAGTGGGGCAATATGCTCTTCAGTTCCGTATCCACACAGCTGAATTGAGCTGGAATAATGAGGCCCTGGTCGCTACCTTTTTACATGGCCTCTCTGACCGAGTGAAAGACGAATTAGCGGGAAGAGCCATTCCCGTCGGTCTGGACGATGTAATTTCATTATGCAACCAGATCGACATTCGTTTTCAAGAGAGGTCCTTAGAAAAAAGACGCCAGCACTCTCTGGGTCCTAGCCAGTCTGAGCTCCCCTCCCTTCATTCCGTGGAGCATCCTCTACCTGCTGAAGAACCTATGCAGCTGGGCCGGACCAGACTAACCCCCGAAGAACGTGCTAGGCGCAGAACTCTGGGCTTGTGCCTCTATTGTGGGGGCAAGGGTCATTTTCGTGACTCCTGCTCGCTTCGTCCGGGAAACGCTCGGGTCTAATACATTTGGAAGGTGGAGTATTGGACCCAGAAACATCACCTTCTCGCCTGCTCTTGCCGGTGTCCCTTCATGTAGGCACTTCTCCTCAGTCAACCCTTGCATACCTGGATTCCGGGGCTGCCGGCAATTTCATGGATTGGAGAACTGCTTCTTCTATGAAGCTTACCCTTTCACCTCTCACTACCCCATTGGTAGTCTCGGCAATTGATGGCACTGTTCTCCCAGGGGGCCCTATTCGCTTCCAGACGCTACCCATTAGGATGTCGGTAGGGATTCTCCACCAGGAGTGGATATCCTTTCTTATTCTACCCAAGGCCTCTACCCCAGTTGTATTGGGCCTCCCTTGGCTACAGCTCCACTCTCCACATGTGGACTGGGTCTCTGGGCAGATCCTGGCCTGGGGTTCCTCATGTTTCTCGTCGTGTCTTCTCAAGGTGACCCCCAAGGAGAGTCTTCCGGTTGCTGCCACTTCTGTTTCTTCTGATCTTCCCGCCGCATACAGCGATTACCGGGATGTGTTCTGTAAAAAATCAGCTGAGGTGCTTCCTCCCCACAGGTCTTTTGACTGTGCTATTGATCTTGTCCCCGGAGCAACTCTACCCAGGGGTCGTACCTACCCTCTGTCCATCCCAGAGACCCAGGCCATGTCGGAGTATGTAGCAGAGAATCTGGAGAGAGGGTTCATCCGGAAATCCTCATCGCCTGCAGGGGCAGGGTTCTTTTTTGTTGCCAAAAAGGATGGTACCTTAAGACCCTGCATCGATTATCGGGGTTTAAATGCGGTTACTATTAAAAATCGATACCCCTTACCCTTAATATCTGAGCTATTCGATAGGTTGAAGGGTGCCTCCATTTTCACCAAGTTGGATCTCAGAGGCGCGTACAATCTCATTCGAATACGGGAGGGTGACGAATGGAAGACTGCATTTAACACTAGAGACGGGCATTACGAATATCTGGTGATGCCTTTTGGTCTGTGTAATGCTCCAGCCGTGTTTCAAAACTTTGTCAATGAAATCTTCAGAGATCTGCTGTACCAGTTTGTTGTCATCTATCTGGATGACATTCTGATCTTTTCTGAAAATCTGCTCGTCCACAGAAACCATGTCCGCACTGTACTTCAACGTCTTAGAGAGAACAATCTCTATGCCAAGCTGGAGAAATGTTCCTTTGAATGTTCTGAGGTCCTGTTTTTGGGGTGCTTTGTCTCATGTTCGGGGCTTCGTATGGACCCTGGGAAGGTCTTGGCTATCACCAACTGGCCTCTTCCTGCTAGCCTCAAGGCCACACAGCGCTTTCTTGGCTTCACTAATTATTATAGGCAGTTCATAAGGAATTACTCTTCCATTGCCGCGCCTATTATCGCTTTGACCAAGAAGGGTGTGAATGCCAGAGACTGGCCTCCCGAAGCTGTCTCTGCATTTCACAACCTGAAACAGGCCTTTGTTTCTGGCCCCCTCTTGAGGAGACCAAATCCTGGGAATGCATTTTTTATTGAAGTGGACGCTTCCTCAATGGGGGTGGGAGCTGTGCTTCTTCAAATCTTTGAGAAGAGACGCCAACCATGTGCGTTCTTCTCCAAAAAATTTTCTCAGGCAGAGAGGAATTATGCCATCGGTGATCGGGAACTTCTCGCTATTAAATTGGCGTTAGAGGAGTGGCGTCATCTCTTGGAGGGTTCCCCTCACTCCATAACGATCTTTACCGATCACAAGAATTTACAGTATCTACAGAATGCTAAACGTCTGAATCCTAGACAGGCCAGGTGGAGTCTCTTCTTTGCCCGTTTTAATTTCACGATTACCTACAAACCTGGTTCCTGCAACGGTCGGGCTGATGCGCTCTCTAGGTCATTTGACACTTTGGACGAGGAGTCCGCCCCTGAACCTGAGCCGATCATTCCCACCTCATGCATTGTTGCCCACTCTACCACCCTGAAGTCTAAAATTCCGCCTGGTAAGACCTTTGTCCCCACTGAGCTAAGAGCTAAGATCCTTCGTTGGGGACATGATTCCAAGGTGGCAGGGCATTCTGGATTCCTCCGATCCTTCCTACTCATCAGTCGTCACTACTGGTGGCCTAATCTCCGCTCAGACGTCAAAGACTACGTTAAAGCTTGTCATGTCTGTGCTCAGTCCAAATCCTCCACACAAGCTCCTGCTGGTCTCCTCATGCCCTTGCCTATTCCTAAGGAACCCTGGGCCCATATTGCCATGGATTTTATCACCGATCTCCCACTGTCTGAGAATAATACAGTCATTTGGGTGGTAATCGATCGATTCTCCAAGATGGCTCATTTTGTTCCTCTTCCTGGTCTTCCTTCTGCCCCTGCCTTGGTTCCCATTTTCATTCGAGAAATTCTCCGCCTACATGGGGTCCCTTCTCATATTGTTTCCGACAGGGGAGTCCAATTCACGTCTCGTTTTTGGAGAGCCTTTTGCAAATCCCTCAATATTGTCTTGGATTTTTCTTCTTCTTACCATCCCCAATCCAATGGACAGACTGAGAGGGTTAATCAGGAGTTAGAGGTCTTTCTTCGCACCTTTGTGTCTTCTCACCATGACGATTGGTCCTCTCTACTCCCGTGGGCAGAATTCTCCCATAACAATCATGTGAATACCAGTTCGCAGAAGACACCCTTTTTCACAGTTTATGGAAAACACCCTCAACTTCCTCTTCCTATGATCTGTTCTCCAGACATTCCAGCTTTGGCTTCGGTTCAGGAGTCTCTCAATTCCGTTTGGGGTCACGTTCATGATTCCCTCCGGGCAGCTGCTGAAAAATTCAAAGGCTTTGCAGACCGCCGCAGGCGTAAACCGCCTTCTCTTCAGCCAGGGGACAAAGTCTGGCTCTCTACCAGGAACATCAAGCTCCGAGTTCCTTCTCTGAAGTTTGCTCCACGATTCATCGGTCCATACACGGTAACTGCTAAACTGAATCCGGTTTGTTTCAAACTCCAGATTCCTAAGAGCCTTAAAATCACTAACTCCTTTCATGTTGCTCTTCTAAAGCCTTTAGTCCTCAATAAATTCTCTCGTCCTCTTCCTACCGTGGCGCCTGTCTCGGAGGATAATCAGGAGTACGAGATCAGTCAAATTCTGGACTCCCGACTCTGTAAAGGCGTTCTTCAGTACCTCGTTCATTGGAAAGGGTTTGGTCCTGAGGAGAGGTCTTGGATCACTGCATCTGAGGTCTTTGCACCTCGTCTGTTAAAGGAGTTTCATCTGAAGTTTCCCTCTAAACCTGGGCCCAGGCGGGGAAGGGGGAGGCCTCGTAAGAGGGAGGGTACTGTCATGGATATGCATTAATGTCTGTCTGCCATCTTACCTTCCTCCTCATGTGTTCATCTAGAGACCAGACCTCCTTCACCTGGCTTCCTTTATAATCTCCTCCCAGCCTGACTCCACCCCAGGCCCTATCACTGAACACTATATTAACCTGTGCACTGCAAGCCTGCTTTGCTGATCAACGTGTTTGTTAGGCATTGTGTGTTTGGGTTCCTGCCTGCCGTGTGCTACGTCTGTCTCTCTGTTACGTTATTGGCTTGTCCCCGACCATCCCTGTCTGCTCGTGACCCTTGACCTTCGGCTCGTTCTTCGTTATCCTTGTCTGCTTGTGGCCCCTGACCTTCGGCTTGTTATTCGGTTCTCTCTATCGTGTGCCGCTGCTTCCCCTTATCCTACGGGGCGTGAGCTAGGAAACTCCAGGGGCCGCGACCTGGTCCCAGCCTGCAGCGTAACATCCTCACCACTAGAGGCCCTGGAGAAGACCAGCTGGGTCTTAGACTCCGCGCCCTGGGGAATCTTGGCTCTCGCTTCCGTTGGGATCCCGGTTGTGCTCCTCTGGTCCCGCTTTCCACAACCACCCAGTTTCCTACCCACAGAAGCCAGCCATAGGGTTCACTACCTCGCGGTGCACTCCTGTCCCCCTACGGTGTGCATCTGTCACCTGGCCACAGGTGACCCTGACAACCTACAGTTTTCTGTCCCTAGAAAAAATGTTTTTTTTAAGCACAATATAGCACAAGGAGAATTCACTCACTGTCCTTCCAGGTCCCTGGAAATAAGGACTTTGACAGTGAAAGAAACTGACACACTCTCCCTACCTACAGTTTTCTGTCCCTAGAAAAAATGTTTTTTTTAAGCACAATTTAGCACAAGGAGAATTACCTCACTGTCCTTCCAGGTCCCTGGAAACAAGGACTTTGACAGTGAAAGAAACTGACACACTCTCCCTACCTACAGTTTTCTGTCCCTAGAAAAAATGTTTTTTTTAAGCACAATATAGCACAAGGAGAATTCACTCACTGTCCTTCCAGGTCCCTGGAAACAAGGACTTTGACAGTGAAAGAAACTGACACACTCTCCCTACCTACAGTTTTCTGTCCCTAGAAAAAATGTTTTTTTTAAGCACAATTTAGCACAAGGAGAATTACCTCACTGTCCTTCCAGGTCCCTGGAAACAAGGACTTTGACAGTGAAAGAAACTGACACACTCTCCCTACCTACAGTTTTCTGTCCCTAGAAAAAATGTTTTTTTTAAGCACAATTTAGCACAAGGAGAATTACCTCACTGTCCTTCCAGGTCCCTGGAAACAAGGACTTTGACAGTGAAAGAAACTGACACACTCTCCCTACCTACAGTTTTCTGTCCCTAGAAAAAATGTTTTTTTTAAGCACAATTTAGCACAAGGAGAATTCACTCACTGTCCTTCCAGGTCCCTGGAAACAAGGACTTTGACAGTGAAAGAAACTGACACACTCTCCCTACCTACAGTTTTCTGTCCCTAGAAAAAATGTTTTTTTTAAGCACAATTTAGCACAAGGAGAATTACCTCACTGTCCTTCCAGGTCCCTGGAAACAAGGACTTTGACAGTGAAAGAAACTGACACACTCTCCCTACCTACAGTTTTCTGTCCCTAGAAAAAAATGTTTTTTTTAAGCACAATTTAGCACAAGGAGAATTCACTCACTGTCCTTCCAGGTCCCTGGAAACAAGGACTTTGACAGTGAAAGAAACTGACACACTCTCCCTACCTACAGTTTTCTGTCCCTAGAAAAAATGTTTTTTTTAAGCACAATTTAGCACAAGGAGAATTACCTCACTGTCCTTCCAGGTCCCTGGAAACAAGGACTTTGACAGTGAAAGAAACTGACACACTCTCCCTACCTACAGTTTTCTGTCCCTAGAAAAAATGTTTTTTTTAAGCACAATTTAGCACAAGGAGAATTACCTCACTGTCCTTCCAGGTCCCTGGAAACAAGGACTTTGACAGTGAAAGAAACTGACACACTCTCCCTACCTACAGTTTTCTGTCCCTAGAAAAAATGTTTTTTTTAAGCACAATTTAGCACAAGGAGAATTACCTCACTGTCCTTCCAGGTCCCTGGAAACAAGGACTTTGACAGTGAAAGAAACTGACACACTCTCCCTACCTACAGTTTTCTGTCCCTAGAAAAAATGTTTTTTTTAAGCACAATTTAGCACAAGGAGAATTACCTCACTGTCCTTCCAGGTCCCTGGAAACAAGGACTTTGACAGTGAAAGAAACTGACACACTCTCCCTACCTACAGTTTTCTGTCCCTAGAAAAAATGTTTTTTTTAAGCACAATTTAGCACAAGGAGAATTACCTCACTGTCCTTCCAGGTCCCTGGAAACAAGGACTTTGACAGTGAAAGAAACTGACACACTCTCCCTACCTACAGTTTTCTGTCCCTAGAAAAAATGTTTTTTTTAAGCACAATTTAGCACAAGGAGAATTACCTCACTGTCCTTCCAGGTCCCTGGAAACAAGGACTTTGACAGTGAAAGAAACTGACACACTCTCCCTACCTACAGTTTTCTGTCCCTAGAAAAAATGTTTTTTTTAAGCACAATTTAGCACAAGGAGAATTACCTCACTGTCCTTCCAGGTCCCTGGAAACAAGGACTTTGACAGTGAAAGAAACTGACACACTCTCCCTACCTACAGTTTTCTGTCCCTAGAAAAAATGTTTTTTTTAAGCACAATTTAGCACAAGGAGAATTACCTCACTGTCCTTCCAGGTCCCTGGAAACAAGGACTTTGACAGTGAAAGAAACTGACACACTCTCCCTACCTACAGTTTTCTGTCCCTAGAAAAAATGTTTTTTTTAAGCACAATATAGCACAAGGAGAATTCACTCACTGTCCTTCCAGGTCCCTGGAAACAAGGACTTTGACAGTGAAAGAAACTGACACACTCTCCCTACCTACAGTTTTCTGTCCCTAGAAAAAATGTTTTTTTTAAGCACAATTTAGCACAAGGAGAATTACCTCACTGTCCTTCCAGGTCCCTGGAAACAAGGACTTTGACAGTGAAAGAAACTGACACACTCTCCCTACCTACAGTTTTCTGTCCCTAGAAAAAATGTTTTTTTTAAGCACAATTTAGCACAAGGAGAATTACCTCACTGTCCTTCCAGGTCCCTGGAAACAAGGACTTTGACAGTGAAAGAAACTGACACACTCTCCCTACCTACAGTTTTCTGTCCCTAGAAAAAATGTTTTTTTTTAAGCACAATTTAGCACAAGGAGAATTACCTCACTGTCCTTCCAGGTCCCTGGAAACAAGGACTTTGACAGTGAAAGAAACTGACACACTCTCCCTACCTACAGTTTTCTGTCCCTAGAAAAAATGTTTTTTTTAAGCACAATATAGCACAAGGAGAATTCACTCACTGTCCTTCCAGGTCCCTGGAAACAAGGACTTTGACAGTGAAAGAAACTGACACACTCTCCCTACCTACAGTTTTCTGTCCCTAGAAAAAATGTTTTTTTTAAGCACAATTTAGCACAAGGAGAATTACCTCACTGTCCTTCCAGGTCCCTGGAAACAAGGACTTTGACAGTGAAAGAAACTGACACACTCTCCCTACCTACAGTTTTCTGTCCCTAGAAAAAATGTTTTTTTTAAGCACAATTTAGCACAAGGAGAATTACCTCACTGCCCTTCCAGGTCCCTGGAAACAAGGACTTTGACAGTGAAAGAAACTGACACACTCTCCCTACCTACAGTTTTCTGTCCCTAGAAAAAATGTTTTTTTTAAGCACAATTTAGCACAAGGAGAATTACCTCACTGTCCTTCCAGGTCCCTGGAAACAAGGACTTTGACAGTGAAAGAAACTGACACACTCTCCCTACCTACAGTTTTCTGTCCCTAGAAAAAATGTTTTTTTTAAGCACAATTTAGCACAAGGAGAATTACCTCACTGTCCTTCCAGGTCCCTGGAAACAAGGACTTTGACAGTGAAAGAAACTGACACACTCTCCCTACCTACAGTTTTCTGTCCCTAGAAAAAATGTTTTTTTTAAGCACAATATAGCACAAGGAGAATTCACTCACTGTCCTTCCAGGTCCCTGGAAACAAGGACTTTGACAGTGAAAGAAACTGACACACTCTCCCTACCTACAGTTTTCTGTCCCTAGAAAAAATGTTTTTTTTAAGCACAATTTAGCACAAGGAGAATTACCTCACTGTCCTTCCAGGTCCCTGGAAACAAGGACTTTGACAGTGAAAGAAACTGACACACTCTCCCTACCTACAGTTTTCTGTCCCTAGAAAAAATGTTTTTTTTAAGCACAATATAGCACAAGCACAAAACACACTGACACTCTCCCTACCTATCCTTCTCTTTCCCTAAACTAAAGGAATCCAGGTTAAGCAAGAAAGAAATAAAAGTCACTGTCCCTGCCTATGCTGCTCTATCCCTGCTCCGGAACACACTACACTAGGCCGCCGTGCTGGCGGCCTTTTATAGTGTGGGGCGTGTACTAAACCCCCTCAGCAATAATTGGCCACAGGCATCCTGCCTGTGGCCAATCATTGCTCTCCTCGCTGCCGGCGCTGTGATTGGCCAAGCATGCGGGGTCACAGTGCATGCTTGGCCAATCACAGCGCCTGGATGACACTGCGATGGCGTAGTGCATTGTGGGCCGTTCGCGTCACTCGAATTTGGCGCGAACGGCCCAAATCGTTCGATCTTCGTCGAACGATCGAACAGCCGATGTTCGAGTCGAACGTATGTTCGACTCGAACACGAAGCTCATCCCTATATGTCATTTACATTGGATTGAGGCACATGTATATGGAGCACCGGGACCGTGGCTTGATAGTAATAATTTAAATTTTCCACTAAAAATGAATGAAAGAAGTAACAATAGGTAATCCTCATCAAAGGCATCAAATTTCTTGTAAGTTCATGGCTAAAGGAAAATACCCAAGATTCATCTTTTATATTTTGGTAATTATAATTTGTAATTACCTTTAAAATGAATAATACAGTGAGATCTCATCTTAGCAGTCAGTTATGCCGCAGTCAGCTGAGAGTTACAAATGTCAAATTGAGAATATATTTTTTATTAGAGCGTTACTGCCATCTGTTGGTAGATAGGCAGAATAACACTTCACAAACCTAAAAAAAATACACGGGCTGTTACTACTGATCTCTTTCTGACTGTCAATCTGGCTTCAGAGTCACTGATCTGAGGCAAATATACATACATACATAAATACATGTTTTGAATCAGTAAGGCCATAAGTAAATAAGAAAGGATAAGGATGAAGTTTGCATGAGGATTAAGTTTGTGCCTTTAAAAACAAGACAGCCTTGGAAGATCCAGTTTTTTTCTTGACAGACTTCCACGGTAATAATCACCAGCAAAGTTATACAACGTCAGGTTATGTACGACGGATGTTTGATTGCAAGTTGCAACGGCACCTACATTAAAGAGGTTGTAAATCGTTACATGTACCCAATGATATGACTGGCCTCTGGTAATACACAGAGATAAATAAATCCTCCTGCATACATTGTTCTTGTTTGCAGCTCTCTGCTTTTCAGAGCTGCTCAAAGTGTCCAGGTTACACAGAATTTCTGATGTTCCAGAGGCAGGGAGTGTGGGTTCGGAGGGTCACACAATGCACAGCATAGAGCAGGGAGCTGAGTGTAATCTGAGACCTGAGTGGAGGGAATGGACACACTCCCCTCTATGTACTCTCATAGGGAAATATGCACAGTTAATGCTGTTAATCACATGCTGTGTGCTAGAGCCCCAGTCTCCTGTCACCCGTGATTGCTTGGAGTCGCTATAACCTGTCAGAAGTGACTGATGCAGATAGCAGAGGAAGGAGGCAGCAGGCAGAATTCACACTAGGAGTTTGGATTGAGGCATGTATAGAAGGATATGCTGTTTATTTTTCATTTCAGAGATTTACAATCACTTAAAAGCTTACAATTCAGTTCTTAGCAGGAGTACAGTTTCAGATCAAGCCCTTTTTGGTAAGGGCTACTGTTGGATGAATTGCATTGTGTGTACTTAGACCCCACAAAAGCCCAATTTGCTGGAAATAAATATTTCCCTGCAAGAGGATCTAGAATTACAGAACATTAAAGAGGATCTGTGGGCTAAACACATACCCTGGAGTTCATAGCGAATTAATTCTGTTAGAATAGATTCATGTGCCTTTTGGGTACAGGAGGGGGCGGTACTGAGGCTGGGGTGTCCATACCACAGACACTCCATCCGCAATGCACAGTTGTGGACGGGGCCACTCACCCTGCACTTGGGGATACCTTTTGCGTGAAGCACGCTCGTTAATGCCCGAGCAAAGGCAGGGCCGGGTTTAAGTGAAAGTCAACATTATGGCAGAACCCCGGGTTAGAATGAGCTGTACACTGTGTGCAGTAACATAATTTGCCAAAGGTTGACAAAAGAGCGTGCATTACTTTTTTGGTCATCGTGCATGCCCATAATCTGGTTGCTTTTTTCCCCCTGGTGACGTCATCACGCCAGCGCTTTAGTCCACCATGTGGTCCAGTTTTCAGTTCCGGACAGTGGATGTCTGTCGGCCAGCTTTCCTGTCCTGTGACAGCGGCATACACCGAGACTTCTGCTTTTCCTTCCCTAAGGACTTGGCATTCTTCTTCTCCGGTGGTTTTATCTGATGAACCTGCATTATCACTTTTAAGATTTGCCCAACTTGTGAGCTATAAAATAGTTTTTGAGTCTTCACTTAGAGGCGCTTTTCCCTTCTGGCTGATTTCCGGAGAATCTCCCGGCTGGCAGCTGAATGTGGCTGGAAATGAGTCATCAGTTGCTGCGGCTGTCGGCTTCATAGCAACCAGGGACCCCTGTGTGGGAAACTGTCATATTCATAATCATGACAACTACCCAGCACAAAATCTCCCACTCTGAGCACTGGTATCTCTCTATACGCCATCAAGATGCTAATGACATTTTTAAATAAAACTTTTCTGTTTTCTTAATTACATATCTTATTTTGGACATAATGATATCCTCATTGGATCTCTGTTCTTCTCTATGTATTGAGGGCAGATCATGGCTGGTGGGAGGGACTGGCAAAGTGATGTACTTAGCTTACTAATAATATTAAAGTACCCTGCCTCAGTACTCAAGTCAAGAGCACTCAGTCCTGATGCAATGAGTGGGAGGAGTTAGAAAACATTACAATGCCTTAGACTGCTTTCACACTGAAAGCACCGCCCATTAGCAGTAAAGCGCCGTTCGTTTTAGCAGCGCTTTATCGCTGTTTAAGCAGCACTTTTGCGACGCTTTTTAGCTGCTAGTGGGGTGATTTTAACCCCAAAGAAGGGGTTAAAAACTCCTGTGTTGCGGCGCTTTTTAGGCTTTTCAGAGCTCCCAAACCACCCCAAAGATGCTGCTTGCAGGACTTTTTCTAACTTCTCGCAAGCGCACCGCCCCAGTGTGAAAACACCCATTGCAGAGAATTGGAGGCAGTTTTCAGGCACTTTACAGGCGCTATTTCTAGGGCTAAAACACCTGAAAACTGCCTCAGTGTGAAAAGGGTCTTAGACCCCTTTCACACTGAGGCGTTGAAAAAAGGCAAAAAAATTATGAGACTTTTTCCCACGATTTTACTGCGATTTTACAGCGTTTTTACTGCATTCGTGGTAAAAATAGCGCTAACGCCTATGCGTTTTACTGCGTTACTCATTCATTTCAATGCGTTTTTACAGCGCTAATTTTAGCGCCCTAAAGATGCTCCAAAAATGCTGTTTGCAGGATTTTTTCCAACGCACAGCCAGCAGAACGCCTCAGTGTGAAAGCCCTCAGGGCTTTCACATTGAGAATGATGGGGCAGGATTATTTCAGGCATTTTTACAGCGTTTTTTTTACCGCGAAAACGCAGTAAAAACGCCTCAGTGTGAAAGGGGCCTTAATGAGCAGATGTCAGCCTGGAGTGGGTGTTCATAGGCAAGCTTTATTTGCATGCAGACTACTCGAGAAACGTGACATTGTGCTTCCATGACTGAAAACACTAAAATCAATTGAATGAAAGGGCCAGGTCAGGGACAGTTAGGCTGGGGACGAAAGTGCTAGATGATGCTGGGTGTCCTTCAGCTAGGAAATGGAGCTGGCTCTATCTGACTTGCTACAGCTTCTAATGCACATTGTGAGAAGCTCACAGTGTTCAGTGAAATCAGAAAGCAATTTTAGTACATGAGAGGAGCCTGTACAACTGTACAAGACTGAATGTAAGGCTGGAGATCAGCTTTCATTTGGATTATTTATCTGCTTTGATTAAAGAACTACTTTTCAGGTTTTGATTTTAATATGCAGATTTGTTATTTACAGAAGTATATCACTTAATTCCCATCTACAATTGTTAATCATTTTTCTCTTATCATCCATGGACTGACACGGTGTCTCTTTACACTTTACACGTGGGTTATGTCCCTGCTTGCAGGAGAAGACCTAGGCAGAATGTGAGATGTTATACATACATTCTAAAAGCCAGAGCTGAACAGCCCCACCCAGGGGGCGGTCCCTCCGGACATAACCCTCCCACTACAGTCAGCAGACTTCAGTTTTTTTCTGCCTAGCAGAAGGAGAAGACGTGGCTCCCTCAGGAGCCAGTCTCCTGACCTATTTTTATTCCTTTTTGGAATTCTTTTTTATTTTATTTTTGAGAATCTTCTATCAACTGTCGGCTGGGCAACAGGTTGGGTACAAGATATCCTCGTAGTCTTCCCTGTCCGACCATCGAGCGTGCTGATCCTCGCCTTGTGTGCGTGAGACTCAGTTCACGACAGGCCCCATGACTCCAGGGGTGGCCGGGTTTGCTTTCATGCTCCCACGGTCCTCTCAAGACTGAACAGCTCCTGACTGACTGTATCTTTCGCGGTGGACCGGGCCGACAGCTACTCAGTACTGCACTGTGATAGTCCTGTCAGAAACACACCAGTGGGTCCCTCAGGGGACGGGTAAGTAGTCTCTCCTGCCTGCAGGTGAGTACAAAGGGCTGTGTGTTTCTCTGTGGGGGATTTTCCCTGTCTCCCCCTGTATTTTATTGTCGCTCTGTCACCATTACTGGCGCTGGCTGTGTGGGGTGCGTGGGGGTCACACTGTTCTTGGGGGGCTCATGCTGGTCTGCAATGTATGCCTTGGGGCTTTTTTGTGTGGTTTTTTTTTTGGGGCCTGAGCGCCGAGTGGCGCTGTGCGTGTGTGCTGTTTCATTTTAACTGTGTCATGGCGGCCATCTTGCCGCGGATCGCCTCAGTGAAGTGCGGCGGCCATTTTCTTGTAGCCCGCGCGCTTTTCAGCACTAGTTTGGCCTCTAGCGCTGCTGTAGCAGCGCAAATCTCCTCACAGTCTCCTCACAGCTCACCAGCGCTGACACAGCGCGGTACAGACAGCGGAACTAAGCGGTCCCTGGTCCGGTTTGGTGAGTCCCCTGGGCGCCCCCTCCTCAGTCAGCACAGCCTGTGGGTGGACTTTTTATCTGAGAGAGTCTCAGAGAGGGACAATATGGAGTCTGTGTCACCAGCTTCCCCTAAAAATGTCAGTGGCAACAGGCAGTGCTTCAGCACTGCGGTCCCTATGGACCTGTTGTGGGCAGCCCTGGAATCAATTTCTGACCAGGATGGGAGCTGTGTGCAAGCGCAAGGTGCAAAAAAGGCGCCCTCTCCCCACTTTATCTACTCGAGGGCAGTGCGCTGATTCAGATATGGGCCTAGCCACTACCGCTCAGGACCCTAGTTCTGAATGTATGGATGGTTTTGAACAGGACATTCCTTATGAGGGAAACTCCAGTTCTGAGTCAGTAAATGACAGGGCGCTTGTTAGTGTGCTCATGACTGCGGTGAGGGACACTCTCAAGCTCAAAGGCTGCGGATGCAGAACCTCAGGCGGATACTGTCTCCTTTGGTTCTTTTAAGGCCAGGCCTTCTAAAGGGGTTTTTTCCATTGTACTTTCTTTGACCAGCTCATGGATAAGGTCTGGGAAAAGCCGCAGAAGAATTTTTTTATGGCCCCGCGGCGTTTGTCTATCAGATACCCCTTGAAGATGCCCTACTTAAAAAGTGGGCTTCTCCCCCAGTGGTCAACCCTCCAGTCGCCCGGTTGAACAAGGCCATCACTCTCCCGATGGAGGGGACTCCTGCATTTGAGGACCCCACTGACAGGAGGTCAGAAGTGGTGAGCAGAACCATGTTTGCCTTGTTGGGATCCGCCCTACGACCTGTGGTAGCGGCGACCCTTGTGTCTAAAACACTTACAGGTTGTGCAAAAATGTTGCACCTAGCTGTACAGGAGCATATTCTTCCTCCAGACACAGTTGCTCTGGCCCACCAACTGGTTCAGGGCCTGGTTTCTGTGTGCGACGCCACGCTGAACGCGGCCCCTTTAATATCCAGGGCCTCTGTCTCGGCGGTGGTATTGCGTCGTCTTATCTGGTTGAAATGCTGGTCTGCTGACCTAGCCTTAGGAAGCTCCTGACGGATCTACTATTTAAAGGCGGTAGACCTTTCGGTGCTGCTCTGGATGACATCGTCATGGATGTCACGGGAGGTAAACGCACTCTTCTTCCTTAGACTAGCATGGGTGAGGAGGCCCGACGCAAACAGGGGCCTTCCTTTCCAGCAAAACGGGTTTTTTTTCGTCAGTCAGTGTCCACAGGTAGGCCCTCTCAGACTGACGGCAGTGCGGCTGGTGGGCACAAGTGCCCCTGGGTGCGTAAGCCAAACAAGCGGCTCCCAAGCCCACCTCCGCGTGTAGTCTTGCCTCCGCCCGACTCTGGGGTGGGGGGACGACTTTGCAGGTTCACGGATCGGTGGACCTCCCGAATCTCCGACTGGTGGGTGTGCGAGGTGGTCACCTCAGGATATAGGATAGTATTCCGATCCTGGCCCCCACACAGATTCTTTCCCTTGAATCTTCCTCTCCTTCCTACCTGTCGGGCAGCCCTCTTGGGGGCTGTACAGGATTTGATCAGGTCCGGAGTGATTGTGCCGGTTCCGTCACAGGAGAGTTTTCAGGGATTCTGCTCGAATCTGTTTGTCGTCCCAAAAATAGGACGTGGTTCGACCTATCCTGGACCTCAAGGCCCTGAATGCCTTCGAGAAGGTGCAGAAATTCCGCATGGGATCCATTCGCACGGTGATCGCTACACTCCACCAAAGGGATTTTCTTCTGGCGTCCTTGGACTTCAAGGACGCCTACTTGCATGTTCCGATCTGCGCAAGTCACCAGAAGTTTCTGCGCCTTGCGATCAGCGAAGTCCACTATCGATTGTGGCTCTTCCTTTCGGCCTTGCCTCGGCACCAAGGGTGTTCACCAAGGTGCTTGCTCCGGTTCTAGCCTTCTGTTACAGCGAGGTATTGCTGTCGTGGGCTATCTGGACGGTCTTCTGCTATGAGCAGAAAGTGCTCAGACTTAGAGGAAAGGTGACTATCGTCAATTAGGCCCTCAGGGACTTCGGGTGGTTCCTGAACATTCAGGAGTCAGTCCTGGTCCCGACTCAGTGTCTGGAGTATCTAGTTCTGGTTCTGGACTCCTTGGAGGCAAAGGTATCCTACCTCTGGAGAAGTTGCTGACACTTCAGTCTGCTGTGTGGGTGCTGACATCCCGAACATGGTTGTCAATCCGTTGTTTGCATGAGAGTCCCGGGACTCCTGGTGGCTTCCTTCGCGGCCATTCTGTATGCCCAATCACACACCAGGGCATTGCAGAAGGAGATCTTGTCCACCTGGGACAAATCCCCGTTGTCCTTGGATCTTCGGATCCAGGTGATTCACCTGGTCAGGGCGTCCCTGACATGGTGGTTGGGACCCTCGGCTCTTCGGTCCGGAAAGTCGTTCCCCTCCCATCCAATGGACGGTACTCACGACGGACACCAGCCTGACGGGCTGGGGTGGAGTCTGGGGAGTCCTGTCGGCTCAAGGCCTTGTACTCCGGACGAGCCCGTTTACCAATCACTGTTCTGGAAATACGGGCCATCAGACTGTGTCTCTCCTCAGGTCGGAGAAAGTACGGGGTCGCTCCATCAGGAGCCAGTCGGACAACGCCACGGCGGTGGCGTATGTAAACCATCACGGGGGGACTCGGAGCTCAGCGGCGGCTTCCGAGGTAATCCGTATCCTGAAGTGGGCCGGAAGAAACGTGCCGGCTCTGTAGGGGCGGACTATCTGAGTCGCCAATCGCCAGACGCCGGACCAGGAAGAGTGGTCCTTGCATATTTCGACTCCTTTGCCGACGGTGGGGCACGTCGGATGTGGACCTGATGGCCTCTCGACTCAGTCGCAAGGGTCGAGGTTGTGGCCAGATCCAGGGATCCTTGGGCGATGACTCGGATGCGTTGGTGGCCCCATAGGGTCCTTATCGCCTGATATAAACTCCGGTGATCCTAATTGTTCCGGATTGGCCTCAGCGTCACTGGTACGCTGATCTGGTACGTCTCGTTGCGGACGTTCCCTGGCGGTTGCCGATGAGGGAGGACCTTCAGTCTCAAGGTCCTATGTTTCATCCGGCTTACAGTCTCTGGCTTTAACGGCAGAGCTGTTAAAAGCCAGGTGTTGAGGGACCGAGGTCTCTCGGACTCTGTCATTTTGTCCATGTTAAGGACACGGAAGTCTTCCTCCAGGCAGATCTATCACCGTGCCTGGAAAGCTTATATCGCCATATGCAAAGCGCTGGACTGGCGTCCTCAGACGTATTCCGTCCCCAGAATCCTGCGTCCTCTACAGTGTGGAGTGACCCAAAAGCTTGCTTTGAGTACCATCAAGGATCAGATTTCGGCCTTGGCCGTCTTCTTTCAGTGACCTCTAGCGGGTCATTTCTTGGTTAGCACCTTGTGTTGGGGGTTCGCCATGTGCTCCCTCCTGTCAAGCCTTCTCTCCCACCGTGGGATCTGAATTTGGTGCTCTCGGTCCTCCAGGAACCTCCTTTTTGGGAATATCCGGGATATTCCTCTCTTGTCTTGTCTCAGGAGGTGGCCTTTTAGTGGCAATCACTTCTGTTTGACGAGTGTCTGAGTTGGCGGCTTTGTCCTGCAAGTCGCCATATTTAGTCATCCATAGGGATAAGGCGGTGTTGCATCCGCGACCTTCCCTTTTGCCAAAGGTGGTGTCTACCTTTCACCTACATGAGGACATTGTCCTCCCGTCCTTGTGTCCTCACCCATCGCATCCCAGAGAGTTTGCGCTGCACATATTGGATGTGGTACGAGCCTTACGGGTGTACCTGTCTGCTACTGCTTCTATTCGGAAGTCCGACTCACTGTTTGTGACTGCCCCTGGTCCATAACAGGGCCAAGAGGTTTCATCTGCCATCATTTTTAGGGGAATCAGACAAACCGTCATTCAAGCCTATGCTCTCAAAGGGCGGGCGCCTCCCTTTCCGGTTACGGCGCATTCCATCAGGGCAATTGGTGCTTCCTGGGTTTTCCGACATCAAGCGTCGGTCGCACAAGTGTGCCAGGCGACCTGGTCGTCTGTTCATACCTTTTAAGTTTTTTATAAGGTTGATGTGGTTGCATCTTCGGATGCTTCCTTCGGCCGCAGGGTGCTGCAGGCCGCTGTTTAAAGTTGCGACTCCTCCGTTGAGGAGATCTGTCTTCTTGGAGTGAAAGTTTGGTTTTTCCATTTATACTGCTCCCATCCCTCTTGACACTGCTTTGGGACATCCCACGTGTAAAGTGTAAAGAGACACCGTGTCAGTCCACGGATGATAAGAGAAAATAGGATTTTTTGTACTCACCGTAAAATCCTTTTCTCTGACATCCATGGACTGACACGGCACCCACCCTTCCTTTTTAAGTTTGTACTGCTTTGTTGCGAACTGAAGTCTGCTGACTGTAGTGGGAGGGTTATGCCCGGAGGGACCGCCCCCTGGGTGGGGCTGTTCAGCTCTGGCTTTTAGAATGTATGTATAACATCTCATATTCTGCCTAGGTCTTCTCCTGCAAGCAGGGACATAACCCACGTGTAAAGTGTAAAGAGACACCGTGTCAGTCCATGGATGTCAGAGAAAAGGATTTTACGGTGAGTACAAAAAATCCTATTTTTTTTTTATCTTAGTCAAGGCCGTCACATTCTCCTATCACACCTTAAAGTGTTACTAAACCCACAACAGTAAAATCAGTCTGTATATGAAGTAAAGCATGCTTGTTATACTCACTGTGGAACCTAAGGGGTTAATCCTCTCCATTGTGTAAAAAGGCTGTTTGATCCTGATCCTCCCCTTCTTTTACTATCCCCAATCCATCTCCTGATAGATCCTTGGGGGATACGCTGCACATGCTCAGTTTGGTGTGTATTGGTAGAGATGTTTTTATTTTATTTTTGGGAGGGTGAATGTGATCAGCACAGGGCCAATCAGCACTGTCCAGACAAATTCAGGGTTAATGCAGCCTCATAGGACAATCAGAGTAGTATGAAAACTTATCCTACAAGCTTTAAGCAGACACTGATAAAAGTCACAAGACTGCTATATACTGCTGATGAGAAAAGGTATTTAGCAGTTTTTATTTACTAAAATAATTGCATTTCCATGTTCTGTGTACTGTAGGAGACCAGATATAGTGAATGCAGGCTCCTGGGTTTAGTAACACTTTAACTGATGACTGAATTAGCAGCACACCCCCATCTACTGTATATGCCGGCATTAGAACTTCATAGGTTATTTGAATTCTTAGCAAGTATCACCTGAAGATGGTATTGTGGATTAAGTTCCGTACAAGAATGGGCACTTTGATTAATGATTAGTATTTCAGCAGCACAAATTAATTATCACCGGCTCAGATCATTTGTCAGATTCTGTATTTAGCATGAAGATGAATCTGCTCATTTAGATAGTCGCGTGTTTAATATATGCCGTGGACTTCTGGTTTTGTGGAAAATAATGTTTTTGCGTCTTTCTTTTTAAAGGGACTTGGATTTACCACATTTTTTCTATTTCTATATTTTATTATCACTGGACTTCTATACTTCTATACATCATATACTGAGTGTTTGCACATTATTTTATTTTTGTGTTTATATTGTACATTTATTTGTATACAGTGTTCATTTTCACAAACAGGAAACTTTTATTATAGACATTTGCTAGTTTTTTATTATATGTATTTTGACTTTTTGTAATTCGTTTTAGCGCCGTTCCGTTGTTTTTATTTATCTGGTTATACCCAAGTTGATCAATCGATCAACTTGGGTACATTCAGCCCGCCCATACATGGTTCGAATCTCGGCCGGTTCAGCAAGAATCAAACCATCTATGGCCGGCCTTAAGCCTCGTACAAATGATCGGATTATCCGACGGGAATTGTGTGATGGCAGGCTGTTGTCGGAAAATCTGACCTCCATCGGACAATTGTTGTCGGATTTTCCGAGGGCAAATGTGGGATAGCATGCTTTAAAATTGTCCACCAACAAATGTGTGTTGTCGGATTATCCGATCGTATGTACATAAGCGGACAAAACTCCAAAGTACAAACACGCATGCTCAGAAGCAATGCTAACCATAACACAACATTAGCAGAAGTTGCCCAAAGAGTGGCGCTAAAGAGCTGAAAAACCACGTAGTTTTGTGTTTGTTGGCCGACAATTCTTTGCCGTTTGTATGCAATACAAGTTCCTGGCCAACGCCCTTCGGACAAAAGTCCTATGCTTTGTCCGCAGAAAATCCGATCGTGTGTACGAGGCTTTAGTCTTGGATAGAGTGGATGTGGATTAAAACACCTGTCCCGTTTTTATTGCTGTTGGGGCCTCCATTAGGGAGATTCACCCACTCTATTTGTCCTGTTTTTCCCTGTTTACATTGTTTACATTATCATTGAAAGTGAATGAAAATCCCACATTTTGAGTTGTCCCCAGAACAGGAATAGAGGGGAAATCTTAGAGGACATTAGTCTAGGTGGGGCCCTAGTTCTGATGACCCTGATGACAACCAGGGATCCCCTCACTTTGAAGGGCTTTTCTCTCACTTACTGTTTTATCTATGTGGTAGGAAGTGAAAGGGAAATTTCTTTAGCATGACCCAGATGGAAAAAAAACCTTGACAGTGGTTATAACCCTCCCTTACTGTATCCAAAATAAGAAAAAAAAATCACATACATAAGTAGCACTACCCTCGCAAGGGCCGCTGGATGTTTGGGCTTTTCCCGCTCTCGCACAACCAAGCAATAGGAATTTTCCACACTCTCCCCAGAGGCTCAATATTCAGTCCAGGGGACCTGATTTTGTTTTGTTTGTTTTTGAAATTATGAAAACTTGGATGGGGAATAGGGATACATGGGATGCCCAAAACTGAAGAACTTTAAACAAACAGTTGAAGACCTGCTAACGTCTCTGCCTGCTATGAACTGACTCCAACTGCACTGCCCACATCTGGGAGTGACATTGCAGCTAAATTAACGTTAAAAAAAGTTCCAAAATAAACCTGAAGTTGCAGGTGCGGCACCTGGCTGTGTAGCAAGCATCTGGATTGACCAAAGCTAGAGGTATTGGGGTGCCCCTGGCTGCTTTGCGCTGGCTCTAGCCATCCCCTGGTCCCAGACATGTTAAGTATTGCGCCTTACTCTCCTCTCTGTAGCTCTGGGGTGTGTTGAATGGAAGGTACTCACTCAGTCACTTTAAGTAGCTCCTTGAATCCAGAAGACTACTGTACTGGTCTCTCTGCTGTACAGGCTGATTCTAGCTCACTGGATGTCTGCAGCTAAGCCTAGCTGAGACTGAGCTATCTGAGGGCATGGGGCTTCCCGCTTCTCCATCTCTCTCTTCCCTGAGTCTTCTTTCTGCACCAGGAGCAAAGCCCCCAGCACAGGGGTCCCTCCAGACAAAAGGACCCCGGACACTGCACCACAGACTGCCAGGCTCATGAGTATTTATGGGTTGTTCCCCCACCTTCTGGACCTCGCCTCCCCAGGGATTAATGAGAACTCCATAAATATTCAGGCTGCAGCCTCTGTTCCTCCACTCTCTAAGTTCCAGAACTATCAAGAGATTTCCAGAACCGAGGTTGGCGTGGGTGGGGGTTAACAGAGCTACAGCCTTTGAAGCACTGCATATCCTCATTAACAAAAGTAACCCATGCTCCTCTGCCTGCAGGGGAGGCAAAGCTAAATTTACCTACTCTAGCAACAAGGGGAGGCCTGTCCATTGTGGGGGCATGGGCGCCACCTCCCCATCCATGCCAGCCGCCCTCCCTATCCATGCGCCCGGCCCCTTTCAGGATGCCGGGCACAGGAATTCCTTTGGCGGGGATGGGCGGGGGGTGTGTTTTTGAAAGCACTGATTAGAGACAGAAGCTCTAATTGGCTTCAAAGTAGGGTGGGCTCAGAGCGCAGAGCATTGCATCCGGAGCCCACTCAGGGGGGGTGAGACAGCGAATGAATATTCGCTGTTACAACACTGATCCTCCTCCTGGCCAATCGGGAAGCGAGTCTGATACTCGTCACCTGATTGGTTGAAAGGACAAGCCATCCTATTGGATGCCTAGGAGGAGGGGGGGGAGACGTACGGTGGAAGCGAGGAGGAGAAGAGCCGATCCCTGGATGCCCTCTGATGCCTGGATGCCCACCGATGTCAGATCCCCACCGCTGCCTAGTGCCCCAATGCCCGCCGCTCCTCGGATGCCCAATCCCCGCTGCTCCTCGGATGCCCGCCGATGCCTGGTCCCCACCGATGCCTGCCGCCTACATGGGGTAAGTGCTGGCGGACCAACCGGCAGACAGAAGGGGGGTTCGGTTGTTTGCCGCCCCCCCAAACAAAAAAACACCAGCTGCCACTTCTAGCAATAACATACAGTCTAGCAACACATACATGCAGACACTAGGGCCAATTTAGACAGGAGCCGGTTAAGCTACCAGTATGTCTTTGGAGTGTGGGAGGAAGCCTAAGTAAACATAGGGAGAACATGCAAACTCAATGCAAACTCTTTTTCTATGCCTAAAAATGTGTTTTCTCTTTTACACAGCAAAGTTGCAGAGGCAGATGGAGTTGCAGCATTAATTCATCTGCTGTCCGATAAAAGGGATGGAGTGGTTACTAACGCCTGCACAGTTCTCATCAACATGGCTGCACAAGAGTCTCTTCGGCTCACTATACAAGCTCAGGGTGTCATGAACGCTTTGGTGGAACCATTACAGTCCTCCAGCAGTCTGGTGCAGAGTA
Source organism: Rana muscosa (assembly GCA_029206835.1). Taxonomy (NCBI): domain Eukaryota; kingdom Metazoa; phylum Chordata; class Amphibia; order Anura; family Ranidae; genus Rana; species Rana muscosa. The sequence goes on along the minus strand of CM055122.1, from coordinate 255,011,166 downwards.
AAGCAGCGCTCACAGTGGCTGCTGTGGGGTGCGATGCGGATGCCAGAGCCGAGGTAAGAAACATTTCCAGACAAGACTGGGGATCCCCATATGTGGTGGGACTACACTTATAGATGTCATATGATTTGATTTCATTGACTTTAACCTTTATGGAGTTTATCACTTTTCAGCTATGTTATAGCAGCTGTATCAGTCCCATCTCCATACTGAAAACAATGTACCCAGAGGAGGGATGAGCAGAGGGATATAAATGTAAACCGATTTTGCTGCAGAATTGCTGATTTTCTGTTGAGCCTCCCTTTTTTTTTTCAGATGGTATTTCATTTCTTCCAGGGTTGAGGTTTATTTGGAAATGTTTTTTTCGCAAAAAACACACAGCTTTCACCCATAATTTATAGATTTTCTAATTACATTTCATCTAATCTTGGGTGAAAGTTGTGTACAACATACAGTGGGGAAAATAAATATTAGATCCCCTGAAGATTTTGTAAGTTTGCCCACTTACAAAAGAACTGAAGGGTCTATAATTCTTATCATAGCTGTATTTTAAATGATAGAGAGAATATAAACCAAAAATCCAGAAAAAAAAACAATCCACATGTTAAATGCTATAAGTATTAGTTGTAGCTAAGTAAAATAGGTATTTAATTCCTAGGCAAAACATGACTTAGTACTTGGTGGAGAAACCCTTGCTGGCAAGCACAGAGGTAAGACATTTCTTGAAGTTGGTTACCAGGTTTGCACACATCTCAGGAGGGATTTGGGTCCACTCTTCTTTACAGATCATCTCTAAATCCTTAAGGTTTCTTGGCTGTTGCTTGGCAACTCGAAGTTTCAGCTCCCTCCATAAATGTTCTATGGGATTAAGGTCTGGAGACCGGCTGGGCCACTCCATGACCTTAATGTGCTTCTTCTTGAGCAACTCCTTTGTTACCTTGGCAGTATGTTTTGGGTAATTTTCATACTGGGAGACCCATCCACAACCCACGTTCAGTGTTCTGGCTGAGGGAAGAAGATTCTCATCGAAGATTTTACAATACATCAATGCAGCAAATTTGGCCTGTTCCTTTAGCAGAGAAACAGCCCCAAAGCAATGTTTCCACCTCCAAGCTTGACTGTAGGGATGTAGTTCTAAAGCCCTGTACACACGGCCGGGAATCCCGTCTATTAGAAAACCGTTGGTTTTCTTGACGGGATTCCTGGCAAGTTTGCCTTGCAAAGCTGTGTATACACACGGCCACTCAAAAGACCCGCCGTTCTTTTGAATGGCAAGAACGCGGTGACGTCAACGACTACGACGAGCCGGCGTCTCATCACATTCGGCTCCCCATCACAGATTGTTGTGGAAGTGACGTTCCGTCGCCGCCATCTTGCTACACCCCACACTAACGTTGCATGCTACCGCGCATGCGTCGAAGTGTTATTGAGCATGCACGGTTTTTCTCCCCTGCAGGTAAGCATACAGACAGGTTTTCTCGGCAGGAAACACTCTGCCGGGAATCCCGACGGGAAAATAGAGAGCAGGTTCTCTATTTTTCCCAGGCAGTTTTCCTGTCGGGAAAACTGCTAGGGAGCATACACACGGCCGGGATTCCCGGCCAAAAGCTCTCCTGGCAGTTTTCCTGCCGGGAAAACCGGTCGTGTGTACGAGGCTTTAGGGTCATCATCAGCATTTTTCTTCCTCCAAACACGGCGAGTCGAGGTAATGCCAAAGAGCTAAATTTTGGTCTCATCTGACCACAGCACTTTCTCCCAATTCTTCTCTGAATTATTTAGATGTTTATTGGCAAACTTTAGATGGGCCTGTACATGTGCATTCTTTAAGGAGGGGGACCTTGCGGGCGCTGCAGGATTTCAATCCATGGCTTCTCACCAAGCTTTTTGCTGATGGTCTTGTAGCCTATTTTAGCCTTGTGCAGGTGTACAATATTGTCCCTGACGTCCTTTGACAGCTCTTTGGTCTTGCCCATGATGGTGGGTTTGAGGCCAGGTTCACACTGCTATGACAAATGCTCCGACATTGGGAGCTCATGTCGAATGATGTGTGAAAATCAATGTTTCCCTATGGGGGCCGTTTTAACTGGTCCAACTTTGAAAATGCTCCCTGCACTACTCTGGTCTGACTTTGGTCCTACTTCAGCCCATTGACTATCACTGAAGTCAGATCAAAGTCGGATCGCCTTCTTGACTGATCCGACTTTGGCATGCAACTTGTGCTCTGATGATCTTGAAGGAAAACTCCACACCAAATAAAAAAAAAAAACGGCATGGGTTCCCCCTTCAAGAGCATACCAGGCCCTCCGGTCTGGTATGGATTTTGGGGGACCCCAACGCCGTTTTTTCGGCGTGGGGATTCCCCTGAAAATCCATACCAGACCGAAGGGCCTGGTATGTTCTTTGAGGGGGAACCCATGCCGTTTTTTTAACATTGTGCGTGGAGTTCCCCCTTAAGATTCATACCAGACACAGTGCCTGGTATTGTCGGGGGATCAAAGTCGGATCCCTGTTCATTGAAGTCGGACGCATGTCAGACTTCAAGTCGTAGGGCAACGTCGGATCCAAAGTGGTACGACTGTCGTGTCGTACCAGTGTGAACCCGGCCTCAATGGAAGAAAGGGATTCTCTGGACAGGTGTCTTTTATACACATAACGAGTTGTCGTTAGTAGCACCTTCTTAAATTGACAGGACTAATCTGTGCACCACATGAGCACATACTGTAGCCAGAATTATTGTTGGTTGGTAGGTGATCAAATACTTATTTTACTCACTGAACTGCAACTCAATTTATAACATTTGTATCATGTGTTTTTTTTTTGGTTGATGTTCTGTCTCTATCATGTAAAATACACCTATGATAAGATTTTTAGACCCTTAAAGCGGAGGTGCCACGGAAAAAAAAATATTAAAAGCCAGCAGCTACAAATACTGCAGCTGCTGACTTTTAATATATGGACACTTACCTGTCCTGGAGTCCAGCGACGTCCGCAGCAGAGGACAAGCAATCGCTCCTCACTCTGCTGCCCCCACCGCCATCCTCGGTGAGGGAACCAGGAAGTGAAGCCTTGCGGCTTCATGCCCGGTTCCCTACGGCGCATTCGCGAGTCGTTCTGCGCCGCTCTGAATGGTCCCCTGTGTTCTGGGAGCCGAGTGTCTTCCAGAACACAACGGGTATTCTGCGGGAAGTGATGCGCTTCCCGCAGATTTCCCGAAGAGAGGACTCCCGGAAGTGGATGCAAATACCTGTCTTAGACAGGTATCTGCACCCCCCTCCCCCCTGAAAGGTGTCAATTGTGGAGGGGGGAGGGTTCCGATCAGCGGAAGTTCCACTTTAGGGTGGAGCTCCGCTTTAATCTCTCTGTAAATGGGCAAACTTACAAAACCTGCAGGGGATAAAATAATAATTTTCCCAACTGTATATAATTATACTCCTTGTAAATAAACGCCAGAACAAAAATTGTATTTATTACGCTTACCAGTCTTAAGATGTGATGGCTTCATTATCATTTCTTTATCAGGCATGATTCCATTTATTTTCACCTGGCATTTCTGTGAATAACACACATCCTATGTGGCTATGCGGCTATGCTCACTCACTTTACTGTCAGTGGGACTTCAAACATCATGTCTGCCCTTATGCATCTTCATTACATGGGCGATGGAAGATTACAGACAATACAAATACATAAAATGCTTCTGACCAATGTACATGGTCATATAGTAAAAATATATACAGCAGCAACAAGATATATAGTAAGAAAGAGAACCCTGACCCTACAAAGATACAGATTTTTTGTACACTGTAACATCCAGTGCTTGTAAAACTTTATTATTCTAGGACAAACTTCCAAAACACCTGCCTGGGACCTCCTCCTTCTCTAATTTGTTTTACCCACCATTGGGCTTAATTGCCAAGATCTCTACCATAAGGGCTAGTGGTGGATGAAATGCGTCATTGGAAATTCCAGGTTGAGATTCTTCTGTCCTGGAATAATAGGATTTTTATAACAGCTTACCTGTAAAATCCTTTTCTTGGAGTACATCACGGGACACAGAGCGACATAGTCATTACTAATGGGTTATATAGTTACCGTCAGGTGCTGGCACTGGCAACTTCCAAAACCGGAAGTACCCTCCCCTATATAAGCCCCTCCCATCCGGGAGCACCTCAGTTTTGTAGCAAAGCAATAAGTGTCCCCAAAGAGGGGCGGGAGCTCTGTGTCCCGTGATGTACTCCAAGAAAAGGATTTTACAGGTAAGCTGTTATAAAAATCCTATTTTCTTTTTCGTACATCACGGGACACAGAGCGACATAGTCATTACTAATGGGATGTCCTAAAGCAATGCCAAATGAGGGGGGGGATACACCATATATAAGCTGAGCGCTATCAGACATGAGGATCTTTTGCGGCCTGCAACACACTGCGCCCAAAGGCGACATCCTCCTGACTTCTAACGTCCACCTGGTAGAACCTAGTAAACGTGTGTACTGAAGACCATGTTGCGGCCTTACAGATTTGAGCCAGGGAGGCCTGGTGATGCACTTCCCATGAAGTTCCAACTGCTCTCGTGGAGTGCGCTCTAACTTCGAACGGAGGCGGTCTCCTTCTCAAGCCATAAGCTTGCATAATGACCTGTCGAATCCACTTGGCTAAAGTAGATTTTGACGCTGCCTGACTCTTTCTGGGGCCTTCCGGCAGTATAAACAAAGTATCCGTTCTGCGAATCTGAGCAGTGGCTTTTAGATAAGCTTTAACTGCTCTTACTACATCCAAAGAATGCAATAACTTTTCCTCTACCGAAGTAGGTTTGGGGAAAAAAGAAGGAAGAACCACATCTTGGTTCAAATGAAACCTCAATACCACCTTAGGAAGAAAGGCTGGATGAGGACGTAACACTACTCTGTCCTTATGGATAACCAGATATGGCTCCTTACAGGACATAGCTGCTAATTCCGATACTCTTTTAGCCGAACAAATGGCTACTAGAAAAATCAATTTCCTGGTGAGAAGCACCAAGGAAATATGCTGTAATGGTTCAAATGGTTGTTTCTGTAGAACCGACAGAACCAAGTTTAGATCCCATGGACATATGGGAATACTAACCGGAGGACTAATACGCATCACTCCTTGTATAAAGGCTTTGACTAGTGAATGCGAAGCCAAGGGCCTTTGAAAAAATATTGACAAGGCCGAAATCTGACCTTTGATAGTACTCAAGGCAAGCTTCCTATCTACAGCCCATTGTAGGAAGTCCAGAATTCTACCTATTACGTATTTACGTGGATGCCATTTCTTGGCTTCACACCAGGCGATGTACGCCTTCCAGATTCTATAGTAGATCTGCCTGGATACCGGTTTCCTGGCATTGATCATGGTAGACACCACAGCATTAGAGAGCCCTCTCTTTTTTAGAATGTGGGCTTCAATAGCCAGGCCGTCAAACCTAGGGCTGGTAAGGAAGGGTGGTATATCGGTCCCTGCGAAAGCAGGTCCGGACGATGTGGGAGGGTCCAAGGACTCCCCACAGACATTTTTACGATCTCCGCGTACCATGCTCTTCGGGGCCACGCTGGAGCCACCAGAATCACTGGTTTCTTTTCTACCCTGATTCTGCGGAGTAATCGAGGTAACAATTGTGGCGGTGGGAATGCATATATCAGCTTGAACTGATCCCAAGGGAACACTAGGGCATCCGAGCCGCACGCTAGGGGATCCCTTGTCCAAGAGACAAACCTGTCCACTTTCGTGTTGAACCTGGATGCTAGCAGATCTACATCCGGTGTTCCCCACCGCTGACATATTGTCCGGAAAACCTCGGGATGAAGGGACCATTCCCCTGGGCATAATTGTTGGCGACTTAGAAAGTCCGCCTTCCAATTCTCCACCCCTGGAATGAATACCGCAGATATGGCTGGGACATATCTTTCTGCCCATCTCAGGATGTAATTTACTTCCCTTTGGGCTGCACGACTCCTGGTGCCCCCCTGACGATTGATATATGCCACTGCTGTGGCATTGTCTGACTGAACTCTGACAGGGGACCCTTGGAGTTTGGATGTCCATGCTACTAGGGCATACCGGGCTGCTCGTATCTCTAAGAGATTGATGGGCAGGGCCTTTTCCGCATCCGACCATCTGCCCTGGAGAGACCATTGCTCCAGTACTGCTCCCCAGCCTAAAAGGCTGGCATCTGTAGTGACCACCTTCCAGGAAATCGGACTGAAGGATTTCCCTCTTTCCAGATTCCGGGGAACCAACCACCAACGGAGGCTTCTGCGAACGGAAGGGGACAAGGACATTGGTACGTCCAGAGCCTGAACTTTTTTGTTCCAGGCTGACAGTATGGCCCTTTGCAACTTCCTTGAATGGAATTGACCGTAGGGTACTGCTTCGAATGATGCCACCATTTTTCCCAGCAGCCTCATGCACAGGCGTATGGATGGCTGTCTTTTTGAACCCACTAAGTGGATCAAATCTCTCAAAGACGACCCCTTTTCTTGAGGCAAGAAAATTTTTCTCTGGTCTGAATCCAGCCTTAGCCCCAAGTATTCCAGACTTTTGACTGGTTCTAGGGCTGACTTGTCTCGGTTGATAATCCAACCGTGATATTCCAGATACTTGATTGTCTCGTGAACAACCACTTCTAGTTTTTCCACTGAGTGGTCTATCAGCAACAAGTCGTCTAGATATGCCATTATCGTTACACCTCGTGTTCTTAGATTGGCCAATAATGGGGCCAGAATTTTTGTGAACACTCTTGGTGCTGTGGCCAGACCGAAGGGTAAGGCTCTGAACTGAAAATGGCGCCCTTCTATCGCAAAGCGTAGAAATTTTTGGTGGGCTGGAAAGATGGGGATGTGCAAATACGCATCTTTGATGTCGATCGAGGCTAACCATTACTCCCCTTGTAGGGCAGTGGCTACCGATCGGATCGACTCCATCCGGAAAGTCCTGATATGCAGGAATTTGTTTAGCCCTTTTAGATTTAATATGGGCCTCACGTCCCCGTTTGGCTTCGGAACTGTAAAGAGGTTTGAGTAAAACCCGAACCCCCATTCTTCCAGGGGGACCTCTATAATTACTGCTTGAAGCAATAATTGTTCCAGTGCCAACAGGAGGGATCCTCTCTTCTGGGGATCCCTTGGCACGTTCGACCTTATAAAGCGGGAAGGAGGGGAGTTTTTTAACTCCAATTTGTATCCCAGATTTACTGCGGAGAGCACCCATCTGTCTCGGATCGTGTCCCGCCAGGTTTCTGTGAACAACTGAAGTCTTCCCCCCACCCGATTGGGTGGGGGCAACCCTTCATGCATTTGACTTTGGGGGAGGTTTTGTACCTCTCCTGCTCCAGGGCTTCTTGTTACCCTGCAACTGTCCCTGATTTTTACCTCCGGGATTTGACCGGGGAGGCCGTCGGAACTGTTTCACAGCCGATGTCCTAGGGACTGGAGAAGCCGGCCTCTTAAAAGAGGGACCTCTAACTCTATTTTTGACCGGCAAGAGTGTACTTTTACCGCTGGAAATTCTCTGGATATACTTGTCCAGGTCTTCCCCGAATAAACGCTCCCCATGAAATGGGAAGCTGACCAGCAATTTTTTACAGGGAGCTTCAGCAGACCAGTTTTTGAGCCATAGAAGCCTGCGCATATGTACTACAGACAGCGTAAGGCGGGAGGCCTGATGGATTGAATCCTTTATAGCGTCCACCGCAAAGCATAAGGCTCTAGGTAGATCAGCTAGAGCAAGCGCCTGCTGATCTGGCACGTCCCTTAAGACCTGTTTCAACTGATCCTTCACTGCTTGGCAGACCCCTATAGCTGCCACTGCTGGTTGTGTCACCAATCCTGCTGTAGAAAAAGCAGATTTCAATAAGGACTCCAATTTTTTATCTATTGGGTCCTTGAACATTTGGACATTTTCCACCGGACATGTCAGTGATTTATTCACACAAGAGATGGCTGCGTCCACTGTAGGGACCTTCCATTTTCTGACGAACTTATCCTCCATAGGATAGACCACCGGAAATCTCTTGGGGGGAGTAAATATTTTGTCAGGATGCTCCCAATCCTGGTAAATGAGCCCCTCCAATAAAGGATGGATCGGGAAAGAACAAACAGTCTGGGGTGCTTTTAGCGACCCCAACGAGGAGACAGAAGAGGAGGATGGCTCCGCAAGTGGCATTTTAAATGCTGATCGGACCATATTAGTCAGGGACTGAACCCATAACCTCTCAGCATGTGATGCTGAGAACGGCTCCTCCACTGTTGATTCCTCTACAACTGAATCAACCTCATCCTGATCCCCCTCAGGTAGGTCGACCTCTGTATGGGACTGTTGCTCTGTTAACAGGCACTCTGAGGGAGGAGACGGAGATCGAGCACTTTTCTCCTGTGACAGGGAAGCAGCAATTAGTGCTGACAATCTCTCTTCCAGCCCTCCCAGAGCTGAGGAAAAAACCTCCTCTGTTACATACACAGGAGCAGGTGAACTGGGGACAGCCACAGTACCAGGTACTCCTGGGGGTGCCCTACGGTCACTAACCTCTGATTCTTCAGGGGAGACTGGTGCAGCCAAAGCATGCCCAAGATCCTCAGAGCCCGATGGAGACCCCCTATTCCTCCTGGAATTTCTAGTCCCGGAGTTTTTAGACGGCATATTCCTAAGCCACAAAGCTGAGGTATTCCAGACGAAAATACACCAGTTACTGATAATAGTCTAGCATAAATGCTGCTATAATAAACAGTTGGTGTCTACTAATGTGCCTTTCTAGGGGATGCCTGTATCAACCGCTTGCTGTATGCCTTTAAATGTTGTCAGCTCTGTCTCTGTACTTCATAGCCAGCTTACTGCAATAATGTGGCTTTTTAAAACCTGCTGGGACGCCCGCACATGCGCAGAAGCGCTGCGGCGCGCACAGAGCGTCATCCCCCAGGCCCCGCCCCTTTTTCCGGCCACCTCTATATATAGAGGCGCGTGCACGCGCACGCGCGCGGCCACGTGCGCCTCGGCGCTAATTTTCAAACATGGAAACCAGGGACAGGAGCCAGGGCCCCTTTTGCCGCAGGCCGGGGGATAGACGAACACTGCAACATGGCAGAGGAAACAGTTTCCTGTAGGAGAACTCACCAGCTGCCTGGACTTTGCTCTCTGAGAAGAAACTAGTCCATATGACAAGAAAAACATTCCACAGCGGCCTCTAGTGGACAAACACAGGTACCGCAGTTTAATATACTAAACATATATAAAAAAACATTCTTTTTTTTTTTTTTTTTTCTTGACCACTATTAAAAATTATTACATTTTTTTTTTAGTAGTTACAGGCATGCACAGATATTAGCGGGAATACCATTAGGTAACAGACAGAAAGACAAATTAGGCTTGGGGGTCCCCCAATAGAACCAAGTTCCTGGGGGCCCCCACTTACCTGTTCCCCGCCGCAGGACTTTGTTTGGTCCACAAAAGCCCAAACTTCACCTATCACGGCAGGCATTGTAATCAAACCTTCAGGGACCGGGTTCCCAAGGATTCCACTCCCCTGGACCTGTATAGCACCCTGCACAGAAAACATCTTGGTCGTGGGTATGACCAGAGCTCTGGATCCCAGGGTCCAGCTCTCCTAAGAGAAGCATTACAGGCAGAACCTTGCTCTTCTCTGCAAGGCCCGGGTACCGACCGTTTAGCTATGAAGCTTTTTTGGTCGGATCCGGAATAGCTTACTGAGGCCCAAAAGAACCTGTACGCAAGCTCAGTGAAAAACACATGTTTCTTCTTGGCCAACACCTTAGACACTGGCAAAAAACTGAGGTGCTCCCGGATGGGAGGGGCTTATATAGGGGAGGGTACTTCCGGTTTTGGAAGTTGCCAGTGCCAGCACCTGACGGTAACTATATAACCCATTAGTAATGACTATGTCGCTCTGTGTCCCGTGATGTACGAAAAAGAAAATAAAGTTTTACAAGCCTTGGACATTTGTGTGTGATATTGGCTGTATTTCTTTGGATGCGTTGATAGTTTATGGTGAGGATGAGCTTTTCTTGTGTGTTCGTTTTTACTTGGAATAAATTAAGCCTTTTTTTACAACAAACCATCCGATTTATCTGCACGTGGAGGCCTTTCTCATTCCTTTTTATGGTCTATATCGGTGTCTGGATGTCTGGAGTTCGGAGATACTAATGCTGTGGATGTCACAATCTTCAATACACACCCTGTCTGGCGCGGATATAGGAGGTCGTCCTTCATAAGAGTTCCAATCTGCACGTGAGACTGAGAAGATCATTTTGTTGCCTTTTTGACCCACCGCCGCTGTTGTTCTACATTGGATAACTGGAACACCGCATATTTACATGATCTCATATGAAATCCCTTTCTTCAATGATTTTGGATATTCAGTATTGCCCTATGGACTTTACACATCCATTTTTTATATGAACTGTTTCTTTATATACACATTTTGTCACATGTATGTAATTTTTTACAGTATACATATACACTTGCTGGGTGTTTGATTATGTTTGGACTGGTGTGTGTACACCTAGGTCCATCGTAACATTTGTGTTTTTCACTGCCACACAGGCTGTGTGGTGTAGCGGGGTCTTCGTTGAGGCCCCATGGACTACGTTACCCAGAACCCCGTTTGGCACCCAGGGTGCATTGTGCCGCCGCAGAAACTCATAGGTGGAGTATAAAAGGGGAGGGCGAAGGGTAAGCCCGGCCTCTTTGGACACCGCGCGGCTGGCAAGAGGACTTCCTGTGCGGACCTGCTGCGAGTGCAAGGCCCGAGGCCTGGGCCTTGCGCACTTCCAGAGAGCCTTCCACCCCACTGCGGAGCCTGTGCGGCATCTGACATCTACCTGCTTCGTGGACGTCAGTTGGACCGGAGATCCAGCTGTGGCAAATCCTGTGTGTGGAGACACAGCGGTGGGAGTCCCGGACTAGGATCGAGTCCGGAGGGGTGAGAGAGCACCTGCTTACAACTATAACCGAGTACTTTGTTAGGCCTATTGACTGCCTTGGCCCATCGGGTTATACTTGCTATCTTGACAGGAGACTAGTTGCAGAACTGAGTTATATAGTCTCCGGGGAGCTGCTTCTTCTGCCATAGACCATTTTTGGATTACAAATTATTGTTCCTGTATGTGCACCACCGATCATCTTGCATGCGAAGAATCCTCACTTAAAGACTGAGCTTTAACTGAGTCAGGCATGACTGGGAGTTTATAGCTTTATTGAGTGCCATATTGCTCACAGGGAGAATAGCTATAAGTCAGTGTGTGATAGAGATATTTATATATGCACTATAGTTGACTAGTGTTATTATTACTGCAGGGCTCTGCATGTATGTGTTATATGGTATTGATCGTTACCCTTTATATCCAAGTAAATCTTTTATAGTTAATCATTCTGGTATTGGCGTCCATTACTATATTTCACAACTGTTTGGATTATTGTGGGATTGTTCATGAACAGGTATAGAGCCATACATATATACCACCCCTAGACTAGCTGTGCCAGAGAAGGGTCGAGTAGATTGCCGGGGGTTGGCTGTGCTGTGTACAGGGCCTGAAACAAAACCAGCGGCTCTCTTAGTTTGGGGGTATCGCTACAGTGGTTTTGTTTTTGAATACACATATTTGCTTATCTTCCCTATTGTTACATTTTTAGGGTGTTCTTTATTCACAGCGCTGCATCTATTTATTTTCTAGTTTTTGTCTACAATATGTCTTATTGTTGATGCTGGCAGCCATTATTTTCACATTTAGTAGCGCAACTTTTTCCCTATACATTGTGTTTGAAGGACACAACGGTCACAGAGTGCGTCCGAGGCACAATACAGGAGGCGCGCAGGGTTCTGAGAGGACATCTATTGACGCCCTCCCACAACTGGATGACCATGCTGTAGCCGTCTCTCGGCTACAGCGTGGTCGGCAAGTAGTTAAAGGCTAATTGTTCCCTGCTATGGGCTCCAGGCAGCCATCTTGGGGAGGACACATCTTATAGGATACCAAAATGCTGTGTGATTTGGGCAGCCATCTTAATGCAGAAATGTATAAATAAGAGATTTTACATCATTTGGAGTAAGATAGGGACAGAGTCTCTCTCTAGTAAGGGAGAGTGTAGGAGTTGAGGATGGAAAGAGTAGGTTTGCCCTTACAGGGTGATTCCTTTGTCAGCATCCTGGAGCAGACTTCCACTTGCAGCCAGATATCTGCAAGGATATTTAGGTATCACAGTGTGAACAAGCAGTGTCATAGCCCCACCCAGGGTAGTGCTGCTCTGGCATTTTGTGGTATGTAAATGTCTGATATATTACTATTGGAAAGTGCCTTGTGGATAAAAAGCTCCCTCTTCTGCTTGAAGAAGTGTATGGCCGGCAACATACAGTATGTGGTGTCATTGCTGTACATTGCCTTAAAGTGATTGTAAACGATCACCTTTTAAAGCAACCCATTCAGTTTAAAATGAAAATGAAATGCAAAACATTTTTGTATAGATATAAAAAAACATTATAAATATCCTTTTCCCCCTTTTTTATAAGTGATCACATTCCCTTTGTTCTTAGCTGCATAAGAGCTGGGGGGAGGAGAAGCAGCTTCCCAGTAAATGGCTGTGCAGCAGGGGCGTGTCAGGACAAGTCTGATCATTGGAGGAGAGCATACTGAGTTCCCAGCACAGCTAGGGAACTGACCATGGGTGTGTTCTCCTGCTTAGCATGGTCAGTATTTAACCACTTCCCTACCCACCCATAGTCATATGATATCCGCAGATGGGATCTCCCATCCTGGGCGGGCGTCATATAACGTCCTTGGCTTCCCGGCAGTATAGGGGGCGCGCGTGCCGCATCACCAAGGAGCCGATGCGCACAGCCGGCGGCCGCGATGTCCGCCGGGCACTCGCGATTGCTCGTTACAGAGCAGGACCATGAATCTGTGTGTGTATACACACAGATCCACGTCCTGTCAGGGGAGAGGAGACTGATCGTTTGTTCATACTAAGTATGAACACCGATCGGTCACCTCCTCTAGTCAATCCCCTCCCCCTTGTTCGCCCCCTAGTGTTAACCCTTTCCCTGTCAGTGACATTTATACAGTAATCAGTGCATATTTATAGCACTGATCGCTGTATAACTGTCAGTGGTCCCAAAATAGTGTCAAAAGTGTCCGATATGTCCGCCGCAATGTCACAGTCATGATAAAAATCGCAGATCGCTGCCATTACTAGCAAAAAAAAATAATAATAAAAATGCCATAAATCCATCCCCTTATGTAGACGATATAACTTTTGCGCAAACCAATGAATATACGCTTATTGCGTTTTTTTTTTTGTTTTTTTACCAAATATATGTAGAAGAATATGTATCGGCCTAAACTGAGAAAAAAAATAGTTTTAAAAAAAAAATGGGATGTTTATTATAGCAAAAAGTAAAAAATTGTGTTTTTTTCAAACTTGTCGCTCTTTTTTTTGTTTATAGCGCAAAAAATAAAAACCGCAGAGGTGATCAAATACCACCAAAAGAAAGCTCTATTTGTGGGGAAAGAAATATTAAAAATGTCATTTGGGTACAGTGTTGCAAGACCGCGCAATTGTCATTCAAAATGTTACAGCGCTGAAAACTGAAAATTGGCCTGGGCAGGAAGGGTGTGAAAATGCCCTGTATTGAAGTGGTTAATAGGAAAGCAAGCAGACTGGCAGGAACACCAGGGATTTCACACAAGGAAAGCAATACAAAGAGAACAGGAGACTTTCTCATACAAGTACATGGTACAGCAGGCACATATTAGGAATATGAAGTGTTGAGGTAACAAGTGTTTTTTAATTCCGTGTACAGTCAATTTCTACAGTATAGACAAAGTATCTGCATGTGTTTACTCAATTCTCCGGTGCGCTGGTTAGGCCCCGCCTATAATCAATGGTGAATGATGCCTATAGAGGACCTCTGCTCCTGATCCTGCTCCATCATCCATATTTGCTATACATTTGTCGCACTTCAAATTAAGATCTTTGCTTGCATTCATCCTTTTCAGCCACTGCTAGAAAACTGTATAACTAGAGGGTATGATAAATCAATTCCAGCAAAGCCAAGTACAGGAATCCAAAGAGATTCACCCACTAAAACTGCACTCCTTTTTAGCAGTTTCTGCATTTTATAGGTAACCAATACCTTAAAGTGATTTTACCATTTTGCATCTGCTCTAAGCTCTGATGGAAGTGTTAAGCATGTTTAAAATGAGAAAATTATCAAAATGATTTAAAGGCGCTTACTGTATAGGAAATCATTACAGCTTTCAAGGCACTGAAAGTCTTCCATCTGTCAGATTAGTACAATAAATCAATCAGTGGTAATCTGCAAGTACCCTGCAGGCGCAAATTGATGTCCTGTATTGTTGGCTATTAAACTGACACATTCATCGGTCTACCCTGATGGATATGTTTTTAAGGGAATGTGATGTGTTTTGCTTTTATTCTTACAAATCATATTTATTTTATACCCAATAACTGCCACAAGTATGTTACTGGAATGCAATTATGCAGGTTGAGCTAGGTTTTCACAACACTGATAGCACATTTACAATTTAATAAGGCAACAAATAGATTAAGGCTCGGATCACACTGCAGTGATGTGGGAAACCTGCAAATCCACTGCGGGTTCCCACATCGCATGTCTCCTGGCGGCAGTTCACACTGCACTATGCCAACTGCTGGGAGTATCAATAGAAAGTTAATGACACCCCCAAATCAGTTCACAAATTGCAGAGCAAACTGTCAATTCGAACAGGAATAGGATCGCATGGGTGTGAACACCCATGCGATCCGATTCTGGTGCGGACCAAAAAAAACGCTGCGATTTTGATTCAATAGACTTCAATGGAGAAGTTGCAGAAAAGCACGTATTGCATTTTTTGATGCAATTTTACAGTGATTTGCGTTTTTGTGTTTATTTTAGTCTGTCCAACTATTTAAATTGGGCAAAAAAGGAGAAAAAAACAAAGGCAAAAAAAAAAAATGCAAAACGCCTCGAAAAACACAGAAAAAACGTGTGCAAAAATGCAAAACGCACTGTAAAAACGGATCAAAAACAAACTGCATAGGTGTGAACCGAGCCGTAGGGAGGCAACTAGCATTTTCAAAAGTCAGATATGGAAGCTTACTTATTATTTTATGACAGGTGCACTTTAACAAGTATATTAGAAAAATAGGCATATCGTGTTGTCAATTGCGAACGTATTTGATTTGTGTACAAGTAAACCATTTTTAACTTAAAACATATGATATCTAGTTTAGGAACACCGCGGGACTGACCTATCTTGTTAAACTTCTGAACTCCGATTATGATGAGGTTCGGAGAAATGCATGCTGGGCCATTGCTGTGTGTGCAAATGAAGAATTGACCGCAGCTGAACTCTATAGATTGGGGTAAGTAAATCATTAACACTAATAGAGATTCATTGATGCGCTTCATTAAGTGCAGTCTTTAAATTAAAACTGTAATCCAAATAATTAAGCTAGATCCACATTTAATACTTGAATGAATGTGTTTTTATGTGTGTTAATATTTTAAGCGTTATATGCTGAAATAAACTGCCAAGGTCATAATGATAGACTACAAACTATTTGTATTGTAAAGTACCAATCCACTTTTATCAATTAGAGATTAAATTGCAGGATGCACCACATTTTCCTTATCTGCTATTTTCTCATAGTGTAAAGGTTTTTAGTAGACTAGTCTCATGATACAGCCCCTAAAGCAGGGCTGGGACAAGGGGTGGGCAGGAGGGGCGGCTGCCCTGGGCACTGTGGTATCATGTGAGGTGGGTGCACCGCAAGCAGATTGAGGGGGGAGGGGATTTGTATTGGAAGGAGGAATTTGGGGGGCAGCAGGGAAAAATAATTGTTCTAGGAGGGGGAATTTAGGTGTGTGAGTGGTGATTCAGTGGAATTTGTGTTGTGAGGGGAATGGGAGAAGAGGATTTGTGCTAGGAGGGGGGATTTGGGGGCTTTGTGCTAGAAGAGATGATATGGTAGAAGGTGGGTGGGGATTTGTGCTAGTAGGGATGATAGGGGGGGTGTGTTTGTGCTAGGAGGGGGGATGGGGGAAATATTTGTGCTAAGAGGGGGATTGGAAGGGGGGAGGAGAATGTGTACTCGATGGGGAAATTTGAGGGGTGGAGGATTTGTGTGTGGCGGGTTTTTTTGGGGGGAGGGGCATTTGTGCTGGGGGGATTTGGGGGATGGAAGGGGCAAAGATTTGTACTAGGAGGGGGGATTTCAGCAGGGGGTGCAATTTGTGCTGGGAGGAGGGGGAATTTATGTTAGGGGTAGTCATGCAGATTCGTGCCCAATTATTTTCTTGGGTTGGGGGATTTTTGCTGACACATAATGCTCATACATCTTGGGGGGGGCTTGCAGTTTGCATGTTCGCCCTGGGCTAGGTGACCTTATTCCGACACTGCCCTAAAGTGAACATGTCATGGATCGCAGCTGTGATCACCAAGTCAATGAGACTCAGCTGATCACAGATCCGAGTAAGGGGCCGATCCTGGCCCTTTACCATGTGATCAGCTGTCAGCCAATGACAGCTGATCACGTGATGTAAACAAAAGATTGGTAGCGTGAGCAGAAAAAATAGCTGATCACCGGCTTTTGTCAGAGAGACAGCGGTCCCAAAGAGGGTGAGACATCACCCAAGTATCTTTGCCCACCAGTGCTGCCTGCCAGTGCCCACCAGTGCCACCTGCTAGTGCATACCAGTGCCACTTACCAGTGTCCACCTATCAATGCCCTTCAGTGCTGCCAATCCGTGCCCATCAGTGCATCATCATCAGTGACACCTATCGGTGCTGCCTATCAATGTTTCCTAGCAGTGCCCATCAATGCCCTTCGGTGCCACCCATCAGTGCCACCTATCAGTGCCCGCCAGTGCCGCCTTATCAGTGCCCATCGCTGCAGCCTATCAGTGCCCATCAGTACAGCCTCATCAGCGCACATCAACGAAGGAGAAAAAATTGCTGTTTGCCAAATTTTATAACACACTATAAAACTGTTTTTGTTTTTTCGAAATTTTCGTTTTGTTTTTGTTTGTTTTTTTTAGCAAAAAATAGAGAACCTAGCAGTAATTAAATACCACCTAAAGAAAGCTCTATTTGTGGGGAAAAAATTATAAAAATTAAATTTGGGTACAGTGTTGCAATTGTCATTCAAAGAGTGACAGTGCTGAAAGCCGAAAATTTGTCTGGGCAGGAAGGGGTTTTAAGTGTCCAGTAAGCAAGAGGTTAAAGAATATGTAACCCCTCACCTTGTAAAACAACCCATTCAGTTTAAAATAGAAATGAAAGGCAAAACATTTGTTGTATAGATATAAAAACATTATAAATACCTTTTTTATTTTTATTTTACTTTTTTTTTAAAGTGATGACATTCCCTCTGTTCTCAGCTGCATAAGGGGCTGGGGGAGGAGAAGCAGCAGTACACTGATCTTCCCAGAGAAAAGCTGTGTGGGGGGGAGGTCGGGGGGCATGTCAGGAGTTTATTGGGGGAGCACAGCTAGAAAACTGACCATGGTGTGCTCTCTGATGTGTGGTCAGTTTTTATTAGGAATGTAGAGAGACTGACAGGATCACCAGGTATTTCGCACAAAGGAAACAGAGAGAACAGGATACTTTCTCATACATGGTACAGTAGGCATATATCAGGAATATGAAATGTTGGGTTTACATTAGACATGTGCAATTCGTTTAGTTACAAATTCGTTATTCGTCAAAATTCGTTATATCCGTTGATTCGTAAACATACGAATAAACGAACGGTTTGATAAAATTACAAACGAACAACGAATTATCGGAAAGAACGAATATGGAAAACAACGAAAATACGAATTTAGTAAATTTGAAACAGCCAAAATACGAAAAAGTAAAAAACGAAAACATAAAACCAACGAAAATACCGAACAAAGATCAAAAAATAACGATAATCAAAATGAACGAAAACGTGAAATTACGAATATTCGGAAAACGTTTAACAAAACAACGAAAATAACGAACAAAGATCCATATTAACGAAAATCAAAATGAACGGAAAAAAATTACGAATCTTCGGAAAACGGAAATCAAAACAACGATAATTCGAAAAAATGTAAATTATTTTTCGTTAGTTCTGAATTAGTTCTGGACGTTGGCCAATGGCCAATAAGCTTGTCCCTTCCCCTGAAGAGGTTGTCTCTTCCCCCAATGAGCTTGTTTCTTATTCCCTTGTGTGTTTTTCTGTGTTAGACTGCAGTGCATTCCATCCACAGTCCAGATAGGGTGTGGTTGGGTAGGTTGCACTGTTCTGTTGGATTTGTGAGTAAAGTTGTGACTTGTGAGAGAGAAATTCTTTGTTTCTTAATCATACTCTGTCTAGATTCTAATTTCTATATTTGTATTTTGTAATATCTCTGACATATTTTTGTTTCCTCCTATTCTGACACATTATGTAAAATTACGAATTATGCCCCGATTACTAATCTACGAAAACAATGTTACGAAAGTACGAATAAATGAGCCAGTCAATCTCACGAAAGTACAAATTACAAAATTACAACATGTAGTGTTTTGAATAAACGGAAAATGTATTCTAACGAAAGTACGAATGTAATTAAATCTACAAAAGTACGATTTTCCAATCAACGGAAATTAGACACGAAAATACGAATCATTGCAAATTAACGAAAATATAGTTCTCACGAAAATACGAACGCGGCCGAACATAAAATATAATGTAAATACGAATTTCGAATCAACGAAAATTAGACTAACGGAAAAACAAATCAACAGAAAAATAACCCTTACGGAAATACGAAAGAGTCCGAATACGATAACCCACGTCTTACGAAATTACGAATCGTTATGAATCAACGGAAACGCACAGAAACAAAACCAAATTAAACAATATTTTATGTTGTGCACATGTCTAGTTTACATATTCTTTAAACCCTCTACAGAAAGATTCACATAATCTTAACTTAATTCATGTATTTAAAGCTGTAGTAAACTGCAACATTTTTTTTTTAAACCCTGCAAGGCAAAGGCTAATGTGCTGGTATGCATCGCATACTAGCACATTATGAAAGACTTACTTTAGAACAAAGTCCTCTAGCGCTGCGCTGTCACCATTGAAGGTGCTTCCATCTTCACCCGGTCTTCCTCACGGGTTTGCGTCATCTGATTAGCCTGCCGCCATGACGCCACTTCTGCGTATGTGCGCGGGAGTCACCAACCGCGTCACAAAGCTCTGTAGGGGCGGCACGGGTATACCGTCGCTTCAGAGCGCATGCGCCGGTGAAGTCACTGGCTGCATGCAGTCTGAAAGGTTTAGGAGATATTTACAGTACCTACAGCTAAGCCTTATTATAGGCTTACCTGTTAGTACAAGTTTACAAAAAGGGCTCACTTCCACTTTAAGATTATTTTGCATCCCGACCACCTGCCCCTGATTTGGTGTACTGTACCCCCGATGGTCGCCATTCTTCTTGTAATTCCTGTGCAGCTGCATAGAGTGTCCACTCCTACATAAGTGCTGTATCAAAATAATATTTGCAAAAATATGTTGATGTTGTTCTGCCTTTAAATCTGGTCACCTTTTTGTTTTTGTGTTCAGGGCTTATGATGTTCTCCAGGAGATAAATCTTTCAGCAAGTCGCAGAAGCAATTTTAGCGAGCTGGCTCTGAACAAGATGCTAGATAATAATCTTTCTCTGAAATACAACCAGAAAGGATTTTTATCCTACAACAACCTCATAAACGATGGATTTTATGACCACGGCCGGGTACGTTAGAACAAGGGTATAAGTCATGTATAGCCGGTGTGATACTACTATGGAGTACATCATGAAATTGTCACAAAATTACCTGCATAACACAGTTTAGACTTTAATCCAGTTAAATCCAATAGTTTCTAAAGTACATTTTAGTTAAATATGGCAATTTGACTTTGAAAACAAACACTTTACACTGTTAATATTTGTGGCAATTTCTTACCTACAGATAAAACCAGATGCAAAGTTACCATCTCTGGAAGAACTTAGTAAACAGGAGCTAAACCAAAGGCGGGCAGTTATTTTAATCAATACAAGATTACCCGAACTGTAAGTGCTGAGCTGAGCTACTAAGCCACATCTGGGAGTGGGGATGGGAAGATAAGCTGCTGGCAAAACAGGTTCAGTGCTTCTGCTGTAAACACTGAGGATAAATTGCTCCACAGTGCCTGCAGCTACAAAGGGCACTGAGGGTTTATTTTAACCTATGTTATGTTAAAAATCTGTAAATGCTTGAATGTCCTTAGCCTTGTCATCCACTTTGGCATTTAGTATTATATACAGTATATAATACAGTCAGGTCCATAAATATTGGTACATCGACACAATTCTAATCCTTTTGGCTCTATACACCACCACAATGGATTTGAAATGAAACGAACAAGATGTGCTTTAACTGCAGACTTTCATCTTTAATTTGAGGGTATTTACATCCAAATCAGGTGAATGGTGTAGGAATTACAACAGTTTGTATATGTGCCTCCCACTTTTTAAGGGACCAAAAGTAATGGGACAGATTACCAATCATAAATCAAACTTTCACTTTTTAATACTTGGTTGCAAATCCTTTGCAGTCAATTACAGCCTGAAGTCTGGAACGCATAGACATCACCAGACGCTGGGTTTCATCCCTGGTGATTCTCTGCCAGGCCTCTACTGCAACTGTCTTCAGTTCCTGCTTGTTCTTGGGGCATTTTCCCTTCAGTTTTGTCTTCAGCAAGTGAAATGCATGCTCAATCGGATTCAGGTCAGGTGATTGACTTGGCCATTGCATAACATTACACTTCTTTCCCTTAAAAAACTCTTTGGTTGCTTTCGCAGTATGCTTCGGGTCATTGTCCATCTGCACTGTGAAGTGCCGTCCAATGAGTTCTGAAGCATTTGGCTGAATATGAGCAGATAATATTGCCCGAAACACTTCAGAATTCATCCTGCTGCTTTTGTCAGCAGTCACATCATCAATAAATACAAGAGAACCAGTTCCATTGGCAGCCATACATGCCCACGCCATGACACTACCACCACCATGCTTCACTGATGAGGTGGTATGCTTTGGATCATGAGCAGTTCCTTTCCTACTCCATACTCTTCTCTTCCCATCACTCTGGTACAAGTTGATCTTGGTCTCATCTGTCCATAGGATGTTGTTCCAGAACTGTGAAGGCTTTTTTAGATGTTGTTTGGCAAACTCTAATCTGGCCTTCCTGTTTTTGAGGCTCACCAATGGTTTACATCTTGTGGTGAACCCTCTCTATTCACTCTGTGAATTCAGTCTTCTCTTGATTGTTGACTTTGTCACACATGCACCTACCTCCTGGAGAGTGTTCTTCATCTGGCCAACTGTTGTGAAGGGTGTTTTCCTCACCAGGGAAAAAATTCTTCGGTCCAAACCGTTGATTTGGCCACACCTAATGTTTTTGCTATCTCTCTGATGGGTTTGTTTTGTTTTTTCAGCCTAATGATGGCTTGCTTCACTGATAGTGACAGCTCTTTGGATCTCATATTGAGAGTTGACAGCAACAGATTCCAAATGCAAATAGCACACTTGAAATGAACTCTGGACCTTTTATCTGCTCCTTGTAAATGGGATAATGAGGGAATAACACACACCTGGCCATGGAACAGCTGAGCAACCAATTGTCCCATTACTTTTGGTCCCTTAAAAAGTGGGAGGCACATATACAAACTGTTGTAATTTCTACACCGTTCACCTGATTTGGATGTAAATACCCTCAAATTAAAGCTGAAAGTCTGCAGTTAAAGCACACCTTGTTAGTTTAATTTCAAATCTATTGTGGTGGTGTATAGAGCCAAAACGATTAGAATTGTGTCGATGTCCCAATATTTTTGGACCTGACTGTATCTCACTTTTGTGAGATAATGTGTGTGTGTGTATATATATATATATATATATACACACACACACACACACACACACACACACACACACACATAAAACAGCAATTCGACCCAGCCCATGCTCCAGGGGGCCCATGCGGCTCCCCTGTACACCTGTATAGGAGGGGTGGCATATGAAGGAACTGATCCCCTCCATTTTCCTCCTGCAGCCACTGAAAATACTGCTTCTCCTCCTCTCCTTCCCGCAGGCATTCAGCGACTGTAGGAGGAAAATTGAGGGGAAGGGTTCCTTCATATACCGCCCCTCCTATCCAGCTTCCTCTCATTTCTGCTGCCCCCGAGCCCCTGTGTGTGCTCCCCTGACCCCCCCCTTACCCCCAGCTGCTGCGGGGGTTGTGTTGTAATGGAGGTTCGGGAAATGTACCGATCACTGGCTGAACTGAAGCATAGTAAACTGTGTAAAATTGTGAAAAATAATAAATAAATAAAACTTTACTGAAAAAAAAAATTGCAAATAAAATAAAAAACGACTGACGCCAGTGGTGGGACTACCAGGCTCGCACTTGCTATCGGGCCCTGATGTTCCACAACTAGGCTCGGAGGGAAGGGCTGCAACTGGGGGTGGGGGGGCCCTTCATGGTTTCTTGTACAGAGGCCCTGAAAGTTCTAGTTAGGCCTGTGTATGCTTTCCCGACAGGAAAACTGCCGGGAATCCCGGCGAGAAAAATAAAGAACCTGCTCTCTATTTTCTCGTCAGGATTCTCGGCAGAGTGTTTCCTGCCGAGAAAACCAGTTGTCTGTATGCTTACCTGTCAGAGGTAAACCCGCGCATGCTCGATGCGCGGTAGCATACAAGGTTAGTGTGGGGTGTAGCAAGATGGCGGCGACAGCATCGAATGTGACGAGTGCCCGCTTGTCGTAGTCGATGACGTCACTGCGTTCTTGCCATTCAAAAGAACGGCGGTTCTTTTGAGTGGCCATCTGTACACAGGGCTTGGCAAGCTTGCCAGGAATCCCGTCAGGAAAACTGATGGTTTTCAAATAGACGGGATTCCCGCCCGTGTGTACAGGGCTTTACTCCTCTGATATACAGTATATATATCAGTATATATATTTCTTCAAGCAAAGCTACAAGGATCTATTAAAAATAATTTTAAAAGGATTTAAAAATTAAAGGATTAAAGGATTTTTGAAGTGGCGACTCCTGTCACATGTAAGCCGCATCAAAAAATTTTAAGCTGAGGGAATGACAACCAGAAAAATATGTGGTATTATTCCATGCTGCCACATATATTTGCTGCTGTTTTTCACGTAATAGTGTGCCCTCAGTACTGTGACTGTGTTGTCACCTACCGCACCCAGTCACAGAGGAAGGATTCAGGCCGGGTTCACACTGGTCCGACAAACGCTCCGACATTTGGAGCTCATGTCGCATGATGTGTGAAAATCAATGTTTCCCTATGAGAGCTGTCTTAACTGGTCCGACACAAGTCGGTCCGACTTTGAAAATGCTCCCTGTACTACTTTGGTCCGACTTTTGTCCTACTTCAGCCCATTGAATATCATTGAAGTCGGATCAAAGTAGGATCCTTGTCCTAACCATCCGACATTTGACATCCGACATGGTTATTACAGCAGCAGTAAAAGGAATTTATCTTACACTGGGATTGTTTTGATTGGTCAAAGGACAAGTCAGACTATCACAAAGTTGGATCAAAGTAGTATCCTGTTCATTCAAGTCGGTTGGATGTCGGACCAATGTAGGACCGATGTAGGACTAATGTCACAGAGCAAAGTAGGATGAAAGTTGTATGACTGTCGTGTCGTACAAGTGTGAACCCAGCCTCCAAAGTATGACTGTTGTGTAGTATCAGTGTGAACCCAGCCTGAGAGCTGGTAGAATGAACTCCCAATCGTGTGATCATTGTGACAGCCAATCACAAACTTATTTTAACAGGTGGAGAGAGGTTAAACCTCACTATACTATACAAAAACAACAAAAATAGGATTTTTATAACAGCTTACCTGTAAAATCCTTTTCTTGGAGTACATCACGGGACACAGAGCGACATAGTCATTACTAATGGGTTATCTAGATACCGTCAGGTGCTGGCACTGGCAACTTCCAAAACCGGAAGTACCCTCCCCTATATAAGCCCCTCCCATCCGGGAGCACCTCAGTTTTGTAGCAAAGCAATAAGTGTCCCTAAAGAGGGGTGGGAGCTCTGTGTCCCGTGATGTACTCCAAGAAAAGGATTTTACAGGTAAGCTGTTATAAAAATCCTATTTTCTTTCTCGTACATCACGGGACACAGAGCGACATAGTCATTACTAATGGGATGTCCTAAAGCAATGCCAAATGAGGGGGGGGATACACCATATATAAGCTGAGCGCTATCAGACATGAGGATCTTTTGCGGCCTGCAACACACTGCGCCCAAAGGCGACATCCTCCTGACTTCTAACGTCCACCTGGTAGGACCTAGTAAACGTGTGTACCGAAGACCATGTTGCGGCCTTACAGATTTGAGCCAGGGAGGCCTGGTGATGCACTGCCCATGAAGTTCCAACTGCTCTCGTGGAGTGCGCTCTAACTTTGAACGGAGGCGGTCTCCTTCTCAAGCCATAGGCTTGCATTATGACCTGTCGAATCCACTTGGCTAAAGTAGATTTTGACGCTGCCTGACCCTTTCTGGGGCCTTCCGGCAGAATAAACAAAGTATCCGTTCTGCGAATCTGAGCAGTGGCTTTTAGATAAGCTTTAACTGCTCTTACTACATCCAAAGAATGCAATAACTTTTCCTCTACCGAAGTAGGTTTGGGGAAAAAAGAAGGAAGAACCACATCTTGGTTCAAATGAAACCTCGATACCACCTTAGGAAGAAAGGCTGGATGAGGACGTAACACTACTCTGTCCTTATGGATAACCAGATATGGCTCCTTACAGGACATAGCTGCTAATTCCGATACTCTTTTAGCCGAACAAATGGCTACTAGAAAAATCAATTTCCTGGTGAGAAGCACCAAGGAAATATGCTGTAATGGTTCAAATGGTTGTTTCTGTAGAACCGACAGAACCAAGTTTAGATCCCATGGACATATGGGAATATTAACCGGAGGACTAATACGCATCACTCCTTGTATAAAGGCTTTGACTAGTGAATGCGAAGCCAAGGGCCTTTGAAAAAATATTGACAAGGCCGAAATCTGACCCTTGATAGTACTCAAGGCAAGCTTCCTATCTACAGCCCACTGTAGGAAGTCCAGAATCCTACCTATTACGTACTTATGTGGATGCCATTTCTTGGCCTCACACCACGCGATGTACGCCTTCCAGATTCTATAGTAGATCTGCCTGGATACCGGCTTCCTGGCATTGATCATGGTAGATACCACAGCATTAGAGAGCCCTCTCTTTTTTAGAATGTGGGCTTCAATAGCCAGGCCGTCAAACCTAGGGCTGGTAAGGAAGGGTGGTATATCGGTCCTTGCGAAAGCCGGACGACGTGGGAGAGTCCAAGGACTCCCCACTGAAATTTTACAATCTCCGCGTACCACGCTCTTCGGGGCCACGCTGGAGCCACCGGAATCACTGGTTTCTTTTCTACCCTGATTCTGCGGAGTAATCGAGGTAACCATTGTGGCGGTGTGAATGCATATATCAGCTTGAACTGATCCCAAGGGAACACTAGGGCATCCGAGCCGCAAGCTAGGGGATCCCTTGTCCGAGAGACAAACCTGTCCCCCTTTGCGTTGAATCTGGATGCTAGAAGATCTACATCCGATGTTCCCCACCGCTGACATATTGTCCAGAAAACCTTGGGGTGAAGGGACCCTTCCTCTGGGCCTAATTGCTGGCGACTTAGAAAGTCCGCCTTCCAATTCTCCACTCCTGGAATGAATACCGCAGATATGGCTGGGACATATTTTTCTGCCCATTTCAGGATGTAATTTACTTCCCTCTGGGCTGCACGACTCCTGGTGCCCCCCTGATGATTGATATATGCCACTGCTGTGGCATTGTCTGATTGCATTCTGACAGGGGACCCTTGGAGTTTGGATGTCCATGCTACTAGGGCATACCGGGCTGCTCGTATCTCTAAGAGATTGATGGGCAGGGCCTTTTCTGCATCCGACCATCTGCCCTGGAGAGACTATTGCTCCAGTACTGCTCCCCAGCCTATAAGGCTGGCATCTGTAGTGACCACCTTCCAAGAAATCGGACTGAAGGATTTCCTTTTTTCCAGATTCTGGGGAACCAACCACCAACGGAGGCTCTTGCGAACGGAAGGGGACAAGGACATTGTAAGTCTAGGGCCTGAACTTTTTTGTTCCAGGCTGACAGTATGGCCCCTTGCAAATTCCTTGAATGGAATTGACCGTAGGGTACTGCTTCGAATGATGCCACCATTTTTCCCAGCAGCCTCATATACAGGCGTATGGACGGCTGTCTTTTTTGTACCCACTAAGTGGATCAAATCTTTCAAAGACAACACCTTTCCTCGAGGCAAGAATATTTTTCTCTGGCCTGAATCCAACCTTAGCCCCAAGTATTCCAGACTTTTGACTGGTTTTTAGGGCTGACTTGTCTCGGTTGATAATCCAACCGTGAGATTCCAGATACTTGATCGTCTTGTGAACGACCACGTCTAGTTTTTTCACTGAGTGGTCTATCAGCAACAAGTCATCCAGATATGCCATTATCATTACACCTTGTGTTCTTAGATTGGCCAATAAAGGGCCAGAATTTTTGTAAACACTCGTGGTGCTGTGGCCAAACCGGAGGGTAAGGCTCTGAACTGAAAATGGCGCCCTTCTACTGCAAAGCGTAGAAATTTTTGGTGGACTGGAAAGATGGGAATGTGCAAATAAGCATCTTTGATGTCGATCGTGGCTAACCAATCCTCCCCTTGTAGGGCAGTGGCCACCGATCGGATCGACTCCATCGGAAAGTCCTGATATACAGGAATTTGTATAGCCCTTTTAGAATTAATATGGGCCTCCCGTCCGCGTTTGCTTCGGGACTGTAAAGAGGTTTGAGTAAAAACCGGAACCTTCATTCTTCCAGGGGAACCTCCATAATTACTCCTTGGAGCAATAGTTGTTCTAGTGCCAACAGGAGGGACTCTCTCTTCCGGGGATCCCTTGGCACGTTTGACCTCAAAAATGGGAAGGAGGAGAGTCTTTTAACTCCAAACTGTATCCCAAACCTACTGCGGAGAGCACCTATCTGTCTTGATCGTGTCCCGCCAGGTCTCTTGCGAACAACTGGAGTCCTCCCCCCACCCGACTGAGTGGGGGCTTCATGAATTTAACTTTGGGGAAGGTTTTGTACCTCCCCTGACCCAGGGTTTCTCATTACCCTGCTACTGTCCCTGTTTTTTACCCCCGGGATTTGACCGAGGAGGCCGTCGGAACTGTTACACAGCCGATGCCCCAGGGACTGGAGAAGCAGGCCTCTTAAAGAGGGACCTCTAACTCTGCTTTTAACCGGCAAGAGCGTATTTTTACCGCTGGAAATTTTCTGGATATATTTGTCCAGGTTTTCCCTGAATAAGCGTTCACCATGAAATGGGACGCTAACCAGCCATTCTTTACAGGGAGCTTCAGCAGACCAGTTTTTGAGCCATAAGAGCCTACGCATATGTACTATAGACAGCGTAAGGCGGGAGGCCTGATGGACTGAATCCTCTATGGCGTCAACCGCAAAGCCTAAGGCTCTAGGTAGATCAGCTAGGGCAAAGCCTGCTGATCTGTCAAGTCCCTCAAGACCTGTTTCAACTGATCCTTCACTGCTTAGCAGACCCCAATAGCTGCTACTGCTGGTTGTATCACCAAGCAGATTTTCATAAGGACTCCAATCTTTTATCTATTGGGTTCTTGAACATTTGGACATTATCCACTGGACATGTCAGTGATTTATACATACAAGAGATGGCTGCGTCCATTGTAGGGACCTTCCATTTTTTTTTTTTTTTTGATGAACTTATCCTCCATGGGATAGACCACCGGAAATCTCTTGGGGGAATAAATATTTTCTCAGGACGTTCCCAATCCTGGTAAATGAGCCCTTTCAGTAAAGGGTGAAGTGGAAAAGAACAAACAGTCTGGGGGCTTCTAGCGACCCCAACGAGGATACAGTAGTGGTTGATGGTTCCGCAAGGTGCATTTTTAAATGCTGATCGGACCATGTTAGTCAGAGACTGAACCCATAATCTTTCAGCTTGAGATGCTGAGAAAAGGTTCCCCCACTGTTGATTCCTCTATAACAGAATCAACCTTATCCTGATCCCCTTCAGGCAGGTCGATCCCTGTATGGGACTGTTGCTCTAACAGGCACTCTGAAGGAGGAGACGGAGATCGGGCGTGCTTTCCCTGACAGGGAGGCAGCGATAAATGTTGACAATCTCTCTCTAATCCTCCCAGAGCTGAGGAAAAAACCTCCTCTGTTACATACACAGGAGCAGGTGACTGAGGACAGCCACAGTACCAAGTACCCCTGCGGGGTCTCTACGGTCACTTACCTCTGAACTTCAGGGGAGACTGGTGCAGCAGGAGTATGCCCAAGATCCTCCGAGCCCGATGAGACCCCCTTCGCTTCCTGGAAGATTCAGTTCCGGAGCTTCTGGACGGCATATTCCTAAGCCTAAAGCTGAGGTATTCCAGCCGTAATACACCACTTTTACTGAGAATAGTCTAGCACAATTGCTGCTATATCACAGTTGGTGTCTACTAATGTGCCTTTCTAGGGGATGCCTGTATCAACCGCTTGCTGTATGCCTTTAAATGTTGCCAGCTCTGTCTCTGTACTTCATAGCCAGCTCACTACAATATTGTGTTTTTTTTAAACTGCTGGGACGCCCGCACATGTGCAGAAGCGCTGCGGCGCGCACAGAGCGTCATCCCCCAGGCTCCGCCCCCTTTCCCGGCTCACCTCTATATATAGAGGCGCGTGCACGCGGGCACGTGCGCCTTCGGCGCTAATTTCAAATATGGTAACAAGGGACAGGAGCCAGGGCCCCTCTTTGCCGCAGGCCGGGGGATGGACGAGCACTGCAACATGGCAGAGGAAGCAGTTTCCTATAAGAGAACTCACCATCTGCCTGGACTTTGCTCTGCTGAGAAGAAGCTAGTCCACATGACAAGAAAACATTCCACAGCGGCCTCTAGTGGACAAACACAGGTACCGCAGTCTAATATATTAAATATATATATAAAAATTTTTTTTTTTTTTTTTTTTTCTTCTTGACCACCATTAAAAATTATTACATTTTTTTAGTAGTTACAGGCATGCACAGAATTTTGCGGGAATACCATTAGGTAACAGACAGAAAGACAAATTAGGCTTGGGGGTCCCCCAATAGAACCAAGTTCCTGGGGGCCCCCACTTACCTGTTCCCCGCCGCAGGACTTTGTTTGGTCCACAAAAGCCCAAACTTCACCTATCACGGCAGGCATTGTAATCAAACCTTCAGGGACCGGGTTCCCAAGGATTCCACTCCCCTGGACCTGTATAGCACCCTGCACAGAAAACATCTTGGTCGTGGGTATGACCAGAGCTCTGGATCCCAGGGTCCAGCTCTCCTAAGAGAAGCATTACAGGCAAAACCTTGCTCTTCTCTGCAAGGCCCGGGTACCGACCGTTTAGCTATGAAGCTTTTTTGGTCGGATCCGGAATAGCTTACTGAGGCCCAAAAGAACCTGTACGCAAGCTCAGTGAAAAACACATGTTTCTTCTTGGCCAACACCTTAGACACTGGCAAAAAACTGAGGTGCTCCCGGATGGGAGGGGCTTATATAGGGGAGGGTACTTCCGGTTTTGGAAGTTGCCAGTGCCAGCACCTGACGGTATCTATATAACCCATTAGTAATAACTATGTCGCTCTGTGTCCCGTGATGTACGAGAAAGAAAAACATTTTTTGTCTTAGGATCTACTTTGAAGCCTAGTTTAACTCTCCATTTAAATTAGCTAAATAAATTCCAGGTGTATAAAAACTAAAAGACTTTTAGTTGGTTTTCTTTAGAAAGCAGCCACAGCCTGAGTAGAAATTTTTGTCCCCTGCCAGCATGCGGTGAAGACCAGCATGCGGTGAAGACCTATGCAGATAGCAGTGGTCTATCTGCATAGGTCCACCATGCTTCCTGTTGATTCAAAGCCAGAGCTCTGCAATCAGCAGGGAACATGTGCGTTGCCTATTGCAGTTATTGGCCTAATTTATTTGGGGGCATCAGACCTCTGCTGTAAGATTACTGCTTTCACACAGAGAGCAGAGCTCCTACACTGCAACTGCTGGCAGGGGACAGGCTTTTCTACTGATCCCTGCTAATGGGAAAGATCTAATCCTTACTCAACAGGGGACTTGTTGGACTTCCACACAAAGAGCAAGATACTTCTCTTACAGAATGCTGGCAGGCTAGAGGCCTTTCTTCTCAGGCTGTGGCTGCTTTCTAAACACATTTTGTTTTGATGCACCTGGAATGAAATTTAGCCAATTTAAACTGAAAGTTACATTTGGACCTTTAATAGTCGCAACTTTGTCTTGTAGCTTACATGAACAATTATTCTTTCAGAGCTACCCCATCACCCATTCCAGTGGAGGAGAAAACAGAGCAAAGCATCAGACAGTCTCCATCTTCACAGAGCAGAAGCGCCTCTAGAGAACAAGGAGGGTATGTGCTTATATTTCTGTCCTCCCTACTGTCTAGACCAAATGCAACTTAATGTCCGGAGGTGGACAGAAGAGGTACAGTAAATAATATAAGGAAAATATTATCACAGTTTTTTACATTTTGAATTTTGGTGCTGCCTTGTGGTAGTCACAGCTTTGATGGTGAAAGAAGAATTTCCACCACAGAGCAAGAAGGTTACTAAAATTGGTTTCTGATTGGTTGATTTTGAACATTATGTATATTGGCAAATTTCCTATTGTAACAGCTTTTCTAATATCTTATTACTTTTTATTCTCAGTCGAGCTCAGTCACCTGTAGAAGACAAGCAAGAGCCTTTTTCAGTGAAATCTCCTTCTGTAAGCCGGAGTAGGATGAAAGAGAAGCCTTCTAGGTAATTCTCATATATATTTGTAATACATTTGGTTGTGTAAATATGGCAGTTTTGGCCCTTTAAAATTGTATTTACTTAAATAGTTACATGGTTGGTAAGGTTGAATAAAGACACCAGTCCACCCAGTTCAACCTGTGTGTTTGTCTGTTCATGTCAGAAACCATTTCCCATATCCATGTATACTGTGTTCACTAAGATGGCCATCTAAAGCCCTGTACACAAAAATCTGATTTCCTATGGATTCTAATCCGATGGATTTTTCCATCGGAAATCCGATGAAGCTGTCTTCCATCAGTCTTTCCTATACACCATCAGTCAAAAATCCGATAGTCCCAAACGCCGTGACGTAAAACACTCCGACAAGCCAAGAAAAATTAAATTCAATGCTTCTGAGCATGCATCGACTTGATTCTGAGCATGCGTGGGTTTTTTGTCCGATGGAGTTCCACACAGACGATCGGAATTTGCTATCGTTTTTTTTCCCATCGGATAAATTTAAAACATGTTCTATTTTTTCTCACCGATGGACAAAATACCGATGGGGCCCCATACACCATCGGTTTGTCCGATGAGAAAAGTCCATCGGACTGTTTTCATCTGTAAAACCGATCGTGTGTACACGGCATAAGAGTTTGTTTTTAACTATCTATACTTTCCGCTGACACCACCGATTGAGGTAGAGTATCACATCCTTACTGCTCTGGCAGTGAAAAAACCCCTACACAGTTTAAGGTTAAACTGCTTCTTATCCAATTTCATTGAGTGGTCCCATGTCTTCTTACACTCCCTCTCAGGCATCTCTTTTCCAGAGAGAATAAGTTTAATGCTTGTAGTGTTTCCTTGTAACTGAGGTCCTCCAGTCCCCTTTTAGCTTTGTTGTCATTCTCTGGACCCGCCCCATTTCCCACACATCCTTCCATAGTATTGGTGACCAGAACTGGATGGCATACTCAAAATGCGGCTGAACCAGAGATTTATAACGTGGCAGGATTTGTTGTATTATCTCTTGAGTAAATCCCATTTTTTGCTAATACTCTGCTAGCTTTGCTTGCTGCAGCTTGGCATTGCTTGCCATTGCTGAGCCTGTGATCTACTAGGACCCCCAGATCTTTTTCCACCCTGGATTTCCCCAGAGGTTCTCCCCCTAGTGAGTAACTTGTGTTCATATTCTTAGCCACCAAGTGCATTACTTTACATTTTTCAACATTAAACCTCATTTGCCATGTAGCTGCCCACCACTTTATTTTATTGAGGCCTTTTTGTAAAGTTTCAATATCCTGCAGTGAAGTTATTACCCTACAGGAAGGAAGGAATTTTTTCCCCTGCCGTAGCAAATTGGATCATGCTTTGCTGGGTTTTTTCCTTTCTCTGGATCAACTGTGGGTGAAGAATTGTGTATATGGGATTGTATGATTTATTTATTTATTTTTATTGGTTGAATTAGATGGCCTTGTGTCTTTTTTCAACCTGACTAACTATGTAAGTATATACATAGCTTTGTATCGTCAGCAAACACTGAGAATGAGCTACCAACCTCTATATCATTTACCAACCAACAGATCATGTGTATCATATGAATGTATCATATGAATCATCTCATCATCATCATGTATCATATGAATCATATACTGTATCAATCAACCTCTATATCATTTGTGAATGAATTAAACAGAATTGGTTCCAGGACAGAGCCTTGGGGTACCCCACTTATCACTCCAGACCAGTCTGAGTATACACTATTTATGACCACCCTTTGGACATGCCCCAATAACCAGTTTTATATTCAGGTACAAACCGTGTGGTCCATGCCTCAATTTGTAAATTAAGCATTTATGGGGAACTGTAATGCTTTTGAAAAATTCAGATACACGACATCCACAGGCCTTCCTTTATCTAGATGACAGCTCACTTTCTCGTAGAATGTTAACAGATTAGTTTGGCAAAAACTTTTTTCATAAATCTGCGCTGATTACTACTTATGATATGGTTTTCATCAGCAAATTCTTGGATATAGTCCTTTATTATCCCCTCCAAAAGTTTACATACTATCGATGTTAGACTGACTGGCCTGTTTATTCCAGGAGTATATCTCTGCCTTTTTTTTAATATTGGTACCATGTTGGACTTCTGCCAATCAGCTGGTACCATTCCTGTCATTAATAATTAGGAATAATGGCCTGGCTATAACCTGACTGAGTACAAAGAAGGGGAAAGGGCCAGACAGCGCCACTGCTCTGGTGTAGTATGCAAATGTAAGCCTTTATTTGTATTGTAAAAAGAGCCTACTCACAAAGGTAGATGCATTGGGAGCAATTAAGGGAAAAAATGTGCGCCGATGTCAGTGCACTGTCCCAAGCTGCACAAGGGATCAGTCCATAACCCAGCGTCCAGACCGCCGAGAGTGTGTCACCGCCGCCTAATGTCCCAGTGCCGAAAATGTCCACCACACCAATGACACCACTAGAGGATGGTGTTTGTTTTCAAAGCCATTAATGTGGTGGACCTTTCTGGCACTGGGACATTAGGCGGCGGCTCAGAAAGCATTTAGTACAGTTGCCTACTCCTTATCATTTGAAACCAACTTCCCTCCATCATCCAATAAAATACATTTCTATCAGCGCAAATAATAATCTCCTTAGTCACTAAATAGTGATATGTGTAGTAGGTGATTTAACACAATCCCACCAAAAAAACAAGAAGTGAATTTTTTTGGAAAAAAATACCCCCCCACCTGGCTGCTGCACACACAGAAAATGCGTTCACTTCACATGTAAAATATATAAAACAAAACAGTGTTGTGCTTCCTAAATACAAAATAACTCCCCTTAAATCATTAAATGAGAATACCGTATATACTCGAGTATAAGCCGAGTTTTTCAGCACATTTTTTTGTGCTGAAAATGCCCCCCTCGGCTTATACTCGAGTCTGTGTCCATCTTCAATTTTGCGCGCCTAAGTTTTCTGGACCCCAAACTTGGCACACATGTAGCCCCACTCTTCATCTACAAGTGTGCAACGTTTGTTGTTCGGGGGACCCACGGCGGGGGAGCACCGATTTTTCAAAACCGGGCTCCCCTTCCATAGACTCCCATGTTAAACGTCTGTCTAATCACACAGCGCCGGGGATCAGGTAGGGAGATTGGGCACAGTGAGGCATGGACACAGTGAGGCATGGGCACAGTGACAGTGAGGCATGGGCACAGTAAGGCACAGTGAGGCATGGACACAGTGAGGCATGGGCACAGTAAGGCACAGTGGGGCATGGACACAGTGAGGCACAGTGAGGCAGGCACATGGACACAGTGAGGCATGCAGATGGACACCCTAGGCTTATACTTGAGTCAATACGTTTTCCCATTTTTTGGTGGTAAAATTAGGTGCCTCGGCTTATATTCGGGGCGGCTTATACTCGAGTATATACGGTAAGTGATTAACTTGCAATGTAGCAAGATACTGGGTGCATAATCAAATATTCGTGTTCCCTGACTGGGAATAGTGAACCAAAAATGAAAAATACGTGTTACCTAAATGGGAATAGGGAACAATAAACAATACAATAAAGTCCACACACTAAAAAGAAATTAAGAGTCCAAATGCACAAAAATAGTCCTCAGAGTCTTCTGCATAAAAACGCACAACACACCACTAGTGCCTGAATGTTGAAAATGCACGTATTTTTCATTTTGGTTCACTATTCAGTCAGGGAACACGAATATTTGATTGTGCACCCAGTATCTTGCTACATTGCAAGTTAATCACTTATTCTTATTTAATGATTTAAGGGGAGTTATTTTGTATTTAGGAAGCGCAACACTGTTTTGTTTTATATATTCCCTCCATCATCCTTTATGGGGCCAATGTGCTTTCATTTCGATTTTTTACTGTTAATATATTTAAAAAATTTGGGGGGATTTTTTACTCTCTTCTTCTGCCTTATATTTTTTAAAGGCCATTTTCTTTCTTTAATATGGCTTTTTATGTTAAAGTTTAGCCATCCAGGTTAACCTTAGCTCTTTTATATTTGTTGCCCATTTGGAATACACTGGATAATACTTTTATTTAATATGTTCCTAAAGCATTTACATTTTAACTCAGTGTTCATTACTCCTAGGATTTTATCTCATTTAATATCTTATAGTATTAAGCGCAGTTTAGTAAAGTTGGCTCATTCAGTGGTGTCTTGCACTACCTTTGTGCCTCCTTTTTCTATGATTTATGCTCAGTGTAATTTTCCTGTGATCAGTAAACTCTATTTGTCTTTATGAAAGTGGAACCTGCAGCTTTTTGCCATTTTGAAGCTTAGTGGCTGCTTACACAGTGCAGTGATATTACTGCACAACTATCTTGTTAAAAAGCAATAAACTTCAGTTTGTATATTTTTTTTGTGTGTTGTGTGAGAAATGGCACCTATGCACTCAGGCTAGATCGCACTTCACATGAAGACTGGATCACTTTAAATAACAACTACACAACTACACAGTGGGTCCCACTCAGGGAGAACTGTTTCCTGCAGTAGAGGATAGCTGAGACCTTAAATGCTCCTCCATTTCTTCTCTGATCTTACTCAGGAGGACAAACTGTGAAAAAAAATTGATAAAATAACAAAGTACATACTGTATGTCTGTTAAACTATACATAGTTACATAGTAGGTGAGGTTAAAAAAAGACACAAGTCCATCAAGTCCAACCTATGTAAGTGCTTTTATGTCAGTATTACATTGTATATCCCTGTATGTTGTGGTCGTTCAGGTTTTTATCTTTTTTTTTTTTTTAATTATCGATGCTCCCCGCTGGAACCACTGCCTGTGGAAGAGAATTTCTACATCCTTACCGCTCTTACAGTAAAGAACTCTCTACGCCGTTTCAGTATAAACCGCTTCTCTTCTAATTTAAGTGAATTAGAGTGTGTCTTTTTAAATTCCCTTTCGCTGAAAAGTTTTATCCCTATTGTGGGGTCACCAGTACAGTATTTGTACATTAAAATCATATCCCCTCTCAAGCATCTCTTCTCCAGAGAGAATACGTTCAGTGCTCGTAACCTTTCCTCATACCTAAGGTCCTCCAGTCCCTTTATTAGCTTTGTTGCCCTTCTCTGGACTCTCTCCAGTTCCAGCACATCCTTCCTGAGGACTGGTGCCCAGAACTGGATGGAATACTCCAGGTGCGGCCGGACCAGAGTCCAGCAAAATATTTTTTTTCCTAGTTTTGGCTAGAGTGAGGAAGGGTTAGAACACAGTCAGGTTTTTACTGCCATTTGGCGCTTTGTTAGAGAGATTTCCCCTTCTTGCCTTGCTGACAATTTACAAGACCGGGAGTGAGGGGAACTTTCCAACAGCAGCACAGAAATAAAAAAAGCTTTTCTTTAAAACTTTTATAGGCCGTGACACCCGAGGTCGGTAGAAGGGGCTTGCGATCACAGGGCACTGTAATTGGCTGCACGGAGACATCATTGGAGGCCCATCCTACCAGCTACCAATCATCGGTAGTTAAAGTAGACATTTACTCAAAAGTGAAAGTGCCGATATATCTTTTCTCCACCCCCTTCCCTAACCCCTTTAAATTTAGATTTTTTTTTAATGGAGAGCAGATACCTTTTTTGACAAGTACCTGCTCCCAATTCCTCAATTTTTACCTAGGTGAGAATGATGTCAGCTTGGGCCCATCCCCTCCGCTCGCCCCCTGCTCGCAGCCTCCTGCGATAAATTATATGTCCCTGGAGGTTTCAGGGCGATTCCACAGTATCACATGATCTCGCACACGAGCAGGATTCCTCAGAAAGTCACAGCTGGCTCTCAATCCATAGATGGACCACTATGCCAAGAATAAGATTTTATTTGCAAGAGCCAAGGAAAACTAGGAAATTGCAAATGTTCCCCTTCTTCAGGGCAATGGACAAAGAAATTAGTATTTCTGTCTGCATCTATGTTGCAGATTTTTCCTTACTTCCTGTTTGCTGAAACAATGCCAATAGGTCAGAAAGTGAGGGAAAAATAGGATTTTTATAACAGCTTACCTGTAAAATCCTTTTCTTGGAGTACATCACGGGACACAGAGCGACATAGTCATTACTATGTGGGTTATATAGATACCTTCAGGTGCTGGCACTGGCAACTTCCAAAACCGGAAGTACCCTCCCCTATATAAGCCCCTCCCATCCGGGAGTACCTCAGTTTTGTAGCAAAGCAATAAGTGTCCCCAAAAGAGGGGTGGGAGCTCTGTGTCCCGTGATGTACTCCAAGAAAAGGATTTTACAGGTAAGCTGTTATAAAAATCCTATTTTCTTTCTCTTACATCACGGGACACAGAGCGACATAGTCATTACTATGTGGGACGTCCCAAAGCAATGCCCAATGAGGGGGGGGATACACCATACATAAGCTGAGCGCTATCAGACATGAGGATCTTTTGCGGCCTGCAACACACTGCGCCCAAAGGCGACATCCTCCTGACTTCTAACGTCCACCTGGTAGAACCTAGTAAACGTGTGTACTGAAGACCATGTTGCGGCCTTACAGATCTGAGCCAGGGAGACCTGGTGATGCACTGCCCATGAAGTTCCAACTGCTCTCGTGGAGTGCGCCCTAACTTTGAACGGAGGCGGTCTCCTTCTCAAGCCATAGGCTTGCATTATGACCTGTCGAATCCACTTGGCTAAAGTAGATTTTGACGCTGCCTGACCCCTTCTGGGGCCTTCCGGCAGAATAAACAAAGTATCCGTTCTACGAATCTGAGCAGTGGCTTTTAGATAAGCTTTAACTGCTCTTACTACATCCAAAGAATGCAATAACTTTTCCTCTACCGAACTAGGTTTGGGGAAAAAGGAAGGAAGAACCACATCTTGGTTCAAATGAAACCTCGATACCACCTTAGGAAGAAAGGCTGGATGAGGACGTAACATTACTCTGTCCTTATGGATAACCAGATATGGCTCTTTACAGGACATAGCGGCTAATTCCGACACTCTTTTAGCCGAACAAATGGCTACTAGAAAAATCAATTTCCTGGTGAGAAGAACCAAGGAAATGTGCTGTAATGGTTCAAATGGTTGCTTCTGTAGAACCGACAGAACCAGGTTTAAGTCCCATGGACATATGGGAATATTAACCGGAGGGCTAATACGCATTACTCCTTGTATAAAAGCTTTGACTAGTGAATGCAAAGCCAAGGGCCTTTGAAAAAATATTGACAAGGCCGAAATCTGACCCTTGATAGTACTCAAGGCAAGCTTCCTATCTACAGCCCACTGTAGGAAGTCCAGAATCCTACCTATTACGTACTTACGTGGATGCCATTTCTTGGCCTCACACCAGGCGATGTACGCCTTCCAGATTCTATAGTAGATCTGCCTGGATACCGGCTTCCTGGCATTGATCATGGTAGCTACCACAGGATTAGAGAGACCTCTCTTTTTTAGAATGTGGGCTTCAATAGCCAGGCCGTCAAACCTAGGGCTGGTAAGGAAGGGTGGTATATCGGTCCTTGCGAAAGCAGGTCCGGACGATGTGGGAGAGTCCAAGGACTCCCCACTGACATTTTTACAATCTCCGCGTACCATGCTCTTCGGGGCCACGCTGGAGCCACCAGAATCACTGGTTTCTTTTCTACCCTGATTCTGCGGAGTAATCGAGGTAACAATTGTGGCGGTGGAAATGCATATATCAGCTTGAACTGATCCCAAGGAAACACTAGGGCATTCGAGCCGCAAGCTAGGGGATCCCTTGTCCGAGAGACAAACCTGTCCACCTTTGCGTTGAATCTGGATGCTAGAAGATCTACATCCGGTGTTCCCCACCGCTGACATTTTGTCCGGAAAACCTCGGGGTGAAGGGACCATTCCCCTGGGCATAATTGCTGGCGACTTAGAAAGTCCGCCTTCCAATTCTCCACTCCTGGAATGAATACCGCGGATATGGCTGGGACATATCTTTCTGCCCATTTCAGATTGTAATTTACTTCCCTCTGGGCTGCACGACTCCTGGTGCCACCCTGATGATTGATATATGCCACTGCTGTGGCATTGTCTGATTGAATTCTGACAGGGGACCCTTGGAGTTTGGATGTCCATGCTACTAGGGCATACCGGGCTGCTCGTATCTCTAAGAGATTGATGGGCAGGGCCTTTTCTGCATCCGACCATCTGCCCTGGAGAGACCATTGCTCCAGTACTGCTCCCCAGCCTATAAGGCTGGCATCTGTAGTGACCACCTTCCAAGAAATCGGACTGAAGGATTTCCCTTTTTCCAGATTCTGGAGAACCAACCACCAACGGAGGCTCTTGCGAACGGAAGGGGACAAGGACATTGGTAAGTCTAGGGCCTGAACTTTCTTGTTCCAGGCTGACAGTATGGCCCTTTGCAAATTCCTTGAATGGAATTGACCGTAGGGTACTGCTTCGAATGATGCCACCATTTTTCCCAGCAGCCTCATGCACAGGCGTATGGATGGCTGTCTTTTTGTACCCACTAGGTGGATCAAATCTCTCAAAGACAACACCTTTTCTCGAGGCAAGAATATTTTTCTCTGGCCTGAATCCAGCCTTAGCCCCAAGTATTCCAGACTTTTGACTGGTTTTAGGGCTGACTTGTCTCGGTTGATAATCCAACCGTGAGATTCCAGATACTTGATTGTCTTGTGAACGACCACTTCTAGTTTTTTCACTGAGTGGTCTATCAGCAACAAGTCGTCTAGATATGCCATTATCGTTACACCTTGTGTTCTTAGCTTGGCCAATAATGGGGCCAGAATTTTTGTGAACACTCGTGGTGCTGTGGCCAGACCGAAGGGTAAGGCTCTGAACTGAAAATGGCGCCCTTCTACTGCAAAGCGTAGAAATTTTTGGTGGACTGGAAAGATGGGAATGTGCAAATAAGCATCTTTGATGTCGATCGAGGCTAACCATTCCTCCCCTTGTAGGGCAGTGGCCACCGATCGGATCGACTCCATCCGGAAAGTCCTGATATGCAGGAATTTGTTTAGCCCTTTTAGATTTAATATGGGCCTCACGTCCCCGTTTGGCTTCGGGACTGTAAAGAGGTTTGAGTAAAACCCGAACCCCCATTCTTCCAGGGGAACCTCCATAATTACTCCTTGGAGCAATAGTTGTTCTAGTGCCAACAGGAGGGACTCTCTTCCGGGGTTCCCTTGGCACGTTTGACCTCATAAAATGGGAAGGAGGAGAGTCTTTTAACTCCAATCTGTATCCCAGACTTACTGCGGAGAGCACCCATCTGTCTCTGATCGTGTCCCGCCAGGTCTCTGCGAACAACTGGAGTCTTCCCCCCACCCGATTGAGTGGGGGCA
The DNA here is from genome assembly GCA_029206835.1 of Rana muscosa. Lineage (NCBI taxonomy): Eukaryota > Metazoa > Chordata > Amphibia > Anura > Ranidae > Rana > Rana muscosa. The sequence continues at coordinate 254,970,879 of CM055122.1, read as the reverse complement.
ACCCTTCATGAATTTGACTTTGGGTGAGGTTTTGTACCTCTCCTGACCCAGGGTTTCTTATTACCCTGCGATTGTCCCTGATTTTTACCCCCGGGATTTGACCGAGGAGGCCGTCGGAACTGTTTCACAGCCGATGCCCCAGGGACTGGAGAAGCAGGCCTCTTAAAAGAGGGACCTCTAACTCTGTTTTTAACCGGCAAGAGTGTACTTTTACCGCTGGAAATTTTCTGGATATATTTGTCCAGGTCTTCCCCGAATAAGCGTTCACCATGAAATGGGAAGCTAACCAGCAATTTTTTACAGGGAGCCTCAGCAGACCAGTTTTTGAGCCATAGAAGCCTGCGCATATGTACTACAGACAGCGTGAGGCGGGAGGCCTGATGGATTGAATCCTTTATGGCGTCAACCGCAAAGCATAAGGCTCTAGGTAGATCAGCTAGGGCAAGGGCCTGCTGATCTGGCAAGTCCCTTAAGACCTGTTTCAACTGATCCTTCACTGCTTGGCAGACCCCAATAGCTGCCACTGCTGGTTGTGTCGCCAAGCTTGCTGTAGAAAAAGCAGATTTTAATAAGGACTCCAATTTTGTATCTATTGGGTCCTTGAACATTTGGACATTATCCACTGGACATGTCAGTGATTTATTCACACAAGAGATGGCTGCGTCCACTGTAGGGACCCTCCATTTTTTGATGAACTTCTCCTCCATGGGATAGACCACCGGAAATCTCTTGGGGGGAGTAAATATTTTATCAGGATGTTCCCAATCCTGGTAAATGAGCCCTTCCAGTAAAGGGTGAAGTGGAAAGGAACAGACAGTCTGGGGAGCTTTTAGCGACCCCAGCGAGGAGACAGTAGTGGTTGATGGTTCCGCAAGGTGCATTTTAAATGCTGATCGGACCATGTTAGTCAGAGACTGAACCCATAATCTTTCAGCTTGAGATGCTGAGAAAGGTTCCTCCACAGTTGATTCCTCTATAACAGAATCAACCTCCTCCTGATCCCCTTCAGGCAGGTCGATCCCTGTATGGGACTGTTGCTCCGCTAACAGGTACTCTGAAGGAGGAGACGGAGATCGGGCGTGCTTTCCCTGACAGGGAGGCAGCGATCAATGTTGACAATCTCTCTCTAATCCTCCCAGAGCTGAGGAAAAAACCTCCTCTGTTACATACACAGGAGCAGGTGAACTGAGGACAGCCACAGTACCAGTGTCACGTACCTGGTAGGAGTCTGATATGATGAGGTCGGCCTCTCTTGTATCTCCAGTCCAAGCCCCACTGAGGGTGGAACAGATGGTGGCTAGGGCCAGGAGGAACACGAGTGCCTGAGGAAGTTGCTTGCAGGACTTGCTGGAACAGATGTGGCTTGGAGACCCAGACAGCCGGACAGACACTGGACACAGGAACACTTGGAGGATGGGTAGAGGTTTGAGGGGAACTCCAACCCACTTGCAGGTTCTGGGAACGAAGCTCACAGGAACAGAGGTCAGGAGGATAGCCAGGGTTCAGCAACAGACAGGCGGCACGGTACAAAGGATCAATCAGAAGCAGGGTCAGTGGAAGCCGGGATCAGAAGCCAGTAATCAGGAAGTGTTTCAGAGTCCAAAGACAGAGTCAGGGAAAGCCACAGTCAGCAACGGTTATCAAGCAGCATAACAGGAACCAGGAAGTTTTCAGGACACAGCTGAAGACCAGTCAGCACTTGCTTGAGAGTCAGGACTTCCTTAAATAGATAGGAAGTCTTGTAATCAGGCTTCAGGTCACAGCTGAGGGCAGGAAGTGCTGCCTGTCCCACACTGCCGGAATACACCCGCTGGTGGACACCGGTACTACAGTCCGTGGAACATGCATTACCACCAGCAGGTGAGATCCTTGCAGACTGGCGCCAAAGGAGATTAGGGGCGCGCACCCGCGCGTGCACATCGTCCCCGCGCACACGCATGTGTACTAGCACTCTGGAAGGGCTGCTGCAGCCCGGGGGTGCGCGCGCCAGTATTCCGAGACTGCTGGCGAACGCGCGCCTGCGCAGGAGAGTTCCTATCAGTTCTCTTACATTGCCCCCCCCTTAGGGGCAGCCTCCGGATGCCCCTCAAGTCTCTTTTCCGGGTGGCGTTGAAAGAAGGCTTGTACCAGTCTTGGGGCATGAACATCAGAAGCTGGTTCCCAAGAATTTTCCTCAGGGCCGTAGCCCTTCCATTTAACAAGGAACTGCATCTGGTTACTCCTACGTCTACAGTCCAGCACGGCCTCCACTTCAAATTCCTCATTACCTTCGATGAGAATCGGAGGAGGGGTTCCAGACACCCGATCAGGGAAGGGATTAGGCGTGGTGGGTTTCAACAAAGAAACGTGGAATACTGGATGTATCTTCATGCTTTTGGGTAGCACCAATTCAAAAGCTACTGCATTGATCCTCCGCTTGACAGGAAAAGGGCCCAAAATTTTTGGACCGAGTTTCTTAGAAGGACAGCTCAACTTTAGATTTGCCGTGGACAGCCAGACTTTGTCCCCAGGTTTTAAATCCAGGTTACCCCTCTTCTTTCTGTCGAAAAACTTCTTGTTGCTAGCCTGGGTCTTGGAGATCGTCTCCTGTAAAACCTGATTGTTAGTACTGAAGAAGTCTAATCGGTCTTGCACAGCAGGTAAAGAAGACTCAACAGGTATTTCCGGCAGAAAAGAGGGATGGTACCCAAAATTGGCAAAAAAGGGGGACTGTTTGGTTGCTGAGTGGATGGTATTATTATATGAGAACTCCGCAAGCGGAAGGAGGGATAACCAATCATCTTGAGCAAAAGAGGAAAAACACCGTAGATACTGTTCAAGGGTTTGATTCGTCCTCTCAGTCTGTCCATTGGTTTGTGGGTGGTAAGCTGTAGAGAGGCAGAGTTCAATATTAAGTGCTTCGCATAGAGCCCTCCAGAATCTAGAGGTGAACTGCACCCCACGGTCGGAGATAATGCTATCAGGAATACCGTGCAATCTAACGACCTTTTTGATGAAGGCTGAGGCAGTCTCAGTAGCGGAAGGAGTTCCTTGTAAGGGTACAAAGTGCGCCATCTTGGTCAGGCGGTCTACCACGACAAAGATGGTAGTGAAGTCTTCAGACGGAGGGAGTTCTACAATAAAGTCCATTGAGATCATACTCCATGGTTTCTGAGGTATGGGAAGAGGCTCCAAGAGACCCCAAGTTTTAGTTCTGTCGGTTTTGTTTTGAAGGCATGTAATACAGGATCTAACGTAATTTTTACAGTCCTGCATTAAATCGGGCCACCAGAAGGTACGGGAGACCAGATCGGCAGTCTTGCGGATCCCGTAATGTCCTGCTAGAGGGTGGTCATGACAGCGACTCAGAATGGACACTCGAAACTGCTCCGGGACAAAGATTTGTTCCTTATGGAAGAAAAGGCCATTCCTTGATTGAAGAGCCAAGTCCTGGGAGGGTGGTTGGTTAACCACACTGGTCTTAATTTGAGATAACAGATCAGCTTGAAGAAACAAAAAATTCTTGGCCGGGAGAATGGTATCAGGCTCCAAGGGACTCACAGGATCATTAAACATACGGGACAGGGCATCTGGTTTTGCCATTCTTAGAACCAGGACGAAAAGTAATATGAAATGAGAAACGGGAGAAGAACAGCGCCCATCTTGCTTGTCGAGGTCTTAATCACTTAGCTGTTCTCAAGTACTCTAGGTTCTTGTGATCCGTGAATATGAGGATTGGGTGGGCAGCACCCTCCAAGAGGTACCGCCACTCTTCAAGTGCGGCCTTGATGGCCAGCAGTTCCCGGTCTCCCACATCATAGTTCCTCTCGGAAGGATTTAATTTCTTGGAGAAAAAAGCCACAGGGTAGAGTAAGGATTTCGGGCCCTGACGTTGGGACAATATAGCCCCGACTGCACTTTCAGAAGCATCAACCTCTAATACATAGGCCAAGGATGGATCAGGGTGCTTCAGGATGGGAGCTGAGGTAAATAAAAGTTTTAACTGTTCAAAGGCCTCTTGAGCTTTTGGTGTCCAACAGAAAGGGATGTGTTGCTTAGTTAGTTGTGTGATGGGAGCGATGATACCAGAAAAGTTCTTGATGAATTTTCTGTAAAAATTAGCAAACCCCACAAACCTCTGAACAGCTTTTCTGTCTGTAGGGGCAGGCCATTCCAGAACGGAAGTAACTTTCTGCGGATCCATGGAGATACCGTCGGCAGAGATGACAAGTCCCAAGAAATTAACAGTTTGTTTCTCAAAGTCACACTTTTCGGCTTTGGCATAAAGACAGTGTTTTCGGAGTCGGGCCAGCACTTTCTTAACATGAGCTTGATGAGATTCCATGGATTCAGAGAATATCAAGATGTCATCCAAGTAGATTATGATGAATAGATCAAGATAATCCCGAAAAACGTCATTCACTAGGTGTTGAAACGTAGCTGGGGCGTTGCAGAGCCCGAATGGCATGACCAAGTACTCGAAGTGGCCAAAGCGAGTTCGAAAAGCCGTCTTCCACTCGTCCCCTTCCCTGATTCTGACGAGATTATACGCACCCCTTAAGTCTAGCTTGGAGAATATCCGTGCCCCCCGCAGCCTCTGGAAAAGTTCAGGAATTAACGGAAGGGGGTACCGGTTCTTGACTGTAACTTTGTTAAGGTCCCGGTAGTCAATGCAAGGTCTTAAGGAGTGATCCTTTTTCTCTACAAAGAAGATACCGGCACCTGCTGGTGACGTGGAGGGCCGAATGAACTTCTTTTTCAAACTCTCGTCGATATAGACACGTAAGGCTTCCAGTTCAGGTTCGGAGAGGGGATAGATCCGACCAAAAGGAATCTCCGCCCCTGGTAAGAGATCAATAGGGCAATCATAAGTCCTATGGGGTGGAAGGGTGTCCGCACCCTTCTTGTTAAATACGTCCAGGTATTCGTGGTAAGCAGCAGGAACCAGATTAATGGTTTCTGGGTCAGGCTGTAGACTCAGGAGAGGAGTGGTACTAGCAGTCCTTTCAGGGAAACAGTGCGTCTGGCAATAGCTGGAGGAAAAGGTGACATCTCCTGTAAGCCAATCAATGTGCGGATTATGTGCCTTTAGCCAGGGAATGCCAAGAATGATGGGGAACATAGGTGAGGTTATGACATCCAACCGAAGGAATTCATGGTGACCAGAGGAGGCTTGACAGGAAATAGGTGCAGTCTCTTGTGTGACCGGGCCTGATTTAATACCAGAGCCATCAGCCAGGTGAACCCGGAATCCCTGTTTCTTGGGGCACACGGGAAGCTGGTGTAAAGAAACAAATGAGGAATCCACAAAACAGCTGCAGGCCCCTGAGTCTATTATGGCGGATACTAAGAGTGTCCTTCCGGCAACAAAAAGATTAACTGGGAGAGAGATGTGAGACCGAACCTCTCCAGAAGGATGCTCCACAGGAAGCTGACGAAGGCAGGTTCTACTGGTTTTTGCCGGGCAAGTCTGTATGAAGTGACCTGCTTCTCCACAATAGAGGCATAGATTGGCACGTAATCGTCTGAGACGTTCTGCCGGGGAAAGAGGCGATCTGGGGAAACTCCTGTGGCATGTCTTATGCTGAGCCTTCTTTCCAAAAGATGTGCTCAACGGGGCAGCAGATATGCTGGGTGTAGAAGTCACAGAAAGGATTCCTTGAGTCTTTTCGTATTGCCTCTCACGTAGTCGCCGGTCGATTTGGATGGCTGAGCTAATCAGTCTTTCCAAGGATGTAGGAACTTCAATTCTGGCCAGTTCATCTTTGAGAGTGTCGGAAAGACCAAGCCGAAACTGATGGCGAAGAGCAGGATCGTTCCATCGAGTGTCAGCACTCAGGACACGGAAGTCAGTGATATACTCCTCAACAGGCCTTGACCCCTGTTGTAACCTGCCAAGCTTGGATTCTGCAGACTGCTGGCGGAAGGGGTCAGCATATAGCTGAGCCATAGCCGAGAAGAACGAAACTGTGGTTGCCAGAACTGGATCATGCTGCTCCCGGAGGTGATGAGCCCAGGAGAGTGGTTCGTTCACGAGAAGGGTGATCACAAATCCCACTTTAATGTCTTCAGATCTAAAGGTCCGGGGCAGCAGGGAGAAGTAGAGCTCGCAGGAGTTCCGGAAGGTTCTGAACATCGTACGATCTCCGGAAAATCGTTCGGGAATAGGCACTCTGGGTTCCGGGAGAGGAATAATTCCATGGAAGGAACTTGAATCGGTTTGAGCAGAGGGATCTGCGACAGAGGGAGAAACGCAAGCTGATGCGACTCCTATCTTGTCAGAGAGTCGCTCCTCCATGCGACTGAGATCGCTCTGTAAACTCTGCACGACATGTGTGAGTGTAGAGATTGTCTCAAACAAGTCCTCTGGTGGAGAGACCTCCCTTTCAGACTCCATCCCTGGCTGACTGGTACTGTCACGTACCTGGTAGGAGTCTGATATGATGAGGTCGGCCTCTCTTGTATCTCCAGTCCAAGCCCCACTGAGGGTGGAACAGATGGTGGCTAGGGCCAGGAGGAACACGAGTGCCTGAGGAAGTTGCTTGCAGGACTTGCTGGAACAGATGTGGCTTGGAGACCCAGACAGCCGGACAGACACTGGACACAGGAACACTTGGAGGATGGGTAGAGGTTTGAGGGGAACTCCAACCCACTTGCAGGTTCTGGGAACGAAGCTCACAGGAACAGAGGTCAGGAGGATAGCCAGGGTTCAGCAACAGACAGGCGGCACGGTACAAAGGATCAATCAGAAGCAGGGTCAGTGGAAGCCGGGATCAGAAGCCAGTAATCAGGAATAGGGATGAGCTTCGTGTTCGAGTCGAACATACGTTCGACTCGAACATCGGCTGTTCGATCGTTCGACGAAGATCGAACGATTTGGGCCGTTCGCGCCAAATTCGAGTGACGCGAACGGCCCACAATGCACTACGCCATCGCAGTGTCATCCAGGCGCTGTGATTGGCCAAGCATGCACTGTGACCCCGCATGCTTGGCCAATCACAGCGCCGGCAGCGAGGAGAGCAATGATTGGCCACAGGCAGGATGCCTGTGGCCAATTATTGCTGAGGGGGTTTAGTACACGCCCCACACTATAAAAGGCCGCCAGCACGGCGGCCTAGTGTAGTGTGTTCCGGAGCAGGGATAGAGCAGCATAGGCAGGGACAGTGACTTTTATTTCTTTCTTGCTTAACCTGGATTCCTTTAGTTTAGGGAAAGAGAAGGATAGGTAGGGAGAGTGTCAGTGTGTTTTGTGCTTGTGCTATATTGTGCTTAAAAAAAACATTTTTTCTAGGGACAGAAAACTGTAGGTAGGGAGAGTGTGTCAGTTTCTTTCACTGTCAAAGTCCTTGTTTCCAGGGACCTGGAAGGACAGTGAGTGAATTCTCCTTGTGCTATATTGTGCTTAAAAAAAACATTTTTTCTAGGGACAGAAAACTGTAGGTAGGGAGAGTGTGTCAGTTTCTTTCACTGTCAAAGTCCTTGTTTCCATGGACCTGGAAGGACAGTGAGTGAATTCTCCTTGTGCTATATTGTGCTTAAAAAAAACATTTTTTCTAGGGACAGAAAACTGTAGGTAGGGAGAGTGTGTCAGTTTCTTTCACTGTCAAAGTCCTTGTTTCCAGGGACCTGGAAGGACAGTGAGGTAATTCTCCTTGTGCTAAATTGTGCTTAAAAAAAAACATTTTTTCTAGGGACAGAAAACTGTAGGTAGGGAGAGTGTGTCAGTTTCTTTCACTGTCAAAGTCCTTGTTTCCAGGGACCTGGAAGGACAGTGAGGTAATTCTCCTTGTGCTAAATTGTGCTTAAAAAAAACATTTTTTCTAGGGACAGAAAACTGTAGGTAGGGAGAGTGTGTCAGTTTCTTTCACTGTCAAAGTCCTTGTTTCCAGGGACCTGGAAGGACAGTGAGGTAATTCTCCTTGTGCTAAATTGTGCTTAAAAAAAAACATTTTTTCTAGGGACAGAAAACTGTAGGTAGGGAGAGTGTGTCAGTTTCTTTCACTGTCAAAGTCCTTGTTTCCAGGGACCTGGAAGGACAGTGAGGTAATTCTCCTTGTGCTAAATTGTGCTTAAAAAAAACATTTTTTCTAGGGACAGAAAACTGTAGGTAGGGAGAGTGTGTCAGTTTCTTTCACTGTCAAAGTCCTTGTTTCCAGGGACCTGGAAGGACAGTGAGGTAATTCTCCTTGTGCTAAATTGTGCTTAAAAAAAACATTTTTTCTAGGGACAGAAAACTGTAGGTAGGGAGAGTGTGTCAGTTTCTTTCACTGTCAAAGTCCTTGTTTCCAGGGACCTGGAAGGACAGTGAGTGAATTCTCCTTGTGCTAAATTGTGCTTAAAAAAAACATTTTTTCTAGGGACAGAAAACTGTAGGTAGGGAGAGTGTGTCAGTTTCTTTCACTGTCAAAGTCCTTGTTTCCAGGGACCTGGAAGGACAGTGAGGTAATTCTCCTTGTGCTAAATTGTGCTTAAAAAAAACATTTTTTCTAGGGACAGAAAACTGTAGGTAGGGAGAGTGTGTCAGTTTCTTTCACTGTCAAAGTCCTTGTTTCCAGGGACCTGGAAGGACAGTGAGGTCATTCTCCTTGTGCTAAATTGTGCTTAAAAAAAACATTTTTTCTAGGGACAGAAAACTGTAGGTAGGGAGAGTGTGTCAGTTTCTTTCACTGTCAAAGTCCTTGTTTCCAGGGACCTGGAAGGACAGTGAGGTAATTCTCCTTGTGCTAAATTGTGCTTAAAAAAATTTTTTTTCTAGGGACAGAAAACTGTAGGTAGGGAGAGTGTGTCAGTTTCTTTCACTGTCAAAGTCCTTGTTTCCAGGGACCTGGAAGGACAGTGAGGTAATTCTCCTTGTGCTAAATTGTGCTTAAAAAAAAACATTTTTTCTAGGGACAGAAAACTGTAGGTAGGGAGAGTGTGTCAGTTTCTTTCACTGTCAAAGTCCTTGTTTCCAGGGACCTGGAAGGACAGTGAGGTAATTCTCCTTGTGCTAAATTGTGCTTAAAAAAAAACATTTTTTCTAGGGACAGAAAACTGTAGGTAGGGAGAGTGTGTCAGTTTCTTTCACTGTCAAAGTCCTTGTTTCCAGGGACCTGGAAGGACAGTGAGGTAATTCTCCTTGTGCTAAATTGTGCTTAAAAAAAAACATTTTTTCTAGGGACAGAAAACTGTAGGTAGGGAGAGTGTGTCAGTTTCTTTCACTGTCAAAGTCCTTGTTTCCAGGGACCTGGAAGGACAGTGAGGTAATTCTCCTTGTGCTAAATTGTGCTTAAAAAAAAACATTTTTTCTAGGGACAGAAAACTGTAGGTAGGGAGAGTGTGTCAGTTTCTTTCACTGTCAAAGTCCTTGTTTCCAGGGACCTGGAAGGACAGTGAGGTAATTCTCCTTGTGCTAAATTGTGCTTAAAAAAAAACATTTTTTCTAGGGACAGAAAACTGTAGGTAGGGAGAGTGTGTCAGTTTCTTTCACTGTCAAAGTCCTTGTTTCCAGGGACCTGGAAGGACAGTGAGGTAATTCTCCTTGTGCTAAATTGTGCTTAAAAAAAACATTTTTTCTAGGGACAGAAAACTGTAGGTAGGGAGAGTGTGTCAGTTTCTTTCACTGTCAAAGTCCTTGTTTCCAGGGACCTGGAAGGACAGTGAGGTAATTCTCCTTGTGCTAAATTGTGCTTAAAAAAAACATTTTTTCTAGGGACAGAAAACTGTAGGTAGGGAGAGTGTGTCAGTTTCTTTCACTGTCAAAGTCCTTGTTTCCAGGGACCTGGAAGGACAGTGAGGTAATTCTCCTTGTGCTAAATTGTGCTTAAAAAAAACATTTTTTCTAGGGACAGAAAACTGTAGGTAGGGAGAGTGTGTCAGTTTCTTTCACTGTCAAAGTCCTTGTTTCCAGGGACCTGGAAGGACAGTGAGGTAATTCTCCTTGTGCTAAATTGTGCTTAAAAAAAACATTTTTTCTAGGGACAGAAAACTGTAGGTAGGGAGAGTGTGTCAGTTTCTTTCACTGTCAAAGTCCTTGTTTCCAGGGACCTGGAAGGACAGTGAGGTCATTCTCCTTGTGCTAAATTGTGCTTAAAAAAAACATTTTTTCTAGGGACAGAAAACTGTAGGTAGGGAGAGTGTGTCAGTTTCTTTCACTGTCAAAGTCCTTGTTTCCAGGGACCTGGAAGGACAGTGAGGTAATTCTCCTTGTGCTAAATTGTGCTTAAAAAAAACATTTTTTCTAGGGACAGAAAACTGTAGGTAGGGAGAGTGTGTCAGTTTCTTTCACTGTCAAAGTCCTTGTTTCCAGGGACCTGGAAGGACAGTGAGGTAATTCTCCTTGTGCTAAATTGTGCTTAAAAAAAACATTTTTTCTAGGGACAGAAAACTGTAGGTAGGGAGAGTGTGTCAGTTTCTTTCACTGTCAAAGTCCTTGTTTCCAGGGACCTGGAAGGACAGTGAGGTAATTCTCCTTGTGCTAAATTGTGCTTAAAAAAAACATTTTTTCTAGGGACAGAAAACTGTAGGTAGGGAGAGTGTGTCAGTTTCTTTCACTGTCAAAGTCCTTGTTTCCAGGGACCTGGAAGGACAGTGAGTGAATTCTCCTTGTGCTAAATTGTGCTTTAAAAAAAATTTTTTTCTAGGGACAGAAAACTGTAGGTAGGGAGAGTGTGTCAGTTTCTTTCACTGTCAAAGTCCTTGTTTCAAGGGACAGAGAAGGACACCTGAAGGTAGCCCTTATTGCTTTTTTCCCATCTCCCTGCAGGCCATCTATTAGAATGTCTGGAAGGCAAACAAGGAGAGGCAGACAGTCAGGAGGCAATAAAAGAGGGCAAGCAGGCTCTGTGTCTGGGGGCAACAGTGCTGGTCGTGGACGCGGTGCATTGTCATCAGCACATGGCCATGGGACACGCTTGTCCTTCTTTTCGGCAGCTGGACATGTTGAGCCACATCATGCCGAAGACTTGGTAGAGTGGATGACCAAGCCCTCCTCCTCCTCCTCATCCTCTCTCACCCAGGCTCAGGGTACTGGAAAAGCAGCTGCCAAAGCGTCCTCTTCCCTGGTATCAATGTCAGACTCATCATCAGTCACTCCTTCCCTAGACCCACCATGTCCTCCTCCTGAGGAGTCCCCCGAACTGTTTCAGCACAGTGTTGGGTACATGCTCCAGGAGGATGCCCAGCGTTTCGAAGGGTCTGATGATGAAACCCAGCTAGAGGAAGGCAGTAGCGTGAGAGCAGACAGAGGGGATGCTCAAGAAGGACACCAATCTGGCAGTCATGTTCCAGCAGCTGCAGCATACTGCCAGATTGCCTCCAGTGATGAGGAGGGAGGTGATGATGAGGTCACTGACTCCACGTGGGTGCCTAATAGGAGAGAGGAGGAGGAGGAGGATGAGGAGGAGGCACATCTCCAACGAGGCAGGATGCCCTTTGGTGGCCAGCGTAAGGGCAGTACACCGACGGAATCACACCGCAGAGCTCCGCCTGTGCAGGGCGCTGCCTCTGCCCGTCATTCAAAAAGTTCTTTGGTGTGGGCCTTTTTTGAGGCTAGTGCATCAGATCGCACAGCTGCTGTTTGCAACATATGTCTCAAGCGTATATCGCGTGGCCAAAACATCAGCCGCTTGGGTACCACATGCCTGACCAGACATATGTTGACCTGCCATGCAGCTCGTTGGCAAGCCTACCTCAAAGACCCACACCAAAGAACAAAGCGGACCTCTCCTTGCACCGCATCAGCTGGGATCTCCAACCCCACTATAACTTCAGTCCTCTCTGAAACATGCACTGAGAGGAATGAAGGTGTAGAATTAGGTGTGTCACAGCCAAGTACTTGCGGCCACTCTGCTAGCAGTACACCGACGTCCGATTCTAGCAGGCAAATTTCCCTGCCCCAGCTGCTGGACCGTCGAAAGAAGTTCACTCCCAGCCATCCACATGCCCAGCGGTTGAATGCTAGCTTGGCTAAATTGCTAGCGCTTCAACTGCTGCCTTTTCAGTTGGTAGACTCGGCCCCCTTCCGTGAGTTTGTGCAATGTGCGGTTCCTCAGTGGCAGGTTCCCAAACGCCACTTTTTCTCACGGAAGGCTATTCCGGCTCTCTACCGGCATGTGGAAGGCAATGTCTTGACCTCGCTGGACAGGGCGGTCAGCGGTAAGGTGCATATTACCGCTGACTCATGGTCCAGCAGGCATGGACAGGGACGTTACCTTTCTTTCACGGCCCATTGGGTCACTCTTTTGGCAGCTGGGAAGGATGCAGGACAAGGTGCAGTAGTGTTGGAGGTTGTCCCACCGCCACGCCTCCAAAATGCTACTACTGGTTGTGACACACCTCTCTCCTCCACCCCCTCCTCTTCTTCTTCCTCCATGGCCTCTTCCTGTGGTTTGTCCTATGAACCAGCGGTGCTCCGTAGCCGTTCACGGGGCTACGCAAGTACGCAGGCAAAAAGATGCCATGCCGTGCTTGCGCTGGTGTGTTTGGGGGACAGAAGCCACACTGGGGCAGAGGTCCTGTCTGCTCTGCAGGGCCAGGCCGAGAGGTGGTTGACGCCACGCCAGCTTAAGCCAGGAATGGTGGTTTGCGACAATGGCACCAACCTCCTCTCCGCCCTCCGACAGGGACAACTGACCCATGTGCCCTGTGTGGCTCACGTCCTTAACCTGGTGGTGCAGCGCTTCTTGGGCAGGTACCCGGGCTTACAGGATGTCCTGAGGCAGGCCAGGAAAGTCTGTGTGCATTTCCGCAGATCTTATAATGCCAGTGCTCGCCTGGCTGAGCTGCAAAAGGAGTTGAACCTGCCCAAGAACCGCCTTATATGTGACATGCCCACCAGGTGGAACTCAACGTTGGCCATGCTGCAGCGGCTGCACACGCAGCAGAGGGCCATCAATGAGTACCTGTGCGACTACGGCACCAGGACAGGGTCAGGGGAGCTTGGTTTTTTTTCTCCACGCCAGTGGGGCATGATCAGGGATGCATGCACTGTCCTGGCACCATTTGAGGAGGCCACGAGGATGGTGAGCAGTGACAGTGCATGCATCAGTGACACTGTACCTCTTGTCCACCTGTTGGAGCACACGCTGCGTGGAATAATGGACAGGGCACTTGAGGCAGAACAGAGGCAGGAAGAGGAGGACTTCCTTGCCTCTCAAGGCCCCCTTTACCCAGACAGTGTTCCTTCTGTCCCACCCATCGCACAGGAAGAGGAGGAGGAGGAGGAGGAGGAGGAGGAGGATTGTGTCAGCATGGAGGTGGAGGCTGGCACTCAGCATCATCAGCAGCAGTCTTTTAGGGATGATTTACAGTCCCAAGAAACCAGTGGACTTGTACGTGGCTGGGAGGAGGTGGCTGCGGATCATGTCGTCCTTAGTGACCCAGAGGACTCCGGAGCGAATGCCTCAGCAAACCTACGCTGCATGGCCTCCCTGATCCTGCAAAGTCTGCGGAAGGATCCTCGTATTCTTCGGATCAAGGAGAGGGACCATTACTGGCTGGCCACTCTCCTTGATCCACGGTACAAGGGTAAGGTTGCGGACCTTATGTTACCGTCGCAGAGGGAGCAGAGGATGAGACAACTCCGGGAGGCCTTGCAGAAAGGTCTGTGCAACGCGTTCCCAGAGACTGGGAGGTTACAAACTCCTGGTCCTGGACAACGAGTTGCTGAGGCTTCGGCCAGTCAAAGAAGGAGCGGTGGGGAAGGTGGCCGTCTGACCGATGCGTTCAGACAATTCTTTAGTCCGCAGCCCCAAAGTATGATCGGTTCCAGCAACCATCGCCAGCGTCTGATAAACATGGTGCAGGAATATCTAGGGGCAAGGTCAGACTTGGACACCTTCCCCACCGAAAATCCTCTGGCTTACTGGGTCTTGAGGATGGATCACTGGCCAGAGCTTGCACAGTATGCAATTGAGCTACTGGCCTGTCCTGCATCCAGCGTTCTTTCGGAACGCACATTCAGTGCTGCTGGAGGATTTGTCACGGATCAAAGGGTGCGCCTGTCCACCGACTCGGTTGATCGACTGACTTTCATCAAGATGAACCAGTCTTGGATCACCACCAGCTACCACACACCTGATGCTGATATAACAGACTAATTGATTTTAACATGTCACATCCCTTCAAGACTGATGCTGATGCTGAGTGCCTGTGCTGTTATGTTGACTGGCTATCCTCCTCCTCCGAGTCCTCAATGATACGATTGATGATGATAGCTTGGAAGATCATTTTTGTTTATGGGTGCCGCCACCAGTGGCTAAGGCCCAATTTTTCAGCCCCTGTTTTACAGGGGCGTGTAATTACAATTTTTTTAGCAATAATTTGCCATAGGGCTCATTGCTGTGCTCCAAGTACAGTATCTGTGAGGGGTTGGAGTGTTGTGGCACCAGTGCCTAAGGCCCAATTTTTCAGCCCCTGTTTAACAGGGGCGTGTCATTACAATTTTTGAAGCAATACTTTGCAACAGGGCTCATTGCTGTGCTCCAAGTACAGTATCTGTGAGGGGTTGTAGTGTTGTGCCACCAGTGCCTAAGGCCCAATTTTTCAGCCCCTGTTCAACAGGGGCATGCAATTACAATTCTTGATCTAATAATTCACAGCAGGGTCCATTGCTGCACCCACCAAGAGTAACTCTGAGGGCTTACAGTCTTGTGGCAACGCCACCACCACCACCACCACGAAAGGCCCAATTTTTCAGCCCCTGTTCAAAAGGGGCATGTAATTACAATTCTTGATCTAATAATTCACAGCAGGGCCCATTGCTGCACCCACCAAGAGTAACTGTCAGGGCTTACAGTGTTGTGGCACCAGCACCACCATCAAAGCCCCAATTTTTACTACCACTGTTCAACAATTATATGTAATTAAAATTCCTGATATAATAGTTGACAGCAGGGCGTTCCAGCACCAACCAAGAGTAACTGAGTGCTTACAGTGTTGTGCCAACACCAACAACTAAGGGGCCTATTTCTGCAGAGTATATACGGCAGGTCCCTACTTTCAAACATCCAACTTCCAAACGACTCCTACTTGCAAACGAAAGAAGACAACAGGAAGTGAGAGGAAATCTACCCCTAGAAAGGAAAATTCTCTCCTGTAAGAATAAATATGGGAGAAAGGGGTCTCATCTGTACTGATGCTTTATCACCAATCCTTGTTTCAAGAAAAACACCACATTTCAAAAACAGTTGTCATTGGGACGGAAAGTGAGGTGAAATGTTCTGAACAGGGGCACAGACAGCAAAACAAATGTTACAGGGGTGATAACCCTTACCTATGTTTCCCAAAAAGTTTAAAAATAGATTTTTGGGCTGGAGCTACACTTCAACAATGTACCTGTTCAAAATTACAAACAGATTCTACATAAGAACAAACCTACAGTCCCTGTCTTGTATGCACCGCCTGTATACGGCTGTTCAGAGTATATAGGGCCTTTTTTATTTTATGTGCGGGGTTCCCCTTAATATCCATACAAGACCCAAAGGGGCTGGTAATGGGCTGGGGTAGGGGGGGGGGGGGGGTCATGGGGTAGCTATGCCATTTTTCTTAAAGAATTTCATCCATATTACCGGGACCAGACATTACATTAAAGCCGCAAGCAGTTTTAAATGGCTTTTTTTTCCTTTAGAAGTGTCATTTTGTGCAGGGACAGTTCTAAACACGGGAAACACGTGGCACTTCACAGGCATACTTTAGACACCCCCCAGGTACGATATTTAAAGGAATATTTGACTTTTTTTTTTTCACTTTATGCATCATTAAAATGACTGCTCCCGAAAAACGACCGTTTTTAAAACTTCTTTTTGCATTGATACATGTCCCCTGGTGCACAACCCGGGTTCCCAAACCCTATTTATGACAATAACATGCATAATAGTTGTTATAATTAGCACTTTAGAATTCGAACGTTCGCATCCATTGTATTTAATAGGGTTCTAATGTTCGTTCGAACTTTCGGTCCGTTCGCGGGTTCTGGTGCGAACCGAACCCGGGGGTGTTCGGCTCATCACTAATCAGGAAGTGTTTCAGAGTCCAAAGACAGAGTCAGGGAAAGCCACAGTCAGCAACGGTTATCAAGCAGCATAACAGGAACCAGGAAGTTTTCAGGACACAGCTGAAGACCAGTCAGCACTTGCTTGAGAGTCAGGACTTCCTTAAATAGATAGGAAGTCTTGTAATCAGGCTTCAGGTCACAGCTGAGGGCAGGAAGTGCTGCCTGTCCCACACTGCCGGAATACACCCGCTGGTGGACACCGGTACTACAGTCCGTGGAACATGCATTACCACCAGCAGGTGAGATCCTTGCAGACTGGCGCCAAAGGAGATTAGGGGCGCGCACCCGCGCGTGCACGTCGTCCCCGCGCACACGCATGTGTACTAGCACTCTGGAAGGGCTGCTGCAGCCCGGGGGTGCGCGCGCCAGTATTCCGAGACTGCTGGCGAACGCGCGCCTGCGCAGGAGAGTTCCTATCAGTTCTCTTACAACCAGGTACTCCTGCGGGGTCTCTACGGTCACTAACCTCTGAATTTTCAGGGGAGACTGGTGCAGCAGAAGCATGCCCAAGATCCTCAGAGCCCGATGGAGACCCCCTTCGCTTCCTAGAAGATTTAGTTCCGGAGCTTCTGGACGGCATATTCCTAAGCCCAAAGCTGAGGTATTCCAGCCGTAATACACCACTTTTACTGATAATAGTCTAGCACAATTGCTGCTATATAACAGTTGGTGTCTACTAAAGTGCCTTTCTAGGGGATGCCTGCATCAACCGCCTCTGTGTGCCTTATTTACTGTTGCTAGCTCTGTCTGTGCACTTCAATAGCCAACTGTGATTGTGCCTTTAAACACGCTGGACGCCCGCACATGCGCAGTAGCGCCGCGGCGCACACCGAGCGTCATCCACCAGCTCCGCCCCTTTTTCCAGATCGCCTCTATATATAGAGGCGCGTGCTCGCGCGCGGGCACGTGCGCCTTCGGCGCTCTTTTAAAAAAAAATAAGGAGCTAGATGGGAGCCAGGGTCCCTGCCGCAGGGCCTGGGGATGGATGAGCACAGCAACAGGGCAGAGGAGACAGCTTCCCAGCAGAGAACTTACCAACTGCCTGGATTTGACTTTGGAAGAAAAAAATCCACATTACAAGAAAAAAGAACCATAGCGGCCTCTAGTGTTTAACACAGGTACCGCGGTCTTACCATTTTTTTTTATTTTTTTTTCTTGCCTACTATTAAATTTTTTTACATTTTCTTAGTAGTAACAGGCATGCACAGAATATTAACGGGAATACCTTAGGTAACAGGCAGAAAGACAAATTAGGCTTGGGGGTCCCCCAATAGAACCAAGTTCCTGAGGGCCCCCACTTACCTTTTCCTCGCCGCAGGACTCTGTTTGGTCCACAGAAGCCCAAACTTCACCTATCACGGCAGGCATTGTAATTAAACCTTCAGGGACCGGGTTCCCAAGGATTCCACTCCCCTGGACCTGTATAGCACCCTGCACAGAAAACATCTTGGTCGTGGGTATGACCAGAGCTCTGGATCCCAGGGTCCAGCCCTCCTAAGAGAGGCATTACAGGCAAAACCTTGCTCTTCTCTTGCAAGGCCCGGGTACCGACCGTTTAGCTATGAAGCTTTTTTGGTCGGATCCGGAATAGCTTACTGAGGCCCAAAAGAACCTGTACGCAAGCTCAGTGAAAAACACATGTTACTTCTTGGCCAATACCTTAGACACTGGCAAAAAACTGAGGTGCTCCCGGATGGGAGGGGCTTATATAGGGGAGGGTACTTCCGGTTTTGGAAGTTGCCAGTGCCAGCACCTGAAGGTATCTATATAACCCACATAGTAATGACTATGTCGCTCTGTGTCCCGTGATGTACGAGAAAGAAATCTCTCTAATGGAGTCCCACGTAGCAGTAAAAAACAAGTATGATGTTTAATCCTTCTCTACTGCATCCAAATCTAGTGACAAAACTAGTGACAACTTTTTGGCATACACTTTAATGTTGTAAAAGTGCCTGGCAGACTTTTAAACTGGTTGTAAACTTCCATTGATTATTTGTACCTATAGGTAAGCCTATAATAAGGCTTACCTATAGGTGCTGTAAATATCTCCTGAGGCCCCTTTCACACTGGGGCGGGCAGGTGCGGTGGCGGTATAGCGGCTCGATTTTTAGCGCCGCTATACCGTCGTATTTACCGCAATATTCGGCCGCTAGCGGTGCGGTTTTAACCCCCGCTAGTGGCTAAAAAAGGGTTAATACCGCCCGCAAACCGCGGCTACAGCCGCGGTTTGCGGGCGGTATTACCGCGGTGTCCCATTGATTTCAATGGGAAGGAGCGGTAAAGGAGTGGTATACACTCCGCTCCTTCACCGCTCCAAAGATGCGGCTTGCAGGAGATTTTTTTTCCTCCCGCCAGCACATCGCCTCAGTGTGAAAGCCCTCGGGCTTTCACATTGAGCATACTGGGGCAGGATTATTTCAGGCGTTATTTATGCGCTATTTTTAGCGCTAAAACGCCTGAAATACGCCTCAGTGTGAAAGGGGCCTAAACGTGCACTGATTAGGAGATATTTACTGTATATGACATCATCGGCACATGTGCTCTGAAGGAATGGCCACCCGTGCCGTTTCTTCAGAGCCCTGTGCCGTGACCAGCGGCTCCCACGTGCATGCCAGTCACACACCCGGAGTCCTGCGGACCCAGAAGGAAGACGGGTGAAGATGGAGGCGGCCTCCAGCAGTGACAACGCATCGACGGAGGGCTTCATTTGCAGGCAAGTTTCACATATTGTGCTAGTATGCAATGCATACTAGCATATAATGCCTTTACTTTGCAGGTCATAAAAAAAAAAAAGGCAACGGTTTACTTTCTCTTTAATTTTAAAGATGCACTGTACAGAAGAGCTTGGTAGTCTAAATGAAAGCTTTTAGTCATAGCTGCTGGTGTTTTTTACTCTGTCAGATTGGACAATAGTGTTGGAGGTCACTGGAAGTCTGACAGTTGACTGTCAACTACTAGACCTTGCACCCTGTTTCTGATTGTGCAGTGTGAGGGAAGGCAGTCAGTATGCTGCAACTGGCAGACTAAAGCTGGTAATACATGGATCAAAATTTGGCCAGTTCAGCAAGGACCAGCCAAATTTTGATCCATGTATGGGCACCCTGGTTGTACAGAAGTTGTTCTATTGATCGACTTCCGTACAACCACTCTATAGTTTTTTTCCGAACAATCAGTGCCACCGGCTATAGCCAGCAACACTGATCATTGTGTTATGAATAGGTGGATGGGGGAATCAGCACTTTTTTCTTTCAACCTGCTGGTTCTGCTTTAATTTAACCTGCAGAGCTCTTCTCATGTGGGTTACAGGAGTGCACTCAGATGCAGCCAACAGTGGGCTGAAGTCCACTGTCTGCTGACATCACTCAGCTGGTCCAAGCTCTGGAAAGATTCTGACTTTAATGTTGGGATCCACCCAGATGCCTGACTAGCAGCTGGCTCAGCCTTTCAGTGAGCCGCTGAGAGCCTGAACAGCCGCTCCGGCCCCCTCCACAACCTGTAGCAGGGCAGAGGCCCGTGACTGACAGTCCTCTGCTCACTGAAGACTGCAAACTGAGAGATCAGCAGTCTTTGATCACTCAGTTCTCAATCTTAGAGGTGGCTGGGGACAGATACATCATCCACCTAGGTGAATATGGATATTTGTTTTTTTTCATTCCTGAACTTCTCTCCTCCTCACTGCCTGTCAAATGTTCTCTGAAGAGCCATTATAGTTGTGTCTCCCTACACTGTGCATTAATAGATACACATAGCCTTGTAGACTAGAATGACAAGGCATTCTCCTGTTTCACCTTCCCCTGCCCCCCCCAACTAACAGACTGGCTGGAGACTGCACTGTCAACTATTAACTCTTTCCTGTGAAGAATGGATGTTCAGGGAAGCAGCACGAGAGAGCAGGAGCCAGCATCATTGAAAGTTGTAAGCTGCAAGTTCTGGGGGTACAAATTAACAAATAGTTTCCCGAGCAATGTATATTTAAAAAAATATATATTGCAAATAAATACCTAATGCAATTCGCACCATAAATAGGCAGGTTTGTACCTATTTTACATTCACAGATTTATAGGCCATTATGAGCCACTTGAGAGTGGGATGATTTCACAGTGTGCCGACGCACAGAATGTTTCCTTTTTTTTATATAAGCCACCCAACGCTGTTCTCCAGGCAGATGTTTTTACTTTACACAAATTAATAAAAAACATGCACGGCTTAAAATCATGTGGAGTTTTCTGGAGAGCTCAGAAATCCTCTACTGAAAGACACACGTGCCATGGAATGTGTCAGACAATTCTTTTTTTTATAAATTAGCGAACACCTAAACTGAAGCAGAATTCCTTCTTAACAGAACGCCTTCAAATGACGGATTTCAAGGCAACAAGTAAAATTAAAAAAGCTAAATGCTTGGGAGGATTATAACATGTAGTGTCACCATTATAAGCACAGATAATTCAAAGTTTTCAACCTGGGCTCATTCTATTAAAGAAAAATATACCGGTTTTCAGTCTATTGAATTACATTTTGAATGTCTCTAATAGCATTGTGTTGGCTTCAGATGATAATCACCATATTTTCGGTTGTTAAGGACCATAAAGTCATTAAAAATTGCAGGTGGCAGATTGCAGAGGTCCATTCAATTCCATGTAATCATTTGTTTAATTGAATTAAGCTAATGAAAAGCTTCTGAAAAGTATTGTCAGCAATAGGCAGAATTTTTCATTTTAAAACTTTAAAGGGACGTTAAAAAAGTTTTTGGTAACTTTTTTTGTTTACCATTTTATAAACTTTTTTATGATTTATATTTCTTATCCTTATCTCAGTAATCTAAAACTATTTATTTTTTTTGAGTCTCTAATTACTTTTTTTTGTAGGTCATACTGTGCTTTCTAATAGGCTTGCCAATTCATCTGTGACTATTGTCCTAAACAGAAAACCCATACAGGATGGCTTAGGTTGGTCATAGATTTTGCAATTTTCTTTCTTTCAACCCGATTCCCCAATCAGAGTTGATGGGGGAATTGCTTCCTCTGTGCTATAGTATTTTGACAGGGGAAGGTTTCCCAGCTGTCAGACTACAATGATCACTACTGGTGGCTATAGCCGCCATCAGTGATCGAACAAAAATACCAGACAGGCTGTTTTACTGAAGTCGATCGATAGATAGTAGCCTGCCCATAGATAAATCATAATTTGGCCAGTTCAGAATTTCGGTCCATCTATGGCTGACTTATATTCTGACGGGTAGGAAACCTCCCATTGTCAGAATACAATAATGTAGAGTGTTGATGGGGGAATTGAGCAAAGAAGATTGCATAATCTATGGTCAGCCTTAAGCCGGCCATAGACAGTTCGATCTCGGCTGGTTCAGCAGGCTAAATGTACCCAAGTTGATCGGTTGATCAACTTGGGTACAACCAGCCTGTCGGATTTTACATGAGGTTATTGCTATCAGCTGTTATAGCAACTAGCAATAATCACTGTGTTCTCCGGCGGCTTCCCCTGCCTCCTCGCCGGGAAGGATTCCCCCATCACCACTGACTGTGGTTGCAATCCGTGGCTGCAGGAAAGAAAATCTCTCCCTCTATGGTCGGACTTAAGCCCCGTACACACGGTCGGACTTTTGCCCAACAAACTTCGTTTTGAGCAAGTTGGACCAACAATCCGACCGTGTGTACGCTCCATCGGACAATATTTTTTCGTTTGGTTTTGGATTTCATCGGACAAAAGTTGGGTCTGTAAACGGACAAACTTTTGCCCAACAAAAGTACGATGGAGCAAAGTCCGACCGTGTGTACAGATAACCATCGGACTTTAGTCCGATAGACAAAACAGCTAATGTTAAAATCAACCAACAATAGCAGAAGTTGACCAAAGGGTGGCAGTAAAGATCAGAAAAGAGCAGAAAAAACACGTGATGTTGTAAGAAGTTTTAAGAAAGTTTGCAGAAAAGTCTGAGCGTGTGTATGCTATGGGTGTTCCCAACCAACTCCGTTCGGACAAAAAACCACGGAAAAGTCAGATGGAAGTCCGACCGTGTGTACGGGGCTTTAGTCTAGCACAGTGGTTCTCAATCCTGTCCTCAAGTACCCCAAACAGGCCATGTTTTGGGAATTTCTCTTAGCTAAATAGCTTTCCAAAATACCAAGCCATTGACTCTGATTTAAAGCACCTGTGCAAGATAAAGAAAAACCTGCAAACATGGCCTATTGGGGGTACTTGAGGACAGGGTTGAGAACCACTGGTCTAGCAAATAAGGAGGTGGGGGTTTCCCTCCTCTGAGTCATACAGCAGTGGGTGTTGTCAATACACCTAAATAAAGCTGGCCATACATGGGTCACTTTTTTTTTCAATCAGCCAGCAGACTGTTTGAAAAAAAACTGAATGGATTCCCACCATCTACATAAGCAAGGTGGATAAGGGAATCCTCCTTGCTGTGCCATTGTATTCTGACAGCTGGGACTCCTCTGCTGTCAGAATACACTGATCAGCGCTGCAGCCGATTGGCTGCATGTCCTGAATGAAAATTTTCCAACATTCCCGTTGGCAGAAGCCGATCATTTTTTTTCCGTCGGATGTTGGCTCAAACTTGTCTTGCACACACACGGTCGCACAAATGTTGCTCGGAAATTCCGATGGTCAAGAACGCGGAGACGTACAACACTACGACGAGCCGAGAAAAATTAAGTACAATGATTCCGAGCATGCGTAGAATTGATTCCGAGCATGCGCAGCACTTTTGTGCATCGGAAATGGCTACACACGATTGGAATTTCCGACAAGAACTTTTGCCGTCGGAAAAATAGAGAACCCGCGCTCAATCATTTGTTGTCGGAAATTCCGACAGCAAATGTCCGATTGAGAAAAGGGAGTTACCGCTCCAGGTGAATATGCTGCAGCAATCAATGTTCTCTCAGGAAGCTATGAGTAAGCACTAGATTATAGTGCGAAACGCGTTGGAAGTTTGTCCCCTATCTTGCTGTGATTTGTAGTGCTTTTTATCTTTTTTACTAATAAAGGCAACCGTCAAGGTTTTTTTGGTGTGCGGCTGTCCATATTATCTTTTCACTATTAGCAAATGTCCGATGGAGCCTACACAAGGTCAGGATTTCCGACGAAAAGCTCACATCGAACATTTGTTGTCGGAAATTCCGACCGTGTGTACGCCGGCATTACAGGAGTTCATTGGTTTTCAGGCTATTCACAGCATAGTAATATGCAATGCTGCAGACACTATTGTGCTGCCTGGTGTCTGCACATGGTAAATTTGAAATATTTACATGCAGAATGTCATACATACCTAGCTAAACAGACATTTTAAAACATGTAAATTGTTATATTTTTGTGCTGAACATATTAATAAAAAAAACATACACAAACAGCATTCAGTATGTTCACTATAAGAATACTGACAGGTTCAGTTCAAAGGGACTCTGTTAAAAAAACAAAAACACCCGTTTGAGAGACCCTACAGACAGTGTGCGTTCAAGGTTGTGCACCAGCATGGCTGTCAAATTGGGAGCAGCCGCTGTGTGCCTGCAGCCGCTGCATCCCAATTGACATGAATGGGACTGCCTGCACTGGGATGCATGGAACACCAGCATAGCATGGTCAATGTGTAATGATATAAAGTGGGAAGTATGTGTATTAATAAATATGGCTTCCTACAGGTACATACAAACTATGCATAGAAACAGGGGATTTAAAACATCAACACACATTGATAATACTTCTATTAAGCTGATCACTTCCATATGTATCTAAAACATTACAAAGTTTATAAATTTCCCTTTAAGGAACTCAGTGGCTTTTCCTAGCATCTCAGAGGTCAGGTCGTAGATTTGTCATTTAGATCGGTCTGTAGGGTATTCATTCCTCTGTCCAGCAGATGCAGATTTATTGATATGGATTCTAATTTCAACCTAAATTATTCATTTTAAGAAAACACTGTTTGTGTATATCTGTGCTTTCCCATATATGTTTTGGTGTTCCCAATATTACATGGCTGTCCTGGCTGATTCATACCTTATAAATCACAGAGGATTAACAGCAAGTTCAGGCAGCTAAAAACCTTGATAAATCTTAAAGGAAACCTGTCATTAAATAGGTGGGCTGCCATTCCTGTCCTCCTGTAAATGCTGGTTGCCGGCTATCATACTGATAACTGGCAACCAGCATTTGGTTTCCATACTGTCTTAAGCCTCATACACACGGTCGGAATTCAAACAAACTTTTCTGTGGATTTTTGTCCGAAGGGAGTTGGCCGGGCACACTCATAACATACACACGGCAGGACTTTTCTGCTAACTTTCCCAAAACTTTTCCAACATCACATGGTTTTTCTGCTCTTTTCTGCTCTTTACCGCCACCTTTTGGTCAAATTCTGCTATTGTTGGTTGATTTTAACATTGGTTCTGGGCATGCTTATTTGTCCATCGGACAAAAGTCCGATGGATTTCTGTACACACTGTCGGACTTTGCTCCATCGGACTTTTGTTGGCGAAAAGTTTGTCCGTTTGCAGACCGAACATTTGACCGATGAAAACCAAAAAAGTTTGTCCGATGGAGCGTACACACGGTCGGATTTTTTGTCAAACTTGCTCATTTTGAAGTTTGTTGGCAAAAAGTCTGACCGTGTGTACGGGGCTATAGACTCAGAAAAGGTATGTAGATTAGGAGCTCTGTATTGATGCCTCCTTGAAGTCAGATGATCAAGATGAGGGATGTCAATGTTTCCCTTAATTTATGTATGAAATCTGGTACTGTTTGCTGGCTTAGTGCATCTCTAACTAAAACTTTTAGTTAGTTTTGGATAAAGTGACTTTTATAGTGCCAACAATTAAAGCAGAACTAAATTGAAAAAAAAAAATGATGAATAGGCAGGCTTTTTATTGCAGAGAGACATGCAGGGAAGTACATTTACTTGTCTATTCATAATCCTCTGTGGAATGTACACTGAGCTGTGCATACATAGCTCAGTTTTCATTCTGGTATGGATGGCACACAGAAGAACCCGGGGAGAAGATGCCAGCGAGGGACCTCTCAGGGGCTTCAGACCGTTGGAACAAAGGTAAGACTTTGTGCCTTTAGTTCCACTTTAAACATCTAACTCCTGAAAAACATTTTAACCACTTCTGCGTGTGGCAAAAAATGGGCATGGTTTAAACGAAATGGTGGGCGTGGCTTAAAGGGGCGTGGCTCGGTGGGGTGTGCTTTGAGTCTGAGATGAACGACGGATGGAGGGAGAAAGAAAGAAAGAAATAGGGAGGGAAGGAGAGAGAAGGAAGGAAAGAAAGAGGGATGGATGGACAACAGGCCCAGATCCAACACAACAATAGCAATATGTGTATTCCATAAAGTTTAACAATCAGCAGCTAAAGATACTCCAAACACTTGGTGTTAGCGCTTCAATCATCCCAACACCATCGTTGTTATGGTGTCAGGATGATTGAAGCGCATTATTTCTATTATTACATTGTAATATAAAATTAAATATTTCAACTCACCATAATGCAGAATCAGTGGGATCCCTGAGTGTGTCACTTGCCACGTCGCCTGCCACCAGGTGTCGCCAGCAGAGTCTCTCCTTACATCAGATGTCCCCAGCGGAGTCCCTCTATACATCAGGTGTCCCCAGCAGAATCCCTCCTTACATCAGGTGTCCCCAGGGAAGTCCCTCCTTACATCAGGTGTCCCCAGGGGAGTCCCTCCTTACATCAGGTGTCCCCAGGGGAGTCCCTCCTTACATCAGGTGTCCCCAGCGGAGTCCCTCCTTACAAGTATATTTCATGCTACTACCATAACCTTTTCCAAAAGAACAACCCAAATTAACTTCTCCTGCACCTGACGATCGCAGCGATACCACATATGTGTATGTTAGTTTTTGTTTGTACCCATAGTACAGCCCAAAACCATGGTGCTTATTTTGTTTTTTGTTTTTTATGCTACCAGATCGTTACTACGGGGCCAAGGGCTCTCGGTGAGACCCCGGTTTCTGTGGTGGGAGCACTCCATGCAGGGCCGTTGATAGGGGGGGGGCACCAGTCCTCTTGTAGGGGGCTCGAGCACACAGAGGGGGGTTAGTGATGGATGACAATTGCAGAACTCTTCATCCAGCAGCTGAGAGCTGGTCTCTCTCCTCTCCCTAATGCCAGCTTTTATCTGCTTTTATCGTACCTCACTAATCCCCCTCCCTGTGCGGGCCCCCCCTCCAAGCACTGGCTCTAATGTTAACTCTGCTCCTGAGTTTAATATCTCTGTAACTTTGTTTCTATCCCTCTGTCTCTCTAATCCCCAACTACCCAGCCTGTATATCTTTTCATCTTCTTTTTTATTTATTAACTCTGTTTTATCTTTTAGATTTAACAGGAATTCTGTGAGTTATGTTGTATTTTTGTCTGCTAATAATGATTTTATTGTATTTTTATTATTTTCTTGGGGGGGGCCCTGTCAGGTAGTCTGTATGGGGCCCCGAGATTTCTATCAGCAGCCCTGACTCCATGCGCTCCTCCCAGCACAAAGGGAGATACGCAAATGTGCGGCCCAACGGAAAAAGGCCCAGTCCGGTGGGGCCGCATATCTGTGTTAGGTCAGCGTGTACAGAGAACTATATCTCTGTAAAAGTCCTATTTTTATTTTCAGCAAAGGAAAGGGCAAAGTGAAGAAGGAGGAAGAGAAGATGAAAGAGGAAGATGAGGTACCCCAGGTCATAGCGCCACCAGATCCAAATCCTGAGACACTGCAGTGGTTCCCACCATGTGACCAGGAATTAAATGACTATATCTCAGAGGCTTCCAGAAAAATCCTTCCGCTTCCACACATCCGAGAGCAAGTGGTAGCTCTGGCACAGTAAGTGCACGTTTATTTAGCCCAGGGGTGTCCAAACTTTTTTCAAAGAGGGCCAGATTTGATGAAGTGAACATGCGTGAGGGCCAACCATTTTGCCTGACATTCTTTGAACCTTTAAAATTAAATGCAAATTAACTAATACAGTGCCCAACAAGAATTCTCTTGCCTTTGTGGCGTGATGAGGAGTCTAAGGATGAGCTTATTTATCGGTGTATAACACACATCTTCACTTTAAGAGGGAAGTTTCAGGAAAAAACTAAAATTTTAAATAAAGAACTGTGAAGCAAAATAAGGGTCAGTGCCCATCAATGCAGCCTAATCAGTGTCTATCTGCAGCCTCACCATTGACAATAATGACGCCTCACTATTGACATGAATGCAGCCTCACCCCTGCCATTAATGTCGCCTCTGAATGCAGCCTCACCATTGTCATGAATGCAGCCTCACCATGAATGCAGCCTCACAAGTGCCATGAATGCAGCCTCTGAATGCAGCCTTACCATTGCCATGAATGCAGCCTCACAAGTGCCATGAATGCAGCCTCACAAGTGCCATGAATGCAGCCTCTGAATGCAGCCTCACTATTGCCATGAATGCAGCCTCACCATTGCCATGAATGCAGCCTCACCATTGACATGAATGCAGCCTCTGAATGGGCGATGCTCAGGATTTGTTGGGGGCTACAAAAGAGATATATATCCAAATTACTAGTGGGGCCGCATTAAACCGGAACGCGGGCCGCAATTGGCCCCCGGACTGGACTTTGGACATGCCTGATTTAGCCAAACCGCCAAATATTGCTATGGGGGAGATTTATTAAAACTGGAGAATTCTAAATCTTTTGCAGCTCTGCATAGAAACCAATCAGCTTCCAGGTTTTATTGTCAAAACGTAATTGAACAAGCTGAAGTTAGTAGCTGATTGGCTACCATGCACAGCTGCACCGGTTTCAGGTTTCTACAGTTTTAGTAAATCTCCCCCTATATGTTCTTATTTAAAGCTGCACTCAGGGAACAAAAACTTCAATATAAATATATTCCTCTATAGCCACAAAGGATATAAATTCACTTTCTATGCACCAAATGCCTTTGCAAACCAATGTTTTACCTTGTAAAAGTAGCAGTGACATCTCACTGCGTTATATACATCCTGTGCAGAGAGCAAAGCTGTGGGAGGGACCCAACAGACTCCACCCAATACAGGCTGTCTGCAGAAAACTACAAGAGGGGGCGGAGAGAAGACCAGTCACCCTGCACAGGAAGAGAGAGCAGCAGTGACTGGTCTTTTTTACAGGAAAGTCCAGCTCTGAAGCCAAGATTTACACTAGATTACTGCACAAATCCGCACCAAACCTGCTGTGCCCATTATGAGGAGTGCTCACTCTACCTGTTGAATGCTTTATTTTATATGATGAAGGATATAACAGATGGAGCTCAGACACACAGAGGTGCAGGAACACCTAACACTACCAATTGGAGAGGAACAGAGTCAGGGCTTATGGCAGGAAGGTCCCACTGTTGGAGCATGCAAGACTTATGAAGCCAGGGCCTCACTCAGCCTACCAGGTTTCACTCATATCTAAAAGATTAGTTCTGGGTAGACTGACCCTTTGAAGTGGTTGTAAACCTCAGACATGAAATATGACTAAACCATATGCCTCTATAGTGTGTACTTGTCTCAATTAAAAGCACTAAGTGTCAATGCTGTCTGCTGCTTCATTCCTCTTCTATCAGCATGAATCACTTCTGACAAGTTTTCTTGACACAAAGAGAAAAATGGTGACAGGGGAGGGAGCTCCAGCTGATTGACAGCCTCAGCTCTGTTCCTGTGAGCAGTGTGAAAGGGGGGGGGGTCCTCTTTCCTCCAATTAGTTCTCAGAGATCTCATCACTGAGCTCTGCAGAGTGTACTTTTAGCACTCTTCCCCCTCTTTTCTGAACTCTCAGACAAGCTTATAAATGCAGGACTTTGAATGGATATAGAGAAGAGAAGACTGCAGCTAAACAAGTACAACTTATGTAGGAGGATTTATTTAATCTCTGTGTATCACCTGAGGCCATTCACTTCACTGGGTATATTTAAGGGTTTTTCAACCACTTTAAAGCTTATGGAAAATATATCATCTTATTTGGAGATTACATGTAGCTCTCTCTATTGCTCCCAGTGCCTGAAAAGAGTAAAGAGGGAGCAAAGGGAAGGTGCTGTTAGTATGCTCAGCCGGTCTGGCATTAAAGTGAACCTGTCCCTTTGCCTTGCATGTGCAAAGTACATCTTCACTTTAAGGCTCTGTTTCCACTACTGCGAGTTGTTGTGCGACTTGACACATGTGAAGTCACAAGACAAGTCAAAATCCATGTATTTCAATGGTCCCCGTTCTAATTGGTGCGACTCAAGTCGCAGCGACTCCAGAAAAGGTTCTTGCACTACTTTGTTCCGACTTCGGTGCGACTTGTTCTCACATGGTTTTCACTGGTCACATGACATCGCATCAAAACATCGCATTGCAAAGTCGCATTGTAAATCGCGCGACTTTGGGGTTGCAATAGTGGAAACAGAGTCTAAACGTTCTCTTCGATTAACCCTGACAAATATTCTTTTCTCTTACCGTCCATGGACTGACACCGCATCTTCAATCTTTACAAAGTGGGTTATGTTCCTGCTCATCTTCTCCTATGAGCAGGAACATAACCCACTTTGTCAAGATTGAAGATGCTGTGTCAGTCCATGGACATCAGAGAAAAGGATTTTACGGTGAGTACAAAAAAAATCTAATTTTTCCTCTCAAGCACATAATCATTAGGTTTACTTTCTACAGACTTCAGACTAAAACTGATTTCATTTTAAGCTTTTTATGCCGGCTTTTAAATCTTACATAATATGCAGCTGAACAGTCAAGATACTGAGACAGCCGCATATATTACCATTTTAATTCATTTTAATTCATGTAATGATCTGAGCATAATTGCAGCAATCACTTGGGGGGTTGCTTATATATATAAAAAAGCTTCTTTATATGAGACAAAAATTTGTAGTGTGATGGATCTTCTTAAATTCCACGCAGGTTTGTGGCCGAAAAGATGGGCGGTGCTATAGAGAAGTTTTACCTGCATGAATTCAGCTGGGAGCTCCATATCAGTGAACTTAAATTTGAGCTGAAGAGCAATGTCATTCCCATTGGGAAGATTAAGAAAGGGATATTCTATCACCGAGCACTTCTCTACAAGGTATTCTCTGAGAGATGTATATTTTTAAAGGGCTTTTTCACTTTATAATGTGACTTCAAAAGTTGTTTCAATCTTTTTTTAAATCTGTAGTTTTTATTAAAATAATACCAGGTGATCTTGTCATGTAGGTGCTTTCAGTTATAGGGTGATACCGGTCTCCCAGCTGTTCTCTTGTGTTGTCACTTTGTCACATGCACCCTGGTAAAGAATAAATGCAGCCATGCTGACACACACATGCAGGCATGGTCCAGTGTTACCAACCAATTAGATTGAAATTTACTGACAAGACACCCGGAATTTACTGGCACAGCCACGTTTTTACTGGCTTTTTCAAAAGTCACACAATGACGCTTTTAAGTGCAAATTTCAGTATTTAGGCTACAAATAATATAGTATGCAATATGCAATTTAAGGTAGATATTATGGCAAAGAACATATTTCTTGTTTTATTTTCAATATGATAAGTAAGTATCTCAGGGACAGGGGGCAAGAAATTAGAATGGGCGGGCACACATGAAATTGACTCTCACAGTGATGTTGACAGCAGTGTGCAGCAGCACAGATCACCGACAGGACACGTCCCCTCCTAAGTCACAGTGACAGTCTCTCTCCATGCCAGGTGGTCCTTTCAACCCACTCTAGTCCAAACAGCACTGACAGTCCCTCTCCCGGCTTGCCTTGCTTCTGTCCCGCAGACCCACACACAGGGTTCTGAGTGCTCGCCTTGGCTCCCTTGCACCATGACATCACACAACGCGCTCAAGCACCACCTTTGTCAGTCCCCCCCTCCCACCAGTGGCACAGACATATTTTTTACTGGCAACCTTCTCCTGTCACTGGCATTTACTGGCAGGAGAAAGGTGCCCGTTGTTTACTGGCTGCCAGTAAAATTACTGACGGTTGCCCACACTGGCATGGTACTCCATTGTCACTATCAGGAAGGTGGTCCAGAGCATTGATATGCTGGGGTGAGTGCATGTGGACGACAAGTGGCTGAAGGAGTCTGGATGAGATCTGCAGCACTGAGATGCACAAATAAATAAAAAACATTTTATGAGGAAATAAACAGCAGTTGTTAATAATACCAAGTGCTTTAGAAAAATAACATCATCTAGTTAGGGTTTAGATCTGAAGCCCAACTGCAGTAAAAAAAATTTTTTAAATGATTATCTTCCAAGCATTAAAAAAAGAGGTTTGTCTGCAATGCTTACCAGCTATTTTGCATTGTCCACTGCAGTAATTATTTTCTGCCACTAGAGGACACCAGTGTTCTGCATCATTTAACCCACTTCCTGTGATTGCAGGGTGTCATGCACACTTTCTCAGCATTCCACAGCATTTGCATTTAATAGTATATGGATGCTGAGAATCGTGCAGAAATCATTGTATCATTAAAGACTGAAAGAACAAGTACAGCCAAAGCTTGTTTGGCTGTACTTCTCCTGTGGATCATGGTAGTGCAGTTCGCTCTGCACTCCTGTGACCCGTTTTCAGCTGACAGCTAGCTGAAACCTGCTGTCGGCTGACGTCAGAGAGCTGGTCCAGGCTCAGGCAAGATAGCAAAACAATGAAGTCAGGATCTGCCCACATGGCTGGACTGGCACACGGCTCAGCCTCTCAGCAAGCCGCTTAGAGCCTGAGCCGCCTGCTCCTGCCCCCTGCACAGACCGGTGCTTCAATGAGCGAGGGGGCAAAGCAGAGAGTGGTGACTGGCAATCACCAGCTCTCTGCTCAGGGAGCCCTGAGAATCGAGCGATCAGCGGTGTTTGATCGCTCAGTTCTCAGTCTTAGAGCCGGCGGGGACAGATGCAGCATCGGAGCGATGCTGCATTCAGCCAGGTAAGTATAATTCTGCAAAAAAACTAAATGGGGATACTTCTCTTTTAATGGAAAGCTACAGAATGCTGTCAGAGATTGCAGACATGCAACAGGAGATTGTCAAAGACCACAGGTATGCTACAAGAGATGGTCAAAAACTGCTGATGTGCTACATGTCTGGTCCTTTTTTGGGCTTTAAACAAAATATTGCTGTATACTAATTATAGAACTCAAGAGCCCTATACTAATTATAGAACTTGATGGATTAGATTAATTAAAACATTTGAAGAGAGATGTAACTATATAGTGTTATGTTTTCCAAAACATAAGGAAACGCTGACGTTGACATGGACAGTGAACCTTTCCAACTCTTCACTTGGTAATCTGTCAGAGTTATTTATAGAAAAGAATGATCCATATATATCCGCCGGTAGTGTAGAACATTTTATCTACAAACTTTATCTTCCACAACTATGACTAAACAATGGGGGGGGCACTCGGTGTGGAGGAGGAGCCAGGAGCGCCACCGGGGGACCCCAGAAAAGGACCGCTTTGTGCATAACCCTTGCACAGAGGAGGTAAGTATAACAACATGTTTTTTTATTTTATTTATTTTTAAAAAACAAACCTTTACAATCGCTTTAATGTTGGTTCAAACTAGAGTTGCACGATTCTGGATAAAATTGGGCTAGCTTTACTGTTTATTTTTATTTTTTAATTCATTGAAGTTTTTTCGATTGCGATTGAAAGAACGCTGTGCAAATACAGTGTGACATAAAATATTGCAACAACCGCCATTTTTTTCTCTAGGGTCTCTGCTAAAAATATATATATAATGTTTGGGGGTTCTAAATAATTTTCTAGCAAAAATACAGATTTTAACTTGTAAGCAAAAAGTGTCAGAAAAAGGCTTAAGTCTTTAAAGCGGAGTTCCAGCCATTTCCGTGTTTATTAAAATTCAGCAGCTGCAAAAAGTGTAGCTACTGACTTATAATAAACAGACACTCACCTGCCCCAGGATCCAGCGACGTGGCTGCCCGAAGCATTAGTTCTCTCCACCACCTCTCCATGGCGCTGGCATCACTAGTGTGGGTACTCGGCTGTGACAGCTTGAGGCTTCATTGCGCATGCACGAGTCATGCTGCGCGTCCTGAATGGCCATGCAATCTTCTGTGACGTGTACCAGAAGATTGCAGGGAGGGAGGCTTAGGCGGCCCAAGCAAAAGTGGGAGCTGGGTACCTGTCAAAATTAGGTACCTGCACCCCCCCCCCCCCCAAAAAAAAATGACATGCAAAATGTGGCATGTCAGGGGATCAGGAGTCCTTAAAGCAGAACTTCCACTTTTGGGTGGAACTCTGCTTTAAGTGGTTACTGACCTCATTTGCAGACCAAAGTTTATCCCTTTTGATCTCTAAAAGAACACAACCATACAATGTTTCTTTTTATCTCTCCTTTCAATGCATTTTGTTGATAAACACTGCCGGCTGCTTTTTTTTTTTTTTTTGACAGCTGTGAGCAGGGAACGACTCCTCACTTGTTACATGAATTGTGGAAATGCCGGATTAAGATCGTGAGGGGGGTTTTATCAAGATTGCGATTTTACAACAATTAATCGTGCAGCTCTAGTTAAAACCATGAATTGCACAGGAACATGCTGTGCATTCCTGTGTGATTAACATGCGATCCAGGTGCAGTGCGATTTCAGCCCATTCATTTAAAAGGGCTGTAATCACACCAGATGGATAACACCACAAAGTAATATTGTGTGAAAATAATTATCCGGCTATTTAACTACATAAATTCAGTCTAAAACCTTTGTTTACTGGCCTGAGTAAGCACTGAGGCAAGGGAAACACAGACTACTGTCCGCAGGGCCCCCCTGAGGGCCACATAAAGGGAAGCAAGGCTATAATGTGTGTTTCCTAGGCTGTAATGGACGGTGTTAACATTGCTTGTATTCCACAGTATAATGTTCATGTTTTCTAGGCTGTAGCAGACAGAATTGGCATTGCTTGTACTCTGGAACGTGGTGACTACGGTCGTGCTTGGAATGAAGTCAAGTTGCTCAGCGACTCACTGAGACCAGGGACAAGAGCTCCTCCAGAGAGTTACATTGTGGCTCTCATGCATGAACCAGGCCGCCTGATGAAGAATGGAACTGTGGAGGCTGAGAGCTATCAGCAGATATGAGAAATATTTTTTCTTGAACTTCCATTATTTAATTGGACATCTGTTGAAAATTTATACATTTCCTGTAACATAATATATATATATATATATATATATATATATATATATATATATATATATACACACACACATATATATTATTCATATACAGTAAAACCTTGGTTTACGAGTAATGTGGTATACTTGCGTTTTGAAAGACGAGCAACATTTTTTTAAAAATTTGTCTTGATATACGAGCACTGTCTTGATATACGAGCAGTAATTTTACTGTAAAAACAAAAGAATTACACTCACAATGTTAAGGAGTCTGGTGTTCACCCATGTAAAGCCGCTGTGTATATGTACAGTAAAGCTGTCTGAGACACTCCCAGCTGGGTAGGGTGGGCGTAACATGCATTCGGAGCACCCGGAAGTGATGTCAACAATTTCCGAGTGTCTCCGAGTTCTCCAGGAAGCGTTTGGAGCAGCCTTTCTCAACCTTTTCAACACAGAGGAACCCTTGAAATAGTTCTCCGGTCTCGGGGAACCCCTGCTAAAAATTAGAAATCTACAATTCATGATACCTTTGTGTGATGGTCAGTGGGAAGGATGGTCCTTACACTTGTGGTCATTGGGAAGAATCACCTCCTTACAGATAGCTAAAAAGATCAATGGTGTCAGTAGGAAATTATCTGAGAGGCAGAAATTGCCCAATGCTGAAGGAACCCCTAGCAACTTCTGGAGGAACCCTAGGGTTCCACGGAACCCTGGTTGAGAATCACTGGTTTGGAGCCACCATCGCCCCCGAATCTCTGGCCACATACAGCACTGTACACCAGCGGCTTTACTGTACATATACACAGCATCTTTACATGGATGAGCTCCAGACTCCTTAACATTGTAATTCTTTTATTTTTTTTACATTAAAACTGTGAACCTTTTTTTTTTTTCCAACAGAGTACAGTATTCTCACTACAGTACTGTACAGTATAAATATGAGCTTTTGCTCATTATTTGCTCATTTTTATATAAATAAATGGTTGTGGAACAAATTATCTGAGTTTCCATTATTTCTTATGGGAAAATTTGCTTTGATATAAGAGTGCTTTGGATTACAAGCATGCTCCCGGTACGAATTATGCTCGCAAACCAAGGTATTGCTGTAAAGCCAGTGTACAAGGTATGAGAATTATGTACTTTATTTCAGGGAAGTCTATAAATGTATCTCTTTGAGTTCTTCAAAAGTGACAGCAAGAAACCTCCATAGTGCATAACTAATTGTAGCTGCAAACAAAACATTTGTTCAGAATTGTGATAGTTATTGATGACAATGAATTTAAAGGAAAAGTGTGGGATTACAAAAAAACAAACATATGTACTCACCCCCATGCTAAACTGACTGGTGGCCAACATGACCACTGATCTCTTAGCTCTTGGTCTGCTCCAAACGGAGACCAGTGACTGTTAGTCACCCCTCTCCATTCCTTCAGCGCTCACTGTGGCACCAGGCTGGGGAGGAAGCGGGTGTGGTTGGCTCTGTCTATAAGCCCACGTTTACATTGGGCCGATTTTACATGCCATTTAACATGTCAAATCGCATGCCACATCGGAGCCTATTGCCGGCAATGGCACTGTCTGAATCGGTGGGACGCCAACCTTGCGGCTCCGCACCAATTCCCAAAAGTAGTTCCTGCACTACTTTTGGCGACATCGGGGGCGAGTTCAACAGACATCTGTGCATGAACACGCACAGGTGTCTGTCAAATCGCCCCCAAAGTTGGACTAAAATGCCGGTTTGAAATTGTGCGAGTTCAGCTGAACTCACACGATTTCAAACCCGCCCTCAGTGTGACCATGGGCTCAGCTGCATTCTGAAAGATGGAGCCAACTGTCAATCAGGCAGCCTTGTGGATCCCGACAATACTGTCGGGATTCTTTGCAAGCCTGGCACAGCTCTGCCCTGTGAGCTCATAGCAGGCAATAGCATGTACTCATGTGACCCTAAAGAGAAGTATGCTGAAAAAGGTATGGCAATATTTTTCTTTTAACGCCAAAACATCCAATTTTTTTTTTTGGATAGAGCATGGAAGTTCTCCCTTTACTTCCCATCCTAGTGAAAATCGTTTCACCACACAATAAATCAAGACAAATATTCAACATTAAAACAGGCAGAAATAGAAATGCATTGTATTTAGTAACATATAGAAATGCTAGCACCCCTGTGAGCTTTTTATTGCTGTCTGTGTCCCTGTTGCTGGTTTTTCTTTCTTCCTGTCTGATGTTGTCACGGAGTCAGTGAGTGAGGGGTAGTTTCTCTTACTGAGTCTCAGATAGCAATGACAACCTGACAGGAGTTTCGACCCCTTCCTACTCTATCCAAAACACATTAAAAATAAAATACGAGTTTTTGGTGTGGACAGATGCTGTCACAATCCCTGTAATCAATATAAACCCATACAAATAAAACTCTGTTGGGACTTTGAAGGCAACAACTTGTTGTCACTTTTATTGTATACAATTAGCTCAGTATAACAATAAAAAATATTCTACATTTTACAAAGCAATGTCCGAACTATATCTGTCTGAACCATGTATACGTTCATGTAAGTGGTTTCCCATTCCAAACCAGATTAGACTTATAACATTATATTATTATTATTATTTTTATTTTACAGGATTTATATAGCGCCAACAGTTTGCGCAGCTCTTTACAGTTAGTAGTTATTATTCCTCTATTCATAAAAAGTCCAATTTATGGGTGATCCAACACATTTCAAATCTTTTGCAAATTCTTCCTTAGGATTAGGGGTACCTCTCTCAAAATAATTGTACATGTATGAGTGTAACAACCATGCACAGGTGGACAAAGGGGAAC
Organism: Rana muscosa; assembly: GCA_029206835.1. Taxonomy (NCBI): domain Eukaryota; kingdom Metazoa; phylum Chordata; class Amphibia; order Anura; family Ranidae; genus Rana; species Rana muscosa. The sequence continues at coordinate 254,933,942 of CM055122.1, read as the reverse complement.
CTGTGAGGTTTGAAAATATGCCATGGGGATCTCAGAATTTTGGGTGTTTGTGGCCCAAGTGGGCCTTGTGTGTCCAAGATGTGGCTGACCATTAAACATGTGCACTGCTGAAAAAAAAAATGTAGTTTCATTATTTTTTTTTTTTTCTGGTCATTCTCTATGATCGGAATTCATAGATTCGAAAAGTTGTAAAAGTCGAAATTTAAAAATTTGGAAATTCCAAAATAAGAAACAAAATCTGAAAATTCTAAATAGTAACTAACTAATAAAAACTAACTATTAAATTATAGGTATTGGAATTTCCATTCAAATTTGTCTGTTAGTGAACGAATACGAATTTATCCGAAGTTACGAATTATCCGAAATAATGAATGCCGCATTTAAACAAATGGAACGGAACAAATAAATAATAACAATAAAAAAAGTTATTATTATTGTTATTTGGTATTATTAATTTGTTACCTTCCTTTTTCGATGCGGCATTTGTTATTTCGGATAATTCGTAACTTCAGATAACTTCGTATTCGTTACATTCACTAACAGCCAAATTTGAAAGGAAATTCCAATACCTATAATTTAATAGTTAGTAATAGTTAAGTTATTATTTCAGATTTTCGAATTTTCAAGTTTTTGAATTTTTGGATCTTCGTTCTAATTTACGGATATTCGTTTTTTGAATTTTCGTTCATATTTTCGGATTTTATAATATTTGAATTTATGAATATTTGAAAAAATTTGTTAAAAGGGTTTTCATAAATTTGAATTTATGAATTTGTCGAAATTCGTTATGTGCAATTTGTTTTTCATGTCTACTGACCATAGGAACATTTTTTCCTTGAGGAGAGAACATCTGGCATTCATTTATTCTAGTGTATGGTTGTTACAATCATATATGTACAGTTATTTTCAGTGTGGTACTCCCCCACCCCTGAGGAAGAATTATAAAAAGATTTGAAGCGCGTTGGGTTACCCAGAAAATTGACTTATAAATAGAGGAATAATGATTACATGTTAGAAGTCTGATCTGGGTTGGAATGGGAATATCACTTACATGAATGTATACATTTGTACATTTTCGGAACAATGTTTTGTAAAACATGCCATGGTTTTTTATTGTTATACTGAGCTAATTATAATGTATAGTAAAAGTTAAGATTTTTAAATAATTTAGTTGTTGCCTTCAGAGTCCCAACAGAGGTTTATTTGTATGGATTTACTCTAGCCAAAACAACAAAAAAAAGTTTGCCTGGATGTACACTTTAAACACTTCCGGTCCATGGTACGTTTTTAAATGTCCTCGGATGGTAAGGGTGATATCACTGCAGCTGCCTCCCACCCCCCTCCTTTCGCCGCCTTAACCGGGCTCTCATGTGCGATCGGAGAGCCCGTGAGAATGCGACTGCCGACATCCAATCCTAGACACACAGTGAGAGGGACGGATGTTGTTCCTCCCAATGCGTGACGTCAGAAACAGGAAGCGACGAGAATTTTGTCACTTCCTGTTTCAGGTCTTTGTTTACCTGGCCTTTATCAGCCAGGGAAGCAGCCAATCAGACTGATCTGTGTCTGCATTGGAGCCCAGAGAAGAGATATACTGTATATATAGTCTAATAGACCCTGGATGTCTCCATAAAGAGGACCTGTCATGGCCCATGCTATTACAAGGGATGTTGTTCATCCCTTGTAATGGCAATAAAGTTGATGGAAAAAAAAAGTTAAAGTTACAGTGTAAAAAAAAAATGTAAACGGTGATTGCACCATGTGCCGCGAATGTCAGAGTGAGAGTAATAATTTTAGCACCAGACCTCCTGTTACACTCTGGTGTAAACTGGTAATTTGTAAGTCTGGGTTGACACGATTGCGAATTGGATGAGGGTTTCCCGCAATGGTGAACAAGGAAGCACCGGACCCCTACTGTCAGCCGCTCCGTATGGCAGTGTGAACCCAGCCTCAAGCCTTTTAAAGCGTTGCCTATGGAGATTTTGTAGGTACTGTAATTTGGTGCTGTTCCACGGGCGGATGCAGTTTTAAAGTGTGACATGTTTGCTTTCTATTTACTCAGCATAACATCAATTGTTCTATTCTACCAAACAATTGGGTATTATATTGTGTTTTTGTGTGTTAAAATCCATTAACCACTTGTCCCCCGCCCACTGTCAATTGACGGCGGGCGGAGGCTACTCTCGTTCTGGGAGGACGTCATATGACGTCCTCGCTTTAAAACGAGCTAGGAGGCGCGTGCGGGCCCGTCGCGTTCACAAGGCCCCGGTGTGCGTGCCCGGCGGCCGCGATTGCCGCCGGGCACCCGCGATTGCCCGGGAAACGAGCAGGAAAGTGGATCTCTGTGTGTAAACACAGAGATCCACGTCCTGTGAGGGAGAGGGGACCGATGGTGTGTCCCTAGTACATAGGGACAACCATCGGTCACCTCCCCCCAGTCAGTCACCTCCCCCCACAGTAAGAACACTTTGAGGGAACATATTTAACCCCTTCCCGCCCCCTAGTGGTTAACCCCTTCCCTGACAATCACATTTATACAGTAATCAATGCATTTTTATAGCAGGGATCGCTGTATAAATGTGAATGGTCCCAAAAATGTGTCAAAAGTGTCCGATGTGTCCGCCGCAATATCGCAGTCACAATAAAAAATCGCAGATCGCCGCCATTACTAATAAAAAAATAAAAATGCTATAAATCTATCCCCTATTTTGTAGACGCTATAACTTTTGCGCAAACCAATCAATACGCGCTTATTGCGATTTTTTTTTTTACCAAAAATATGTAGAAGAATACGTATCGGCCTAAACTGAGGAAAATTTTATTTAAAAAAAAAAAAAATGGGTATTTATTATAGCAAAAAGTAAAAAATAGTGTTTTTTTTTTCCAAACTGGACGCTCTTCTTTTGTTTATAGCGCAAAAAATAAAAACCGCAGAGGTGATCAAATACCACCAAAAGAAAGCTCTATTTGTGGGAAAAAAAGGACACAAATTTTGTTTGGGAGCCACGTCGCACGACCGCGCAATTGTCATTCAAAGTCTGACAGCGCTGAAAGCTGAAAAACGACTTGGGCAGGAAGGGGGTTTTCGTGCACAGTAGAGAAGTGGTTAAAGTGTATTTTTTTCAAAAAATGCATTTGAAAACCCCTGTTCAAAAATCATGTGACATAAAAATATGCAATGCCCATCATTTTATTCTCTAGGGCCTCTGCTAAAAAAATATATAATAATATATATAATGCTTGGGGGTTCTAAGTCGTTTGTAGAAGTTGAATGCCAGAATTGTCCAAGACTGGAAGTGTTTAAGGCCATAAACATCCGAACATACTGATAAGTATGAGATAACGAGCAATATGAGACAAGGTTTTGATACTTTGCCGTCTGGTCCTTTTTGGGCTTTAAACGGTAAATTTAAAGCAAACTATTGCAGTATAGCAGGGGTCCTCAAATTTGTTAAACAGGGGGCCAGTTCACTGTCCCCTGGACTGTTGGGGGGCCGAATCAATGCAGCCTGATCAGTGCCCATCAGCGCAGCCTCCTCATAGCCCATCAATGCAGCCTCACTTCTCGCGCTGGACTGGTAGATGTCGAAACGGCTCTCTGTGTCTCCGCCCCCACCCTGGACAATGCAATGCCGGAGATTGGTCCAGTTTCCCCCTATGGGGCGGGGTTCTCTCTGGGCAGCTGAGTGCAGACCACACGTTGTGGGAGCTCCAGTGCCTGAATGGCCAGTCCTGCGGGCCGTATGTGGCCCCCGGCTGTAGTTTGAGGACCCCTACTTTATAGTAATAGAACTCAAAAGTCCCCTGCTGAAAGTGTATGAAAGATTCTCTTTCTTACTTTGCTCTTTATACCGTGCCTTGAAAAAGTATTCATACCCCTTGAAATTTCCCACATTTTGTCATGTTACAACCAAAAACATAAATTAATTTTATTGGGATTTTATGTGATAGACCAACACAAAGTGGCACATAATTGAAGTGGAAGGAAAATGATAAATGTTTTTTAAAATGTTTTACAAATAAATATGTGAAAAGTGTGACGTGCATTTCTATTCAGCTCCCTTTACTCTGGTACCCCTAACTAAAAAGTCACTTAATAAGTAAATGAAGTCCACCTGTGTGTAATTTAATCTCAGTATAAATACAGCTGTTCTGTGAAGCCCTAAGAGGTTTGTTAGAGAACCTTAGTGAACAAACAGAAAAAACAAGGAGAGGGGCGCCTCTGAGATAGATATCAAAACAACATTTATTGGTAGAAATATTCACTCACATTGAAGATGAACCAGTTGCATTCAGCTGGGCAGAGGAGTAAATGAACTACAGGTCACAGAGGGTCCATGGAGCTGTCATCACAGAGAATCCTGTCAGGGAAGCTGGTGATGGTAAGCAAGCAGGAGGATTTCCTTATGGACAGATCTTTATATTGCCACAGCAAAAACAGAGTTTATTAAAAAGGCAGAGTGAGTAAAAACAGAGTGGTTTTCATTCAGTCTAAGGTTCCAAACACAGTGGACAGGAGGGGAGACATTTAAGCCGGATGGCTGGCAGCGCTGTGCTGAGGTCGCAGGTGCTCACTGCACTTCCTGATGGATGGAGGAGCCCGACCATGTGATCTGATTCAGAACGAGGCTTGAGCAGCACTTGGGCAGCACAACAGTACACAGCGCCGAGCTATGACGTCATAAACATGCAACGCGTTTCTGAGCGGGCTCGTTGTAGATGTTTAGAGCAACGGCACTCCTTTTTCAAGCATTAGGTCCTGACTGTCCTTTCTTTATGTATACACCTGAGAGTTATCTCTCAATATATTGACCACGGACTATTGGTACTCTACATCATAAACTGAGGTACTTGTACAATGCGCCTTTATAACTTGTTTTATTAGTGAACAAACAGCACATCATGAAGACCAAGGAACACACCAGACAGGTCAGGGATAAAGTTGTGGAAAAGTTTAAAGCAGGGTTAGGTTATAAAAAAATATCCCAAGCTTTGAACATCTCATGGAGCACTGTTCAATCCATCATCCAAAAATGGAAAGAGTATGGCACAACTGCAAACCTACCAAGACATGGCCGTCCACCTAAACTGACAGGCTGGGCAAGAAGAGCATTAATCAGAGAAGCAGCCAAGAGGCCCATGATAACTCTGGAGGAGCTGCAGAGATTCACAGCTCAGGTGGGAGAATCTGTCCACAGGACAACTATTGGTTGTGCATTCCATAAATCTGGCCTTTATGGAAGAGTGGCAAGAAGAAAGCCATTGTTGAAAGAAACCCCTAAGAAGTCCTGTTTGCAGTTTGCAAGAAGCCATGTGGGGGACACAGCAAACATGTGAAGTAGGTGCTCTGGTCAGATGAGACCAATATTGAACTTTTTGGCCTAAAAGCAAAACACTATATGTGGTGGAAAATAAACACTGCAAAATACCCTGAACACAGCCCCACTGTGAAACATGGTGGTGACAGCATCATGTTGTGGGGATGCTTTTCTTCAGCAGGGACAGGGAAGCTTATCAGAGTTGATGGGAAGATGGATGGAGCCAGATACAGGGCAATCTTAGAAAACCTGTTATGCCCCATACACACGGTCGGACTTTCCAACGGGAAAACGTCCTCGGAATTTCCGACGGAAAAATAGAGAACCTGCTCTCTATCTAAGTCCGTCGGAAATTCCGACAGAAAAAGTCAGATGGGGCATACACACGGTCAGAATATCCGACCAAAAGCTCCCATCTGACTTTTTCTGTCGGAAATTCCGACCGTGTGTAGGCGGCATTAGAGTCTGCAAAAGACTTGAGACTGGGGCAGAGGTTCATCATCCAGCAGGACAATGACCCTAAACATACAGCCAGAGCTACAATGGAATTGGTTTAGATCAAAGCATATTCATGTGTTAGAATGGCCCAGTCAAAGTCCAGACCTAAATCCAATTGAGAATCTGTGGCAAGACTTGAAAATTGCTGTTCACAGACGCTCTCCATTCAATCTGACAGAGCTTGAGCTATTTTGCAAAGAAGAATGGGCAAAAACTCTCTAGATGTGCAAAGCTGGTAGAAACATCCCCAAAAAGAGTTGCAGCTGTAATTGCATTGAAAGGTGGCTCTACAAAGTATTGATTCATATATATATATTTTTTTAAATTGGGAAAACCATTTATCATTTTTCTTCTACTTCACATTTATGTGTCACTTTTGCCCCGTACACACGAGCTTGGCTTGCATACACACGGTCACACAAAAGTTCTCTGAACTTTCGACCGTCAAGAACGTGGTGTCGTACAACACTACGACGAGCCGAGAAAATGAATTTCAATGCTTACGAGCATGCGTCTAATTGTTTCTGAGCATGCGTTGGAATTTTGCGTGTCAGAATTGCTACAGACGATCGGATTTTCCGATAAAAAAATTTCCGTCTGAAAATGTGAGAACCAGCTCTCAATCTTTTGTTGGCGGAAAGTCTGACAGCAAAAGTCCGATGAAGCATACACACGGTCAGAATTTCCGACCAAAAGCTCACATCGGACTTTTGCTGGCGGATGTGTATGCGGCATTAGTGTTGGTCTATCACATAAAATCCCAATAAAATACATTTACATTTTTGATTGTAACATGACAAAATTTGAAAAATTTCAAGGGGTATGAATACTTTTTCAAGGCACCGTAACTTGATGGATTTGATTACTTGAAGCATTTGAAGAGAGATGTAGCTATATAGAGTAGTTACAAACATTGCAAGTTAGGGAAGCACCGACCTTTGACATGGACGGTGAACCTTTCCAACTCTTCACTTGGTAATCTATCTCTGTCAGAGTTATTTATAGAAAAGAATGATACATATATATCTGGTAGTGTAGGAACATTTTATCTACAAACTTTATCTATGACCAAATGCTTGTTCAATGTCCTCTGAGCTGCATAGGCTCAATGCAAGGGAAGGCTCAATGCAAGGGAACATACACCTGCACACATGCATTTTAGAGTGAAGGCTGGTGTGAACGATTCCTCAACTCTAAAATACTCAGACCTCTAAGGCCCATTGTAAATAGGGCTGTTTTGTGTCCCTATCAGTGTTTTAGTACTCCAGGAGGGATAGGTGCAGCGTCCCTCCTACAAGAAATGGTCTAAATCTATGGTAGGCCACAGCTAGACAGCGTTGAGCGCTGTACAGAATGGTACTCGTGTTTAGAGCACTACACATTGAGTGCCCGTTTACACCAGTGGTGGCTGGTGCTCAAAATTTTTGGTGGGGGCGCAAACAAACTGAAAAATTCTGAAAGAAAAAAACATCAATTGCAGCCTCAGTGTGCCCATCAAACGCAGCCACTGTGCCATCAAACGCAGCCACTGTGCCCATCAAACACAGCCATTGTGCCATCAAACGCAGCCACTGTGCCCATCAAACGCAGCCATTGTGCCATCAAACACTGCCACTGTCCCATCAAATGCTGCCACTGTGCCCATCAAATGCTGCCACTGTGCCCATCAAATTCTGTCACTGTGCCCATCAAATGCTGCCAATGTGCCCATCAAATGCTGCCAATGTGCCCATCAAATGCTGCCAGTGTGCCCATCAAATGGTACCACTGTGCCCATCAAATGGTACCACTGTGCCCATCAAATGCTGCCACTGTGCCCATCAAATGCAGCCATTGTGCCATCAAACGCTGCCACTGTGCCATCAAATGCTGCCACTGTGCCCATCAAATGCAGCCATTGTGCCCATCAAATGCAGCCATTGTGCCATCAAACGCAGCCACTGTGCCCATCAAACGCAGCCACTGTGCCCATCAAACACAGCTACTGTGCCATCAAACGCAGCCATTGTGCCCATCAAATGCTGCCACTGTGCCCATGAAATGCTGTCACTGTGCCCATCAAATGCTGTCAATGTGCCCATCAAATGCTGCCAGTGTGTCCATCAAATGCTGCCAATGTGCCCATCAAATGCTGCCAGTGTGCCCATCAAATGGTACCACTGTGCCATAAAATGCTGCCACTGTGCCCATCAAATGCTACCACTATGACCCCCCAGCCCGCTCGCCGTCTGCCCGGCACTTACCCTGTCTCGGTGGGGCAGTGGGTGACGGCGACGAGCGAGGTCCTTCATGCATCTCCTCTCGTCCTATCCTCCTGATAGGCGTCCAATAGTGGCACCTGTCATTTCAGCCAATCAGGCGATGGGTAACAGACCCGAGCACCTGATTGGTGGAGAGGCGGTTCAGTGTTAGGAAAGCGAATATTTATTTGCTTTTCTAACACACCTGGGTGAACTGCAAACGCCAAGCATGGCGCTCGCAGTTCACCTATTTTGAAGCCTAATAAAGCCTATGGCTCTAATCAGGTGTTTCAAAAACACCCCCCCATTGCTGTAATTCAGGCGCCCGCTGCCCGAAAAGGGTCCAGGCGCCTGAATAGGGGGTGGCAGCAGCGGCCATGGATAGATTCATGCTATGCATGAATCTATCCATTAGTCAGAGAGGGGGCGGCGCCCGTGCGCCCTTATGGTTTACACCAGAACACAGTGCAGGAAACCCACATTCCGGACACGTTTCCCACACCGCTTCAAAAAACGCACTGCAGTTGTGATCTGCAGCAGGTATCAATGTTAAAGTGGAGGTCCACCCTAAAAAAAAAAAAAATACATAAAAATGCTAAAAAAAAAAAAAAAATGGAAAAAAAAGAAAAAAAATTTACTTACCAGAAATTGTGGTTGCTAGGCAGATCTTCCTAATCTGCCTCTTCCTAGTCCGCGGCTGGTCTTCTTCCTCGTCCTCCTCGCGTTGTCTGCTGGGGAATGTGGCGCGGTGTCTTCTGGGAACTGTGTGTATCTCAGAGAACACCCCCCCATTCAGAAAACGTTGTGCGACTCGCGCATGCGCAGTAGGAAAAGGGCAGTGAAGCCGCAAGGCTCCACTGCCTGTTTCCCTTAGTGAGGATGGCGGCGATGGGACCTGCCACAATAGAGGGATTGGCCTCCGGGGGCCGACATCGCGGGCGCCTAGGACAGGCAAGTGTCCTTTTTAAAAGTCAGCAGCTACAGTCTTTGTAGCTGCTGACTTTAAAAAAAAAAAATCGCGGCTGGGACACCACTTTAAGGTGACAACACCTCAAACGCAGGTCACAAACACAGTGGGGGAGATTTACTGGAGAGTGCAAAATCTGGTGCAACTCTGCATAGAAACCAATCAGCTTCCAGGTTTTTTAATTGAACAAGCTGAATTTACAAGCTGATTGGCTACCATGCACAGCTGCACCACATTTTGCACTCTTTAGTTTTAGTAAATCTCCCCCAGTGCATTTGCCTGCACGAGATCCCATGGTACAGAACTGCACTTCTTATGGAATGCATACCTCCCAACATTTTAAGATAGGAATGAGGGACACCTACTAACAAATGTATGTAGGCATAGGACACACCCCCCCCCCCCCCCCTGCCACACACCCTTAAAGGAGAATTAACCAAAAAAAGTTTATATACAACAGACCAAAATGAGGGACAAATGAGGAGGAAAGATGGGCTCAAATCACACTGCATTACACTGCATGTGAATCACACATGTGAACTGGGTCTCAGGGATGAATGCCTGGATAGGATGCAGACAATGCACCAGATGTTGCATGTGTCCCTCATTGGTGAACTAAAACGCTGGGAGTGATACCCAACAGCTGGACTGGCCCATGTGCAGGCCTTAGCCTCCTGGAAGGAATGTTCAATTTTTGCCCTTTAGGACACATCTTATGCTTTATACAAATGAAATATTAGTCTTTCAGGTCTTCATTTTAGTCTGTGACCTCCCAAGCAACCCAATTAGGGGCAGTTGTCACCAGGAGAAGAAAGAGCAGACAACAATAAAAATGTTGTCAGAGGTTCCAACCCTTTCTTATTTAAAGTGATTCTAAACGTAAAAAAATTCTGTAAAATAACAAACATGTCATAGTTACCTGCTCTATGTAATGGTTTTTCACAGAGCAGCCCCGATCCTTCTCTTCTTGGGTTCCCAGCTTGCGCTCCTGGCTCCTACCCCCCCCCCCACGAGTGCCCCTATAGAAAGCCACTTGCTATGGGGGCACTCAGACAGGCTCTCTCCCAAGCCTTGCCGTCTGCGTCTATTGACACAGACATCCGAACTCTGCCCCACTCCCTCATCATTGGCTGTGATTGATAGCAGCGGAAGCCAATGAGGAGGAAGAGAGCTGATCTCAGTGCCTACTGCGGAGTAAGGGGCTGCAAGGGAATGCAGATAAAGTGAGTATAAGATGGTCAGGAAGGGGGAGGTGCTTTACAAACAAATGGCCACTGCCCCCACCTATAACTGACTTCACAGCAAGGAGCACATGGAAGGGCGACACATGTCAAACAAAACCAAAGAAAATTCCCAGCTCAACTTTTCAACCAGTCTGGTCAATATTCCTATCGCACACGTTCCTTTCAAATATGGCTCATAAAATGGTGGGTGCTGCAGCGATTACCTGTTGGGTCCTGGAAACATCAAGCAAGCGTATTCGCCAGCACACCATGGATCAACAACTTCCGTCCAAAGGTTTCTTTAATGAAAGAGATCACATCACAAAGGAAAGTGCAACGTTTCGGAGCCGCGCAGGGCCCCTTCGTCAGGCATGTGATGTCACATCATCATCATATGCCTGACGAAGGGGCCCTGCGTGGCTCCAAAACGTTGCACTTTCCTTTGTGATGTGATCTCTTTCATTAAAGAAACCTTTGGACGGAAGTTGTTGATCCATGGTGTGCTGGCGAATATGCCAACTTTTCAACCAGTCTGCAACCAACCGAATTGTCCTGTCTAACAGTATGCATTAAAAACAGGGTTTAGTTTGCACACATTTGCAAATACAAACGTAAGCTGCAGAGCCAGTTCACGGCACCCCAGTATTATCTGCAGACTGCAGTTCTTGTTATGCATGGTAAGTATGTTCACCCAATGCACAGACTAATGTGCATTGCAGTACACTGCCAAGAAGTAGTGCGTGTACGTGTCTGCAAATACCTGGTGTGAGCGGGCCCTTGAAGCATCCCAAAAAATGCTACAAAGTATCCTGTTGAGCTTCTTCCAGCATCCAGCCCTGTGCAGACGCAGCAGCTGTCAGCCTATAATAGAGTTTGGCTAACTGATGGTCAGCAAGTTTATTACGCCCACACTTGAAGCCCCACCACTGCGCCGCCAGGAAAGATATGAGATATTATTGAAGCTGCCACTCTAAATGAATCAAATTGAAAACTGTATTTTACCCTCTACCTCAAATGTAAAAGTAAATAGTGGCGCTGATATTAAAGTATAACAGTCAATGCTCTAACATAAACAAACATAAATAAAATAACACCCTGTGACAAGTGAAAGTCACTATTAAAATTAGTGACAAAAGTGACAAACATTAAAGTCCATAATATACTACAAATTTTGACTCTGTGAAAATGTATTTTTCTATAGCAGTTGTAGTATTCCAGATCTTCCACCACACCGCAGGTGAAAGTGCCTCCGCTCCCCTGCCGTACAGCCACACCTGGCGCGTTTTGTCATCACAACGTATTCATGGGAATCCCATGATGACGAAACGCGTCGGATGTGGCTATACGGCAACCAGCTGTAACACCCTGTGACAAGTGAAAGTCACTATGAAAATTTGTGACAAAAGTGACAAACGTTAAAGTCCATAATATACTCCAAATTTTTACTCCGTGAAGAGAAAATTATTTTTTTCTATAGAAGTTGTTGTATTCCAGATCTTTCACCACACTGCATGTCAAAGTGCTTCCGCTCCCCTTAAGAAACGCACTGACCGGCTTTAGATGCCTTGCATTCTCATGCTCGGCAAATACACTTTTACCCTCAAAGGGTTAAATCATCCCACTGATATCCAACCGTGCATACGGTAAAAGATCTCTCCACATGAAAATAAAATAAGTGCTCCAATAGTGTGATAACGTTTAAAACAATTTAATGAATAAAAAGCAAATCTCCAACTATTGCACTCAGATAGATTCAAAATAAAGCAAGCATGAAGACAATCCTCCTGTTATTAGCAAGTGGTGGTGTATTGTGGTCACAGCGGACATGCGGTGTACGATCTGTTAGACATGTACACTGCCGAAAAATACGTTCATTTTCGTTTTCGTTTCATTTGTTTTTTAGCTTTTTTTAGGAAATCTGAAAATTTGGAATTCGGAAATTCGAAAATCCAAATTTTCAGATTTTCGAATTTCCGAATTCTGAATTTTCAAATTTCGGAAATTTCAAATTTCCGAATTTCGAAAAATTTGGAAATTTAAAATTTCGGAAATTTCGGAATGAACTAATTTGTCAAAATTTGTTAAAAAACTAATTCGGAACTCAACAAATTGCACATGTCTGTATCTCACCCTCACTGACTCATCAGACTCGGATTGTCACTTCCGGTTTGACGTCAGACGTCACAGCTGGTTGCTGTATAGCCACGGCCCGACACGTTTCTTCATCACGAATAAGTAATGATGACGAAACGCGTTGGGATGTGGCTGTATGGCGTGGCTGTACCGCAGGGGAGCGGAGGCACTTTAACATGCGGTGTGGTGGAAGATGTGGAATACTACATCTGCTATAGAAAAATAAATTTTCTCTTGAAGTCACAGAGTCAAAATTTGTAGTATATTATGGACTTTAATGTTTGTCACTTTTGTCACTAATTTTCATAGTGACTTTCACTTGTCACGGTGTTATTTTATTTATGTTTGTTTATAATGGAGTTTGGCAGGCTGCTAGCAGCGGGGCTCGATGGTGCACCCATGCCTTCCGCCTGCACCTAAGCACTGGAACTTAATGCACCAGGGCTAAACATTCCGTGTGCATTGTGCCTAAAGGAAATCTGTACTGAAAGAAATATATAGGCTGAAATTGCTGACCCCCCTTTCTAGAATGCCAATTTCCTGGCTGTCTCTGGCTTCAGTAGTTTCAGAGGAACTGACCTAGAACAAGGATGCAGCCATTAATGTCAGACCTCTTGATCGGCACACTGGTCCTGGAGTAACAACCAGGCAGCCAGCATTCACAGAAGTAGAGGTCAGCATTGACAGCCCGTGTTCTTCCCCCAGCACAGGTTTCCTTTAATTGCTCTGGGTATTTGGAGGATCCCAACCTCACTTTTGGACTCTCTATGTGTTTTATATCATGCAGAATGCCATTTATATGGCAAAAAAATAACATAAATTATATTATTAATAACCTGCATTGCATGCAGAAATCTATTATAACTTAAAGAGTAACTCCACATTTGATATGAGAAAAATCCCCTCTGGGTGATCTGTGTACATTGCAGGGATGTTAAAGTGATTCTAAAAGATTTAAACTGAAATAAAACATAAATAAATAACATGTTGTACTTACCTGCTCTGTGCAATGGTTAAGCACAGAGCCGCCCCGATCCTCCTGTTTTTCGGTCCCCCGCTGCCAGTCCTGGCTCTTCTCCCCTGTGTCCCCAATAGCAGGGTTGCCATATTGCTTTGCATGTTACAGAAAACTACCGCAGCTGAAGATAGAAAAGGAAAGGTCATTTTTAATACCATTCAATTACAATATGACTTGTGTCTTACTGTGTTAATGCTATATTATTTTATTTTTTTTTATTTGCTCTTTTTCTACCTACGAAAGTGGAGTTACCCTTTAAACATTTAATATGCAGGAGATTTTCCAAAATTCCATATGGAAGGGGTTAGAGTGCCACCTAGTGGATGTGTGCTGACAATATGTAGGATGTAGTTCAGTTTATTGTATTCATGTATCCTCTACTGGAAACATTGTTCAGTATGTTAAGTTTTAGGATTCTTTCACAGCAGTAACTTTTTTTTAACACATACTGTGGTATAATTCTTTTAACCCCTTAACGACCGCTCACGGCATATATACGTCGGCAGAATGGCTCGTACAGGCACAATCACGTGCCTGTACGTCCCCTTTAACTGCCTGCCGTGTGGTCGCGGGCACGCCGCTGGCGGTGCGCTCGCGACCCTGCAGTCATCCCCGTGAGTCGGACAGCGGGTCCCGCAGACTCAATCGCCGCGGGGATCCTCGCGACCGTCTCACAGAGGGATGGAGCGGGGAGATGGTAGTGTAAACACAACATCTCCCCGCTCGCCTCTGTGTAACCAGAGCGGAGATCGGTGACATGTCACTCGTAGCCACGCCCCCTAACAGTGAGAATCACTTCCTTAGGCATACTTAACCCCTTCAGCGCCCCCTCCTGGTTAACCCCTTCACTGCCAGTGTCATTTTTACAGTAACCTGTGCATTTTTATAGCACTGATCGCTGTGAAATTGACAATGATCCCAAAAATGTGTCAAAAGTGTCCGATGTGTCCGCCATAACGTTGCACGAAAAAAATCGCTGTAAAAAAAGAAAAAAATTAAGAAAAATGCCATAAAACGACCCCCTATTTTGTAAACGCTATAACTTTTGCGCAAACCAATCAATAAACGCCAATTGCGATTTGTTTTATAAAAAATATGTAGAAGAATACGTATCAGCCTAAACTGAGGAAAAAAAAAATTATATATTTTTTGGGGATATTTATTACAGCAAAATGTAAAAAATATAGAATTTTTTTCTAAATTGTCGCTCTATTTTTGTTTATAGCGCAAAAAATAAAAATCGCAGAGGTGATCAAATACCACCAAAAGAAAGCTCTTTTTGTGGGAAAAAAAGGACGTCAATTTTGTTTGGGAGCCACGTCGCACGACCGCGCAATTGTCAGTTAAAGCAACGCAGTGCCGAATCGCAAAAAGGGGCCTGGTCTTTATGTTGCATATTGGTCCGGGACTTAAGTGGTTAAAGCAGTAATACATCATTTCAGATCCACATGTGCCGCACCTACTTATGTCTACACATACCGTAGGTGACCCTGGAAAACCTGCAAGCTTGCAGTCTAATTCAGTTAACCAGTGAGTTATAAACTGCCATGTTGTCTTTGGTTGATTAACAGTGGACACAGTACACTTCTCAGCTGCTGCAAATGACTGAGATAAGGACAAAGCAACCCTTGACCTTCCTTTACTACTCTTTTCCTTTCAGTGTAAATTGTCATCTCTTGGAGCTCAGTGTAGGAATGAATGAACACAGGTGTGTTTACAGTTCATATAGTGGTATCATCACTCACCCTGCAGCCTTCTGATTGGACAATGAATGAGCAGCAGTTATCATCAGCTCTGACCTCCCATGATCCGCACACGTGCATGCAGCAGAGCCTGATTGGCTCTTAGTGATGTCCCTCCCTCTCCCAGTCTGAGTACTGCTGTGCAGGGCAGCTTTCCTGGTGTAATCTCTGAGGTCAGGCTGTCAGTTTGTCACTCCTGTACAAAGCCTGCGATTTTTTATTAGCTGAATATTAATCTGTTTATATTTTGCCTTCCCTGGTTTCTCTTTTCTCCCCTCATCAACAGGCAAATGAAATTATAGATAAAACCCCTTTTTTTTTATTACATACTGTATTTTAATCCCATCATAGGCCTGGGCACACCCTAATCCATAGGTGTGCGCAGCCTAATGCATTAGGGTGGTGTGCACCCCAAAGCTCAAACACACATGCATGTGTCTACATGTATATTGTCCCGGTACATTAATCTTCCTGCTGGCACAGTGAAAGAGAAGCAAGTAAGCACTTTTCTTATGGCAGAGTGGATAAGAAAGAGATCTTTCCCATCTCCCCACTGGCACACAAAGCAATAATGCTAATGTGCACTAGAGGATTAGGGTGTGCCCAGGCACACCTGGCACACCCTGTGCACACACCTGTGCCCTAATCACCCAGTGTGGCGCAGATTCCACCTGTTTAAACCCCTGATATTTCACCAAAGCCCCCTAACGGGCCTCCTACAAAATATGTAAAAAAAATAATTGAAAAAATACAATTGTAAAAAATAATAAAAAATGTAATTATAAAAATAAAAACGACTGACACCATCCACTGCCCTACCGACACTGTCTACTGCTTACTGACACTGTCAGTATATATACGCATGCGCACACACATATGTGTTTTAGTTTTGAGGCGCACACCCTAATGCAATAGGCTGCGCACACTTATGAACCCAGTGATGTCATCACCGAGTCCCTGTGCTTCTCTATGCAACCCAGACAGATCATGGCTGCTGGGAGGTGCCAGCAGGGTGCTGTACACAGCTTTCTGAAAATAGGATGTTTTGGTAATGCTGAGAATCCACGATTTAAAGAACTGAAATCCAGTGAATGAAAGGTATGGAACAGAATCTGTCACGCTGGGGTGGAAAGGAGTAGATGATTATGGGTGTCCTCCAGCCAGGAAATGAAGCTGACTCTCTCTGACTTGCTGCAGCTTCTAATGCACGCTGTGAGAAGCTCGCAGGGTGCAGGGAAACCAAAGTAAGCAATTTACAGGAGAGGAGCCTGTACAACTGTGCAAAACTGACGTCACCATTTGGAATCGCCGCGATTCTGCCTGCAATTCTAAATCACGCTGCAAAACACTCATTCTTAATGGCACCCCAAATGCAATGCGATTCTGCCGCCATTGTCGTGCAACGGAATTGTGTGGCAATTGAAGCAAAATGCAAGTTTTAAAATGGTGCTAAGCTTGTTGCCCAATAAGGAGCAGGAGATTTTATTTGGGCAGCAAACAGGCATAGGACAGCCCAGTGAAGTGAATGGACTGCCCTATGTGGGACAAGCAGAATCGTGTGAAAAACGTAAAATTACGAGCTTATTCCCACTACGTGATGTGTGAACGGGCCCTTAAGGTAAGGCTTGAGATCAGCTGGCTCATTCACACTGCAACTCAAAAAAAAAAGAAGCTGCTTACAGGCATTTGAGCTTTTATTTTGCTTGAAGAAGCTTGTGCTTTCTTGTACTCTTGTGCACGTTTTTATTGAGCTTCTTCAAGCTCCTTTGAGCATTTTTTTTTTCACAAACCCTCCTAGATAGTATTTTCTTAACCATTGTATAAACAAAAAGCTGGAACAAATATTTTTGCGCGTTTTCTTTGAGCTTTTTTTTTTCTAACTCTTTTGCGCTTTTTTTGAGCTCTGTGTGGCATTAGCTCCTCTCAAAAACACGAGTTTGGTGGGGGGTTTTTCTGCCTGTAGGAGCATATGCCTGAAAACACCTGAAAAAGCCCTCGTGTGCATGGACACATTGGCTAAAATGGAGGGGAGTTTCCAGGCAGAAAAAAATAAGAGCTCAAAAGCCTGTAGGAGCCGCTTCTTTGAGCTGCAGTGTGCATGATGTGATATTAAAGCTTTGGATTTTTTTACATTAAAATCATAAACATGTTATACTTACCTGCTCTGTGGAGTGGTTTTGCCCAGAGCAGCCCTGATCCTCCTCTTCTCGGGTCCCCTGCTGGTGGTCCTGGCCCCTCCCTTCTGCCGAGTGCCCCCAGAGCAATCGGCTTACAATGGGGACACCAAGGCAGGCTTGCGCCAGAGCCGCTGCTCTGAGTGTCTATTTACACACACAGCCGTGGTTTGGCCCCGCTCCTCTCTCTCCTCATTGGCTCACTGGCTGTGATTGACAGCAGTGGGAGCCATTGGCTCCCACTGCTGTCTCAGCCAATGAGGAGGGAGAGCCGAGGCTCCCGTGCACAGCGCTGGAGGAAAATGGGGCTCAGGGAAGTATTGGGGGGGTTGCTGCACAGAGAAAAGTTTTTTACCTTCATGT
Organism: Rana muscosa; assembly: GCA_029206835.1. Taxonomy (NCBI): domain Eukaryota; kingdom Metazoa; phylum Chordata; class Amphibia; order Anura; family Ranidae; genus Rana; species Rana muscosa. The sequence continues at coordinate 254,916,266 of CM055122.1, read as the reverse complement.
ATAGAATGCATAAAGGTAAAAAAACCTTCAGCCTTTAGAACCAATAAGTTCCGGCTTTACACTGATGCACGTTGGATGTGGGTTTCTCCGCATCCAATTGGCATGACAGGAGACTGTGACTGGCTCTCTATGGAGCCGGTTCACACAGTTTAGGGGCGGCCGCGGTCCGAATTGCAGAAGGGTCCTGTGTGTCTTCTGGTCCGTTTCAGGTGCGAATTCAGCCAAAATTTCGGACCTTATTTGCACCTTAAGGCTACGTTTCCACTAGTGCGACTTGGGGCTGCATAATCGCATGACAAGTCGTACCCCATGATTTCCAATGAGTACCGTTCCTATATGTGCGACCTCAAGTTGCAGCGACTTCAAAGTAGTCCCTGCACTACTTTGGTGCGACTTGAGGTCCATAGACCTCAACTTTACATAGGCATTGCTTAAAGTCTCATCAAAATTGCGGCAAAATTCGTGGCAAAAATTGCGGGAAAAAATTGCGGAAAAATCGTGCGACTTTCAGGTCGCAATAGTGGAAAACTAGCCTAAACGGTGAACAGACACGCACTGGAGCCCCTGCTGTGAGCAGCGGTCGCAGCTAGTGTGAACCTGGCTTACTTCTATTTACCCGCTTATTATAATTATTATTTTACTGTTTATGTGTTTGCAGTACACAACATTTTTAAAAATCAGCCTCCATATAATTTAAAAGTAGTTTTGCCATGCTTTGTACCAAAAACATCAATTAGGTTCCTTTGTAATACAGACATTTGGCTATAGCTACAAGTTGGGGGTGGGGGATGGGGGCCTGGGCAAAGTGTACTATTGGAATACATGATATCTACTTGTCCATAGTTGGCCCTATAGGTCAGACCTGATATAGTGTATAGAAGTATTGTTCCAACATAGGGAGGCTTAATAATAATAATAATAATAATAATTGGTACAGAGACGTTTTTTAAGGGGATTTTTTAGGTACCAAAATATTGAAAAAACAAAGATATTGAAAACAAAGATTCAAATAAATAGATAGTTTTTATTTATAAATTGATAAAAAAGTTTGTTTTGGTGGAACTGACCAAACAATTTAATCTATGTATAAATAAAAACTATCTATTTTATTTGAATCTTTGTTTTCAATATCTTTGTTTTTTCAATATTTTGGCACCTGAAAAAACTTCTCTGTACCTATTAATATTATTATTATTATTATTCATTCAGGGATGTTGGTGCCTTCTTGAATTTGTCACCATCCATATCCCCACCCTTTGTCTTAGGCCCCTTTCACACGGGACGGATCCGTGGAGATCCACCTGTGAACCTCCTCTTGCTCAGCGGGGATCGCTCCGCTGATCCCTGCTGAGCCGGCGGATGACAGGGCGGTCCCCGCACACTGTGCAGGGACCGCCCTGTCAGATCTCCGCTCTCCCCTATGGGGAGATCGGATGAACACGGACCGTCTGTCCGTGTTCATCCGATCCGCTCTGCAGGTGGATTGAAAAATAGGATTTTCCTCCATCTGCAGAATCGGAGGATTGCGGACACGGGTGAGATCGGGTGTCAGCGGATTTTCATCCGCTGACACCCACTATCTCATAGGGACCAATGTATGTCCCTTTTTCATCCGCAAACGTTTTTTCTGTTTATAAAAAGTCAGCAGCTACAAAAACCGACACTGACCTGCCCCACGGTCCAGCGATGCGGCCGCCCAGGGCCTCGCTTATCTCCCCCTTCTCTCCTCAGCGACGTCATAGTAACTGTGGACACCCGGCCGTGACAGCTTACAGCTTCACGGCCGGGCGCGCACTGCGCATGCGCGAGTCGCGCTCTGCCATTGGCCAGCCAATCTTCTGGGACCTGTGTTGTGTCCCAGAAGATCGCTGGCAGGGAGAGGCGGCCTAGGGCGAGAGCAGGAGTCGCCTAGGCGGCCAAAAAGAGGAAGGAGGAAGTGGGACAGGAAGTCCCACTAAAAATGAGGTAAACACTCCCTCCACCCCCCCCCCCCAAAAAGATGACATGCCAAATGTGGCCTGTAAGGGGGCAAGGAGTGCTTAAAGCGAAAGTTCCACTTTTGGGTGGAACTCTGCTTTAATAATAATAATAATAATAAAAATAATAATAATAATGCTCCCAACTGTCCTAGAATGGAATGTCTCTGCCCTTCGTTCCTCCCCAATTGTTGCTCTTTTTAAAGTGATGTATATAAAGAAATACAATTTACCTATTATAGCTCTCACCTCGAAAGGGCCCCCTGATTTGTCCCAAGGTTCTTTTCCCCAGCTAGTGTAGTGGCAGCCAGATACACAGCAACAGTCACTCTTTCTGGCTCAATGAATAGTCTGGGGTTTGTCTTTTTGAGATTTATTGCTGAATAAACTTGGATGGGGTGCAGGGAGCAATGGGAAACTCCAGTAACACAGTGCAGAGACAAGACAACTTCACTTGGCCAAAGCTTCTTATTACAATCCCTCCAATAGCAACTAAGGCTGGATTCACACCTATGCATTTTTATTGCTTTTTTTTTTTTCATGCAAATCTGCAAAAAGCGCTAAAAATACATAGATGTGAATCAGGCCTAAGGGAATCCGTAGCACCGGGACACCATAACAGTCGCAACTGAAAGGAAACCCACAACAGTAAAATCACAGCTGTATATGCAGTAAAGCACTCACTGTGGAACCTAAGGGGTTAATGCTCTGTATTGTGTAAGAAGGCTGTTTGATCCTTCCTTCTCTGATCCTCCCCTTCTTCCACAGTCCCCAATCCTTCTCCTGATAGAACAGAGCCTTGGGGGTACACTGCACATGCTCAGTTTGGTGTGTATTGCTAGAGAGTTTTTTTGTTTTTTTTGGGGGGAGGGTGCATGTGATCAGCACAGGGCCAAACAGAGGGTCAGGGGTCATGCAGCCTCATAGGACAGTCAGGGGAGAATGAAAACTCCTCCTACAAGCTTTAACCACACACTGATAGGAGTCACAAGACTGTTATATACAGCTGATAAGAAAAGGTATTTATCAGCTTATATTTACTAAAACAATTTCCATGTTCTGTGTACTGTGGGAGACCAGATATAGTGAATGCAGGCTCCTGGGTTTAGTAACACTTTAAGAAAACTCATTCACTGATACACAAGGGGTAGTAGCAGATAGCCACTATGATCCTACAAACAGGTCTGTGCTCACAATGTCCCTGCGTACTTGGATGCCTCCTTCCAATAAGAGACAGATGTGTCTCCCGTGAACTCACCAGACCACATCTCAGTGAAATCCCTTGATCAACTCAAGCTATTCTCAGAACAGTAGGCCCCCAGCTCTAGCTTAGCTCAGTACTTCAGTTGCACAGTTTAGGGTGACCACGTGTCCCGGATTGCCCGGGACAGTTCCACATTTTGCAGGTCTGTCTCGGGCACATTCATTCCAGGACAATACAGTGTCCCGGAATGAAACTGACACAGCTACCCCCCATGCCAGTCAGATGCCCCCAAAAAAGGCCGCCACATCACTGCTTTACTCACTGACAGTACTTGCCCTTGCCAGGAATGCCTGGAGGAGCACAATCCCCGCCCCCTGCTTGTGATTGGAGAAATCATAAATCCTGCCTCTTGTTTTCAATAACTGCTGTGATTCGTTACAGCACAAGCTGATTTTTGGGAGGGGGGGTGTCCCTGAATGGTAGTTTGGAAATGTGGTCACCCTAGTTGCACTGCCCTGAAGGGCAGCAGCCCTGCAGACTGGGAACCTCTTCTCCTAGACAAGAACAGGGCTGCCTCAGGCCCGAGGCAATTTATGCACTCCCCAGCCACCCACTGGGCACCCTCAGGGATTAGCTTAAACCACATAAATAAATATTTAGACTGTAGATTTGTCTCTTCCAGCCCACTACATTTCAGAATACTTTAGAAGGCAGGAGGAATCAGTTGAACCTGCAGCCTGTGAAACCTAGAACAGCTCAAAGCAATCACAAACTTCTCAACTGATTACAGGGGAGCTAAAAAGACTAAATAAATCTATTTATTTTGGAAAGCCAATATAAGGGAAAATATAGTGGTGAAAAAAATAACACGAGGGTTTAGTGTATAATTTTTTTGCATAATAATACCTTTGCCTATTGTCCTCCTTTAGCTCCCATTCACAGTTGAGCTCAATGTCTTTGGATGTTTTTTCGAGTGTTTGTAGAAGTGTTTTTGCGTGCTTTTAAGACTTGCACATTTTTAAAAATTCGTTTTAGCCAAAGAAAAGCTGGCTACTAGACAAGAAATGTGCAAAAATGCACATTTTCCAAGTGTTTTTCTTGAACTCTATTGGGGCCAAAACGTGTGACCCAAAAGAAACTCATGTACTTTTTCGAGTGGCATGATTCAGGGTACGTTCACACTGAATGCGGGTTTGAAATTTCAAACCTGCATTTCAGTGCGAGTTCGGGGGGCGATTTGAAAGATATCTGTGCAGGTTCAACCAAAAAGGGAGAACCTAGTGCTCAAGGCACGGTAATACCCCTCCGTGTTTTATAGGCAGACCAGGTAATGTAGTAGAAAAAATAAATTTTATTATAATAAACATACAATAAAAATGCATAAGCAAAGGAGTAGAAATTACACATTACATATAAAAAGTGTATATAACAAATGACAGTGTACTCAGTTACATTGGTATGGAGCTCAGCTGCCCTGTAGACAATGTTGGGCTAGCAAGAACGCATACTGCAAATGACGCCTAACATGTTTCGGACCTTGTCTATTGAAATTGCCCCCAAAGTCGCCAAAAGTAGTGCAGGAACTACTTTTGGAAATCGGTGCGGCACTGCAACCGATTGGCATGGTGCTGTTGCCGGCAACAGACTGCGACTTGACATGTCAAATTGCGCCGATGTGAACGGGGGCTGGAGCGACATTACATTCTGGTGTGAATATGCACCCGTAGTGTCAAACATTAAATTGCTTCTGGTGAAGCTTGAAATCGCTCAGTGAACAAGGCAATCCCTTAAAACTCCTATTTATTTTGTAAAGAGCTGCGCAAACTGCTCACACTATACCAACCCTGTATAACAATATCATTTTGTGGCGCCCGTAACTGGGGGCATAGTCGGGGTGTACTCTTTGCCTACACTTTGGCTGCTTTCACATTTTGTGTTTCTGTGAGCGTGCACCACTTTTATGCGCATTTTTGGGTGCTTTTGCTTGTGTGCGTTTTTGCTACGTGGGGCAAAGTAGCTCATGTACCTTTTAAAGAGCCGTACCTTGTGTGTGTTTTTTAGCCAAGCGTTTTTCTGCGTTTGATGTATGTTTTTCCACGTGACAAACATGTGTCCTTTTTTCCCCCATGTTTGGAGTGTCATTAACAATCAATAGCAAAAGCAAGTGTGACAGGCTTTTTTTTGCGCATTTCGTAAACACGTGCGAAATTGCGTGGTTTTACACACGTTGAGTTGAGTGTGAATGTAGTCTTTGTGCTGTCATTTATTCTCATCTCAAATAATAAAATAATTAGTATTACAACAACAACAACAAAAATAACAACAACAACAACAACAACAACAATAATAATAATAGCAATAATAAAAAGTAATATATCTCATTCAGGCAAGTGGCAATGTTGTAATCTGCACTAGAATATATTATTATCTCCAAGCCAAACACTGACAGATAGTGGAAGAATGTGGAGAGGGGATCCTCTGTTTGCCCTTTAGCTCACATACTGGCTCATTGTAGGGATGACATCACAGGAGGGAGTGCCAACAGGGAGAGCTATGTTCAGCAGAAGACTCACATCTGCTCCTGCAGCACACACCGCCTGTCACTCCACTGACTGCAGCTTCACTGGGATTCTTCTTCATGGCCAGACTACTGAAAAGCTTCAGCATCCTTCTGATGAGACAGAGGGGGATGTCACCTGTCACCGGGAGCAGAGCCTGGAGCACAGCTAGGATGGTGCACTCAGATGCTGGTAAGCTGCAGACATTCACTAACTGGTTTGTAGGGGCTTCCATCGGGAGGGGGTGATGATTGCCTGGTTTACATCTAATCGACTATAATAGCCATGGGGCACATCAGATCCCCTTGTTGGGGGTAGATGACCGGGATGGATGATGCAGTCATATGAAATTGGATTGCATGTGCAGATCTTTCCCGGCCACTTCGGTTATGTTGATGAGGTGTCAAACATTCCCATCTGTCAGATTTGGCCCTCACCGCAAATCTCCAAATCTGCGGTCGTTTGCCCATGCATGTTCATCTAAAGCGTAGATGGAAGACACTTTTGTGCCAAACAGGCATCCTAACAGGTTCTCTTTAATCAGTGACTAATGACCCGTACACACGATCCGAAAATCGTACGGAAAATACCACTTTCGAATCGATCTTGCAATAATCTGATCGTTAGTACATAGCTTTCGACAGCCGATCACGATATGATCTGATGGTGCATGCACGAAAATTTCCCTCGTACGATACCAGATCATACGATTTTCGTTTAATCAGTACAGTTGTTGTCTGAAAATACAATACAAGTACAAGTACAATACATCACTTCTGATTTTTTTATTCTGCCTTCTATGGGAATTTTCGGAACCTCTTTCTTTTCTATATGAGATTAGCATGCAAAAAAAACTGGACGCTCATTCGTCTGATTAGTCTGATCGTGTGTAGGAGGCATTAAGGTGAGTAAAGTTTAGGTTATCGCCCTTCTACAGTCTGTAATGATCATTAGCATAGGCGTGCGCACAGGGTGTGCCAGATGTGCCCAGGCACACCCTAATCACCCTTTACAGCACAGATTCCCTCTACTTCCCTGGCTCCTTCCCCCTGCAGTGCTACTAGCTTCCCCCCCCTCCCGCCAGCTGTTGCTGCAAGGATGTTTTAGGATGAGTGGAGGAAGGGGCCGGTAAATATGTAATTGACCATCCCCTTCACTTTCTGAATGAACATCGTGAGTGATCAATAGTGTGTGTTTGAGCTTTGGGTGCACACCCTAATGCAATACACTGCGCACACCTATGATCATTAGGTAGTATAGGACCAGCCAGATGCATATAAGCCATTCAAGTAAGCTTGACATGCAAAAGATATGCAGGCCTGGCTGACATTGCAGACCTCCCCAAGTGAAAATGCTATTTGCTTGGTTATTATGCTCTGTTTTCAGTAAATCGGTGTCACTGATCCTTAACATACAGAATTTCTCTGACTTTCACTTGCTGCAGGATTGTTCCCAGGCTGTGACTCAAAGCCAGATACAGCCAGGGAACTTGCATTTTCATAAGAAGGCCAGTAACGGTTTACCATCTACTGCAGACATCTCCCACCATCAGAAATATTCCCAAGACCATTCCCATTGCCCATCATGATGTAGTTGACCTTTTTTAGTGTGCGGATTGTATTGATTGAGAATGGGATTTGTTGCTGGAATTACCTTTAGCATGGGGTATTTGTGGCACCATCACTGAGATTATAAGTGCAGCCTAGACTACCAGGTGCCACGGCATTTCCTGCAGAATTTGTCTCATAGGTAGAAGCTCATCAGAAAGAAGGTCCAATCAGAGCTGGGACAAGGGGTGGGTGAGAGGGGCAGCTGCCCTGGGCGCGGTGGTATCATGTGAGGTGAGGGGGAGCACCGCGTGGAGAGTTCCTACCTACAACCTGATGGGAGTAGTGATAGCAGCTTCACTACTCCTGTCAGCTTAACGCTGTAGGAGACAAGTCAGATCTGGAGAGGAGGAGAGAGCAGGGAGGAGGGATGGGTTGTGCTCTCTCTCCCCTCCAGCTGCGTCTCCTGCCACTGCAGCTCTCCTGGATCGGAACTGGCAGCCAGATCACCACTGTGCAGTGTTTATCTTCCCCCACCTCTTTCCAGCAAAGAACATGGATAGGGGGCAGGTAAGCAAACATCGCAAAGTGGCAATCTGACAGCCAGTGGTGTCTCTAGCGTGGGCCCTTGACACCCTCTACAGCCCCACTATAGTGCTTGAATTATTTTTGGAGGGGGGAGGGGATTTTTGCTGACACATAATTTACATACATTTTGGGGAGGCACCATTTGGCATCTTCGTCCTGGGCACTAGATGACCTTGTCCCGGCACTTGGTCCAATAACTTCATGATTGTGATAACAAGGCTTAACCAGGTGCAACAAAGCTGGAAAAGCCTCACAAATAATCTTTTTGACTGCATGAGACTGAATATTGTACTGCACTACTACTGTAAAAGTCTACCCGTGTGTACCCCATGTGGCAGAACACAGAGAGTTGACTTTCTGACCACCAATGTAAGGCGGGCATTCTTTCCATTGACCACCAATGTAAGAGACATTCTTTCCATTGACCACCAATGTAAGGAGGTCATTCTTTGCACTGACCACCAATGTAAGAGGTCATTTCTGGCCCAAATTAATAATTTTTGGCAGGATTTCCCCTAGGCCTGGAAATTCTTTCTTTTGGGGTATGAATGTTGAGAAAAGCTGCTATAGATGTTAGAAAAACATTTTCTAACATGGCCTTTTTTGACCAGATTAGGCAACTGAGTCTGTAGGGTAGTGCCCATAGTCAAAAAATGATCAGAAAGATTAGAAGACCTAATTCAGAGAGGGACCAGCACACCAATTTAAAATCCAGACTGTTTACTGATGTCCCATATCGGCACAAAAACATTTCAAGGGTAGATGGACCTCCTTTATCAAGGTGACAGGTAGATTAGAAAGCATTGTCTGATCATTGTTTGTTCCCTTGGCTCCGGAAATATCGGCTTGTGATTCATCCTAAATAGGAGCCCTTTAAGCCTCGTACACAACTACACACTACTAGTTTTTTCAGGTTAAAAAAAAAAAAAAACTTGACAACTCAGGTCGGAGCTGCTGTACTAACAATCTGATGTTAGTAAATCGATCTCCCCTGCTGTGCTTTTCTGTTCTGACAGAGGAACAGGGTCGGGAAAGACCTTTTTCAGTCATGACCCTTCCTCAGAAGCCTTGAATGGGTTGCATTTGGTAGTGATACTCCTTGTTGAACACGACTCAAGGTACAAATTTTGCTTTAGCCTGACAACTTCATTTGGCTACCATGTTATTTTAAGGTGGGAAGTCAGGGGGCAATAAAATTCCCCTTTTGTACCGCCCCCTGACTGCAAGTATAAATTAGCCCTTACTGTCTATTTACAGGCTGGTGGTACGAACAAGACCCCATTGTATTACTTACTGGTACTTCTGAAAACGCTGGACTCCAGGCTGGCTGTGCTGTGTGGCAGAGCTGTGCAAATCCCAGGATTGAATGGACAGAAATGCAGACTCCGTTATGTGTAGGGGGTGAATAAGGTCCAGGAGGGCAGTGTTTTCAATATGAACCCAAAAATCAAGAACACGGGGACATGACGTCAAACTAGTAAGAGGAAAGTTTAAAACAAATCTAAAGCCTCGTACACACCATCGGACTTCCATCGGACAAATCCGTGGATTTTTGTCCGTGAACGTGATATGCATACACACGGCAGAACATTTTCAGCAAACAAATGCGAACGTAGTGACGTACTAGACGTACTACGTGGTTTTTCAGCTCTTTAGCGCCACCCTTTGGGCAACTTCTGCTAATGTTGTCTTATGGTTAGCATTGCTTCTGAGCATGCGTGTTTGTACTTTGGATTTTAGTCCGACGGATTTTTGTACACACGATCGGATAATCCAACGTAACACATTTGTTGTCGGACAATTTGAGAGCATGCACAGCCAACATTTGTTGTCGGAAATTCCGACAACAATTGTCGGATGGAGCAAACAGACGGTCGGATTATCCGAAAAAAACACGTCCGTCGGTCAATTGTTGTCAGAATATCCGATCGTGTGTACGGGTCTTAAGAAATTATTATTTTACCGAAAGGGTAGTTGATGCTTGGAATAGACTTCCAGCACAGTCATGCAACAGTGAGCCCAGGTTCACATTGCTGCGGGTTAGATATCGTGAGAGTTCAGCTGAACCCGCACGATTTTAACCCAGAAATGCAGTCTGCCTTGGGGGGCGATTTGACAGACATCTGTGCAGGTTCATGCACGCCCCCCCAAAGTCACCAAAAGTAGTGCAGGAACTGCTTTTGAGAATCGTTGAGGCACCGCAAAGTCGGGGCCACACCAATTCGGACGATAGTCACCGATTTGGCATGCGATTTGACATGTCAAATCGCATGCCATATCGGGCCAATGTGAACCATGGCTAAAGGCTCGTACACATTATAAGAAAATCAGACGAACATTTTCTCCTAAAGAACGATTGTACGATTTTCTTTAGGAACCTTTCGAAGGAGGAGAGAGAGAGGGTACCTGTTTTTGACAGGTACCCATCCCCACTTCTGGATGATGTCGCCGCAGCAAGGTCCCCAAGAAGTTCGGCCCCCCTCCTCCTACCCCCGCCGCCGGGCCATTCACAAAGCGCATCGTATTTCGCGCATGCGCAGTAGGGAACCGGCTGTGAAGCCGCAGGGCTTCACTGCCGTGTCCTTTTCAAGGAATAGCGGCAGCAGCACCCAAGAGCCGATTGAGAAATCCGGTGGGGGGTCCACATCGCTGGATTCCAGGACAGGTAAGTGTTCTAATATTAAAAGTCAGCAGCTACAGTATTTGTAGCTGCTGACTTTAATTTTTTTGGTGGGGTGGGGGGGGGCTGGACCCCCTCTTTAAAGCGGAGCTCCACCTTAAAAAAAAAATATTAAAAGCCAGCAGCTACAAATACTGCGGCTGCTGACTTTTAATAAATGGACACTTACCTGTCCAGGGTGCCCGCGATGTCGGCAGCAGAAGACGAGCAATCGCTCGTGTCTCGGCTGCGCCCGCCGCCATCCTCGGTGAGGGAATCAGGAAGTGAAGCGTTGCAGCTTCACTGCCCGGTTCCCTACTGCGCATGCGTGAGGCGTGCCGCGCGTCTTCACTGGTCCCCGTTGTGTTCCGGGAACTGTGTGTTTCCCAGAACACAGCGGGGGGGGGGGGGGCCTGATTCTGCGGATATTCTGCGGCTACCTATGCCCGGAAGTGGGTGCAAATACCATTATTACACAGGTATCGGAGGAATCCGATGAGCAGAAGTTCCACTTTAGGGTGGAGCTCCGCTTTAAGTGGATTCAAACATGCTGGGGACAAACTCTATACTCTATAAAAAAGAAAAAGGTTAATAAAAATCACAAAAACATATATAAATAAAAAAAAATGGTGATGACTTGGTTAGAAAAAATGGTTAGACCACTTGGTTTTTTTTTCTGCCGTTGCTTTTCTGTTTCTATATTATATGCATTTCATGTGTTTATCTTTTTACTTTGAGTTGAGCATTAGAGCCAGGGGGATGTGTGCTTCATTGACAACCATTATAAATACTTATTTGCAATTTGCATTCACACTGATCACCTTGCGCCTGCGATCTGAATTGTCTAGAGGTGGCTGATAAATAATTCCGTATTCTGTACGGCGAAGGAGAATTTATTAGTGATGCAGAGAATTCTTCCTAGAGAGAGGAGGCTATGTGAGGATGAATGCATTCGTATATATGGACTGGAAATTTCCACTGCCTTCCAAGCACCATCTGTGGCTATTTCCAGAGAATTAAATTCAGGAGGAAATGAACCCAGAAGCCCAGTGCTTGTAATTAACTGACTTCATGGATGAAGGGGTATCTACTCTACACATAGCACTGGGGTCTCACTACAAGCCAACGATGAATAATGTTGTATATTGATTCCAATGGGTTTCATTGATTGCAGGCTTGCAAAATTCAGTCTGTTGCTGTCTATATCAATCAAGGTAATGATCTGAATTTTACGTCTGATAGTTCGATAACACTAGGCATTCATGCAGGAAGCCAATGCCTGCTGGGCTGTTTTTTCTGACGTGGAAAACAGAAGTGATTGGGAAAGGTTTGTTTGCTTCCCCAAGAACACTCATTCAGGGTTGTCAGGTGTAATGCCTGGTACACATTGTACGTTTTTTTTTTCATTCAACCCAGCGGTCTGAATGAAAAAAAAAATAATTAAAGCTCGCTGTACTAACTATGCGATATTAGTACAGCAATCCTCCTGCTGTGTTATTGTGTTCTTACAGGGAGACCCCTCGCCCCTTCCCGCCAGAACACACAGTACTCGCCGCAAGTGGCTGCAAACGCTGATCAGATGCCGATTTTCCAGCATGCTCGTTCAACAGAAGCCCTTTTCGTGAGACCTGTACACACACAGGCTGAATGTTGACTGATTTTGGCCGATATTCGGCCCATGTGTATGGGGCTTTACTCTATAGACCAGCCCTTCTCAACCAGGGTTCTTAGGGGTTCCTTGAGTTGTAACTGATTAAAAGAGAAGTTTGTTTTTTTTCTTTTGTTTTTATCATAGTTACCTAGGATGATGCAGCATCGTTCTGTTGCTGAATTTATCCCCCGCCAGCTCTAAGACTGAGAACAGAGCGATCAAAGACTGCTGATAGTTCAGTTCTCAGAGCTCCGCGAACAGAGAGCTGGTGACTGTGAGTCACCTGCTCTTAACTCTGCCCCCCTCTCCGCTCATTGGAGCGCTGGGCTGTGAAGGTGACGGAAGCTGCTTGCTCAGGCTCTCAGCGGCTCACTGAGAGACTGAGCTAGGTGCAAGTCCAGGCTTCTGGGTGGATCCCATGGTCGCAATCTTTTCCTAGCCTGGACCGGCTCTGTGATGTCAGCCGACAGCGGGCTTCGGTCACCTTTCTGCTGAAAATGGGTCACAGGAGTAAAGAACGGAATTCACTTTTGTGATGCACAGGAGAAGTACAGCCAAACGAGCTTTGGCTGTACTTCTCCTTTAACTTCCCATCTGATGGTGCCTGCATAGTTCTGGAACCAATATCACTTGGCAGAGCCAACAGCATGACAACAATAATGTAGCAATGAATTAGATGTCTGTAAAGGGTGGCATTCTGACTATTATGCCGCGTACACATGAAATAAATATCGATAGATCGATAATATTGTATTAATAATCGATATTCAATTAGACCCCATTCACACAGGGGCAACTCGTCAGGCGACTCAGCCGTCTGACAAGTCGCGTCCCATTCTGTACAATGGAACCATTCTAATAGGAGTGACTGAAGTCGCTCCGACTTAGAAAAAGGTTCCTGTACTACTTCGAGACGACTTCAGGGCGACTTCCATTGACTTCAATACAGAAGTCATTTTGGAAGTCACCTTTGAAGTCGTGTGAAGACCGCCCGGCAGAGTCGCGGGACAAGTCGTGCCGCCCCTGTGTGAATGGGCTCTAATTAATATTGATGAGAAAAGTTCCAAGAAAATGTGTTCCGTTTGTGTAAAAACTCAAAATTGATTTAATAATAAAAAATAGTTACAATATAAAAAATAGAATTGATAAGTTTCTTATTCTTGAAGATTGAATCAAATGAATATCTTTGTGTGTGTGAGTGTGTGAACCTAAATCAGCTTCTTTCCATGTCTCCAAGTGTGAGTGAGTGTGTGTAGCATTCAAAAAGAGCCCGCATGTCTGCTCCTCCCTGCTTATATAGCCCGCCCACACCTTCCTAAAAGAAGCTCATTTAACGTTCATATTTGCCTTGTGCTTCTACAAAAAAAAAAAACGCGAACTTCAAATATATCCTTAGTTGTTCAGTGTCTAAAATTCCTAAGGGTGGGGCTGTGAACGATGTGAGTAGCTACTTTTTAAAATGATGTAACCTTATCCATGATGGGAGGATGGTAGAAGAAAACCATTGAGACTAATTGCAACCAAATGCTTGAGCTGTTAAAAAAACTAACATTAGAAGCTTCAAACAAACCTTTACTTAAATATATATATTTATATATATTTATATTTCATTTTTTCCATATTTTGAATGATATACAGTATGTAAGCATTTTAAATGTATTCAAGTCCATTATTCTCAAAGACCCAACTCCATTCATTTGTTTAATATTATTAATAGATGAATATTAGATATTAGATTAAAGAAAATCCTTATAACAACACACGATCGGAAATTCCGACAAGAAAAGTTCGATGTGAGCTTTTGGTTGGAAATTCCGACCGTGTGTAGGCTCCATCGGACTTTTTCTGTCGGAATTTCCGACAGCAAAAATTTGAGAGCTGGTTCTCAATTTTTCCGACAAGAAAAGTTCTTGTCGGAAATTCCGATCGTCTGTATGCAATTCCGACACGCAAAAAAACATACATGGTCTGAATCAATTTGACGCATGCTCGGAATCATTGAACTTCATTTTTCTCGGCTCGTTGTAGTGTTGTACGTCACCGCGTTCTTGACAGTCGGAATTTTGTGTGACCGTGTGTATGCAACACAAGTTTAAGCCAACATTCCATCAGAAAAAAATCCACGGTTTTCTTGTCGAAATTTCCGATCGTGTGTAATCGGCATTAGAGATGAGCTCAGGCATGTTCTGATGCTCTTCTGAATTCATGTGCCCGAATCCACTTGGAAGTTGTTATCTGTGTAGTGCTACCCCTGAAAGAACCACTATAGATTAGAAAGGTTCTTTCCCCAGAGGCAACCAGGCACACAGCAACAACAGTTCATTCACTCTGGCTCATTGATCAGTCTAGGGGTCGTCTTTTTAAAGTTTATTTGCTAGGAGAGCTTGGGAGGAGATTTGGGGTAATTTGGGGTAATGCAGCAGCTGGACACTCCAAAATGGAACGTATTGCTAGAAGAGGACACTTCTTGCTTAGCAGCTGTAGGACTAGTATAGGCAGACTGGAAGAGTCCACAGTCCACGGCAGGGGACCATGAAGTAGTATGAGCACAGTTAAAGGCTTTACTTATTGGATCCTGAGTCTATAGGTGCAGCCTTTTGCAAGGTAGTCCAGTATTCAGTCCATAGGGGCTGGCAACCTCTCTCCTCTCAGCTCACATGCCGCGTACACACGACCGTTTTTCATGACAAGAAAAATGCCATTTTTTTATTTGGTCATTAAAAACGATCGTGTGTGGGCTCCAGAGCATTTTTCACGACGTGAAAAATGGTCATTAAAAATTTGGAACATGCTCTAATTTTTCTCATAGTTTTTTACGTCATGAAAAACGGCCGTGTGTAGGCTTTAACGACGTGAAAAAAACGCGCATGCTCAGAAGCAAGTGATGAGACGGGAGCGTTCTGGTAAAACTAGCGTTCATAATGGAGATAGCACATTTGTCACGCTGTAACGGACTGAAGAGCACGAGGCTGAAAAGCGCGAATCGTCTCTCACCAAACTTTACTTACATTTCGTACGTCACCGCGCTTTGCTCTAGCATTTTTTTTCATGATCGTGTGTAGGCAAGGCAGGCTTGAGAAGAATCACGTCGACAAAAACATCGTTTTTTTCAATGACATTAAAAACGGTTGTGTACGCTGCAACAGAACCATCCCCACAGGGAGAAAAGACAATCTCCTCTGGGCCCCAGACTATTTAAAAACAGCCCAGTTAGGCCTTACTGAATATTCACACTGGACATTTGAATCTCCTCACCTTAAGCTCTAGAAACTTCTTCTAGAGGCAGGGGAAAGTAATCAAACTCTCAATCCATGAAGCTCTGAGCAGACAGAATCAAACAATTACCGCTCCTGTGGCTACAGCAGAAGCCTGTAATTTTAAAACAAAATTTACCTAGCAGCAGTGGTGGTGCGTCCATAAAGGGCGCAGGAGTGCCGCCCCCCCCCCTCTCCTGCTCTTTCACATAGATTTGTGCAATGCGTGAATCTATCTATCTATGGTCGCCACTGTCGCCCCCTATTCATGTGCCCGGCCGCTTGTCGGGCACCGGGCATATGAATTACAGCGGCTGTTGTGTTTTGGAAGCGCCTGATTAGAGCCATTGGCTCTAATAGGCTTCCTGATTAGAGCCTGTGGGCTCTAATAGGCTTCCAAAAGGGTAAACAGTGGGCGCACTGCTGTGCATTCGCTGATTGCTCAGTCTTGTGTTAGGGAACCAAATACATTGCTTCCCTCACACTGATCCGCCTCTCAGCCAATCAGGTGCACCGGGTTTGGTTACACTGTCACCTGATTGGCTGAAACAACAGGCGCCGCTATTGGACGCCTAACGGGACATTAGGAGCCTGGTGGGACGTGAGGAGATATGAAAGTCCCTGCTCGTCGCCGTCACCCGCTGCCCCACCAAGACAGGGTAAGTGCCGGGCAGACAGCGAGTGGGCGGGGGGGTCACACTGGCAGCATTTAATGGGGACACTGGCAGCATTTGATGGGGACACTGGCAGCATATGATGGGCACAATGGCAGCATATGATGGGCACACTGGAAGCATTTGATGGGCACCCTGGCAGCATTTAATGGGCACTCTGACAGCATTTGGCACAGTGGCTGCGCTTGACGGGCACAATGGCTGCGTTTGATGGGCACAGTGGCTGCATTTGATGGGCACAGTGGCTGCATTTGATGGGCACAGTGGCTGCATTTGATGGGCACAGTGGCTGCGCTTGATGGGCACAGTGGCTGCGTTTGATTGGCACAGTGGCTGCGTTTGATTGGCACAGTGGCTGCGTTTGATGGGCACAGTGGCTGCACTTGATGGGCACAGTGGTGGCAATTTATGGCACAGTGGATGCGTTTGATTGGCACAGTGGCTGCGCTTGATGGGCACAGTGGCTGCGCTTGATGGGCACAGTGGCTGCGCTTGATGGGCACAGTGGCTGCTCTTGATGGGCACAGTAGCGGCAATTTATGACACAGTGGCTGCGTTTGATGGGCACAGTGGCTGCGTTTGATGGGCACAGTGGCTGTGTTTGATGGGCACAGTAGCTACGTTTGATGGGCACAGTGGCTGCAATTGATGTTTTTTTTCTTTTCAGTTTGTTTGCGCCCCCCCCAAAAAAATTTGAGCACCAGCCGCCACTGCCTAGCAGCCTAACTAGGAGGGTGCTACACCTGTAACGGGCCAATCATCTGGAGTCGAGGCATTCCTCGCTACGCAAACCAATGTATAAATGTCCCTTGTATATGTGTGGCGGAGAAATTATCTTAGCAAATTATGAGATATACACAGCTTTATGTGCCTTTTGAATGCCTTCCCATCTGCACAGGAATAATCTTGTGTAGCACACCCCCGTAGGAGCTGCTGGTTTAAATTTGGGCCTTGCACGTTACCTCACCATTCGTTGTCTAGGGGATGAGAGTCTATAGGAAGTTCAATGTCCACACAAGTTATAAATCCTTTTCATCGGGTTTTATTTCAAACAAACTTGCATAGGTAGAGGGATGGGGCAACTTCTAAGCTTCAAAAGTCACACTCACCACTCTCCTTCAAGTGGGTATTGCTCGCCCGGATAGGCCCCTCTCACTTGGCCTAGCAGCCGGGATGATGCACGAACAAATAAACAAATACCAGTCTCTGCCACAGACTTTAGGATGATAAAGATGAACTGTTCAATAATCCTCTGCCACAGGATTTTAGTACCCGGATATTCAGCCTTACAGTTTTAGAGCCTTTAAGCCGAACCGGCACACTGTAAGGTAACATAAGCTACGGTGCATCCTCCAATAAGGTCACCAGGCCTTCCCCGAGACACCAGCCTTCCGCTTGGTCCTCTCCAGGACAGGTCCTCCCCTGGTTTCCTCCATTAAGTGGCTTCCTCCCGCAGGACGGACAGCACAGGATCACCTTCATAGTGCAGGCCCCAGTCAGGACAACTGGGCCTACCTGGCAGAGATGCAGCCTCGGGCCAACATGGCTCCGCGGCTGAAATTTCACTATCACATACCTTGATCCAGAAGAGCCATGAGGCGAAGAGAGCTGTAAAATGGCGTCTGCCCCTTAAGTACCCTTCCCTAGCATGCCCAGCGGGGAGACCACTCCCACTGGGCTGTCTCCGGGGAAAAATACCCAATACACTCTGGCCTGCCTGTGTTCCAACATTGGCCTGTGGTGGTAACGCCACCTTCAGGCAAACAATGGGAAATCCTTTCAAGCACAGCCATAGCCGGAACAGAGACCGATTTAGCCTTAATCATCAAAGTCTGAGCTAACTACCAGCTCAGACACCCACTAAATTTAAACATAGCGCCTGGTAATCAGGAGCAGGGCGCTACACTTAGAAATTACTATTTTTTTTTACTGAAAGGGTTAGTTGACGCTTGGAATAGACTTCCATCAGAGGTAGTGAGTAATTCCCTAGAGGCAGGGGGAAGTAACCAAACTCTCAATCTGTGAAGCTCTGAGCAGACAAAACCAAACAATCACCGCTCCTGCGATTATAGCAGAAGCCTAACTAGGAGGGTGCTACACCTGTAATGGGCCAATCATCTGGAGCCGAAGGCATTCCCCCTAATGCAACCCAATGTATACATGCCCCTTGTATATGTGTGGTGGAGAATGCCTTAGTCACAGATATGTGGCCCATCACAGATGACATCCTCCTGGTGGGCTCAGCCGTGAAGGTTCAGAAGAGCATCAGAACATGCCAAAATTCCTCCCTACTGACCACCACTGTAAGTCCTCATTCAGACAGGCAGCCAGGGGTTAGTAAAAGCACACGGTTGAGCCACCACCCCCAACTGTCAACCTAAGCAAGGGCATGCAGCTGCTCAAGGCAGTACTGCTGCTAAGCAAGTGTACAAGGCCACACCAAAACCACTCTGCAACTATGTGGAATGCATGCGGTTGCAGCATGGTGACACCATGACACAGTGGTGAGGAGGTAACATATTGCCTTTTCAGAGGGGTGACTAGGGCTGTTGCATGTATGAATGAGACCTAAGAATTGCATCCTTCCTAGTTCCTACTAACCAACAACCACTATTTTTCCCATTGCACCCCGAAGAAACTGGTTTTATTAAGGGTTCTTCAAGACCTGAAAAGACCTTTTCCTCTGGGGTAAAAAGGTAAAATGTCTGCTACAGACAATGGATTGTGGCCAATATACATTCATATATGTCTGTGTAGTGAATGATAAAGGTAACTCCACTGCCAATCTAGTAAATCTCAACCTACAGTTCACCTGGCAGGGCTGACTAGTCCCTCCAGAAGTGAGTTAGAATCTTCTTGACTAGGCATCGCATACTAGCCCATTATGTGCCACTTACCTGCAAAAGAATCCAGCGATGTCCCCTGTGTAGGCAGCGTCCATCTTCTGGCCCCTCTTCCTTCTGGGCCGTGGACTCCGGCTCTGTAATTCGCCGGAGCCGCGTGACGTCACTCCCGTGTGTGCGCATGGGAGCCGCCATTAACGGCACAGGCTAGGGAAGAAACTGCACTTAGTTTAGTTTCTTTCCCGCGCATGCGCCGTTAACATTTTCGGCAGACTACAAGTGAAATATCTCCTAAACGGCGCACGTTTAGGAGATATTTCCACTACCTATAGGTGAGCCTTATTCTAGACTTACCTATAGGTAGAAGTAGAAAAAAAGGGTTTACAACCACTTTAATGGCTCTGTAATCTATTTTTCATTAAATTGTTTCTTATGCCGCGTTTTCTACGTGATTCTTCTCAAGCCTGCCTTGCCTACACACTATCATGAAAAAAAAATGCTCGAGCAAAGCGCGGTGACGTACGAAATGTACGACGGCACTATAAAGGGGAAGTTCCATTCGGATGGCGCCACCCTTTGGGCTGCTTTTGCTGATTCTCGTGTTAGTAAAGTTTGGTGAGAGACGATTTGCGCTTTTCAGCCTCGTGCTCTTCAGTCCATTACAGCGTGATGAATGTGCTATCTCCATTCTGAACGCTAGTTTTACCAGAACGAGCGCTCCCAACTCATCACTTGCTTCTGAGCATGTGCGTTTTTTTCACGTTGTTAAAGCCTACACACGGCCGTTTTTCATGACGAGAAAAACGACGAGAAAAATTAGAGCATGTTCCAAACTTTTAATGGCCATTTTTCACGTCGTGAAAAATGCTCTGGAGCCCACACACGATCGTTTTTAATGACCAAATTAAAAAATGGCATTTTCTCGTCATGAAAAACGGTTGTGTGTACGCGGCATTACTGTTTATTTCCTTGTAACGTCCTCTTGGAGTTCCCAAACCTCTCCTTTTCACCCTCGCCTCCATTTGTTTGGAGTGAGCAGTGCATATTAATTGCAGTCATGTGCCCTGCTCTATTCACACTACACATCCCATCGCCCATAGTCCATCTCAGGAGCTGGCATACAGTGGGATCATGGAGAAGGAACGTAGCCACCCTCTAACAGGAAGTCAGATCACAGCAGCAAAACAAAGAAATCTTTGGAGGAGGCTAGGAGCAAGAAAAGGGTAATTATTGGGTATTTTTTGCACCTCTGAAACACCCACAAACTGCTTTGTACAACAGTGACAACTGATAGGAGCAGAGTCCATGGGAAGCCATGGTGTTCCAACTAGGGTGACCACATGTCCCGGATTGCCCGGGACAGTCCCGCATTTTGCAGGTCTGTCCCGGGCACCTTCATTCCAGGACAATACAGTGTCCCGGAATGAAACTGACACAGCCAACTCTCGGGCCAATCTGATGCCCCCAAAAAAGGCCGCCACATCACTGCTTTACTCACTGACAGTACTTGTCCTGGCCGGGAATGCCTGGAGGAGCACAATCCCGCCGCCCCCTGCTTGTGATTGGAGAAATCATAAATCCTGCCTCTTTGTCTAATCACTGATTTTTGGGAAGGGAGGGTGTCCCTGAATGGTAGTTGGAAATGTGGTCACCCTAGTTCCAACACACTGTACCATGTAAACAAGACCTGGCAGCCATACAATTAGCATTTTCAGGAGGAATGGAGAAATGGCAGCCCGTATATATTTTTTGTTTGTGAATATTATAGATGGCTCATTACTTTCTTACTGGTTCTTCAGACGTGTCTGTGCTTCTGAGAGACGTTATGTTGTGTCTGTATCTGGTTATATAAACATGAAGTTCCCTATTTCATAACCATCTATGACTTGGCTGTTGGCTGTCTTTCTCTGATAATGTTATCTGACTCCTCCTGACAATGTTCAGACATGCAGCTAAGGAGTGCTGACCTGACCTGAAATGACTTCCTGCACTGCAGAATAGGAGACATGGCAGCTGGGTGTAACCACTTCAAGACAGACCAAGCGTTTGTCCGACATTTGTTGTTTAGAAGTAAAAATCAGTATTTTTGCTAGAAAAATTACCTAGAACCCCTAATAATTTATATATATATATATATTATTTTTTTTTATTTTTTTACAGAGACCCTACAAAATAAAATGATGGTCGTTGCAATATTTTATGTCACGCAATTTGTTTGGAAAAAATACCCAGTAAGCCCAATTTTTTTGTATAATGTGAAAGATGATGTTACGCCGAGTAAATAGATACCTAACATGTCATTCTTTATGTAGCGGGTGTTTGAATTATGTGAGGACTCTGGTGGTGTGAGGTTCCTTGGGGCCTACAGGTGGCGTTGTTGCCTTGGGCCGGAGCTGAACTCACACCGCAAACTGTGCCTTTTTGTCCTCCCCTGGAGCTGGTACAGCGGGGCGGGGAACCCGCTGTGATGCAAAGGGAGAGGTCATAAAAGGGGCAGAGGCCCTGACCTTGGGGCAGAGAGTTGGAGGACGCGGCCGCACCCAGGCACCTTCAGCTTGGGTGCTGGCGTTCCAAGGTGTTCCAGGCCTAGGCGCCCTTGGCCTAGCTGGAGCGGAGATGGAGTCCATCTCAGGCACCTTTAGCCTGGGGTGAGGTACAGTGGCGGATGCCTGGGGCTCAGTACCTTCGACTGAGTTCCGCGAGGGTGGAGGAATCCGAGGGGCCCTAACTCCTTGGGTGCCCGTGTCTGAGTTCGTGAGGACTGGTGCGCAGTAACTTCTCTGAAGAGCCTGGCGCAGCATCGCTGGTGACGGAGAGGCCTCCATTTCTCCCTTGGGCGGATTTCTTCCTCTGACAGGGGCAAAGTGAGCGAAGGTAATTCACGTTCTATATTACCTAGTCAGTGGCAGTGACTATTCACCACTGGCAGTGCCGGCCCAAGACATTGTGCTGCCTGGTACCAAGAATGAAATGCTGCCCCCCCCCCCCAAAAGAAAAATCACGCCCACCAAAATGCCCCCATATTCATTATTTTATATCATGATAACCAAAATGGACCTGTCATGGCTCTATACATGTATATAGGAGTATAAAAGGACCTGTGCGTGGCCGTTGGCCGAGATGTCAGCTGGCCACCCGCGATCGCTCCATAGAGCCAGAACGGGGATCTGTCAATGTAAACAGACAGATCCCCATTCTGACAGGGGAGGAGAGACAGATCTGCTGTTCCTAGTGATTAGGAACAGAGATCTCTCTCCTCCTCCAGTCAGTCCCCATCCCCCCAGTTAGAAACACCTCCCAGGGAACACATTTAACCCCTTTCCTGACAGTGACATTTACACAGTAATCAGTGCATTTTTATAGCACAGATCGCTGTATAAACGTCACTGGTCCCAAAAAAGTGTCAAGTGTCCAATCTGTCCACCGCAATGTCACAGTTTCGCTAAAAATCGCAGATCACCGCCATTACTAGTAAAAAAATCTATAATAATAATAAAAATGCCATAAATCTATCCTCTATTTGGTAGACGCAATAACTTTTGTGCAAACTAATCAATATACACTTATTGCGTTTTTTTTTTTTACCAAACATATGTAGAAGAATACATATCGACCTAAACTGATGAAGAAATTTTTTTTTTGGATGTTTATTATAGCAAAAGTTAAAATAAAAAACAATTTTCAAAGTTGTCGCTATTTTTGTTTATAGCACAAAAAATAAAAACCGCAGAAGTTATCAAATACCACCAAAAGAAAGCTCTATTTGTTTAGGTACAACGTCACACGATCGCGCAATTGTCAGTTAAATCGATGCCGTGCCGAATCGCAAAAAATTATTGAAGTGCATTATTTCTATTGTTATATAAAATAAAATAGTTCAACTCACCATAATGCAGAATAAGTGGGAGCCCCGAGTGTGTCACTTGCCGCGTCACCTGCCACCAGATGCAGATTGTCACTTGTTGCGAATTGTCACTTGCCACAATGCCATCTGCCACAAATTGCGGCTGGTCACTTGCCACGATGCCACACATTGCAGATTGTCACTTGCCACGACATCACCTGCCACACGTAGCGGATTGTCCCTTGCCATGACGTCACCTGCCACACGTCTGACAGAGAGGAGGAGGGGGTCTGACAGAGAGGAGGAGGGGGGTCTGACAGAGAGGAGGAGGGGGGTCTGACAGAGAGGAGGAGGGGGGTCTGACAGAGAGGAGGAGGGGGGTCTGACAGAGAGGAGGAGGGGGGCGGCTGATAGAGAGGAAGAGGGGGCGGCTGATAGAGAGGAAGAGGGGGGCGGCTGATAGAGAGGAAAGGGGGCTGATAGAGAGGAGGGGGGGCGGCTGACAGAGCAGATGAGAGAGACGGACCTCAGGAGGGGGGGCGAGGAGGGGGGTGGCTGATAGAGAGGAGGGGGGCCGCGGGTGGCTGACAGGGCAGATGAGAGAGACAGACCTCAGGAGGGGGCGGCTGATAGAGAGGAGGGGGGGTGGCTGATAGAGAGGAAGGGGGGCTGATAGAGAGGAAGGGGGGGCGGCTGACAGAGCAGATGAGAGAGACGGACCTCAGAAGAGGGGGTGGCTGATAGAGAAGAGGGGGGGCCATGGGCAGCTGACAGGGAGATGAGAGAGACAGACCTAAGGAGGGGGGGCGGCTGATAGAGAGGAGGGGGGGCAGTGGGCGGCTGACAGGGAGATGAGAGAGACAGACCTCAAAAGGGGGGGCGGCTGATAGAGAGAGGGGGGCCGCGGGCAGCTGACAGGGAGATGAGAGAGACAGACCTCAGGAGGGGGGGTGGCTGATAGAGAGGAGGGGGGCCATGGGCAGCTGACAGGGAGATGAGAGAGACAGACCTAAGGAGGGGGGGCGGCTGATAGAGAGGAGGGGGGGCAGTGGGCGGCTGACAGGGAGATGAGAGAGACAGACCTCAAAAGGGGGGGCGGCTGATAGAGAGAGGGGGGCCGCGGGCAGCTGACAGGGAGATGAGAGAGACAGACCTCAGGAGGGGGGGCGGCTGATAGAGAGAAGGGGGCCGCGGGCAGCTGACAGGGAGATGAGAGACAGACCTAAGGAGGGGGGGGCGGCTGATAGAGAGGGGGGGCCGCGGGCAGCTGACAGGGAGATGAGAGACAGACCTAAGGAGGGGGGGCGGCTGATAGAGAGAGGGGGGGCCGCGGGCAGCTGACAGGGAGATGAGAGACAGACCTAAGGAGGGGGGGGCGGCTGATAGAGAGGGGGGGCCGCGGGCAGCTGACAGGGAGATGAGAGACAGACCTAAGGAGGGGGGGCGGCTGATAGAGAGAGGGGGGGGCCGCGGGCAGCTGACAGGGAGATGAGAGACAGACCTAAGGAGGGGGGGGGCGGCTGATAGAGAGAGGGGTGGCCGCGGGCAGCTGACAGGGAGATGAGAGAGACAGACCTCAGGAGGGGGGGGCGGCTGATAGAGAGAGGGGGGGCCGCGGGCAGCTGACAGGGAGATGAGAGAGACAGACCTCAGGAGGGGGGGGGGCTGATAGAGAGAGGGGGGCCGCGGGCAGCTGACAGGGAGATGAGAGAGACAGACCTAAGGAGGGGGGGGGCGGCTGATAGAGAGAGGAGGGGCCGTGGGCAGCTGACAGGGAGATGAGAGACAGACCTAAGGAGGGGGGGGCTGATAGAGAGAGGGGGGGCCGCGGGCAGCTGACAGGGAGATGAGAGAGACAGACCTAAGGAGGGGGGGGCGGCTGATAGAGAGAGGGGGGGCCACGGGCAGCTGACAGGGAGATGAGAGAGACAGACCTAAGGAGGGGGGGGCGGCTGATAGAGAGAGGGGGGCCGCGGGCAGCTGACAGGGAGATGAGAGAAACAGACCTAAGGAGGGGGGGGCGGCTGATAGAGAGAGGGGGGCCGCGGGCAGCTGACAGGGAGATGAGAGAGACAGACCTCAGGTCTCCTGTGACACACATGGCTAGTTAGGACTCCGGGAGCATGCAGGGCTGGCGCGATTACCCATAGTCCAGCTCCTCCGCTCCTCCAGGCGAATCACAAGCCTCATGTCTGCTGTCCGTCCCTCCCACATAACCTGCTCGGCCAATCACAGGACACCCGCCGCTGCCCCTTGCTGAGCTTGGCTCAAAACGCAGAGAGATTTTTAGGCAGCAGTTTGAACACTGATTTGCCGCTCCCCTGAAAGTGCCGCCTGGGACCGTGGTACCATCGGGTCCCATGGTAGGGCCGGCCCTGACCACTGGTGACAGCACAGTGGGCAGCAGCAAGAAGGGAAAGGATTGTGCCTCGATCTGTCCCCATTTTCCAAAGGAGAAAGACTGTTTTATTGTTTGGCAAGAAGAATAAAACTGAGTTGTACCTATTCACTGTGTGGAACTTGGGTTACTAAGCAAAGGAGTCAGGGACGAAAGACTGGACTTGACTCTAGGACATCTACACAAAAGCCCAATCCTTGGCCTTCACCTCCTGGTTACGGGCCGTGGTGTGTATCATCTCTCTCTCCCAGGTACCCCTAGACAACAGTCCTATAAAAATGCGGGACTGTCCCGGGCAATCCGGGACACGTGGTCACCCTAGATGCGACACATTGCATGTCATTCGGTCAGGAATCACAACGCATTCCTGGGCAAAACACATGTGATGTCTGTGTCGTTTTGTATGGCTCAAATTGCACTGCACCTGCACCGAAATGTTTGCCGCACCACAATCGGATCGTATGGGTGTTTGCTTGATTTGATTCAGGCAATCGCACTGCATTTTGCGAGCTGTTTTGGGGAGTCCCTAATTTATCATTGTCACCTGCAGCAGATCACATGAATGCCGTGCGATTTCAGTGCCGTGCGGGAAACGCACAAGATTCTCTGCATTTCCCGCAACGCATATATTTGTACCTAGGCTAAACCTTTTTGGGAGTTTTATAGAGCTTAAGCCTAGGTTCACATATATGCGTTGTGGGAAATGCAGCGAATCCTGTGCGTTTCCCACACTGCATTGAAATTGCAAAATGCAGAGCGATTGCCTGAATTGGATCGCATGATGTTGATGTATAACATCTTGAAAAAGGGGATCTTCAAGTTCTTGAAGCATTGGCTGGATTATTAGCGTGCTGGTCATTGTTTTCATTATGTTTTTTTGTTGCCGCCTATGTCCCCATTGATGAGATCTCACTCTACCCAAAACCAAAAATATATATTGGCTAGAAATTGACTTTGATAAATGAGGTCTTATGTCACCCCTAAACAACAAATCAGAATCCAATTGTAATTTTTACAGTGCAGGTTGCAAAGTTTGGGAAGAATCTGGTTACTATAAGCAACACAGACACTTTTTCTTTAAAGCATTTCTAAATGCATCTTTTTAACGTCTAAGCTACCCTGTATAATGGTGAGGCTATTTAAGGTCACATTGTAACTCCATATCCAATATAAGGCTTTGTTCACACTGATCGACTTTTGTTCCTACTTTTCCCTGCGATTTTAGGTCCAACTTCCATGATCCGATTTTGATCCGACTTTCAGATGATTGCGACTTGTCTTTTGACCAATCAAAACAATTCCTTTGATTTGGTATTGATGAAACCTCACACCAAATTTATAAAAAAAAAAAAATGGTGTGGGGTCCCCCCCAAATCCACACCAGGCCCTTCGAGTCTGGTATGGATCTTGAGGGGGAACCCCACGTCAAAGTGTAAAAAAAACGGCGTGGGGTCCCCCCAAAATCAATACCAGGCCCTTACCTGAGCATGCAGCCCGGCAAATCAGGAAATTGGGGGGGGGAGACAAGCAAGCCCCCCCTCCTGAGCCATACCAGGCCACATGCCCTTAGCATGGTGCCCCTGCCACCCCAAAGCAAGGAACAAGGACCTCTTCCCCACAACCCTGGCCGGTGGTTTGGGGGTCTGCGGGCAGGGGGATTATCGGAATCTCGAAGCTCCCTTTAAGAAAGGGGGCCCTCAGATCCCGGCCCCCCCATGTGAATGAGTAGGGGTACATATATCCCTACTCATTCACCCCCAAAAAAGTAGTGTAGTGTATATAAAAACATGACACGGACTTCCAAAGGGCTCCACACGGACTGCCTCAGACTTAACTTTTTGGTTCTATGTAAGCCCTTTTTTTTTTATATATATACCTTACATTATTGCTGGATAAAATCTAGATTCCTATCTGCCACATGAAGGCTTTGAGGTTTTCTATTGATGAGTTGGACATTTTACAATCTCTGACTTCAATACCACTACCTCATCTGCTTAGGTTGCTGAGGTTCCTATTATTAACTGTTGGCATACATGGTTATATCCTTATGTTAGGTTTGACAGTAAGTAAGCCTAACCCGCCTGTATGTGCATGTTTTCCCCCACTCAGTCCTCCCTCTCCGACCAAGACTTGTAGGTCACTGACCCCATAGGACCTCTCTCCTGGAGGCTCTTTGACTTTCCTGATGGGAGATTGGGTTCCTCTTGGTTACGCAGCCTTAGAGGCTAGGGAATACTGAATTTGAGATCTGCGGATCTCGGTTGGTCTTTTTGTAGACCAGAGATGTCTTTGCCTCTTGGTCCCGACGGGTATTTCAAATCACAGTATTGTTTTACAATTTCCATTTTTTTTATTGAATTTAAGTTTTCTCTTTCAATGTTTTTATGGTACCTTTTTAATGCACAGTTTTTTAGCAGTATATTTTGCTCATTGATACTGAACGGTTCTCCTGCTCATCAAATGGACTTTGAGGTCGCAGACAGGGGGAGACCCCTGGCATTAATGCTCAACTCCCTTCCTAACACAATAACATCCAAACTAACGTATCATATAGCTCCACACCCATGAACATAACCTGTATTTCTCATTATGTGCAGGGTTTTAAAGGTACACGTTTTTTCACCTTAATGCATTCTATGCATTAAGGTGAAAAACATCTGAGGATTAGCGCCCGCCCCCCCCCCCCGAGCCCCCATTTACTTACCTGACCCCTCGAAAGTCCTGCGCCGTGAACGTGCTGGCTTCTCGGCCAGGCTTCTCAGCTCATTCATTGGTTGATTGAAAGCAGTGCAGCCATTGGCTCGCGCTGCTGTCAATCACATCCAATGACGCGCCGGGGTGGGGCCGAGTGATACAGTGAGGCGGCTATAGCCGCCGGCTGTATCATGGGAGCGCGCCCGCAAGAACTCACCACCATGCTCGCTCGCTCGCTCGCATGAAGGTGGTGAATTCTTGCGGGGAGGAGCCGAGACAGCCGCCGAGGGACCCCAGAAGACCAGGTTCGGGGCCACTCTGTGCAAAATGAGCTGCACAGTGGAGGTAAGTATAACATGTTTGTTATTTAAAAAAAAAAAAAATTACCTTTACAACCCCTTTAACTCCCCACACAAACGCCGCAAAGCATTCCTACACTATAAACGCATTGAAGAAAAAATAGTCCTTCTCCAGGAGACACACTTTGCTCAAAATAATCATCCCTCTTATTTTCATAAATCCTATAGTCAATCATTTTATACACTTGCTCTTGGTAAGGTCAATGGAGTTGCTATTTTTCTGCATCACTCACTGCCATTGCAGATCCAACATGTTTTCAGAGATGCTGACAGCAGATTTCTAATCATTTCGGGTATTCTAGCAGGTCGTGATTTGACCATAGCGAACGTTTATGCCCCCAATGAAGGACATCAGCACCTCTATAAAAATCAAAAATACAACGTCTTTATTGGTGTACCACCATTCTAGATATATCTGAATTCAATGGTATTTAGGAACAGGAGTTTTTGAGACACTGGTGTCCATACAGGTTAAGAGGCTCAATGGCTAGTTCCCAAGATGCTAGATCACTAGCTACTCAGCCTTTAGGCCCTTTTCACACTGAGGCGTATTTTAGGCATTTTAGCGCTAAAAATAGCGCATAAATAACGCCTGAAATACTCCTGCCCCAGTATTCTCAATGTGAAAGCCCGAGGGCTTTCACACTGAGGCGATGCGCTGGCGGGGGGAAAAAAAATCTCCTGCAAGCCTCATCTTTGGAGCGGTGAAAGGAGCGGTGTGTTTACCGCTCCTTTACCGCTCCTTCCCATTGAAATCAATGGGACACCATGGTAATACCGCCCACAACCCACTATATTCTGGAATCCTCCAGAAGACGGGGAAGTAATCAAACCTGCAGCCTGCAGATCTCAGAATAGCCCAAAGCAATCACAACCTGCTCCACTAATTACAGGGGAGCCAAATGAAACCCTTAGGCCCCTTTCACACTGGGGCGGGCGGTGGCAGTATAGTGGCACGATTTTTAGCGCTGCTATACCGTCGTATTTACCGCGATATTCGGCTGCTAGCGGTGCGGTTTTAACCCCCACTAGCAGGCGAAAAAGGGTTAAAGGGCTACAAGGGCTACAGCCGCGGTTTGCGGGCGGTATTAACCCTTTTTCGCCCGCTAGTGGGAGTTAAAACCGCACCGCTAGTGGCCGAATATCGCGGTAAATACGCCGGTATAGCGGCGCTAAAAATCGTGCCACTATACCGCCACCGCACCTGCCCGCCCCAGTGTGAAAGGGGCCTAAGGGTTTCATTTGGCTCCCCTGTAATTAGTGGAGCAGGTTGTGATTGCTTTGGGCTATTCTGAGCTCTGCAGGCTGCAGGTTTGATTACTTCCCCCTGTCTTCTGGAGGATACCAGAATATAGTGGGTTGGGAGGGGGAAAATCGGCATTCTGCATTTTTATCTTGTCTCAGCAAATCCCTCAGCTGTAGCAGAGCTGGGAGGCCTGCTTCTACTAAAATCTCTAAAGCTAAGCTAAGGATTTCCCTGAGGACCCAGTCTGGAAGATCCACCAAGGAATTGTCTGTCTGGTATTGGAGGGAGGCATCCAAGTATCCAGGGACATTGTGAGTTCAGACCTGAGTGAAGAAACCTAGTGACACTGCTGATATACCTAACATATTAGAGTGGTTGTTAAGATACTCTGACCTGTTAATAGTATCAGCGCTGTCTCCTAATGACCAGTGCCCCTGTATGTAATTTAAAAAAATAAAGCAGTATATACCAGATTTCAGAGCGATTCCTGACGCTCAGACCGGCCGGCTCTCTCTTCTCCCCGTCTGACAGATGCAACGGACGGGGCCGAGATTTTTCCCCGCTGACATCAGTCAGGAGGGGAGGAGGAGAGAGCCAGTCGGTCACGTGATCGGCGCTCAGAAATCTCATATATACTGCTTTATTTTTATAAATTGCACAGGGGAACGTGTCATTAGGAGACAACATTGATAAATTAACAGTTCAGAGTTATTCCAGCAGCAGGAGGGGGGCGTGTACTGTCACTAGCTGACAGGCAGGGAGGGGAGTGGGGAGGAGGACAGAGGAGAGCAGGGCTGCGGATGACGAAGGCACATAAACTGACCACAGTGTCAGGGCTCAGCAGCCATGATACACTGTGGTCAGTTTACAATGGGGAGGGCAGAAACTGTCAAGATCAGCCAGGTATTTCAGATGTTACAGAGGGCCAAATGACACAGCACAGGCAGTTATTCATGCATTAAAGAGCCAGGATCTATTTCTTTTTTTAGGTTAACAAACGCTTTAACACTAATGCTTACCTGGTCTTTGACATTGCTGAAGGTGTCCCGCTGCTGTTCATTTTCTGGGCCTTTGCTGGAGGGACTGAGAATTAGTCTGACCGCAAAGAGTCCTC
The DNA here is from genome assembly GCA_029206835.1 of Rana muscosa. Classification (NCBI taxonomy): domain Eukaryota; kingdom Metazoa; phylum Chordata; class Amphibia; order Anura; family Ranidae; genus Rana; species Rana muscosa. The sequence continues at coordinate 254,885,657 of CM055122.1, read as the reverse complement.
TTATTACTGTTCAGTGTTTCTGGAGTATCCCACAGCTTCCTACGCCCTACCAAAGTTAATCAGCAATACTTTAAAAAAAGGCTGTTTATTGAGCCATAAAAGTGACTGTTGCTGTGTGCCTGGCTGCTATTGCACTAAACTGAGAATGGAATCTGGGACAGATCAGCTGGCCCTTTTGGGGGTGAGTTCTGCATAGGTATCCAAAAAAAAAGGATAAAAAAAACACATAAAAGCATCAAATCCAGTAGGGAGCCGAACATACCTGGGTATGCCGAATCTGAACCTTATTGAAGTTGATGGGAGCTGAATGTTAAACAGTAATGGCCGTTTTCTAAGCCACTAGGCAAGGGATTTGCAAACAGATGGCATCGGGGGCTGGGCACTGCAATTGGGAACATTTATCACAGTAAAAAAAAAAAAAGTCTGTTTGGCAGGAAGCCAAAAAAAAAAATGCCTAAGGGCAACAATAAAAATACAAAATTCCTGTAAATAACATGCCTTAACCTGCCTGTGAAATGGCACATCTATACAATATAACCAGCCTACTACAGCAAAACTGACATTTACTTAGAAATAAATGCCATTTAAAGTGATACTAAAGTCTAGGTTTTTTTTTTCTTTAAAAATAATAAACATGTTATACTTACCTGCTCTGTGCAGTTGGTTTTGCACAGAGCAGCCTGGATCCTCTTCTTCTCGGTTCCCATGCTGGTGCTCCAGGCCCCTCCCTCCTGTTGTGTCCCCACAGCAAGCAGCTTGCTATGGAGGCACCTGAGCTGAGCCGCAGCTCCCTGTGTCCATTCAGACATGGATCATAGTCCATATTCCCATCCCATTCCTGGAATAAGCTCTTAGATTACTTGGTGCTGTAACGACCGCCAGCTGTATACTGGAACCTGTATGATTTGTAGATATTCGCCAGCACACCAAGGTTCAACAATTTCGCCCAAACTGTTTTTTATTAAAGAATGATCACATCACAAAATGGTTTAGTGCAAAGTTTCGGAGCCACGCAGGACCCCTTCGTCAGGCATGTGATACAAATCATTCAGACACGGAGTCGTGGTTCAGCCTCGCCCCCTCTCTCCCCTCATTGGCTAACTGACTTTTAATGACAGCAGTGGGAGCCAATGATGCCGCTGCTGTGTCTCAGCCAATCAGGAGGGAGAGTCCTGGACGGCTGAGGCTCTCGTGGACATTCTTGGATCGAGATGGGGTGCAGGTAAGCATTCGTAGAATGCATTAAGGTAAAAAAAACTTCTGCCTTTACAATCACTTTAAATTGGCAGCAAAAGACAGCTTCTGTGCGCTTACGTCTGTTTGTAAGCAAATGGCCAGGGATTCCCTTCATCTATACCAGACCCTTATATCAGATGAGAGTCCGGTAGAAAAGGTAATGGGGGCCCTCTCACACGTAAAAAAAAAAAAACAGCTTGGGGTTACCTCTAAAAATATATGTAGCGGGGTTTTAAAATCTAAGGGAATGTTTGAGTGGTAGTTGTACTCAAACACACTATTTGATAGGGTTCTGTAAACCATTCTTTTACTGCAGGTGGGATGCTGGTGTGTAGTTCCCTGTGGCCTGTTGGTGGCGCTGCCATCGGAGGCCAGGGTTGAACCGCTAGTAAAGTGCTGTGCCTTGGATGTCCCCTCTCGGCGGTGGTATGGTGGGCGTGTCGTCCTGCTGTGCATCCCGGGAGAGGATATAAAATGGGCAGACCCTGTCTGTCAGTGGTGAGTTCCCGGGGGTCCGACCCCGGGAACGTGCGATTCTGTTCGTGGCCACCCAGGCACCTTTAGCCCTGGGGTGGAGTTCCTGGCCCGGTACACTGGCAGATCAGTCCCAGGCACCTTTAGCCCTGGGGCTGCAACTGAAGGCCTTGGGTCCAGCACCTTCAGCTGGAGCCCACAGAGGGAGGAGGAATCCCAGGGTGCTGCCTTGCGAGGAGACCCGTATCTAGATGAGGAGGCCGGGGGAGGACCGTTCCCAGGGACTGGTGAGAGATCACAGTAAAGGAAGGGGCCCGGTAACTCTCTGGAGGGATGTCATCTTCCCGTTAGAGGCCTAAAACCAGAACCAACGCTCACCAGGTCTGTGGCAGAGACTGTGTGTGTACTCTGATTCGAGCATCATTCCGGCTGCTAGGATCTACTCCATTGGGAGACTATCTGGATGAGCTGAGACTACCTGAAGATATGGGTAGTGAATAAGTATTCATTTGTGCCTGGACCTACTCCAACACCTCTTGCTGTCATGATCTTCCTCCAACCTTTCCTGTTCAATGATTATGCATAAGAGAGAAATAAACTCTACATTGGAGTTGCAATTGGTGTGGACCTTGGAGTTATTGGGGAGTAGAGACTTGTCTTTATTGCAGTGAAGACGGGAGCCATTCTTTGGAGAACCTGACCATAGAGACCCAGGTACATTACACCGCTCAACCTCTTCACACAGGAGGGTACGGGCATGTGGCATGGTGTGCCCCTTTTCCCACAAGTGAGCCAAAGGGAGAAGGGGTGGTGTGTGCTACATATATATATATATCCCTCTAAAAATATATACCAGATTCTACTCCTCAAAGACGTTCTGGTATGGATGTCAAGGGAGATCCACCCAAAAAAAAAAAAGAAAAAAGGTTGTGGGTTTCCTTCCATGGAAGTTGGAATCCCACACAGAGAATAAGAAAAAAAGTGCAGGGTCCTCACCCCAAATTCCATACCAGATCCTTATCCAAACATGGGGGGGGAGAGGACAATCTTGCACCCCCACATCACCCGTCCCCTCCCCCCACCGGTGATGAGCTTGGGTTCAGTCCGAACTCACTCATTAGCTGTCATTGCTGAGCCAATGAGCTGTGACTCGGAGATTCCCCACCCTGCAGCTGAACATATACAAAGGGGCAGGGATGGTCATGACATTGTTATCCTAATATGGCCACTTGGAGCGGGGAATCGCCTACCCGCAGCTCATTGGCTCAGCAATGACCGCTTATTTCAAGGTTCAAACCAAACCCAAGGTTATCACTAGTAGCAACCATTGTTCTCTCAGTGCAGATATGTGTTAAAGAGTGAAGACATATGTAGTGTATATGTTTGTTTTTGTCTGGATTTATACTGGCTGGTGGTTGACACAGCTAATAAAAAGTTTACAAATTTCTTTGGCACAGGATCCCTTACAAGGTACGATGAGGCCGTTGTTTCTACTGACTGGCAAGAGAAACTGACTCCGGAGCAGTACTATGTGACCAGGGAGAAGGGGACCGAGCTGGTGAGTAGGATAAAAAAAAAAGTATTAATAAAAATGTACTTATATTAGGTACAGCCAATCATAGTGACCACGTGAGTTTGCTTACAATTAGACTTTTAAAGTGAAAGGTAAAAAAATACTATATAAAAATTGAGTTTGAATATATTTTTGTATATGTTTATCAGTTCATTGATTTGATAATCACTAGTCTGTGTTATTAACTACTGACAGTTTCAAGTGGATACTAATTAGCATTCCACAAGGTTTTTTCCACTAAACATCCTATGCTGCACGTTTTCACTTGATTACTTCACTTTACATTGTGCAGTTTTAAGTTTCATTTATTAAGGTTTCTCACCTTATTCTCATTAGCGCCACACTTTACAATATTTATATATAGATAGATATATATATATATATATATATATATATTTATATATATATATCTATATCTATCTATATCTATATAGATCTATATAGATATATATATATATATATATATATATATATATATATATATACACATACATACATACATACATACATACATATGTATGTACATACAACACATCTCAGCATTGGACCCGCATTCTGTCTATTACAGGCACGGGCTCAGGAGAAGGCAGGGCTGTGTGAGCGAGCAGAGCGGAGGAAATTTCAATGTAAGTTGTAACAGCATGCTATACCGCTCTGCGATCCCGCGCCTCTCCTCTTCCTCCATGCTCTCTGCCATTAGGGCGATCGCTGGGAGAACGGCTCGTGGTCAACCCCGCCCGCCAACGGTGCTCGCCCCCCCCACTCCCAGGCAGCCCAGCTTCTCGCCAGACCTCATTTTTCGCAATGTGGAAGGCGAGTGGAAAATTTGAGGTCTGTATATATATATATATATATATATATATATATATATATATATATATGTAGCGGGGTATCGTTTTACCTGCAGGACTACATTTCCCGGCACGCTTTGCAGCACCCAGGGTGCCATTCCCCGCGCAGGGACTGCTGGGGTGGACTTTAAAAGGGAGAGGCGGGGCTCGTTTCTTTCTCTTGGAACGCCGCCCTCCTTGCTAAAGGATCTCCTGCACTCACCGGCTGCGCACGCTAGGCCTGAAGCCTGGGTCTTGCGTTCTTTGTTCCAGAGAGCCTTCCGTTCCGCTGGGGAGTCCGCAAAGCATCCGATCCACCTGAGGTGCCATCATCTTCCGAAGGACCAAAGACTCTGTGCATCGCGGGCCACTGTGACGCCATTCACAGTAGCGGAGGAACCGGACAGGAGTCGGTCCGGTTTGGGTGAGAGAGCGCCAGCTCGGAATCTTAAATCAATAACTTTGCCTAGGCCTTCCATAGAACATAGTTATACTGTGGAGAGACCGTTGTCCTGAACTGAGTTTGCCAGGCTCTCCAGTTGCCAAGTTAGCTGGTATCTACAACCCCCCTTATTGGATTATAATTTGTTTCTCTATGTGCACCACCGACAGTTGCTAGCGAAGATTCCTCACAAACTATACCCCACAGTTATAGTCAGGCCTGACTGGGTAGCAGTGGCGGCTGGTGCTCAAAATTTTTGGGGGAGCGCAAACAAACTGAAAAAAAAAAAAAAAACAATTGCCGCCACTGTGCCCATTAAACGCAGCCACTGTGCCCAAACGCCACCAGTTTGTTTCCATATACAGCCAGTTTGTCCCCATATACAGCCAGTGTGCCCCCATATATATATATATATATATATATATATATATATATATATATAACCAGTGTGCCCCATATATACAGCCAGTGTGCCCCCCATATACAGCCAGTGTGCCCCCCATATACAGCCAATGTGCCCCCATATACAGCCAGTGTGCCCCCATATACAGCCAGTGTGCCCCCATATACAGCCAGTTTGCCCCCATATACAGCCAGTTTGCCCCCATATACAGCCAGTGTGTCCCCATATACAGCCAGTGTGCCCCCATATACAGCCAGTTTGCCCCCATATACAGCCAGTGTGTCCCCATATACAGCCAGTGTGTCCCCATATATAGCCAGTGTGCCCCCATATACAGCCAGTGTGCCCCCATATACAGCCAGTGTGCCCCCATATACAGCCAGTGTGCCCCCATATACAGCCAGTGTGTCCCCATATATAGCCAGTGTGTCCCCATATATAGCCAGTGTGCCCCCATATACAGCCAGTGTGCCCCCATATACAGCCAGTTTGTCCCCATATATATAGCCAGTGTGCCCCCATATACAGCCAGTGTGCCCCCATATATATAGCCAGTGTGCCCCCATATATATAGCCAGTGTGCCCCCATATACAGCCAGTGTGCCCCCATATACATAGCCAGTGTGCCCCCATATACAGCCAGCGTGCCCCCATATACAGCCAGTGTGCCCCCATATACAGCCAGTTTGCCCCCATATACAGCCAGTGTGCCCCCATATACAGCCAATGTGCCCCCATATACAGCCAATGTGCTCCCATATACAGCCAGTGTACCCCCAAATACAGCCAGTGTGCCCCCAAATACAGCCAATGTGCCCCCATATACAGCCAATGTGCTCCCATATACAGCCAGTGTGCCCCCATATACAGCCAGTGTGCCCCCATATACAGCCAGTGTGCCCCCATATACAGCCAATGTGCCCCCATATACAGCCAGTTTGCCCCCATATATAGCCAATGTGCCCCCATATACAGCCAATGTGCCCCCATATACAGCCAGTGTGCCCCCATATACAGCCAGTGTGCCCCCATATACAGCCAGTTTGTCCCCCATATACAGCCAGTTCCCCCCAAATGCAGCCAGTTTGTCCCCCATATACAGCCAATTTCCCCCAAATGCAGCCAGTTTGTCCCCCATATACAGCCAGTTCCCCCCAAATGCAGCCAGTTTGTCCCCCATATACAGCCAGTTCCCCCCAAATGCAGCCTGTCCCCCCCCCCCCAGCCCTGCACTTACCTTCCTCGGCCCCCGCCGTTCTCAATGTGTTCTCCCGCCCTCGATGTCGCTTCAGCCAATCAGGTTACCGGTAACCAGATCCGGTGAACCTGATTGGCTGAAACCTCCACAGTCTTCTCCAAGGAACGCACCCCCGTGCGTACCTGGGAGGAGTTTTTGGAAGCCGATTACAGCCTGAGAGCTGTAATCGGAAAGCCTATCAGAGCCGCTGGCTCTAATAGACACTTCCAGAACACACCCACCGCCGGCCCCCGCTCTAATTCATATGGCCGGCGCTCACCAGGAGGCCGGCCATATGAATAGTGGGCAGCGCGGCAGCGGTGACAATACATAGATTCATGCAATGCATGAATCTGTGTATTGTCTTTCAGTGGCGGTGCGGGAGCGAGAGGGGGCGGCGCTCCGGCGCCCTCTATGCGGCGCCCACTGCTGGGTAGTTAGGACATTGCTGGGCGCCATTTCTTTGCTCACGAGGGAGGATAGCTGCAGCGGGGTTAAAACATTTCATTGTCTAACTGAATGTCATATGCATATAATGTGTACACCTATGTTGCAGGGATCTGCATAAGATATTGCATTCAATTTACCCTTTTATATTGTTGCTTGCAGTAAACCGTTACAGTTAAGTTCTTCGGTTGTGAGTGTCAATTATTGTGCTGGTATACAGAGGGGGTTGTACTGTATAATGTGTGTATAGAGATAGTACAGTCATACCACTACTTTCCCTCTTTTGTCTAACTGTGTCACAAAAGAAGTCAGAGCCGATTGCCAGGGGTTGGTAGCAGTGCATTACAGGGCCCAAACAAACCAGCAGCCCTTTTAATCTGAGGGTATCGCTACATATATATATATATATATATATATATATATATATATATATATTAATAAAAATTATAATGAAAATATTTTAAAAAATTTTATTAGTCGTTCAGTGTAAAATTCATTTGTTTAACATTTTTGTCCAAATTTTAGAATAAAAAACATAAGGAGGGAATGTAGTGAAACAGTATACCCAATAAAAGCATTATACCTGAAGAAATAATTTTGGTTGTAATCAAGTTAACTGATGCATAGTGATATACAGTAACAAAACCTGGTCTGGACACTCAGGTTTCAGTGACTTGTGGTCAAGAAAGGGTTAAAGCTGAACTCCAGGCAGATATAAAAGACACAAATGTGAGCAGCGTTGTAATCATTAAATGTGTTTAATTGTAAACAGTGTGCCTGAATTTGATCTAGTATCAGCCTCTTTAGTCCCTATACAGCAAAGCTTAGACCAAAGCAAAAAGAAGCAGTACAAGGAGCTGATCAGTTGTGTTAGCAGTGAAAGGAGCTTGCTGATAGGTGGAGAGAACAAAGAACTAAGCTAATCAGGCTGCTGCTTCTCCTTTCACTGTCCAGTCACAGGCTGGGGGAGGAACAAGTTCTGTAAGTGTAACCCAACTGCATGCAAGAAAAATCAGGTCTACTGCCTTGCCGGTGTTCTGCCAAAAGATCCAACTCGTCAAAATCTCCAATTACGTCACTTTTGGTTTCTCTCCAGCAGTATTAATTGCAGATTTCGACAACTTGCCTCTTTTCACAGAACATCGGCAGCGTATACACTAGGGTACAGGACGAGTTCGCTGTTTTGATAGAACAACGGCTAAGCAGTAAAAAAGTTGTCTCCGCCTATGTTGTTTGTTACTAGCAGCCGGACTAACAATGCCCACTCATTATATTGTCTACTGTAGTGTGTACGCTGACGGTGTTCAAATGAAAAGAGGCAAGTCATCGAAATCTGCAATTACTACTGCTGGAGAGAGAACAGAAGTGACGTAATTGGAGATTTTGACGTGTTGGCTCTTTTGACAGAGCACCAGATAGAACAGTGCTGTGTGACAGAGCTGTGTAAATCTCAGAACTGAATGGACAGAAATCCAAAGCCTTTTCCAGGTAAAACGGCTCCCTTATATGTATTCCATGCATTTATTTAGCTGTGTGTCTAAAGCTCAGCTTGAAATATTAGTTTATTAGTTGTTATTGTAGAGATTTAGAAGCTGACGCACTAAGCTCAGTATGACAGCAGCGTATATTTGTGTTTAGCCTTTCAGCGGCATCTATCTGAACAGTACAGAAGATGGCGTGTATCACTGCGTGTGCTGCAAAGCTCCACTCTTCAGGTAAGACACCATCATTTCCTGAAGTCCCCCGTTATTTGGAAAGTGACAACAAAATGAAGATAAATGACATCCCTGACATAACAAACCTCCTGAAATTAATGGAAATAGGAAGGTGACATTATTACCGATTCCTTATAGACATAATTACCATATATACCAAGTCTCCATCTGCATCTGGAATTTTAGCCAGTCCTTATTTTAAGCTTTTATTGTATAGTTTAAATAAAATCCCTTTTTAGCAGGGGGTGGCCATGGATAGATTCATTACCACCACCACAACCACCTAAAAAACCCACCCCCTATCCATGCGTCCGGCCCATTTCAGGTACTGTTTGCCGCCTCCCAAAAAAAATTACCACCGGCCGCCACTGCCATCCACCCATGTCTCCATGCTTTATTTCATTGAGAAATCACTTTGAAAAACATCCCCCCAGCATTTCTAGCTGTGGCCATCTTGAGTACGGGTAGATGATTCATGTAGCATTTAATTTATGGAACCCCTCTGCTCTTAGCTCAGGTATGAAGACAGAAAGGTGTGCCTTTGGCCAATCATGGCTCAGGGGGACTAAGTACACGCCCCACACTATATAAGGCTGCCTGCACGTCGGCCTTGTGTAGTGTGTTGCGGCATTCATAGAGAGAGAGAGTGTCATTTTATTTGTTAGCTAGATTGAGTAGGCAGTAGATTCAGTTAGATCAGTATATTTAGTATATATATGCATTCCAGGCTTTGTATGTATATATATATATATATATATATATATATTATATACTGTATACAGTTTAGCTAGATCTCACTGCAGAGCGTTCCTGGTGTACTGTTCCTAATATACTACAGGCAGGCAGTTGATTCAGTTAGCTCCAGTATATTCAGTCAGTATACTGTATCCTGTGCAGCTAGATCAGTGCAGAGTGTTCCTGTTCTCTTCCTAATATACTACAGGCAGGCAGTTGATTCAGGTAGCTGCAGTATATTCAGTAAGTAAACTGTATCCTGGGCACAGTGTGCAGCTAAACCTCACTGCAGAGCTTTCCTGTTCTCTTCCTAATATACTACAGGCAGGCAGTTGATTCAGGTAGCTGCAGTATATTCAGTCAGTAAACTGTATCCTGGGCACAGTGTGCAGCTAAACCTCACTGCAGAGCGTTCCCGTTCTCTTCCTAATATACTACAGGCAGGCAGTTGATTCAGGTAGCTGCAGTATATTCAGTCAGTAAACTGTATCCTGGGCACAGTGTGCAGCTAAACCTCACTGCAGAGCATTCCTGTTCTCTTCCTAATATACTACAGGCAGGCAGTTGATTCAGGTAGCTGCAGTATATTCAGTCAGTAAACTGTATCCTGGGCACAGTGTGCAGCTAAACCTCACTGCAGAGCGTTCCTGTTGTTCTCTTCCTAATATACTACAGGCAGGCAGTTAATTCAGGTAGCTGCAGTATATTCATTATATATATATATATATATATATATATATATATATATATATATATATATACATCCCAACTTTGTGCAGCTACATCTCACTGCAGGCCATTCCTGGTGTACCTATTCAAATACATCAAATACAGTATGTCTGGAAGGTCACCAAGGAGAGGCAGAGGCAGACACTCACAGGCCACTAAAAGAGGGCAAGCAGGCTCTGTGTCGAGAGCCAACAGTGCTGGTCATGGACACCGTGCATCATCAGCACGTGGCCGTGGGGCACGCTTTTTTTTTTTTCCGGCAGCTGGCCGTGTTGAGCCACAACATGCAGAAGAGTTGGTAGAGTGGATGACCAAGCCGTCCTCATCCTCTGTCACCCAGGCTCAGAGTTCCTTGGCTGTCAATGAAGGTGCCAAAGCAGCCTATTCCATTGGCTCGAGGTCATCAGTTACTCCTTCCCTAGTCCCACCATTATGCCCTGAGGAGTCCCCCGAACTGTTCGACCACAGTGTGGAGTACATGCTGCAGGAGGATGCGCAGCGTTTTGAAGGCTCTGATGATGGTACCCAGGTTGAGGATGAAGGCAGTTACGTGAGCCCAGGGAGATGGGGTGCCTAAGAAGGACAACAAACTGGCAGTCATGTTCCCCCAGCTGCACCATACTGCCAGGTTTGCTCCAGTGAGGAGGAGGAGGGAGGTAATGATGAGGTCACTGACTCTACGTGGGTGCCTGATAGGAGAGAGGAGGAGGAGGAGGCACATCTCCAACGAGGCACATCTCCAACGAGGCAGGATGCCCTCCAGGGGCCAGCTTAAGGGCAGCCAACCGACTGCATCACACCGCAGAGCTCCGCATGTGCAGGGCGCTGCTGACTCTGCGCGTTTTTCAAAAAGTTCTTTGGTGTGGGACTTTTTTGAGACGTGTGCAGCAGATTGCACCGTTGCTATTTGCAACATATGTCTGAAGCGTATCAAGCGTGGCCAAAACACCAGCCGCTTGGGCACCACATGCTTGACCAGACAAATGTCGTACTCCCATGCAGTCCATTGGCAAGCGTACTTAAAAGACCTGCACCAGAGAAAAATGCAGACCTCTCCTTGCTCCTCATCAGCTGGGATCTCCAACCCCACTATGCCTTAATTTCTCTCAGAAACCTGCACTGAGAGGAATGAAGGTGTAGAATTAGGTGTGCCACTGCCAAGTACTTGCGGGCAATCTTCTATCGCTACACCAACGTCCGATTGTAGCAGGCACATTTCCCTACCCCAGTTGCTAAACTGGCGAAATAAATTCGCTCCCAGCCATCCACATGCCCAGCGGTTGAATGCTAGCTTGGCTAAATTGCTAGCACTCCAACTGCTGCCTTTTCAGCTGGAAGACTCTGCCACCGTTTGTGAGTCACCATTTGAGAAGACCACGAGGATGGTGAGCAGTGACAGTGCATGCATCAGTGATACCGTCCCCCTTGTGTACATGTTGGAGCACACGCTGCGTGGAATAATGGACAGGGCACTTGAGGCAGAACAGAGGCCACCTTTATCCAGACAGTGTTCCTGCAGGCCCGCCGATCACACAGGAAGAGAAGGAGGAGGAGGATTGTGTCAGCATGGAGGTGGAGCCTTGCACTCAGCATCAGCAGCAGCCTTTAAGGGATCGTTTACAGTCCCCAGAAACCCATGGACTTGTACGTGGCTGGAAAGAGGTGGCTGCGGATCATGTCGTTCTTAGTGACCCAGAGGACTCCGGACCGAGTGCCTCAGCAAACCCACGCTGCATGGCCTCCCTGATCCTGCAAAGCCTGTGAAAGGACCCTCGGATTCGTGTGATCAAGGAGAGGAATCATTACTGGCTGGCAACCCTTCTTGATCCACGTTACAAGGGTAAGGTTGCGGAACTAATCCTGCCGTCGCAGAGGGAGCAGAGGATGAAACATCTTCGGGAGGCCTTGCAGAAAGGTTTGTGCAACGCGTTTCCAGAGCCTGGGAGGTTACAATTTCCTGGCCCTGGTCCTGGACAACGTGTTGCTGAGGCTTCGGTCAGTCACAGAAGGAGCAGTGGAAAAGGTGGCCGTCTATCCGATGCATTCAGACAATTTTTTAGTCCGCAGCCCCAAGGTCTGATCGGTTCCAGCAACCATCGCCAGCGTCTGATTTACATGCAGGAATACCTAGGGGCAAGATCAGACTTGGAGACCTTTCCAGCAGAACAATCCTCTGGGTTACTGCGTCTTGAGGATGGCTCACTGGCCAGAGCTTGCACAGTAGGCAATTGAGCTACTGGCCTGTCCTGCATCCAGCGTTCTTTTGGAACGCACATTCAGTGCTGCTGGAGGCTTTGTAACCGATCACAGGGTGCGCCTGTCCACCGACTCAGTCGATCGGCTCACCTTCATAAAAATGAATCAGTCTTGGATCACCAGCTACCAAGCACCTGATGCTGATGTAACCGAATAATTTTTTTATGTATGTGAGATCCTTTCAAGACTGCCTATGCTGATACTGAGTGACTATCCTGTTATGCTGAGTGACTATCCTCTTCCTCCTCAATGTTCATGTTGATAGCTTGCAAGAACATTTTTTGTTCTGGGCACCACCACCAGTGGCTAAGGCCCAATTTTTCTGCCCCCGTTTAACCGGGGCGTGTAATAAAAATTTTGCTGTAATACTTTGCAGCAGGGCTCATTCCTGCGCTTCAACTAGAGTATCTGTGAGGGGTTGCAGTGTTTTAGCACCAGTGCCTAAGGCCCAATTTTTCTGCCCCTGTTTAACAGGGGCGTGTAATTACAATTTTTGCTGTAATACTTTGCAGCAGGGCTCATTCCTGCGCTCCAACTAGAGTATCTGTGAGGGGTTGCAGTGTTGTGGCACCAGTGCCTAAGGCCCAATTTTTCTGCCCAGGGGCATGTAATAACAATTCTCGATCTAATATTTCACAGCAGGGCCCGTTCCTGCACCCACTAAGAGTAACTGTGTGTAATGTCCTTATTTCTCCACCGAGACTCCTGTAATATTCTTATCTCTCCACCGGGGCTCCGAGATCTCAACTAACTCGGTCACAGTCCGATGACTCACAGCAACATCACCCGGCTCCTCCTCTTCTCCCTACTTAAACAGCCGACACCCTTTGCTTAGTGTTCGTGCTAGGAACCTGACACCAGGTAAATAGCTCCAGCAGCTGACGATCGTCTTCCCGCACTATTTGGCCGGATAGAGCCCCGACTTCCATCTCACTATTGGCCTGGATAGAGCCCCGACTTCCATCTCACTATTGGGCCGGATAGAGCCCAGACTTCCATCTCACTACTGGGCCGGATAGAGCCCCGACTTCCTTCTCACTATTGGGCAGGATGGAGCCCGGTTGCCTCCTCACTATTGGGTCGGTCAGAGCCCCTCCAACTTTCAGCTTTTTGGGCCGGACAGAGCCCCAGTCCACTCACAGCAAGTATTCCTCCGTATACTATAAACTATTATCCTGTGTACTGCTACTTCACCTACGTTTCCTCTGGAACCCCATGTGTACTACTAAACAAAATAAAACCACTAGTATTCCCAAATTATCTGAGTCTCCCTATCTGATTTCTGCCTACTTATAGTTAACTGTTAAGTATATCATGTATACCTCCAAAGCTGTGATCCACACCAAAGTATATAGTAACATTGTCTGAAGCGTTACACTGTGAGGAGATCAATTTATAACAAATTAATAAGTGGAGAATAGCATAATATAAATGGAGCCAGAAATCTATTTAGAGAGGTGTATGTGTGTAGTTGTTTGTAGTTGTTTTGTCTTGTCAGATGTTTATTGTAGTTTAGATAATTATTGTATTGTCTAATATACTTACTTTCTCTGTTTATTTTTCTGAATATTTTGATGAAATTAAATTATTGTCATTTTTAGGCCTCATGCCCACGGGCGTTTTTTCAGCCGCGTTTTTGAGCGTTTTTTACAGCTTAAAAACGCCTGTCCATGTTAGTCTATAGCTTCATGCCCACCTAGGCGTTTTTGAGCTGTAAAGAGCATAGGCGTTTGTAAGCTGTAAAAAAAACCCAGGGCCAGTGCGTTCCTCAGCGTCAGAACTAGGCAGGAAAAAACGCGAGCGTCAAAAAACGCGCAAAAACGCGCACTAACGCGCGGTCGCGTTTTTAGCTCCGACGTTTTTTTTTTTTTTTTTTTGTTTTTTTTTCAAAAAAAAAAAAAAAAAAAAAAAAAAAAAAATATTTACAATAACATGGACAGGCGTTTTTAAGCTGTAAAAAACGCTCAAAAACGCAGCTGTAAAAACGCCAGTGGGCATGAGGCCTAATGCTTATCTTTTTCTTGTTTAAACTTTTGTATGGAACATGCATAACAAAAATAAAAAAAATATTTAATACAAAAAAAATATATAATATACTTTAAAATCTATTTACTAATGCTAGCAGCATAAGGATTAAAAACAGTCAATGTTGGTTGAGAGAGTTTAATTCTGCATTAAAGTGTATTTTCACTTTTGCAGTCATATGAACCTCCACTATGTGTTTGTTATGTGTTCCCATTTACAAGACATACCTAAAAATACTAAAGTGCATTACTATATAATGTACTCCCTCTTCCCTTTCAAGCTATAATGTAGAATTAAACCCTCAGCGTTTTTTATCTTAACACACTGAGAACAGTAAAATAGAACATTCCCCAGTAAACAATTTGTTGAAATTCTTACTCCATTACTTGCAGTTTCCAACTTTCAATGCTGCTGGCTCTTTCCTTGTCAGTGCTGCTTCCCTGAACTTCTGGCCTTCACAGGAAAAAGTTAAAGTGATTGTAAAGCTTAAAGGGGCTGTAAACACTCAAGTTTTTTCACCTTAATGCATTCTATGCATTAAGGTGAAAACCCTTCTGTAGTGCAGCACCACCACAGAGCCCCCCTTTTACTTACCTGAACTCGGTTTTTCCAGTGACGGGAATGAGCACAGCCATTGGTTCCCACTGCTGTCAATCAAATCCAGTAACGCGGGAGCCAGGGGCAGGACCAAGTCCTGCTGTCTGTGTCAATGGACGCAGCAGCAGGACTCGGAAGCGTGCCTGCACGGGTGCCCCCAAGGAAAGCACTTCTCCGAGAAGAGGAGGAGCCAGGAGCGCCGCGGAGGAACCCCAGAAGAGGAGGATCGGGGCCACTCTGTGCAAAACTAACCTTTACAACCACTTTATATTAAAAAGAAAACTTAAACAAATTATATTAAAGGGCCAAAGATACTCTTCAAAGGTTTTCATTACTTCAAATGTCAAAATAATAGCAATATTTCTGTTTTGCTCTCTAAATTTCAGTTCGGATAAGAAGTATAATTCTGGAACTGGCTGGCCATCCTTTTATGAAGCACACGGAACCAATGGGGATGATGAAAGCAATTCCAATGTACTAAGACGTCCTGATAACTCTTTGGGGAGCATGGGAACCGAAGTTATTTGCAAAGAGGTGAAGTGCATTGGCGAGCGATTTTTAAAGTGTTTAGTCTATCACTAAGGGCTCATTCACACTGGAGATCGCTTCAGAGGAGAGATTTTTGGAATTATATTTTTCGTATTTTCTTTTATTTCTGATGACATAACAAACTATATACCAGTGGTGGTTGGTGGGTTCTTCTTTTGGGGGGACAGTAAACAAACTTACCCGGCACTTACCCGCTCAAGTTGCGTGGCTGTGGCCTCCTCTCCTGGAGTGCGGGCAGCGACGGGTCCGGTGTTCGCTCCTCAAGCTTCCTCCGCCATGTGTCTCCTCTTCTGCCAAAGCACTAGGCAATAGGATTACCTGACGCTGTGGCCAATCGGGAAACGGGTCTCATGACCTGCCTCCTGATTGGCGGGGAGGAGCTTTAGTGTGAAAGTAACGAAAATTCATTTGCTATCATCACACAACTGGGTTGGCTCAGAGCGCAATGCTCTGCGCTCCAAACCCACCCTTTTTTGAAGCCTATTAGAGCCTCTGGCTCTAATCAGGTGCTTCAAAAGAACACCCACTCCTGCATTGGAATCCATAGTCCGGTGCCCTGATATGTAGATCAGGGGGCAGGACGCATGGATAGGGTAGGCGGCGCCCGTGCGCCCTCTATGGATGGGCCGCCACTGATATATACACATATACATAGAGAGAGAGAGAGAGAGGGTTTAGCCCAAGTGTAGTAAAGGTTCCTTTCAGCAGGATGCCCACACAGGGATCTCGGCATCATCCAGCATTCAAAGTACTTACCATACAACCTCATGGCTATAAAACAGCCCACCTTGGGCAACGAGATACAGTTTCTCCATCCAGAACACAACAGCGTAAGCATGCTCACACCTAGTGTGTCCATACACCTGCTGGTCCCTGGCTGCACAATAGTCCCCTCAGGAAGGTAGAGAACAATCTATAGTCAGTACCCATATTAAAAGTAGAATGCTGATTGCTGGCAAACCATGGACCCAGTGTTGGCGGCTTCATCCCGCCCAATACTCTACAAATCCTCTGGGTACCAGAACTCATACAAGGATTTACCAATCCTGGAGAAAAACTGCAAAGCCAGTCAGAACTAACATCATGGGGCCCCTCAATCTTTGTATATATACTGTATATATAACATATTGTACAATGGTTTCAAGAGATAGCTGTTTCAAGAATTCATTTTTCTAAAGTATAGTAAATAAAAGGATATATCTTTCCTTCCCCTTTTCCTTTACTTTACCATTTTCTTTTCTTTTCTTTTCCCTTCTCCCTTTCCCTTTCCTTCTCCCTTTCCCTTTCCTTTTTCTTTCCCTTTCCTTTTCCCTCTTCCTTTCCTTTCCTTCTCCTTTTCTATCCCCCTTTTCTTTTTCCCTTTCTTTTTCCTTATCTCTTCCTTTTCGTTTCCCCTTTTCCTGTCCCTTTTTATATTTTCTTTCCCTTTCCTTCTCCCTTTCTTTTTCTTCTCCCTTTTCCCTTTCCTTTTCATTCTCCCTTTTCTTTTCCTTCCCCTTTTTTTTTCCTTTTCCCTATCCGTTTTCCCTTTCCTTTTCCTTCCCCCTTTCCCTTTCCATTTTCTTCTCCCTTTCTTTATACCTTTCCTTTTGCCTTTTCTTCTCCCTTTCCTTTTACTTCTCCATTTCGATCTCTTTCCTTTTTCCCTTTTTTTTTCACTTTTTTCTTTTCCCTTTCCTTTTTTCTTTTCCCTTTCCTTTTTTCTCTTTATTGTATTCAGCCACAAAGGCACATGCCCTGGTTGTACAGCTATATAAACATACTGTTTTATCTGCCAAAGAAATTGTAACTCTGTTCAGCCAGTGATTTGCATACATCTACCACACATAGCCAGGCAGGGGACCCCACTATTTCCTACTTAACCTTCACAGCTTCCTCTGTTATCTGCCTCCTCATCGGACAGTAGAGTGAGGATGATGATTTATCGTCCAATGAGGCGGCTAAGTGTGGTATGGGAAGTGCCCAAGCTGAACCAGTAAATAAGGCTGTCACCTGCCTGTCTGTGCAGCTGCTAGAATTATTCTTGTTAGCTGTGTATGAAAAGAACATTTGTCTGTATTACATTATTTATTTATTTCTCCTTTCCTTTCCGCAGTGTGATGCCCACCTTGGTCATGTGTTTGATGATGGCCCCGCCCCCACGGGTCAGAGATTCTGTATTAACAGTGTTGCACTGTGTTTTAAGCCAAGCTAGATGAATGGCAGCTCAGCTGAGAGAATTATTTTTAGAAATGTATTTTGTGTGTCTGTAACATTTTTGTCTTTGTTGCTGGTTTACTGGACTACCTGATCTTGAATTTTGTACATATCTGTTTCGATTTCATTGTTTTGCCCAATGTTTTTGGGTTTATTCACCAAACAGTGAAAATTGTAGAAAATCAAGTTAACAAGTCAAAATTCATGTTACAGCAGTCAGATAAGTACAAAATGTATTCTGATTGGTTGCTCTCAGGTTTGCACTTACCACTCGGCTACTTACTTTTTTGTTGAATAGCCCTAGCTGTGTTTCACGTGTAAAATTATCATTTTTATCATAGAAAAACAAAAAAATCGCTATAATTCTGGGGGGTAGATTTGTGCTTTATGCGAATTATAATATACAGTACATGTCTTTGTTAAGGGTCACCATACAGGTTACAATCTGCCAAGGCTTGTTAAACCTATTGCCAATGCATCAAAATGTATGTTACATGAGTTTGATGTGTTGCCATTGACTTCTATGGACCTCCCAATGCATTAAAATGCATTAAAATGCAGGAAAAAGCAGACACATCATATTTTTCAAGACCCACTGCAGCACTGAGATGGGTACAGACACTATTTTTATTATGGGGAAGTTGGACACCTGCACCTTGGCATGTTGCAAGCCATGCGTTAAAATGCATCAGTGTATGTGGACCCTCAAACAAGCCCTGTCTGACCTATTTAGCTGCTGGCACTGTGGATAAATTAATTCTCAATGTTCATAGTGGAAGCACTGAAATCAGATTCTGGTCGGTTTTTCAGCACCTTTAGCTTTTTCTGCCTGTTGCAGCCTTAGTCTGGTCACAGTTAATTTTAATAAAGAGGCAAGGATGGTATTTCCTCTATGCCAACCAGAAAAGGGTGGTATCAGCAGAGGTGTCAGCAATGGAGCCTGAGTGCTGATGGTAAAGCAAATTTAATTTTTTTGCAGGGACTATCAAAATGTATAAGAAACCTTCTGTATATGGCCAACCAACACTAAAGGGCCCTGGGTGTCACAGACCACTGTGGACTAATTTAAAGGAAATTATTCGCCAAAAAAATGATAAATAAATTAAAATATTAATACATTTACCCATATTAGGAAAAATGTGCAATATTTATTCTATTTATTTATTTTTGCATTGGATCCTGCTAATATTTGCATGCATGGATCACAGGTGCAAAATGCTGGCTCCTGCAGATTTTTTTCCATCAGCTCAGGTCCGTACTGAGATATAGACCTTCAGCTAAGGAGCTCAAGGAAGTATCAATGAACTACATGTGCAGTGACGTCACCACGCTTGTGTTCCATTGAGAACTCCAGTCCCTCATGTGCAATGGCAGATGAGACTTGTAGTTTTTTTCATTCACAACTCTCAGGTAGAAAATCCCCAGCTTTTGTAAGTGGGGAGGTGGGGGGGGGGGCTAGTATGAGGGAGGCGGTGCTGTGGACACCTAAATATTTATGTGACATGGTCACAAAGGTGGAGTTTGTTTCTAAAAAAGAACTTTGGTCTAATCAAAAACATTTTTTTTATATGGTTTATAACAGTTTGGTCTTTCTTTTGAGAGTTGCTAAAATGCAAGCTATGTGATCTCTTAGCCCTGGTTCACACCGGTGTGATTTTTGCATGAGATTCGACAGTTTAAAATCACATGTCAAGCGACTTTGAAAAAAGTTCCTGCACTACTTTTTTAGCGATTTCATTACAACTTGCATTGACTTCTGTTAAATGAAGTCGCAAGCAGCAATGAAATGGCACATCAAAATGGCACTGATCTGTGGCTTTGAAATCGTGCTGACGTAACATGATTTCAAAGCTGCACTGGTGGGAACCAGGGCTTAAACCAGACAGCCAGATTCATTTGCTCTCCGTGGGATGTCTGTCAAAATATAATATCACTCACCGGTGCTGACAAATATCAAAAGTATCTTCCACTGGATGCTGCTATAGAATTACTTTTTATTTCATCATCTGTTAAATGTTTTCTGTGTTTCCTATATAAAGGCTGTATGATGTAATAGCCTGAATGTCTTCCTGTACTTCTGAAGCCGTTATATGAACATCACAAAACAAACCATGTGGCTCACTGCACACATTACAATGTGACTGTACACTCTTCTTTAGATCTGGATTGGGTAGTTAAGGCAGGACCTCATATTACATAGTTTTGGTAGTTCTTAAAGTGTTACTAAACCCAGGAGCCTGCATTCACTATATCTGGTCTCCCACAATACACAGAACATGGAAATGCAATTATTTTAGTAAATATAAACTGCTAAATACCTTTACTTATCAGCAGTTAGAGCAGTCCTGTGAATTCTATCAGTGTATGTTTAAAGCTTGTAGGAGGAGTTTTCTGACTGTCCTGTGAGACTGCAATACCCCTGACCCTCTGTCTGGACAGTGCTGATCACTTGCACTCTCCCAAGAAAATAAAAAAAAACTTCTCTAGCAATATACACCAAACTGAGCATGTGCAGCCTGACTCCGTAGACTCTGTGTTATTAGGAAATTATTAGGGGACAGTGGAAGCAGGAGATGATCAGAGAAGACAGGATCAAACAGCCTTTTTACACAATGCAGAGGATTAACCCCTTAGGTTCCACAGTGAGTATAACAAGCATGCTTTACTGCAGTGGTTCTCAACTCCTGTCATCAGGACCCACTAACAGGCCAGATTTTATGTATTACCTTGGGGAGATGCAGACTAGAATACTGCAATCACTGAGCAGCAAATTATATCACCTGTGATCTAATTCAGTTATCTTGCAAACCTGGCCTGTTAGTGGGTCCTGAGGACAGGAGTTGAGAACCACTGCTTTACTGCATATACAGACTGATTTTACTGTTTTGGGATTAGTAACACTTTAAGTTGATTGTCCAAAGATCATATGGACAGATTGGAATGTGTAAGGTGAGCTTAGCTCTGACTGCTCCTCAGTTTTACCGGTTGATGCCCACAGTAGTCAGTTGGCAAGAGAATCTGAATGTAATTCCTAATTAAATGGAATTTAGTTTGCTAAATCACTGTGTATCATATACAAATGTCATTTGAAAATAAAAAAAAATCATTTTTTTCATCCTTGTTGCATGCTGGTATGTACGTTAATGTGCGTGATCTGGATACGGGTTCCCATTAAGAAGATATGAGATATTAGAGAGCAGTGGCAGGCTCTGTCCACTGTGGGTGCTGAATTAGGGTTCAATGACCTATATATAAATCTATTGTATTCTTATTATTATTTCAGAATGAGTTTCACAGCCAAATATTTGTATTCCAATACAACCGCCTTCTGTACAGCACCTTGCCATCATAATAGGTAAAAGCACTATGTTCCCATTCTAAAGGCAATAAAAGCTAATGTTAACTCTTTCTGTATTGTCTTTGCTTTGGCAGGACAATGGGTCAATTGAAAAGCTATCTAGATGTAATAATGACCGTTACCTTCGATGACAATGTAGGTCAGAGGGGGCACTCTACTCTGTCTTCCACTTATCACAGAATTCCTGGGAAAGTCACATTTAATTAAACACACAGAGGCGAGGACGAGGTCCTTTCTGCCAGTGCCTATGCACGCCCCACGGCCAGCAGAGTCTAATTTGATGTGTTCCTGTACAGACATATTGTGTGCACAAAGCCGCCTCGACACCTTTTCATTGGAGTGTCAACAAGCTGACATAATCATGGAGGATATTGGCATGTAAATGTGGAATCGGACGGTCCTTTGCCCCACCTCTTTTTACATGTCAATATAAAAATCTCAGGGATGTATACCTGGAATCCCTTATAACTCTACATTCCTATCCACATTTAGTATTTATTTCAATAATGAGCTTAAAGGATAACTAAACCCAAGAACAAAAATGTCATATACTGCAGCCTATAGTCCTGAGACGTGGTTGCTGCATTTGTTTTCTTTTTTTCAAGCTTAGAACATTTTCAGCAAATAAAGAGAATATCTCTTGACCTTGCCAGAAATGCTATGTGCTTGTCACTTCCTGTGAGTTGCACCAAAGTATACAGTGCCTTAAAAAAGTATTCATACCCCTTGAAATTTTCCACATTTTGTCATGTTCCAACAATAAATGTATTTTATTGGGATTGTACTGTATGTGATAGACCAACACAATATGGCACATAATTGTGAAGTGGAAGGAAAATGATAAATGGTTTTCAATTGTTTTTTACATATGTGAAAAGTGTGGGGTGCATTTGTATTCAGTCCCCTTTACTCTGATACCCCTAACTAAAAGCTAGTGGAACCAATTACTTTCAGAAGTCACCTAATTAGTAGAGTCCACCTTTTGTGTAATTTAATCTCAGTATAAAAAAGTTGTTCTGTGAAGCCCTCAGAGGTTTGTTAGAGAATATTAGTGAACAAACCACATCATGAAGGCCAATGAACACAACAGACAGGTCAGGGATAAAACTGTGGAGAAGTTTAAAGCAGGGTTAGGTTATAAAAAATATCCCAAGCTTTGAACATCTTATGGAGCACTGTTCAATCCGTCATCCGAAAATGGAAAGAGTATGGCACAACTTACCAAGACATGGCCATCCACCTAAACTGACAGGCCGGGCAAGGAGAGCATTCATCAGAGAAGCAGCCAAGAGGCCCATGGTAACTCTGGAGGAGCTGTAGAGATCCACAGCTAAGGTGGGAGAATCTGTCCACAGGACATTAGTCGTGCACTCCACAAATCTGGTCTTTATGAAAGAATGGCAAGAAGAAAGCCATTCTTGAAAGAAAGCCATAAGAAGTCCCATTTGCAGTTTGCGGGAATCCATGTGGGGGACACAGCAAACATGTGGAAGTAGGTGCTCTGGTCAGATGAGACCAAAATGTAACTTTTTGGCCTTAAAGCAAAACGCTATGTGTGCTAACACTGCACATCACCCTGAACACACCATCCCCACCTTGAAACATGGTGGTGGCAGCATCATGTTGTGGGGATACTTTTTTCGGCAAGGACAGGAAAGCTGATCAGAGTTGATGGGAAGATAGATGGAGCCAAATAAAGGACAATCTTAGAAGAAAACCTGTAATGCCCTGTACACACGTTCGTTTTTTCCGATGAAAAAAGTCTGATGGACTTTTTTCATCAGAAAAACCGATCGTGTGTAGTCCCCATCTGACTTTTTTTTCATTGGTGTCAAAAAATAGAACATGTTTTAAATTTTTCCGATGGAAAAAAAAACGATAGGAAATTCTGATCGTCTGTGTAGAACTCCAACGGAGAAAAAACCCACGCATGCTCAGAAGCTTTGAACTTCATTTTTCTTGGCTCGTCGGAGTGTTTTACGTCACCACGTTTTGGACAGTCGGAATTTTGTCTGATGGTGTCTAGGCAAGACTGATGAAAGTCAGCTTCATCGGAATTCCGACGGAAAGTTCCATCGGATTTTATTCCATCGGAAATCCGATCGTGTGTACAGGGCATTAGAGTCTGCAAAAGACTTGAGACTGGGGCGGAGGCAGTGGCATAGCGTGGAGGTTGTGCGAGAGGGGCCGAGGCCCCGGGCGCAACATTTGGGGGGCGAAATCCCACGCCATTATGTGTCACCCTCGCTCCATAATGGTAATTTAAATTTCCGTGACCCCGCGCTCCGGCCGCCATGTTCAGTCTCAGGCCGGCCCCTGGCGCCCTGTGATTGGGTGAAAGTGTGCATGTGTGGCGGGCGGGGCTGGCCTATCCTCAATCGCGGGGGAGCGGGGCTGGCCTTCACTGCGAGCTGTGGACGCTCGCTGTCTTCTCCTCCTCCTCTCCGGAATGGATCCGTGATCATGTCCCCGTCAGGGCGGGCAGTGTGACAGGCGACGGCACAGAGGCAGAACAGGAAGAAAAAAAGGTGAGGGACTCCTTCGTGAGTTTTGCTGCTGGCCCGGGGGGAGTAGGTATGGTCTGGGGAGAGGGAGCAGCCAGAAAGTCAGTTAATAGTGTAACGTGCAGTGTATAGTGTATTGGTCTGTGGGTAGAGTATTGTGTAGCGGTCAGTGTGTATTGTGTAGCGGTCAGTGTGTATTGTGTAGTGGTGTGTGGGTAGTGTATTGTGTAGTGGTCAGTATAGGAAACAGGTAGGTTAGTGTAGTGTAGTGGGCAGTGTGGTGTATTGTGTAGTGTGGTGTGTATTGGTCTGTGGGTAGAGTATTGTTTAGTGGTCAGTGTGTATTGTGTAGTGGTCTGTGGGTAGTGTATTGTGTAGTGGATAGTGTAGTTTGTGTAGTGTATTGTGTAGTGGTCAGTATAGGAATCAGGTAGGTTAGTGTAGTGTAGTGGTCAGTGTGGTGTATTGTGTAGTGTGGTATGTATTGGTCTGTGGGTAGAGTATTGTTTAGCGGTCAGTGTGTATTGTGTAGCGGTCTGTGGGTAGTGTATTGTGAAGTGTATTGTGTAGTGGTCAGTATAGGAATCAGGTAGGTTAGTGTAGTGGTCAGTGTGGTGTATTGTGTAGTGTGGTGTGTATTGGTCTGTGGGTAGAGTATTGTGTGGCGGTCAGTGTGTATTGTGTAGTGGTCAGTGTGTATTGTGTAGTGGTCTGTGGGTAGTGTATTGTGTAGTGGATAGTGTAGTGTATTGTGTAGTGGTCAGTAAAGGAATCAGGTAGGTTAGTGTAGTGTAGTGGTCAGTGTGGTGTATTGTGTAGTGTGGTGTGTATTGGTCTGTGGGTAGAGTATTGTCTAGCGGTCAGTGGGTATTGCGTAGTGGGTCAGTGTGTATTGTGTTGCGGTCAGTGTGTATTTTGTAGTGGTCTGTGGGTAGTGTATTGTGTAGTTTGTGTAGTGTATCGTGTAGTGGTCAGTATAGGAATCAGGTAGGTTAGTGTAGTGTAGTGGTCAGTGTGGTGTATTGTGTAGTGTGGTGTATAGTGTAGTGGTCAGTATAAGAATCAGGTATGTCAGTGTGTAGTGTAGTGGTCAGTGTGTAGTTTGTAGTGTAGTGGATAGTGTATTGTGTAGTGGGTAGTGTAGTGTATAGTGTAGTGGTCTGTATAGGAATCAGGTAGGTTAGTGTAGTGGTCAGTGTGTAGTGTAGTGTGGTGGTCAGTTTAGGAATCGGGTAGGTTAGTGTGGTGTGGTCAGTGTAGGGTAGTGGTCAGTGTGTAGTGTAGTGGTCAGTATAGGAATCGGGTAGGTTAGTGTGGTGTGGTCAGTGTAGTGTAGTGGTCAGTGTGTAGTGTAGTGGTCGATGTAGGAATCAGGTAGGTTAGTGTAAGGGTCAGTATAGGAATGAGATAGGTCAGTGTGGTGTGTAGTGGTCAGTGTATTGTATAATGTAGTGGGTAGTGTAGTGTATTCTATAGTGTGGTGTGTTGTGGTCAGTGGATAGTGTATTGTGTAGTGTATTGTGTAGTAGTATAGTGTAGTGGTCAGTGTATAGTGGTCAGTATAGGAATCAGGTAGGTTAGTGTGGTGTGGTGTGTAGTGGTCAGTGTATAGTGTAGTGTATTGTATAGTGTAGTGGTCAGTATAGGAATCAGGTAGGTTAGTGTGGTGTGTAGTGTATTGTGTAGTGTAGTGTATTGTATAGTGTAATGGTCAGTATAGGAATCGGGTAGGTCAGTGTAGTGTAGTGCTCAGTGTGTAGTGTAGTGTAGTGGTTGATGTAGGAATCAGGTAGGTTAGTGGGTATTGTAGTGGTCAGTGTATAGTGTAGTGGTCAGTATAGGAATCAGGTAGGTCAGTGTAGTGTAGTGGTTGATGTAGGAATCAGGTAGGTTAGTGTAAAGGTCAGTATAGGAATGAGATAGGTCAGTGTATTGTATAGTGTAGTGGTCAGTGGGTAGTGTAGTGTATAGTGTAGTGGTCAGTATAGTAATCAGGTAGGTTAGTGTGTAGTGTAGTGGTCGATGCAGGTCTCAGGTAGATCTGTGTAGTTGTCAGTATAGGAATCATGTAGGTCAGTGTAGAGGTTAGTGTAGTGGTCAGTATAGGAATCAGGTAGATTAGTGGTCAGGTAGGTCAGTGTAGGAATCAGTTAGATCAGTACTATTGTAGGAAGGGAAGGGACTCGGGGAGTGCGAAAAGTCTGCAAGTTAGGGGGAGCAAATTACTTGCCTTGCCCCGGGTGCTGAAAACCCACGTTACGCCACTGGGCAGAGGTTCACCTTCCAGCAGGACAACAACCCTAAACATTCAGCCAGAGCTACAATGGAATGGTTTAGATCAAAGCATATTCATGTGTTAAGCCTCGTACATATGGTCGGACTTCCATCGGACTTTTCCGTGGTTTTTTGTCCGAACGGAGTTGGTTGGGAACACCCATAGCATACACACGCTCGGACTTTTCTGCAAACTTTCTTAAAACTTCTTACAACATCACGTGTTTTTTCTGCTCTTTTCTGATCTTTACTGCCACCCTTTGGTCAACTTCTGCTATTGTTGGTTGATTTTAACATTAGTTGTTTTGTCCATCGGACTAAAGTCCGATGGTTATCTGTACACATGGTCGGACTTTGCTCCATCGGACTTTTGTTGTGCAAAAGTTTGTCCGTTTGCAGACCCAACTTTTGTCTGATGAAATCCAAAACCAAACGAAAAAAGTTTGTCCGATGGAGCGTACACACGGTCGGATTGTTGGTCCAACTTGCTTAAAACGAAGTTTGTTGGGCAAAAGTCCGACCGTGTGTACGGGGCTTTAGACTGGCCCAGTCAAAATCCAATTGAGAATCTGAGGCAATACTTGAAAATTGCTGTTCACAGACGCTCTCCATCCAATCTGACAGAGCTTGAGCTATTTTGCAAAGAAGAATGGGCAAAAATGTCACTCTCTAGATGTACAAATCTGGTAGAGACATCCCCCAAAAAGACTTGCAGAGAAAGGTGGTTCTACAAAGTATTGAGGAGGGCTGAATACAAATGCACGCCACACTTTTCAGATTTAAAATCATTTAGAATTTTCCTTCCACTTTACAATTACCGTATATACTCGAGTATATGCCGAGTTTTTCAGCACATTTTTTTGTGCTGAAAATGCCCCCCTCGGCTTATACTCGAGTCTGTGTCCATCTTCAAATTTGTGCGCCTGATCCCGGCCAGCCGTAGGTCCCCTGGACCCCAAACTTGGCACACATGTAGCCCCCCCTCTTCATCTACAAGTGTGAAAAGTTTGTTGTCCGGGGGACCCACGGCCGGGGAGCACCGATTTTTCAATGCCGGGCACCCCTTCCATAGACTCCCATGTTAAACGTCAGTCTAGTCACACAGCGCCGGAGATCAGGTAGGGAGATTGGGCACAGTGAGGCATGGGCACAGTGACAGTGAGGCATGGGCACAGTTAGGCACAGTAAGGCATGCACATGGATACAGTGAGGCACAGTGAGCAGTGAGGCATGCAGATGGACACCCTAGGCTTATACTCGAGTCAATACGTTTTCCCATTTTTTTGTGGTAAAATTAGGTGCCTCGGCTTATATTCGGGTTGGCTTATACTTGAGTATATACGGTATGTGCCACTTTGTGTTGGTCTATCACATAAAACCCCAATTAAATACATTTAAGTTTTTGGTTGTAACATGACAAGGGGTATGAAAACTTTTTCAAGGCACTGTATGCCTGATTTTGTGGGACTCACGATAGTCAAACACTTAAACACCATAAATTGGGCCCCAACATTCAGCAATGCACTGGAAAATGGGAGGGAGTTGGATAGAGACAAATGGACCTCTGATGCTTTGCATTGCCCCCCTTACTTAGGATCCCCCTTAGTATAGGGCTTTGGTTCGCTTGTTCTTTCTTCAATTATGCATTATTTTGCACCTGTCATTGTATGCCCTATTATAGTGTTCACTGTGTTTTTCCAATTTTTTGGGTTATTAGAGTAACTCCACTTTTGTTGAGAAAAAAACATTCTCCTCTGGATGATCTATGTACATTGCAGGGATTTTAACTAATTTTGCTGCAGATTCCTACCTTTTGTTATTCTGAAGAAATCCCTGTGTTTTTATCTGTGTCCATGTGGAAAGTGAATCTAACTAATGGAAGTGGTTTCAAAATTGTCAATCAGCTCCTGCACCTACAGAGCTCTAATGAGGAAAATTGCAGGGTCTGCTTCTCTTTAGACGTGATTTCCTATTGGGAATATATCGCCAAAAATCCAATTTTTGTTTCAGGGGATGCCAAAAATCTGACTTGTATCTTAGTGCAGACTTCTGGGAAAATCCATGAGCCAATCACACAAGCAGGAAATTATGTTTCTGGGGGGCGTTCTGTACACATTCTGTGTACCTCCAGGTAGCCATATTGCATTGCATTTTACAGGAAATTACAGAGCTGCAGATTGAAAAGGAAAGGTAATTTTTAACCACTTAGGGACCGCCCGCCGTCGTTATATGTCGGTACTTTGACGCTAAATACTGTTGTTATGGCAGCAACTAGCTGCCATAACCCTGTTTTATTTTTTTTTAAACGGCCGGCAGTCCTCCTCAGATAAAAGTGGTATCAGCAGCGGATTCACCATGAGAACAACTTTAATCCCGCCGCGCTGCGGTCTTCTTTGGCGCTTACCGGAGCCGTCGATAGCGACGGAGACGATCGCGTCTGCTCTCCTCACAGCCTGGATGCCGAGTGAGGGAAGGATGGCCCCCACTCAGCTCCATAGCATTGGAGGGAGAAAGCGACATCAAAAATCACTTCCACCCAATGCTCTTAAAGGGGAATTATTTTTTGGTTAAAAAAACAAGAAGCCATTTATCGATTTTTTTTTTTTTTTTTTTTATTTTGTTTATTGTATTTTAGTGTAAATATGAGATCTGAGGTCTTTTTGACCCCAGATCTCACCTTAAAGAGGTCCTGTCATGCTTTTTTTCTATTACAAGGGATGTTTACATTCCTTGTAATAGGAATAAAAGTGACCCAAATTTTTTTTTTTTAAAGGACAGTGTAAAAATAAAAAGTAAAATAAATAAGATTTATTTATTTTTAAAGTGCCCCGTCCTGCCGAGCTTGCGCGCAGAAGCAAACACATACGTAAGTCGCGCCCGCATATGAAATGTTCAAACCACACATGTGAGGTAACGCCGCTATCGTTACAGCGAGAGCAATAATTCTCGCCCTACACCTCCTCTGTAACTCAAAACTGGTAACCTGTAGAAATTTTTAAACGTCGCCAATGGAGATTTTTAAGTGCCAAAGTTTGTCGCCATTCCCCGAGTGGGCGCAATTTTGAAGCGTGAAATGCTAGGTATCAATTTACTTGGCGTAACATTATCTTTCACAATATAGAAAAAAATTGGGCTAACTTTACTGTTGTCTTATTTTTTTAATTAAAAAAAAATATATTTTTCCCCCAAAAAGTGCGCTTGTAAGACCGCTGCGCAAATACGGTGTGACATAAAGTATTACAACAACCGCCATTTTATTCTCTAGGGTGTTCGAAAAAATATATATAATGTTTGGGGGTTCTAATAAATTTTCTAGCAAACAAAACAAATTTGAATTGTAAACAACAAATCTCAAAAAGAGGCTTAGTCCTTAAGTGTTTAATAGCATTCAATTACAATGACTTGAGCAGCAATTGTATATGCTATATTATTTTAGATTTTTATTTGCTATTTTTTTCCCCCACAAAAGTGGAGTTACCCTTTAATTTACTGTGTGTTGCAAAAAAATATATATACACCCTTTTGTCTTGGTGTGTCAGAGATTGTGGTGATGCCCAGAAAGTCATTGGCACTGGCAACAGGGGACCCGAGATACAGGGAGGGGATGGGTAAGTTCTACACAAGTTTGCCTTTGTTCACCTCCCCATGGGCAACAGCCTTTTTCTGTATTTGCTGAAATTGTTCTTAGCTTAAAAAAAACAAAAACAAATGCGGTCACCACATTTATGCACTGTTAAGCTGTGCTACATTTTTGGTCTTGGGTTTTATCATTGTTTAACAGATGTCTTCATATCAGTGGTTGCTGTATCATTTTTTGTTGGGCAATGCAAAATACTTTTTTTTTTTCTGAATGCACATGTTTGGCTGGAGATCCCAAAAAAAGGTACAGACTTGCCTTGGGCCACAAGGGCAATATATTTCATAACAAATATCTTTTTATGAGTGCCAATAAACAACAGAATTCATTGGCAGACGGTCAATGTGTGCTATTGAAACACATTGGTGTGGGTGCAAACAAAAACGTTACAGAAAATGACTCCTGTACGGACAAATACGTTAATGTTGACAATTTCACGACATTAGGAAACGCATAGCGCTGTCTGTTCTACCAACATAAAGAAAAGGCGTTACACTCATCAAGCTCACAAAATGTTGCTCACATGCTTCTTGCAAAGACAGAACATTATCTCTTTATTTAGTAAATAGCTGACTTGGTGACAATCCCGAATGCTGAGGGCATTCTGCGCAGGGAAGGGGTGTTTCTTCTGTACCCATAGAGTCCATTGTAGCCGATTACAGGTTTGACGGACGACAAGAACTGACCATGACCGCTGGTGTGTTCTGCTGAGTGACCTGGGACATGACAGGAATATTGATAAGGTGGTGGGCCATACGGAGGATCACAAGCCTCGCATTTGATCACACCAACAGATGTCAATACAGAAAAGTCTATGATCATATAAATTATTCTTTAAATCTAATCTCCAGGCAGATATGGAAGGCACAATTTAAAACAGCCCTTTCATTATTAATCATCGTATTTTTGGAAATGCTACCTGAATGTGACTTGGTATAATGCCGCGTACACACGACCATTTTTCTCGTGTGGGCTTTTCATAATTTTTCCAGACGAGAAAAACGGCATGAATCACGACGAGAAAAATTAGAACATGCTCTAATTTTTCTCGTCGTGATTCACGGCATTTTTTTCCGCGGCAGTTTTCCCATAGGGAAACACTGCCGGGGAGCCTACACACGGTCGTTTTTCTCGACCAAGAGAAAAAATGTCGGGAAAAACGGCTGTGTGTAGGGGAACAATCCGTTCCTCGTTTTTCCCGTTGATTTTCTCGACGGTGTTTTCACCGTTGAGAAAATCGATCAGGTGTACACGGCATTAGCCTCTTGCAGTCCACTGTACAGCAGAGTTCAGCAAGGGGGAGAGAGAAGCAGCACAAGGAGTCAATTGGGTGCATTGGGAATTAATATAAAAATACTGTGCTATACACATAAATAAACAATAGCAGTCAGCACTACAATCTTAACAAAAATTGTGTGAATGAATAAAGTGAAAACAGTGCAGCGCTTAGAATCAAATGTTGAGTATTGACATATCAACATACCGTCATTATACAAAATCAATTGTGATTATCATATGCAAAAAACTCTGCCGGTTCACACAGGGGCAACACGACTTCCAGAGCGACTTTGCGAGGCGACTTCAGCGTGACTACAGCGCGACTTGGAGCGACTTACAACGCGGCTTCAAGTCGCCTTCAGGACAGGCTACTTCGACAGTGGCCAATTAAAGCATAATCTGCTCTGTGGGAGGGAGGGGTTTGCCTGAGAAAAATATTTTCTCTTCCTGTAAAGTTGCTTCAGTTATGACAGGGGATCCGACTTTGGAGGCGACTTACTTTGAAATCAATGGGTACAAGTTGCCTAGAAGTCGCCTTTGAAGTAATACAGGAACCTTTTCTGAAGTTGGAGCGACTTCAGTAGTGTACATTAAGACGGCTCTCATTCACTTCAATTGAATTTCTCATGTCGCGCGACTTGGGGCGACACAAGTCGGATCCAAAGTCGCGGTTGTGTGAACCGGCACTAACACCATCATCTGATTGATAGTGTCTCTAAATAAAGTACACTGTGAAAATTGTAAATCAAGATTGGTAGTATAGTCCCATTGGTGATTAAATCATGAATCCATTTGTATATATTGAGTGGAAGGAATCCAGAAGTGTTGGACCAAAGGAGTTACCGCCGTGTGTGCATCCACCGCCCAGGGGATTAAATATACTTACCAAAAGGTTGCATCAATCAGGCATGTGATATCAAAGCTCTGGATAGCGAGTGGTGCAATTCCTCCTCCTCCTCAGCTGAGCCACCTCAGGCAACCTCGACCCGGCATGTGAGAATATGGATCAGGATGGCAATGTCCCAGATGGTAAAAAAACCTCTTTCCACCACAGAACCGTTTGGTAGGTTTATGGTTAACAGTATCCATAAAAAACAACAGAAAGCCTCCACATAGTGAAAAAGCGTATGGTTACTGGTTTATTTAGAATAAAAAGACTAAAAAAAGCACTAACACAAAAGCATAAAATTCAAAAAGGCGCAATGGCATGGAAAGGACTCATCAAACCCGATGCATTTCGTCTACAAATACCCCAGTTGACGTCTTTGTAGACGAAACGCATCGGGTTTGATGAGTCCTTTCCATGCCATTGTGCCTTTTTGAATTTCATGCTTTTGTGATCACAGAGGAGATTTTTTACTTGATGCAATACATCTTGGAATCTATGTTTTTCACTATGTGGAGGCTTTCTGTTGTTTTTTTATGGATGCTGTTAACCATAAACTTAGCAGACGGTTCTGTGGTGGAAAGAGGTTTTTTACCATCTGGGACATTGCCACCCTGATCCATATTCTCACATGTCGGGTCGAGGTTGCCTGAGGTGGCTCAGCTGAGGAGGAGGAATTGCACCACTCGCTATCCAGAGCTTTGATATCACATGCCTGATTGATGCTACCTTCTGGTAAGTATATTTAATCTTCTCCCCTGGGTGGTGGATGCACACATGGTGGTGACTCCTTTAGTCCTACACTCCTGGATTCCTTCCACTCAATATATACAAATGGATTAATGATTTAATCACCAATGGGACTATACTACCAATGTTGATTTACAATTTGCACAGTGCACTTTATTTAGAGACACTATCAATCAGATGATGGTGTTAGAGATTTTTGTATATGCTAATCACAATTTATTTTGTGTATCACAGTATGTTGCTATGTCAATACTCAACATTTGATTCTTATCGCTGCACTATTTTCACTTTAATTAGGTGTATTGCACTGCAAGGATGCTGACTGGAAGAGATTGCAGGGTAACAGAAAGAGGAGCTCATTAGTGTGCTTGTAGGCAAGTGCAGTCTGCTTTCTCCACTGCAGGTGGCGTTCACACCACATCGGCACTGCAGAGGGAGAGGAAGTCGAGAGAAACTTGGTTCCTCTATGGTTTCCTGGGTCACTGGAGCAACTATCTGATTGGATGCTGGCACCCCATGTGACTCTTTGCGGCCATCTTGGGTATAGCAGAGTCTATTTAAGAACCCTTGCTCTTGGGCTTGGCGCGCATTTCACGTGTGGGTAGTGTAGGAACAGGCCACACATCTATCAGGGAAAGGTTCCTGAAGAGTAGGGACAGTGCAGGGACATGCAGTCCTTCCTGGAAGCCTCCCCACTTGGGTATGGGCTGGTCAGGCCGCATTCCACCCCTCGAGACTGATGCTGTTGGCACACCTGAGACCTGTTGCTACCACTCATCGCTGTAATCCTGTGAGTGGGCCCGGTTGGGTTGCCATTCCGCTGGGCTTGTTGTGCATTGCCAAACTTAAAGTGTTACTAAACCCAGGAGCCTGCATTCACTATATCTTGTCTCCCACAGTACACAGAACATAGAAATGCAATTATTTTAGTAAATATAAACTGCTAAATACCCTTTCTCATTAGCAGTATATAGCAGTCTTGTAACGACTTTCAGTTTCTGATTAAAGCTTGTAGGAGGAGTTTTTATTCTCCCCTGATTGTTCTATGAGGCTGCAGGACCCCTAACCCTCTGTCTGAGCAGTGCTGATTGGCCCTGTGCTGATCACATGCACCCTCCCAAGAAAAGAAAAAACTCTCTACCAATACACATCAAACTAAGTATGTGCAGAGTGCCCCCAAGGCTCTGTTCTATCGGCAGATGGTTTGGGGACTGTGGAAGAAGGGGAGGATCAGAGAAAATAGGATCAAACAGCCTTTTTACACAATGCGCAAGACTAACCCCTTAGGTTCCACAATGTATAACAAGCATGGTTTACTGCAATGTACAGACTGATTTTACTGTTGTGGGTTTAGTAACACTTTATATTTCAATACATTTCTGTTTTCTGCAACTGGACTTTGAGTGTTTACTGCTGCAGCACCTCCCTACATGCCGCTTTTCCTTTGCTGTCCAGTCACAGTGTGGGAGTGTGGAAAGAGTACCTGTAAGTGAAAGTGAAACTGCAGCAGATAAAGGGCTGGTTCCACACCCCACCAAACAGAATTGTGCTGTATGGCAGAGCTTTGTACATTTTAGGATTGATGGACAAAAAAATAAACTTTATGGCAGATAAAACAGCTCTCGTGTATATATTTTATTTGCGTATTGCTTGGCCGCGATGATGCCAGAGCCGCGATGATGTCACTCCCGCGCATGCGTGCGGGAGCCGCCAGTCACGTCACGGCCTCCTTTAGGAACGGCACAATCGCCGATGCGCCTGCGCCATTGTCTACGGCGCATGCGCCATAGACATCGGCGCCCCCACAATTTTTGTAAATATCTCCTAAACCTTGGAGGTTTAGGAGATATTTCAAGCACCTACAGGTAAGCCTTAATCTAGGCTTACCTGTAGGTAAAAGTGGTTATGCATAAGTGGTAATGCATAAGTAGCCGCAGGGGCTGGCATTCAAGTGAACCAGTTTCTTTGCCCTGCATGGACAATCTTTGGGTGCTCTTTTCTATGACTATTATTAAGAAGTCAGATTGGTCTTGCCTCTAAACCCAGCTCTCTATTGGTCAGCAAGACAACCTATCACATCGATGGACCAATAAACTGTTGCAGGAGGTGGGAAGGGTGGATTGCAGACTTCTTACTAGACCAACATACCTGACCCACTATTATTCCGGCTCAGTAGGTAGAAGGCAGCAGCACTTTTGTACTGGAATCGGTCAGCCAGTTCCCCATAAGTTGATGTGCCTCCATTTGACTGTGAAGCAATAGAAGAAAGGGTTTACACATTAAACCACATTGACAGGTGCATGGAAATGAAAATGGCAAAATCTATCATTCTCAAATGTAGATACCATATGATTAAACATCAATAACCCCGGAGCTCAGGGTCAGCTTAAAACATTGACGTAGTCAAAGAACACTAAACATACATTTTTTGAGATGGGAAAGAGAGACACCATTTCAAATCATGCCTCTATCACCCATCTACTATCACCATCTGGTCCTATTCTCATTATTCCACACGTACAATAGATTTATTACTTCATGTTCCAAAGAAACATTTTGATGCATTTACAGACATCTAAACCACGGCAAAAAAAGGCATACAAAAGAGATAAAAACATCATACTTTCTTATAAGTCATACTGAACCCAACAATCTCTTAAGAAAATGTCTGGAGCCAGGTGGGAAGAGCTTGGTGGTCAAACAATGTGCACTATTATCAATAAAAAAAATAAACTAATAAAGTTAAAATGGAATAATATACAGTACTGAAGGCCCCTTGACCCTCCCCATCCTAAGGCCCCTTTCACACTGGGGCGGTTTGCAGGCGCTATTTTGCTAAAAATAGTGCCTGCAAACTGCGCCTAAACAGCGGCTCCTTTCTCTCCAATGTGAAAGCCCTGAGGGCTTTCACACTGGAGCGGTGCGCTAGCAGGACAGTAAAAAAAGTCCTGCTAGCCGCATCTTTGGAGCGGTGAGAGGAGCGGTGTGTTTACCGCTCCTCCACCGCTCCTTACCATTGAAATGCATGGGATACCGCGGTAATACCGCCCACAAACCGCGGCTGTAGCCGCGGTTTGCGGGTGGTATTAACCCTTTATTGGCCGCTAGCGGGGGTTAAAACCGCACCGCTAGCGGCCGAATAGCTCAACAATCCCGACGGTATAGCGCCGCTAAAAATAGCGGCGCTATATCGCCACCGCCCCAGTGTGAAACCAGCCTAAGGAAAGGGAGCCTTGACTGCTGGATGCTTGGCATCTAAGTGAGGCGTCAACCTAATCAAAGAGTCGGAGTGGCTCCGTTGGGATTGGCTGCATGTTGGAATTGGCTGCGATGGTACGAGGTGACTGGATGGAGCCTGAACTCTAGAAAAGGCTACGCAGAGGCACGCCCCACTACTCTCAGGAGAAGCTTACCTCACAAGAGTTGCCAACCCGCCCATTGTGATCTTCTTCACAGCTTTCTTGTCAGTTTTACCTTGCCAGCAATTGGTATTACTTTATGGGCTATGCCCTCAAGTTTAATTCCGGGGTCAGTTTAATGCCTGTCTCGCACTGATAATGGAGACAGGCCTCTTAGACTATACAGGTTTGGTTATAGATGCTCAGGGTATAACCGTGACTGGCATGGTTATTGGTATTTTGAAGGTTGTTATACCTGATATGTTCAATAAAGCTGTGGCATTGCCCTACTTCCAACTTAAAGTAGTCTCTGTGTCTTTTTGGGGGGTAAGGTTTGGTGTTTTCAATAAGTGGGGTTAAGATAAGCCTAAGCTCCTCAGCAGTCATGTATATATTAATGTTTTTTCTTATTTTTTGAAGGCAAATAATATTTCTTTAAGTAACTATTAAAGTCTGCGCTAATAGATGGTGAGGTGACCTGCAAGGAATTTATATATGCAAATCCCTAACAGATATAAGGTAAATGCAGCACCGAGATTTATAGCCCCAATCAGAGGCAAACAGCATGTATTCACAGTCCCGGGCAGGATGAGTCTCTAACTCTGTACACAGTTTTCTTCCCGCCAGTCTGCTTCCAAAGGAGACCCAGTACCGCCAATATAAAGCAGGCCAGTGGGGTTGGTGCCTGTTGACATTACACAGTACTGCAGAGATAGGTAGCAGGGTTTCTGTAATGGCTTATGTATGTTTTTATTGATGCAATTTTAATAAAAAGCTTTTACATACTACACTATAAGAGCTTCTCTCTCTGTCCTGTTTATGTTACGACAATGCTTTATATTGGCAGTACTGGGTCTTTGTGCACAACTTTTTTTTTTTGTTTATGATAATGTTTGGGTACAGACTTCCCTCCCTTTCTGAGGATCTTCTTTTCACCAACTGCACATTTTACTCTCTTTTTTTCTCACACTCCTCCCCTAGTCTCCACACTCCTCTCCCTGTCTCAATACTCCTCTCCTAGTCTTCATACTTCTCACTCTGTCTCCACACTCCTTTCCTCTCTTTCCATACTCCTCTCCTTTTCTACTCACACTCCTCTGCTAGGCTCCATGCTCCTCTTCTTGTCTCCATGCTCTTCTTTCTGTTTCTGCACTTCTCACCCTACCTTCACACTCCTCTCCCTCTTTCCATACTCCCCTCACTGTCTCTGCACTCTTCTACTTGTTCCCACACTTCTTTAAAACAACTTCAGCTGGCTCTAAACTCCTTTTGCCACCGCCACACTGCTCTCCTGGGATTGGGAACGCTCCTCTCTCTGCCTTTACGCTCCTCTCTCCGCTTCCACGTTCCTCTCCCTGCCTCCACGCTCCTCTCTCTGCTTCAACGCTCCTCTCTCTGCTTCCACACTCCTCTCTCTGCCTCCACGCTCCTCTCTCTGCTTCCACACTCCTCTCTCTGCTTTCACGCTCCTCTCTCTGCCTTTACGCTTCTCTCTCTGCCTCCAACCTCCTCTCTCTGCCTCCACGCTTCTCTCTCTGCTTCCACGTTCCTCTCTCTGCTTCCATACTCCTCTCTCTGCTTGCATGCTCCTCTCAATGCTTCCACGCTCCTCTCTCTGCCTCCACGCTCCTCTCTCTGCCTCCACGCTCCTCTTTCTGCTTCGAGACTCCTCTCTCTGCTTCCGCGCTCCGCTCTCTGCTTCCACGCTTTTCTCTCTGCTTCCACGCTCTGCTCTCTGCTTCCACACTCCTCTCTCTGCTTCCATGCTCCTCTCTCTGCTTCCACGTTCCTCTCTCTGCTTCCACACTCCTCTCTCTCTGCCTCCACTCTCCTCTCTTTGCCTTCACTACCAACAAATTGCAAACAAGTCTAGTATGCACATTATGTGTTGTAGGTTTGGCACATCCTCCTTACTGAGTGCATCCCTAAAATGGCCTGCTAGAAGAACACAAGTGGAATGTGTCCACATAAGGTAAATACTTTCCCAAGATGGCCAGGTGGTGGGGAACAATTAAAACTTCAAGGTGGTCACCAGGTCAAGAAGTGAGCTGGAAACTCTCCAGCACGGACAAATACAGGATGAAAACCTGTGTAACACCCTGGTGTTTAGGCAGGGTTGCTCCTAAATTTACCTGCCAGATGTAGTTACCTTGGCTCATTGTTAGGAATCATTTGAGTTCACCCTAAGTCTGGAATTGCTGCACTTCTCTCTTCTGCCACTGGGTGGCCGGTTACCTGGTGATATTAGATAAGAGAAGGGCAAAGAAAGGACAGATTAGGAGTATATGGGGTATCTCAGCCAATGGGCAGGGGTTTTCTTAAATCCCTTGGCCTGCTAGGAGAACCTATATATTTGGGTGCAGTCAGGTGATCAGGGTTCTGTGCCACCTGGATGGCTTTTTGGGTGGACGTGTGTTGTACTGCCCGGGTTGCTAGGCCAGAGTTTGGGCCTATCCCGGGCACATCTGGCTGCTAGACTGTCTGAGGGCCTATCCAGAAGCAAAAGAGCAGCGCAGGGTTGGGATTGTGGCTTGCAGTCCAACCAGAAGTGATGGTTCTGCCAGCCGGAGAACCTGTCGTGGTCGGAGGTAGAGGGGAAGCTGTCGCCACTAAGGGGCCAACCACCTTATTACCAGGGACCACAGTGAGTAGCTGAAGCAAGTACCGAAGCAGTAGTCTCACCAACCGGGGACGGTGAAGAATTGGGAAACTTCAGCGGGTGTCAAGCCAGGGACCCAGCCAGCGGAGGTGATGCTCGCAGAGCAGTCTTGTGTGTCAAGCCAGGGACTGGGCAGATCAGTGGGGTGAAGCTTGAGAATTATCTGGAGTGCCAAGCTAGGGACCCAGCAGGGACGTGGGGGTGACGCTTGAGGAAGATACTACAGTGAAGGTTGGAAGAGCTCGCGGGATTCAGTGGCAGTGAATCAGCAAGTCTAGTGAGAGAGACTGGGAACTCAGTGGGTTGAGAACCTACAAGAAGTGACTGTAGAAAAAGTGAAGGAGTTTGTTACAACTTGTGTTAGGAACTGTTCTAAGACTGTTGCCATAGGAGACAGCACTCCTACACATGCAGATGTGGTGTCTTGCTGGATGCCTTTCCCTGAATGGCTGTCTACCTGTAGAAGTCTCGGAGTCTGCTAATAATCATTGCAACTACCTAAGGGTGTACTGGCCCTAACCCTCTCTTCCAAAGTTCTGTTCAAGAAAAATAACATTTCTTTGCATTCAAGAAGTGTCTGGCGCCCATGAATCTATCTTGCATTGCACCCACTATGCCTTACAACCCACTCTATATGGAAGGATGTCAGCAGCTCTTGGCTCTGGAGGTTCTCATTAGACTAAAGGAGGCCTGGGACCTTGCTACACCTGATAAAAGTTTAAACACTTTCCCATTCTATGCAATAAAAAAATCTTATTTTAGATGGAGTTCTAACCCCAGAAATGTAAGAAAATAAAGAGGGACACAAAACAATCATCCATACACATCCCTTACTTAATGACCCTGTAATCTTTTTTTTTTCCATTAAATTGGGTGTCCAACCTGTGGCCTCAGAGAGTCTAGCATGCGGCCCTGGCCCCTCTGGAGGAACACCGGAGATGCCTTGCAAACATAGCAGCCACGGCAGCCTACATTCATAGGCCAAGCAAATGCACGCCTGCAAGGATACAGGGGCTGCCATGCTTGCAATAGCAACTGGCAGCAGGGAATGCAGGTAAATAAATGCTGCATGGCCGGATCTAGAGGGGTAGTGGGGTGGGCATGCGCCCCCCAAAGCCCCCCGCCCACTTTCCCACACAGGTTAATTCACACTGGCGATTAGAGCCTGGGGAAATTATAGCGGCTGCTCCTCCTGCAGCTCCCAGTAGATAAGTGCGGCTGCCGGCCCTGTTCACTATAATGACAGTTCGTACATTTTGTCTGTGTCCAGTAGCGATCACCTCAGGTAGAGAGCCGCAAATAGGTTCTAGTTATGCCCACCACAAATGACAGGAGGCATATTTCCTGACGCAGCTGCAAAGCATCACAGACACGGCATGTGTACACCCTCTGCATCTGAAAGGGGGAGCAGTTGGGGGCGCTAAAATCGCTGCTCAACTGCAGGGTTTTAGCACCCCTTCAATTGCTAGAGTGAACAAACCCTTAAATATTACATAGCAGGTTAAAAAACAAAAACAAAGCTATGGGTCAGATCTCAAGGAGGTACAGAAAGGAGGGACAGAGCAGATGGAAACCTTTACCCACCTGTCCTGTTTTCTTCAGCACTGGTGGCACAGGCCTGGCCAGGAAATAGCTGTGTACATGGTAGTCCTTCTGGGAATTGTACGGCGGGATAACAGAGCCAAGTTTTGGTAAGGAGACGCTGTAATCTTTAGAAATACGTTCAACAGCCACACAATCCAAGACGAACCTCTTCTCCCTCATCTGGATTTCAGCAAGAGAAGGAGAAGGGGCGAAACGACTCAAATGCCAGGATGTGACCCTCCTGGGAGATGGAGCCGACTCAGCCATTGGCACAGCTTGGAATGTGAAGTGTGAAGAGATCTGCAGGTCTACCTGCCTCCTGCTCAATACACATTGGAATGCACAGCACAGCTGAGGAGGGGTTGCTAGGAACACACAGAAACAAAAGTACAGCAGGCTTTCATCAACAATGACCCTTCATTCAGCATTAGCTTCCCGAGCAACACTCACATACACAAAGTCCGACACCTCACTACCCGCCAGACAACTTCTCTTCCACTTCTCTTTGTAATAATAATTATCATAATATCATGTTGGCACTTCCTAATTTATATAAATAATTGTAATATTAGCAATGGAGGTGACCCTTTGATAAAATTTCCCAAGTTGTGGGGACCCCTAACAGTAAAATTATTTTCGTAGCGTGGGTTGTCAGCACCCAAGGCAAGACAAGTAATTTGCGCCCCTAACCCACTGACATTTAGCGCTCCCTGAGTCCCTTCCACTCGTACAGTATTAAAACCCCTTCTGGTACATTTTAGGATGTGTAAGCGACCTCACCCCTCTCACCCCTTCTCATTCACGGCTTGTCTGTCTCATCTAGGGGTTAGTACTGGGGGGAGGGATGAGATACACCACGGCCCATGTCCTCCAATGTGTAGAGGTGAAAGCCAGAACCATCGGGTTTTGTGTGTATGTCCCAGAGTCAAATCCTCTCCTTGGATTGACTCCACTTTGCTCCTAGTAACCAGAGTTCCACACACTGAAAAGATCCAACTCGCATTTATTCTTCTCAATAAATAGTCATACAGCACAGACAGGTTGAGACCCATATAACACTTCAGTCTTTGTGGGGAGTAGGCCAAGGCACAATTATTTTA
The DNA here is from genome assembly GCA_029206835.1 of Rana muscosa. Taxonomy (NCBI): domain Eukaryota; kingdom Metazoa; phylum Chordata; class Amphibia; order Anura; family Ranidae; genus Rana; species Rana muscosa. The sequence continues at coordinate 254,844,785 of CM055122.1, read as the reverse complement.
GATAGAGCTAACCACTGTGGTGTCACCAATGGCGAATAGTCACTGCCGCTGACTATATCCACTTCTCTACTGTGCACGAAAACCCCCTTCCTGCCCAAGCCATTTTTCAGCTTTCAGCGCTGTCACACTTTGAATGACAATTGCGCGGTCGTGCGACGTGGCTCCCAAACGAAATTTGTGTCCTTTTTTTCCCACAAATAGAGCTTTCTTTTGGTGGTATTTGATCACCTCTGCAGTTTTTATTTTTTGCGTCCAGTTTGGAAAAAAAACACTATTTTTTTACTTTTTGCTATAATAAATACCCATTTTTTTTTTTTTTAATAAAATTTTCCTCAGTTTAGGCCGATACGTATTCTTCTACATATTTTTGGTAAAAAAAAAAAATCGCAATAAGCGCGTATTGATTGGTTTGCGCAAAAGTTATAGCGTGTACAAAATAGGGGATAGATTTATAGCATTTTAATTTTTTTATTTTTTTATTAGTAATGGCGGCGATCTGCGATTTTTTATTGTGACTGCGATATTGCGGCGGACACATCGGACACTTTTGACACATTTTTGGGACCATTCACGTTTATACAGCGATCCCTGCTATAAAAATGCATTGATTACTGTATAAATGTGATTGGCAGGGAAGGGGTTAACCACTAGGGGGCGGGAAGGGGTTAAGTATGTTCCCTCAATGTGTTCTTACTGTGGGGGGAGGTGACTGACTGGGGGAGGTGACCGATGGTTGTCCCTATGTACAAGGGACACACCATCGGTCCCCTCTCCCTCACAGGACGTGGATCTCTGTGTTTACACACAGAGATCCACTTTCCTGCTCGTTTCCCGGGCAATCGCGGGTGCCCGGCGGCAATCGCGGCCGCCGGGCACGCGCACCGGGGCCTTGTGAACGCGGCGGGCGCGCGCGCGCGCCGCTGGCGGCGAGCGCGCGCCTCCTAGCTCATTTTAAAGGGAGGACGTCATATGACGTCCTCCCAGAACGAGAGTATCCTCTGCCCGCCGTCAATTGACAGTGGGCGGGGGACAAGTGGTTAAAGAACAAGAACATGAATTACCTTCGCTAACGTAGCCCCTACCAGGGGAAAGACATCCGTCCAAGACAGTTACCGAAGGCCTCTCCGTCACCAGCAATGCTGCGCTGGACTCTCCGGAGAAGTTCCGCTCACCGGCCTCCTCGTCTCAGACACAGGCACCCAAGGAGTTAGGGCCCCCTCGGATTCCTCCACCCTCGCGGAACTCAGTCGGAGGTACTGAGCCCCAGGCTTCCGCCATAGTACCTCACCCCAGGCTAAAGGTGCCTGAGATGGACTCCATCTCCCGCTCCGGCCAGGTCAAGGGCACCTGGGCACGGAACTCCGGAACGCCAGCACCCAGGCTGAAGGTGCCTGGGCGCGGCTGCGTCCTCCGACTCTGAACCCTGAGGTCAGGGCGTCCGCCCCTTTTATCTCCTCTCCCTTTGCGTCACAGCAGGTTCCCCGCCCCGCTGTACCAGCGCCAGGAAAGCACAAAAAGGGATGCAGTCTTGCAGTGAGTGTTCAGCTCCGGCCCAGGGCAACAGCGCCACCTGCAGGCCACAAGGAACCCCACACCACCAGAGTCCTCCAAGAACCACAAAAGGGTCTCAGATTCCCTAACAATCAATGCATCTGGGTTACACTACCACCCAGATGCCTTCCCTAAATTCAAATACCCGCTACAGATGTAACATTCTTTCTCTTTGTTCTCCTTTCTTTCCCTTTTGTCTCTCTCTATCCCGATTTCTTTTTTTCCCCCCATTCCTCTCTCTAGCCGTCTTTCATCTTCTTTCTCTTCTTCTTTCTCTCCCTTTTTCTTTGTTCCTCCCTCTCTTTCCCTCTCCCTTCCATCTATTCTCTATTTTTATTCATTCTCTTACTCTTTGCGGGGGGGGGGGGGGAATGGGATGAGTGGCAATGCTGGGGGGAGTTCTGATCAGACAAATTAGGTGCTCTTGATCAAGGTCATCTACTGATCTGAGAACTGTAATGGGGACTTTTAATGGCATCTATAATCACAGGTAGTGTTACTCACTGTGTCTCCGAATTTGTGGTGTCTCGTAGCAGTGACACCTATGCCGAAATCAGGAGATATGGTCTCCTCCAGCCCCTCCCACTTCACATTCCTCACCAGTCAGCTGACCTCTAGTCTCTCCCCCCAGCCATGTCGTGAACTGAATGGGTGGCCACGGGCTCCAGGGACAGCCCTGCTGGGTGGCCGCAAAAAGGCTGGGAGAGCGGTGCGGGCTTCAGGAACAGCCCAGGATTTGGTGACCCCCTGGCAAATCATCATTCGACCCCCAGGTTGAGAACCACTGCCATAGATGGTGCGTTTTTCTGTCCTGCAATCACGGAAAGAAAATCGCTTGATTCCCCCATCCGTACAGTCAGCGGAGCTATTGTGTTCACCCGAGGCGGGGGGGGGCTGGCAATAATTGGATGTAAAATCCGACATGCTGGCTGTACCCAAGTTGATCGAAATACCCACTGATAGATCAACTTGGGTACAATCAGCCTGCCCATACATACAAAAAAAGGGGAGACAATGTCTACCAAGCTAGTCACAAAGTGGAACACTCTGGTTAAATAAAAAGCACAGCTTTAAAGGGTTTGTAAACCCCTGTTTAAAAAAAAAAAAAAAAAATAACAAACATGTCATACTTACCTCCACTGTGCAGTTTGTTTTGCACAGAGTGGCCCCAATCCTCCTCTTCTGGGGTCCCCTGGCGGCACTGGTGGCTCCCGCAACAGGTGACCATGTTGGAGAAGCGCTCTCCTTGGTGTACACCCGTGCAGGCGCACTCCCGAGTCCTTGTTTCTGCAGAGAGTGGCCCCGCCCCTGGCGCCCGCGTCATTGGATTTGATTGACAGCAGCGGGAGCCAATTGCTGTGCTGCTATCAATCTATCAAATCAAGAGCCAAGACAACGGGCAGAGAGAAAGAGACCATCTCTGCTGGGGGAACGAATGGGCTCAGGTGAGTAAAATGGGGGGGGGGGGCTGCACAGTGTCAGAAGTTTTTTCACCTTAATGGATAAGATGCATTAAAGCGTCTTCTGGGACCTGTGTGTCTCCCAGAAGATTGCGGGGTGGGGGGGGGGAGTGGCGTAGATACCCGCGGGTGGCTCGGGTATCTTTGCCCGGAAGTGGGAGCAAAATACCTGTATTACACAGGGAGGGTTCCGAAAAGCGTAAGTTCCATTTTTGGGTGGAACTCCGCTTTAAGGTGAAAAAACACAAAGGTTTACAACCCCTTTAATTAGAAAATAAGCATAATTACAAAAATTAGCAACCAATAATACCTTAACCAACCACAACTAAAATAAAGACAACGTTGCCTAAGATCGGGGTACCCTAGGGTTGCCACCTATCCAGGATTCACCTGGACAGTTCGGGTTTGGAATCATGTGTCCAGGTTTCAGACTGCCTGAAACCCGGACACATTATTTAGACTGGACTATGACTTCCCAGCAGGGTTGCTGGCTGCAGTTGTCTAAGCTGGGTGTGTCTGTTATACTCTTTCACACTACCCAAAGCCAGCACTAACAGTTCCTCCCCCCACACACACACAGACGGGAGAGGAGAGAGGGCTCGATCTGCACCTCTTCCCCCCAACCCTACCCCTCTGTCTCTGCCCACACTCCAATCTCCGTGCTGTGCCCCAGAAAAGGAAAGTTTGGGCAAGAAATTTGAAGTACAGCAGCCTCAGGAACATCTGGATGAGAGGTGCTGACTGCCAAGGGGTGAGTGAGCTCACCATCCATCCCTGTCTGTGACTGAAGTCTCCCCCTTCTATCTTCTGCCTCTGAGTAAGTACACTAAGGTAAATCAGGGTTCTCAGAGCACCCCTTACATCAGAGTTCCACGTTACACCAGAGGCCACAGTGTTCCCCCTTTACATTAGAGTCTTCTCCGTACACCAGAGTTCTCAGTGTTCCCCCTTAAATCAGGGTTCCCAGAGCATCCCTTATGTTAGAGGCCCCAGAGTTCTCCCTTACATCAGAGTCTGCAGAGTCCCCCCTTACAGTGAAAGGGAACTCTGCAAGTTCAGATGTAAAAGGGGAACTCTGTGGATTCAGATATAAAGGGTGAACTCTGTGGACTCTGATGTAAAGGGGGACTTTTGTTATTATTATTATTATACAGTATTTATATAGCTTCATATGATTAGAATGATTAAATGTTATTTAATAGCAAAATATATGTATAGTCTATACAATAAAAAAAAAATGGCAATGCGCCGCTAAAGTGTTCGGGGTTTGACTTGAAGAAAAGGTGGCAACCCTAGGGTACCCAGTTGTGCAAACACCCATACACTCAGCAACTCACTCTTATAAATTGCTCATATAGACACAATCCAGCAGATAGAGATGATCCCTGATGAACCGTCTGAGATTCAAACTGTCTATGGCCAGCTTTAATGACTTGGGTACCGATCACTCACTGTGTTCATTCATAACTGAAGCATTGGCTGTATGGGGCCCTATGTCAGGTTGTCTGTATGGGGCCCTGTGGTTTTCTAAAGCAGCCCTGGGTAAGGTACTCAAGAGTATTTTTGATATGGTAAGTGGCCTTCAGCTGTGGGTGTCGAAATATTGGTGGGTGCTGAAAATGTTCTGAATCTGATGCGTCCCCCTGTGTTATCTAAACTTACTACATCTGACTGTCGGTCCTGGCCTTATCGGCCTTTCATCTTTAAAGTTCAAAGCCAGTGTAAAGAATAATGATCTCCATAATGCCTGTCACTGCTCACAAAGCCTCTGGAAACCACTAAATAAATATTGTGCCGGCATGAGCAACACTTGACCATGACTGAATGTAGAGTGTAGATTAGGAGGGAGCGTGAGTCAACCGCCGATCAGACTCATTAACCAGGACGGCCTCATGGAAAACAGTTTTATTTCAACTGCTGAGCTGGATTTCCAAGGCTGAGCGTGGCTCGAGAAGATAAACAATGTGGCAAAGATCAAATAAAAACAGTAACTGATAATCATAAGCTGTACAGAACACGTAACAGCTATTTCTTTTGAGAGTGAAAATTCCTATTAAAGAGAACCAGTCATGATTGTGCCTATGGTCGAATAAAGTCCAAAGCTGATAAAATTATGCATTTGGCTTACTTGTGAAAGATATTTTCCCGATATTTCGATATATTTACTGCTTTTGTCTGATACCTTAGCTCGGTCATTCTCAACCAGGGTTCCTCCAGAGGTTGCTAGGGGTTCCTTGAGCTGTGGCTGATCTAATGATGCCTGCAGAAGTCCAAGTCCAAGACCACTTGGCTGAGCCAGTGTGTGAGCCGGGCCAAGTGTTTGGTACCAAAGAGAATGACACCCTTATTATTTGGTGAATTAGTAGTAACAAATAATACGTAGAAGACAGTGGCTTACTCAACAGTCCAAAACAATATGTCACAAAGCCTTGATACCTTTGGAACTTGGGTACATAAGCTCCTAACAATGTTGGCAATGCTTTGACACAGTTTCTGCACTTGAGCGGACACTTGGATAGGACTTTTTGAAAAAGAAATAGCTGGATAGCCGCACTCCAAATATTCACCTTTTATTGTAAATTTAAAATCAAGGCATCAAAAGTCGGTACAGACTAACTGCACTGCCGCTGACATGTTTCACACCAGATACGGTGCTTAGTCATTTTAGCTATGACTAAGCACTGTGTCTGGTGTGAAACATGTCAGCGGCAGTGCAGTTAGTCTGTACCGACTTTTGATGCCTTGATTTTAAAGGGGTTGTAAATAGACATGTGCAATTCGTTTCATCCGAATTTGTTTTTTAACGAATTTCGAAAAATTCGGAAATATCCGAATTAACGAAAACTCGTTTAACGAATTTTAACGAATATTCGTAAATTCTAATATTTGGAAATTCGTAAATTCGTACATTCGTAAATGCTTAAATTCGTACATTCGTAAATTTGTAAATTCGTAAATTAGTAAATTCGGAAATCTGAAATAATAATTAACTAATAATAACTTAACTATTACTAACTATTAAATTATAGGTATTGGAATTTCCTTTCAAATGTTGCTGTTAGTGAACTTATTGAAGTTACGAATTGTTTTCCGAAATAATGAATGCCGTATCCAAACGAATGGAACGTAATGAATTAATAATAATAATAATAAATAACAATAATAATAATAAAAATGTTTTATTATTTTTTATTATTCATTTGTTCCATTCCATTTGTTTAGATGTGGCATTTGTTATTTCAGGTTATGCGTAACTTCGGATAAATTTGTATTCGTTACGTTCGCTAACAGCCAAATTTGAAAGGAAATTACAATACCTATAATTTAATAGTTATTTTTTCAGACTTTCGAATTTTCGGATTTTCGAATTTACGAATGTACGAATTTACAAATTTACGAATGTACGAATTTACGAATGTATATATTTACGAATGTACGAATGTATAAATTTACGAATGTACGAATTTACGAATGTATATATTTACGAATGTACGAATGTATAAATTTACGAATGTACGAATTTACGAATTGCGATCATAACAAATGACCCGAAAAACGAAAAAAAAAAAACGAATGAAACGAAAACGAAAACTAATGAATTTTTTGGCAGTGCACATGTCTAGTTGTAAATTTTGTTTTTTTATTTTCTAAATAGGTTCCTTTAAGCTAGTGCATTGTTGGTTCACTTACATTTTCCTTTGATTTCCCTTCTAAATGTTTTTTTTCTTTGTTTTCTTTGTCTGAATTTCTCACTTCCTGTTCCTCCTCAGTAAGCTGTTCAGTAAGCTGTTCTGGCTGACTAAACACCACTCGCATGATGGTGTGAAGTTTACTGATCAGAAACAGGAAGTGAGAAATTCAGACAAAGAAAAAAAACATTTAGAAGGGAAATCGAAGGAAAATGTAAGTGAACCAACAATACACTAGCTTAAAGGAACCTATTTAGAAAATAAAAAACAAACCTTTACAACCCCTTTAACTTTACAATAAAAGATGAATATTCAGAGTGCGGCTATCCAGCTATTTATTTTTCAATCATCTCTGTTGCAAACAGAGCCAGCACCCTGTTTAACTTCAGAGACAGGTGATCGTAGGAAATACCTTGGAGCGGTGAACTCCCACACTTGGATAGGACTTACATTACTGGAGCAGCATCTGAGTGAAGGGGGTGGCTGGTAGGCGGAGCAGTGATGCGGTCACACTCGGTAGAATGGTAGAAAGATCCCTGTCCCAACTCTCTAGAGTCCCCAGATAGCGGAGGCAGAAGTGGAATCCCTGCTTTATTCCTTGACAGGAACCTCACCTTAGCACTAATTCCACTGTCCCCAGCCAGCAGGGATCCTGTCCCTACTCTAGCCCCTTTGCCAAATGCGTGCCAACTGCAGTGGGACAGTGCTATTTATTAGCATTGCTCTCACCTAAAGTGTTACTAAACCCACGACAGTAAAATCAGTCTGTATATGCAGTAAAACTTGCTTGCTATGCTCACTGTGAAACCTGAGGGGTTAATTCTCTGCATTGTGTAAAAAGGCTGTTTGATCCTGTCTTCTCTGATCCTCCCCTTCTTCCACAACCCCCAATCCATCTCCTGATAGAACAGACCCCTAGGAGGCACATGCTTAGTTTGGTGTGTATTGCTAGAGAGGTTTTTTTCTTCTTGGGAGGGTGCATGTGATTAGCACAGGGCCAACCAGCACTGTCCAGACAGAGGGTCAGGGTTCCTGCAGCCTTATAGGACAGTCAAAATAGAATGAAAAGTCCTCCTACAAGTTGCGTTATACTGCTGATGGAAAAGGGTATTTGGTTTATATTTACTAAAATAATTGCATTTCCATGTTCTGTGTACTGTGGGAGATCAGATATAGTGAGTGCAGGCTCCTGGAATTAGTAACACTTTAAGATGGCCAAGGAGGTCAGCCAGGGCAGCAGCATCCAATCGGACATCTGCTCCCCTGATACCACTTCAGAGGATCAAAGTTCCCCTCAACCTTCATTCCCTCTGCATAACAGCCAGTTGAACAGTGCCACCTACAGCAGGAAGGATAAACTGCACCTGCCTAGACTTGACATGATGCCAATGATCTTTCTGGGTGTCTGGTGTTTGACCACCACTGTATTGAGGGGTTTTGTTCTGCTTTAAACGGGGGGAAGAAAACTACTCTGAGCAATTTGAAATGAGAAGAAATCCTACCTGTCCTCACTAACACACTGCATTTCATTAACATAAATCGCAGGAGACCAGATTTTAGATCTTTAATACGTTGTTAGTGTTAAACTGACAGTTAGGGTGGGAGGACAGACAGTGTTCATATCTAGTGTAATGCCGCGTACACACGATCGGAATTTCCGACAACAAATGTTCGATGTGAGCTTTTGGTCGGATATTCCGACCGTGTGTAGGCTCCATCGGACATTTGCTGTTGGAATTTCTGACAACAAATGATTGAGAGCTGGTTCTCAATTTTTCCGACAACAAAAGTTCTTGTGTATCCAATTCCGACGCACAAAAATTCTACGCATGCTCGGAATCAATTTGACGCATGCTCGGAATCATTGAACTTAATTTTTCTCGGCTCTTTGTAGTGTTGTACATCACCGCGTTCTTGACGTTCAGAATTTCCGAGCAACATTTGTGTGACCGTGTGTATGCAAGACAAGTTTGAGCGAAAATCCACGGTTTTGTTGTTGGAAATTCCGATCGTGTGTACGCGGCATAAGGCTCGGTTCACATTGATGCGATTCGGGAAACACACAGGAATCGCTGAATTTCCCACATAGCAATTGCACTGTGTTTATGCAATCTGCTGCGGGTGTCAACTAAAAGTTAAGGACACCCCAAAAGCAGGTTGCAGAATGCAGTGCGTTTGCCTAAATTGGATCACATGGGTATGAACATCCATGTGATCTGATTCCATTTTCGTGCGGATGCAGTGTGATTTGAGCCATACAAAATGATGGGCTCAAATCACGCCACACAGAATCGCTTGTGATTTGCACAGGAATGCAGTGGAATTCCTGTGCGAATCGCATTTGCGATGTGACACTGTAAACCGGGGCTAAAACCGATAATGAGATCTGAACTACAAAAGTACATATACCGCGCTGTCTATAGAACACAATAGCAGCCAGCACAGAGGTGGATCGATAATGAGATCTGCCAGCACAGACCGGGTTGATTATGGTAAACATTAACTGCCTGCCCCAGTCCCCTCTGCATAGCAGAGGAAAACTTCAATTTCTGAAAAAGAATAAGTAAAAAAGTAAACTTTCTTTTAAAGTTATCTTATGTGAAAAATAACATAAATAAATGAAAAAATAATTAAATAATAAAAAAAAAAAAAAGGGGGGGTTGACATTCGGGGCCCTGGGGAACTCCGAGCCCCTGGGGACCACTGGGCCCCTTACAAAAAAAAGGGGGGCATCCGGGCCCTTGGGAACCTCCGGGCCCCTTACAGGTGTACTGCCTGTACCCCCCTGATGGCGGCCCTGCGGCTGGTGGGTGTAGTTTCAGATTTGGTGCACTTGGATCAGTCCGGGTTTATACCGGCTAGGTCTACGGCGCTAAATATACAACGTTTTTTTCCTGAATCTTTTCTGTTGTCTGTATGTTCTTTAACCTCCCTGGCGGTATTCCCGAGTCTGGCTCGGGGTGAAGTTTCAGCACCAAAAGCGGTAACCCCGAGCCAGACTCGGGCTGCGTCGCAGTGATCCAGGCAGGAGTTACTTACCTTGTCCCCTGGATCCTGCGATGCCTCCCCGCTGTGTGATCGAGCCGTCATCTCGCTCGATTCACACACTGCCGAATGCCGCCGAGCTCCGTTCCCTGCGACGTTACGACGCACGGGGACGGAGATCGGCGCCAAATTCAAAAAAGTTAAAACACAGTATACATACAGTACACTGTAATCTTACAGATTACAGTACTGTATGTAATAATTACACACCCCCATTGTCCCTAGTGGTCTGCCCAGTGTCCTGCATGCACTTTTATATAATAAAAACTTTTTTTTTCTGCCTGGAAACTGGAGATTGTCCATAGCAACCAAAAAGTGTCCCTTTATGTCAAAAGTGGTTTTAGACCAGCTAAAAAACAGCGATAATAAATTAGAATTACTCGCAGAATTAAGCGATAGCGATTTGTGGGGAAATTCGTCACCAAACACTGAAAAACACTTTTATTATTATTATTATATTATTTGTTATAATTATTTTATAGTTATTTATTTTATTATAATGTATAATTTTGTTTTTTGAACTTTATCATACCCGGAATGTCTACTAGACTCTGGTTTGGACAGATTTAAGTGAGTTATGCCTAAGAATTACAGGCCTGCAATATAAAACGCCAAATTTCCATGCAGAATAATGGTACCGCTTTCAGCACCTAAAATCTGACAGAATCATACCGCCAGGGAGGTTAACCGGTTCCTGACCGGCTCACGCAGATATACTGTGGCAGAATGGCTCCCCTGGGCGAAATCCCATACATATATGGCTTCACTCAGGAGTAGTGATGAGCCGAACACCCCCGGGTTCGGTTCGCACCAGAACCCGCGAACGGACCGAAAGTTCGCACGAACATTAGAACCCTATTAAATACAATGGATACGAACGTTCGGATTCTAAAGTGCTAATTATAACGACTATTATCCATGTTATTGTCCGAAACAGAGTTTGGGAACCCGGCTTCTGCACCAGGGGACATGTATCAATGCAAAAAGAAGTTTTAAAAACGGACGTTTTCCGGGAGCAGTCATTTTAATGATGCATAAAGTGAAAAAAAAAAAGTCAAATATTCCTTAAAATATTGTACCTGGGGGGTGTCTAAAGTATGCCTGTGAAGTGCCACGTGTTTCCCGTGTTTAGAACTGTCCCTGCACAAAATAACATTTGTAAAGGGAAAAAAGTCATTTAAAACTGCTTGCGGCTTTAATGCAATGTCTGGTCCCGGTAATATGGATGAAAATCTTTAGGAAAAATGGCATAGCTACCCCATCAACCCCCCCCCCCCCCTACCCCAGCCCATTACCAGCCCCTTTGGGTCTTGTATGGATATTAAGGGGAACCCCGCACACAAAATAAAAAAGGACCTATATACTCTGAACAGCCGTATTCAGGTGGTGCATACAAGACAGGGACTGTAGGTTTGTTCTTATGTAGAATCTGTTTGTAATTTTGAACAGCTGCATTGTTTAAGTGGAGCTCCATGGCAAATTCCTTTTTTTTAGTTTTTTGTAAAACATAGGGAACGGTTATCACCCCTGTCACATTTTTTTTGCTGTCTGTGCCCCTGTTCAGAACATTTCACCTCACTTTGCGTCCCAATGACAACTGTTTTTGAAATGTGGTGTTTTTATTGAAACAAGAATTGGTGATAAAGCATCAGTAGAGAGGAGACACCTTTCTCCCATATTAATTCTTAAAGGAGAGAATTTTCCTTCCAAGGGGTAGATTTCCTCTCACTTCCTGTTGTCTTCTTCCGTTTGCAAGTAGTAGTAGTTTGTAAGTTGGATGTTTGAAAGTAGGGACCTTCCGTATATACTCTGCAGAAATTGGCCCCTTAGGTGTTGGTGTTGGCACAACACTGAAAGCACTCACAGTTATTCTTGGTGGGTGCTGGAACGCCCTGCTGTCAAGTATAATATCAGGAATTGTAATAACATATAATTGTTGATCAGTGGTAGTAAAAATTGGGCCTTTGATGGTGGTGCTGGTGCCACAACACTGTAAGGCCTGACAGTTACTCTTGGTGGGCGCAGCAATGGGCTCTGCTGTGAATTATTAGATCAATAATTATAATTGCATGCCCCTGTTGAACAGGGGCTGAAAAATTGGGCCTTAGGCACTGGTGGCACAACACTGCAACCCCTCACAGATACTGTACTTGGAGCACAGCAATGAGGCCTGTTGCAAAGTATTGCATCAAACATTTTAATTACACGCCCCTGTTAAACAGGGGCTGAAAAATTGGGCCTTAGCCACTGGTGGCGTCACCCATAAACCAAAATGATCTTCTAAGCTATCATCGTTAATCGTATCATAGAGGAGGAGGAGGAGGATAGCCAGTCAACATAACAGCACAGGCACTCAGCATCAGCATCAGTCTTGAAGGGATGTGACATTTTAAAATCAATTAGTCTGTTATATCAGCATCTGGTGTGTGGTAGCTGGTGGTGATCCAAGACTGGTTCATCTTGATGAAAGTCAGTCGATCAACCAAGTCGGTGGACAGGCGCACCCTGTGATCCGTGACAAATCCTCCAGCAGCACTGAATGTGCGTTCTGAAAGAACGCTGGATGCAGGACAGGCCAGTAGCTCAATTGCATACTGTGCAAGCTCTGGCCAGTGATCCATCCTCAAGACCTAGTAAGCCAGAGGATTTTCGGTGGGGAAGGTGTCCAAGTCTGACCTTGCCCCTAGGTATTCCTGGACCATGTATATCAGACGCTGGCGATGGTTGCTGGAACCGATCATACTTTGGGGCTGCGGACTAAAGAATTGTCTGAACGCATCGGTCAGACGGCCACCTTCCCCACCGCTCCTTCTTTGACTGCCCGAAGCCTCAGCAACTCGTTGTCCAGGACCAGGAGTTTGTAACCTCCCAGTCTCTGGGAACACGTTGCACAGACCTTTCTGCAAGGCCTCCCGGAGTTGTCTCATCCTCTGCTCCCTCTGCGACGGTACGATAAGGTCCGCAACCTTACCCTTGTACCGTGGATCAAGGAGAGTGGCCAGCCAGTAATGGTCCCTCTCCTTGATCCGAAGAATACGAGGATCCTTCCGCAGACTTTGCAGGATCAGGGAGGCCATGCAGCGTAGGTTAGCTGAGGCATTCAGTCCGGAGTCCTCTGGGTCACTAAGGACGACATGATCCGCAGCCACCTCCTCCCAGCCACGTACAAGTCCACTGGTTTCTTGGGACTGTAAATCATCCCTAAAAGACTGCTGCTGATGATGCTGAGTGCCAGCCTCCACCTCCATGCTGACACAATCCTCCTCCTCCTCCTCCTCCTCCTCTTCCTGTGCGATGGGTGGGACAGAAGGAACACTGTCTGGGTAAAGGGGGCCTTGAGAGGCAAGGAAGTCCTCCTCTTCCTGCCTCTGTTCTGCCTCAAGCGCCCTGTCCATTATTCCACGCAGCGTGTGCTCCAACAGGTGGACAAGAGGTACAGTGTCACTGATGCATGCACTGTCACTGCTCACCATCCTCGTGGCCTCCTCAAATGGTGCCAGGACAGTGCATGCATCCCTGATCATGCCCCACTGGCGTGGTGAAAAAAACCCGAGCTCCCCTGACCCTGTCCTGGTGCCGTAGTCGCACAGGTACTCATTGATGGCCCTCTGCTGCGTGTGCAGCCGCTGCAGCATGGCCAACGTTGAGTTCCACCTGGTGGGCATGTCACATATAAGGCGGTTCTTGGGCAGGTTCAACTCCTTTTGAAGCTCAGCCAGGCGAGCACTGGCATTATAAGATCTGCAGAAATGCACACAGACTTTCCTGGCCTGCCTCAGGACATCCTGTAAGCCCGGGTACCTGCCCAAGAACCGCTGCACCACCAGGTTAAGGACGTGAGCCATACAGGGCACATGGGTCAGTTGTCCCTGTCGGAGGGCGGAGAGGAGGTTGGTGCCATTGTCGCAAACCACCATTCCTGGCTTAAGCTGGCATGGCGTCAACCACCTCTCGGCCTGCCCCTGCAGAGCAGACAGGACCTCTGCCCCAGTGTGGCTCCTGTCCCCCAAACACACCAGCGCAAGCACGGCATGGCATCTTTTTGCCTGCGTACTTGCGTAGCCCCTTGAACGCCTACGGAGCACCGCTGGTTCCGAGGACAAACCACAGGAAGAGGCCATGGAGGAAGAAGAAGAGGAGGGGGTGGAGGAGAGAGGTGTGTCACAACCAGTAGTAGCATTTTGGAGGCGTGGCAGTGGAACAACCTCCAACACTACTGCACCTTGTCCTGCATCCTTCCCAGCTGCCAAAAGAGTGACCCAATGGGCCGTGAAAGAAAGGTAACGTCCCTGTCCATGCCTGCTGGACCATGAGTCAGCGGTAATATGCACCTTACCGCTGACCGCCCTGTCCAGCGAGGCCAAGACATTGCCTTCCACATGCCTGTAGAGAGCCGGAATAGCCTTCCGTGCGAAAAAGTGGCGTTTGGGAACCTGCCACTGAGGAACCGCACATTGCACAAACTCACGGAAGGGGGCCGAGTCTACCAACTGAAAAGGCAGCAGTTGAAGCGCTAGCAATTTAGCCAAGCTAGCATTCAACCGCTGGGCATGTGGATGGCTGGGAGTGAACTTCTTTCGACGGTCCAGCAGCTGGGGCAGGGAAATTTGCCTGCTAGAATCGGACATCGGTGTACTGCTAGCAGAGTGCCCGCAAGTACTTGGCTGTGACACACCTAATTCTACACCTTCATTCCTCTCAGAGCAGGTTTCAGAGAGGACTGAAGGTATACTGCGGTTGGAGATCCCAGCTGATGCGGTGCAAGAAGAGGTCAGCTTTGTTCTTTGGTGTGGGTCTTTAAGGTAGGCTTGCCAACGAGCTGCATGGCAGGTCAACATATGTCTGATCAAGCATGTGGTGCCCAAGCGGCTGATGTTTTGGCCACGCGATATACGCTTGAGACATATGTTGCAAACAGCAGCTGTGCGATCTGATGCACTCGCCTCAAAAAAGGCCCACACCAAAGAACTTTTTGAATGACGGGCAGAGGCAGCGCCCTGCACAGGCGGAGCTCTGCGGTGTGATTCCGTCGGTGTGCTGCCCATACGCTGGCCACTCAAGGGCATCCTGCCTCGTTGGAGATGTGCCTCCTCCTCATCCTCCTCCTCCTCCTCCTCTCTCCTATTAGGCACCCACGTGGAGTCAGTGACCTCATCATCCCCTCCCTCCTCATCACTGGAGCCAATCTGGCAGTATGCTGCAGCTGCTGGAGCATGACTGCCAGATTGGTGTCCTTCTTGAGCATCCCCTCTCTCTGCTCTCACGCTGCTGCCTTCCTCTAGCTGGGTATCATCATCAGATCCTTCCAAACGCTGGGCATCCTCCTGGAGCATGTACCCAACACTGTGCTCAAACAGTTCGGGGGACTCCTCAGGAGGAGGGCATGGTGGGTCTAGGGAAGGATTGACTAATGAAGATAATGATACCAGAGAAGAGGACGCTTTGGCAGCTGCTTTGCCAGTACCCTGAGCCTGGGTGAGAGAGGATGAGGAGGATGAGGTGGGCTTGGTCATCCACTCTACCAAGTCTTCGGCATGATGTGGCTCAACATGTCCAGCTGCCGAAAACAAGGACAAGCGTGTCCCATGGCCATGTGCTGATGACAATGCACCGCGTACACGACCAGCACTGTTGCCCCCAGACACAGAGCCTGCTTGCCCTCTTTTTTTGCCTCCTGACTGTCTGCCTCTCCTTGGTTGCCTTCCAGACATTTTAATGGATGGCCTGCAGGGAGATGGGAAAAACAGCAATAAGGGCTACCTTCAGGTGTATATTGTGCAGGAGGCTTAGCAACAATGACACTGACACTGTCCCCTGCCTATCCTTCTCTGTCCCTAAACACAAGGATTGAAAATATGGTTCAGCAAAATTGGTTTAGAACAGAATAGCACACTGACACTTTCCCTCACTGTCCTACTCTGTCCCTCCCTACAAACAAGATTTAGCACAGAATAGCACACTGATAATTGCCACGAGTGTCCTTCTCTGTCCCTAAACTCAAGGATTTGAAATATGGAACAGCAAAATTGGTTTAGAACAGAATAGCACACTGTCAGTTTCACTCACTGTACCTCTCTGTCCCTAAACTCAAGGATTGAAAATATGGTTCAGCAAAATTGGTTTAGAACAGAATAGCACACTGACACTTTCCCTCACTGTCCTACTCTGTCCCTCCCTACAAACAAGATTTAGCACAGAATAGCACACTGATAATTGCCACGAGTGTCCTTCTCTGTTCCTAAACTCAAGGATTTGAAATATGGAACAGCAAAATTGGTTTAGAACAGAATAGCACACTGTCAGTTTCACTCACTGTACCTCTCTGTCCCTAAACTCAAGGATTGAAAATATGGTTCAGTAAAATTGGTTTAGAACAGAATAGCACACTGACACTTTCCCTCACTGTCCTACTCTGTCCCTCCCTACAAACAAGATTTAGCACAGAATAGCACACTGATAATTTCTACGAGTGTCCTTCTCTGTCCCTAAACTCAAGGATTGAAAATATGGAACAGCAAAATTGGTTTAGAACAGAATAGCACACTGTCAGTTTCACTCACTGTACCTCTCTGTCCCTCAACTCAAGGATTGAAAATATGGTTCAGCAAAATAGTTTTAGAACAGAATAGCACACTGACACTTTCCCTCACTGTACCTCTCTGTCCCTCAACTCAAGGATTGAAAATATGGAACAGAAAATTTGGTTTAGAACAGAATAGCACACTGTCAGTTTCACTCACTGTACCTCCCTGTCCCTCAACTCAAGGATTGAAAATATGGAACAGCAAAATAGTTTTAGAACAGAATAGCACACTGACACTTTCCCTCACTGTCCTACTCTGTCCCTCCCTACAAACAAGATTTAGCACAGAATAGCACACTGATAATTTCTACGAGTGTCCTTCTCTGTCCCTAAACTCAAGGAATGAAAATATGGAACAGCAAAATTGGTTTAGAACAGAATAGCACACTGTCAGTTTCACTCACTGTACCTCTCTGTCCCTCAACTCAAGGATTGAAAATATGGAACAGCAAAATTGGTTTAGAACAGAATAGCACACTGTCAGTTTCACTCACTGTACCTCTCTGTCCCTCAACTCAAGGATTGAAAATATGGAACAGCAAAATTGGTTTAGAACAGAATAGCACACTGTCAGTTTCACTCACTGTACCTCTCTGTCCCTCAACTCAAGGATTGAAAATATGGAACAGCAAATTTGGTTTAGAACAGAATAGCACACTGTCAGTTTCACTCACTGTACCTCTCTGTCCCTCAACTCAAGGATTGAAAATATGGAACAGCAAAATAGTTTTAGAACAGAATAGCACACTGACACTTTCCCTCACTGTACCTCTCTGTCCCTCAACTCAAGGATTGAAAATATGGAACAGCAAATTTGGTTTAGAACAGAATAGCACACTGTCAGTTTCACTCACTGTACCTCTCTGTCCCTCAACTCAAGGATTGAAAATATGGAACAGCAAAATTGGTTTAGAACAGAATAGCACACTGTCAGTTTCACTCACTGTACCTCTCTGTCCCTCAACTCAAGGATTGAAAATATGGAACAGCAAAATTGGTTTATAACAGAATAGCACACTGTCAGTTTCACTCACTGTACCTCTCTGTCCCTCAACTCAAGGATTGAAAATATGGTTCAGCAAAATAGTTTTAGAACAGAATAGCACACTGACACTTTCCCTCACTGTACCTCTCTGTCCCTACAAACAAGGTTTAGCACAGAATAACACACTGTCACTGACACTCTCCCTACCTATCCTTATTTGTCCCTAAACACAAGGAATCCAGGAATAGTAAAGGAAAAATAATGACACTGTCCCTGCCTATGCTTCTCTTTCCCTGCTCCGGAACACACTACACTAGGCCGCCGTGCTGGCGGCCTTTTATAGTGTGGGGCGTGTACTAAACCCCATCAGCAATAATTGGCCACAGGCATCCTGCCTGTGGCCAATCATTGCTCTCCTCGCTGCCGGGGCTGTGATTGGCCAAGCATGCGGGGTCACAGTGCATGCTTGGCCAATCACAGCGCCTGGATGACACTGCGATGGCGTAGTGCATTGTGGGCCGTTCGCGTCACTCGAATTTGGCGCGAACGGCCCAAATCGTTCGATCTTCGTCGAACGATCGAACAGCCGATGTTCGAGTCGAACGTATGTTCGACTCGAACACGAAGCTCATCCCTACTCAGGAGAGCCACCAGAGGTTGCTCATGGCAGGCGGGCGCGATGGCCGCCTGGCCACACGCGATCGTGTGCACGATCACAAATCCCTGTGCTGTCTGAGGAGAGAAGACAGATCGTGTGTTTCTACAAAGTAGAAACCACGATCTGTCATCTCTCCTAGTTAGCCCCAACCCCCCACAGTTAGAACACACAATAGGGGACACAGTTAACCCCTTGATCGCCCCCTAGTGTTAACCCCTTCCCTGCCAGTGACATTTACATATTAATCAATGCATATTTATAGCTCTGATCGCTCTGTAAATGTCAATGGTCCCAAAAATGTGTCAAAAGTGTCTGACCTGTTCCGCCGCAACGTCGCAATACTGCAAATAAAAACCGCAGATCACCACCATTACTAGTAAAAAATAATAAAAACGCCATATAAATGCCATAGATCTTTCCCATAGTTTTTAGATGATATAACTTTTGCACAAACCAATCCATACACGCTTATTGCGTTTTTTTTTACCAAAAATATGTAGAAGAATACATATCGGCCTAAACTGAGAAAAAAAAATATTTTTTTAAAAAGAAAATTTGGATATTTACTATAGCAAAAAATAAAAGATTTTGTGTTTTTTTCAAAATTGTTGCTCTTTTTTTGTTTATAGTGCAAAAAATAAAAACCGCAGAGGTGATCAAATACCACCAAAAGAAAGCTCTATTTGTGGGAAAAAAGGACGTCAATTGTGTTTGGGTACAACATCGCACGACTGCGCAATTGTCAGCGATGCAGTGCTGAATCGCAAAAATGGAACGGTCATTGAGCAGCCAAATCTTCCAGGGCTGAAGTAGTTAATACCAAGTTAGGTATTATGTTTGGAGATATATTTAATGTGCAGGCTGCATACTATGCTTAATATACAACCTTTCACACGATACCCTTATTATGCAATGTTTAGGTCATTTTCATGCTCATTATTACGAGATACAGTAAATGGATTGATTGTATGGACCTGTTTATGATTTTAAAAAAAGAAATAAAAAAATTCATATATTACAGTTTACCAGTCATTAAATTAATTTTCTTTTTTTTTTTTAAGACTTTCCCTCTGTTTTTACCTGGTGATCTGGCCAGTAACACACCTCCTATATTAGAGTGCCTCCACTCTGGATGAAGGAGCACAGGGGGCACCTTTGGACAGCAGCATTGTCGGTTTGGGGGGAGGCAGGGCCGTTTGAAGGAATTTGGGGACCCCATGCAGATTGAGAATTTGGGGCCCCCAAGCGGGGGGGGGGGGGGGCGGGTGCTACTGATTTTTTTTTGAGAAGCGGGGGGGGGGGGTGCTACACAATTTTTTTTAAATTCAGAAGGGGGGGTGCTAACGCGGAAAACATCGACACCGATCGCGAGAGGGGGGCCGCCAATCGCGGGAGGGGGGCCGCCAATCGCGGGAGGGGGGGCTGCCAAATCGCGGGAGGAGGGGGCCGCCAATCGCGGGTGGGGGGGGCCGCCAAATCGCGGGAGGAGGGGGCCGCCAATCGCGGGTGGGGTGTGGCCGCCAATCGCGGGTGGGGGGCCACCAATCGCGGGAGGGGGGCCGCCAAATCGCGGGAGGAGGGGGCCACCAATCGCGGGTGGGGGGGGGCACTAATCGCGGGAGGGGGGTCACCAATTGCGGGAGGGGGGCCGCCAAATCGCGGGAGGAGGGGGCCGCCAATCGCGGGTGGGGGGGCCGCCAATCGTGGGTGGGGGGGCCGCCAATCGCGGGAGGGGGGCCGCCAATCGCGGGAGGGCGGGGCCGCCAATCGCGGGTGGGGGGGACCGCCAATCGCGGGTGGGGGGGCCGCCAATCGCGGGAGGAGGGGGCCACCAAATCGCGGGAGGAGGGGGCCGCCAAATCGCGGGAGGAGGGGCCGCCAATCGCGGGTGGGGGGGCCGCCAAATCGCGGGAGGAGGGGGCCGCCAATCGCGGGTGGGGGGTGGCCGCCAATCGCGGGTGGGGGGGCCACCAATCGCGGGAGGGGGGGCCGCCAAATTGCGGGAGGAGGGGGCCACCAATCGCGGGTGGGGGGGCGCTAATCGCGGGAGGGGGGCCACCAATTGCGGGAGGAGGGGGCCGCCAAATCGCGGGAGGAGGGGGCCGCCAAATCGCGGGAGGAGGGGGCCGCCAATCGCGGGTGGGGGGCCGCCAATCGCGGGAGGGGAGGCAGCTCTGCTGGGGCCCCAGGCCAGCTGGGGGCCCCAAGCAGTTGCTTGGTTTGCCTGTCCTGTTCTGATGGCCCTGGGGGGAGGGGAGTGTTAGATGTACTAGCAGATTTAAAGTGTAACTTCAGTCATTTTTTTATCTTTCCATCTATTAAATCTTCTACCCTTGTTGTTTTAGCTTTGGATAGTAAAAAAATTAAAAATCTGCCAGTAAACACCTTATACAGCCCCTTTCCCGTTTCTTGTCTTGTAAAAAGCCTAGACTTATGACATCATGCACAGCTCTCTCTCTCACTCTTGTGAGAGTTTGCCAGGAAGGGAGGGGGGATGAGTCATAAGAGGGCCAATGAGAGCTGCATAGCAGGAGATGTGCCCCTGTGTGTCTGTGTAAATCCAGGAAGTGAACAGGCAGCAGCTTCAGCTGCCCACAGTTAAAATGGATGCAGCCAGACTCAGTGGAGGGAGGTTTCTGCAGCATATTTGGCAAGTAGAGAATCACAGTATATATAAAATAATATGCAATGTGGTTGGAGAGAAGCTTCAGAATGGAAAAGATGTTTTTATTACAAATTATGTGAGCAGATTGCAGTTCCTCTTTAAGCCTTTGGCTGAGAGCGCAGTCTGAGAGCCAATCGGCAGACCTTTTTGCGGTCATGCCCCTTCAACAGAAGTCAGCCGAGCCGGCCAGCTACTGTCAGACCGGCTGCAGTACACACGAGCTGAATGTTGGCTGATTTCTGTTGAACCGGTCGATGCTGCCCGACATTCGGCCCCTGTGTATGGGGCTTTAGATGCACTAACATTGAAATCAAACTCCAGCCCACACTCTAAGTAAGTATGGCAAACAGGTTTTTTTTCCTTTTGGGATAAAGGTTTTATATGAATAATGAAAAGCTGATAGTTGTAAGCACCCCTGTGGTAAATGGTTGATCTCAACCCTCTAACAGTGACATCTGCAGGATAGCGTGTTGAAAAACAACAGACTTGCTGGCCAGATCACCAGAGAAAAATAAAGGAAGGAAAGCAGACAAAAGATAACTAATGCAGCCTTTGGTAAGAATTGGTAAGCTGAATAACATTTTATGTTTTCTTTTGGATTTAATACCTCTTTAACCACTTAAGCCCCAGACCATTTTGTTGCTAAATGACCAGGCCCCTTTTTGCGATTCGGCACTGCATCGCTTTAACTGACAATTGCGCGGTCGTGCGGCGTGGCTCCAAAAACAAAATTGACGTCCTTTTTTCCCCACAAATAGAGCTTTCTTTTGGTGGTATTTGATCACCTCTGCGGTTTTTATTCTTTTCACTATAAACAAAAATAGAGCGACAATTTTGAAAAAAATGCAATATTTTTTACTTTTTGCTATAATAAATATCTCCCAAATATATATATAAAAAAATTTTAGGCCGATACATATTCTTCTACATATTTTTGGTAAAAAAAATCGCAATAAGCGTTTATTGATTGGTTTGCGCAAAAGTTATAGCGTCTACAGAATAGTGGACTGTTTTATGGCATTTTTATTAATAATTTTTTTTTTTACTAGTAATGGCGGCGATCAGCGATTTTTATCATGACTGTGACATTATGGCGGACACATCGGACACTTTTGACACCATTTTTTGACCAGCGATCGGTGCTATAAAAATGCACTGGTTACTGTGAAAACAGCACTGGCAGTGAAGGGGTTAACCTGTAGGGGGTGCTGAAGGGGTTAAGTGTTTCCTAGGGAGTGATTTCTACAGTGTGGGGGTGTGGCTTGGCGTGTGACGTCACTGATCGTCGTTCCCTATGACAGGGAACAGACGATCGGTGATAGGCTCACTAGGAAGCACGGGGAGAGGTTTGTTTACACTCACCTCTCCCCGCTCTTCAGCTCTGTGACCCGATCGCGGGACTAGGGTGACCACGTGTCCCGGATTGCCCGGGTCAGTCCCGCATTTTGCAGGTCTGTCCCGGGCACCTTCATTCCAGGACAATACAGTGTCCCGGGATGAAACTGACACAGCCACCCCCCCCCCCCGGGCCAATCTGATGCCCCCAAGAAAGGCTGCCACATCACCGCTTTACTCATTGACAGTACTTGTCCTGGCCGAGAATGCCTGGAGGAGCACTATCCCCGCCCCCTGCTTGTGATTGGAGAAATCATAAATCCCGCCTCTTGTGTCCAATCACTGTGCTGTGATTCGTTACAGCACAAGCTGATTTTTGGGAAGGGAGGGTGTCCCTGAATGGTAGTTTGGAAATGTGGTCACCCTACGTGGGACACCGGCGGCGATCGGGTCCGCGGGTCCTGCGGGTGCGGTCACGGAGCTCAGGACCGGGTCGCGAGCGCACCGCCGGCGGCGCGCACGACCCACGGCTGGGCTTCTTAAAGGCGACGTGCCTGTACGTGCTTGTGCCCAGCCGTGCCATTCTGCCGACGTATATCGGCGTGAGGCGGTCCTTAAGTGGTTAAGGCAGGCCAAAGTCACTTTGATGTGTTGACTTCCTGGCAACCTTCTGATTTATCGGCGAGATCACACAGATTTAAATTCCCAATACATTTTCATCCTTACAGCTTCTCTGAAATCACCGGTGGGGATATTTGCTGCTCGGGAATATCCCTTTACATTTTAAATAGATGATTATGTTTGGAATATTTATTTGATGATGTGGTAAAGCACTGCACTGTTGTATGATTTAAAAAAAAAAATGGGATGATTCCTTCATTTATATGCTGTTAGCTTATATTTCAGGATGGACATTGGGTGACAGAACAGAGAACTCTCACTTATAGAGAAAGAGGATTATCTGAAATAATGCTTTATGCATCTGTGAACCTTGGAAAAGGAAAACAAAGTATTATATCTCCAATATACCACAAGAGGGAGCTAAAGAGCTGTACAATTTTCTATGCAGTGACATTCTTCCTAAGAAACACACTGAATGGGAAAATAATAATAATATAAAGCTGCATTCAGGTGAAAGAAGAAGAATTCTTGGCAATTTAATAAAAGATCAGAAGTCTTGAAGAGGTCTGTCACTTTCTGGACACAATGCAAGGCATTTGGCACTTAGTGGACTTTTTTTTAATTTAGGGATTTGTGTCATTTACATTTATATCACCTTTATTTATTATAAACTGTGTGGGCAAGTTAAAGAACACCTTACCTTTTCACTTGCCAAGAATGAGTACAGATTTATTTTAGTCAGCTGGAGAGTCTAAAGTATTCAGCATGTAACTCTCATCACTAAAATATTAGATAGGCTTTAATATGTAACATGTCCCACATTAACATGCATTTGCAGGAAAGCGGTATTAAATCCTTATGCTCCTAGCATTAGTAAATAGATAGGAAAGTATATAATAATTCCTTGTTTTAAACGTTATTTTTACATTTCTTCAGTTACTTCTTGGTTTCCATTCCTAGGCAAATGATGTCATATTTCCCAGGAGTCTTCAGGAGAGGAGGAGGGGTTTTCTCGGCTAAGCACGCTCTACTGTTTGCATGCCTGATCTAAGGGCAGATGGAGCCCAGGAAGTAAATGCTATAAGAATCATCTGCCCTTACTTGAAGCATAACTTCAGTCATTTTTTTAATTTTCCATCTATTAAATCCTCTGCCCTTGTTGTTTTTACTTTGGATAGTAAAAAAAAAAAAATTCTGCCAGTAAATACCTTATACAGTCCACTTCCTGTTTCTTGTCTGGAAAAAGCCTAGGCTTATGACATCATGCACAGCTCTCTCTCTCACTCTTGTAAGGGTTTGCCAGGAAGGGAAGGGGGGTGAGTCATTAGAGGGCCAATGAGAGCTGCAGAGCTGGAGGTGTGCCTCTGTGTGTCTGTGTAAATCCAGGAAGTGAACAGGCTGCAGCTTCAGCTGCCCACAGTTAAAATGGCTGCAGCCAGACTCAGTGGAGGAAGATTTCTGCAGCATATTTGGCAAGAATATGTGTATATAAAATAATATGCAAAGTGGTTGAAGGGAAGCTTCAGAATGGCAAAGATGTTTTTATTACAAATTATGTGGGCAGACTGCAGTTCCTCTTTAAGGTAGCCACTTCTAGAGATTCTAGGGGGTGCTTTTGAAAGTGATTTCTTAACCAAAATAAAGCATAGAGACATGGATAGATGGGGAGTTTCATTTGAATAATAAAAAAATAATTAAATAGTGTTTTTGGTTTGTGGTGCTCAGATGCAGCGCGGTTCCGCTTTAAAATAGTTTTTGTATTTTGAAATGTAACTACTAATGGAAAATTAATTAATTAAAAAAATATTTAGTTAATGGAAAATTAATTAATTAATGGAAAGTTAATGGGAAAAAAAAGTTAAGAAAAAAAAAAAGGCAGTTTACTTTCTCCTGCTTTTTCCATTTGCTTTTGCAAACTAAAGGCATTTGTATGTGTCAGGAATGCTCTGTATGGGATGTGGGGAATACTACTAGTAGCAAAACAGTTGGAACATTGTTGAGCATCAGCTACCATGGACAGCTCAGTCTCAATCATAGCCAAGGAGGTACTATATAATAGGACAACAGAAGATATGACAGCATTACTATCATAAAAGGAGATATATGATAACAAGAGAAATATTATAATGGAATTAGTAATGCAGTATAACAGGAGATACAGTATATTTATTATAACAGGATAAGTATTATGATAGGAGATTATTATAACAGAATTAATATTATAATAGGCAATATATTATAGCATAGTAAATATTCAAACTGTAGCTTTGTTATAAACAGGATACATATTATGACAGGAGATATATTATAATAGGATAAATATTATAAAAGGAAGTAATAACAGAAAATAACAGGAGAGATATTATACCCAAAGATATAACAGAATAAATATAATAATAAGAGATATATTATAACCTGATAAATATTATAACAGGAGAGATATTATACTCATAGATTTAACAGAATAAATATAATAATAAGAGATATGTTATAACATTATTTATAGATATTATACCCATAGATATAAGAGAATAAATATAATAATAAGAGATATATTATAACTGGTAAATATTATAACAGTAAATTCAGTAGATTATAACAGAAGAAACATTATAATAGGAGATATAATACAATAAATATTAATATGAGATATATTATAAAGTAATAAATATTATAAGAGGAGATTATAACCTGATAAATATTCTAATAATAGTATAATATAATGTGATACATTTTATAATAGGAGATATATTATAAACCGATACGTATTATAAAAGGTGATTATAACCTGATAAATATTACAATAATATTATAATATAATGTGATACATTTTATAATAGGAGATATATTATAAACCAATACATAATATAAAAGGTGATTATAACCTGATAAATATTATAATAGGAAATAATATTATAATGTGAGAAATATCATAATAGGAGATATATTATAACAGGAGAAATAATATGACAGGGGATTTATTATTTATAACAGGAGAAATATTATATTGGGATATAATATAACAGAAGAAAAATGATAAAGATAGATATATTATAACAGGTTGAACTCGCACGATTTCACTCCCGCATGTCAGTCCCGATTTTGACTGCGATTTCACAGACATTTGTGCGGGTTTCTGCACAGATGTCAATGGAAATCGCACCACGAAATCGCAAAAAGTAGTACAGAAACTACGTTTCGAAATCGGTGCTGCAAATGCAGCGTCGCACCGATTAGGACGGTGCCATTGCCGGTAATTACTGCTGATTTGACATGAGATTTGACATGTCAAATCACATGTCAAATCGCACCAATGTGAACCAGGGCTCCAGGCTAAACTAATATTGTATAAATACATTTGTCTTGTGTATTCTTATTTGAAATGTTGGTGTAATTTGTGTAATTCTTCCAGATCTGTGCAGTAATCCAGTGTGAAACGTTGCCTCTGTGCAGAAGCTCCCTGTAATAAAGACCAGTCACCGTTGTGGTTTCTCCTTGTGCAGAGTGATTGGTCTTGTCTCCGCCCCTCCTGTAGTTTTTTGCAGGCAGCCTGTAGTAGGTGGAGCCTGCTGGGTCCCTCCCACAGCTCTGCTCTCTGCACAGGCTATGTACTGCACAGTGATGGTGTCACTGCCAAGGTAATATCTGGGTTTGCAAAGGTAAACGTAAAGTGCGTTTATGTCCTTTGTGGCTATTTAGGAATATATTTAAATCAATTGTTTTTGTGCCTTTTGTTCAGGTTAAAAAAAAAAAAGCCACATTCACAAAACATAGCACTGTTTTTTTCAAATGTGCTTTGCGGTTTTTCTTGCTTCGGGCCTCCAAAGGAAGCGAAACACAGGCCAAGTGGTCCATCGAGTGTGCCGCATTTTGATTTTTTTTTCTTTTAACCTTTTTTGTCTATAGATCTGTTTGTCCCAAACATGTTTAAATTCACTTACTGTTGACTAACTGACAACCTCTGCCGGAGGTCTGTCCCAAGCATCAACTACTCTTTTGGCATAATAACTCTTTCTTAAGGCCCCTTCCACACGGGGACGGATCCGTCAGCGGCGCCCGCCAGCTCAGCGGGAGATCTCTCCGTTGGTCTCCGCTGAGCCGGCAGATGACAGGTCCCTCTCTGCTCACTAAATGGGGAGGGGCTTGTTGAGCGCCGCTGCTTGCTATGGAGAGATCGGACAAAAACGGACAGCATGTCCGTTTTCATCAGATCTCACCAGATCCGATCCGCCAGGATGGATGGCGACGTATCGCCATCCGTCTGATTTTAGCGGATCGGATGTCAGCGGACATGTCACCGCTGACATCCAACGCTCCATAGACAAGCATGGAGCGGCCGTTCAGGTCCGCCAAAAAAACTGACAGGCGGACCTGAACGGTCCGCCCGTGTGAAAGGGGTCTTAGTTTTGAACTTTCTTCCTGCTAGTTGGAGGTCATGTCCCTGTGGTGCCATTTATTTTCATGAATGGGAAAAGAAAAATGAAACTGCTGGGAGGAGAAGATCTTTGACGGGTCATGTGACCAGCCTCTACTTCTGTGTTCTCTGTAGCTTTATGCAGGGAATACTCTGACGGACACCGCAGGCTACGCATGGCAGCTTGCCCTGTCATTGTAGAGAAAACACTGCGGCGGCTGTTAGAGTACAGACTGACTGTTTGCACCCTTGGTTTTTTTACCCATGTGTATGCATGAGTTTATGCAAGGGCTCATGTACAACATATAGCAATGTACAGCAATTCATTGAAGTGGGTGTATGTACAGCCAAAAAAAAGGACATTTTTATATAAGGGAAACTGGCCTTAAAGGTGAACTCCAGGCACAAAATCTTTAATTTAAAGGATATTTCTTAAAAGCCACAAAGGATATAAATACACTTTGTGTGCACCAAATGCTTTTTCAAACCCAGAACTTACCTTATAAAAGTAGTAGTGACCTCATCACTGTGCTATAGTTAGCCTGTGCAGCGAGCAGAGCTGTGGGAGGGGCCCAGCATGCTCCACCCACTAGAGGCTGCTTGAAGAAATCTACAGGAGGGGGCGGAGACAAGACCAAACACCCTGCACAAAGAGAGAGAGAGAGAGAGCAGCAGTGACCGGTCTTTATTACAGGAAGCTCCTACACAGAGGCAAAGTTTCACACTTGATTACTGCACAGATCTGGAAAAAAAAAAAAAAACACAAAGCACAACAAGGGGGGCATTGTTTTTTTCTTTTTAAAAAAAAGGAATTGTCAAAAACTGCCTCCTGTCTGTATTTTTTACACTTTGTTTTGGTAAATGGGTAGGGGTACAATGTACCCCATTCTCATTCACATAGGGAGGGGGGCAGGATCAGAGGGCCCCCTTGTTAAAGGAGGCTTCCAGAGTCCGATAAGCCCCCTGCCCACAGACCCCCACAACCACTGCCCAGGGTTGTCGGGAAGAGGCCCTTGTCCCCATCAACATGGGAATAAAGGTGCTGTGGGGTGGGGGGGCAAAGCCCCCCCACCCCACAGCACTTCCCCATGTTGAGGGCATGTGGCCTGGTATAGTTCAGGAGCTGCTCGTCCCCCAGCCCTTTCCTGACCTGCCGGGCTGCATGCTCGGATAAGGGTCTGGCATAGGCGTGCGCACAGGGTGTGCCAGGTGTGCCTGGGTACAGCCTAATCACCCTGTGTGGCGCAGATTCCCCCTGTTTAGACCCCTGATATTTCACCAAAGCCCCCTAATGGGGCTCTTAAGAAAATTGTTAAAAAAATAAATAAAGATAAAAACTATTGACATGTCCACTGGCCTACTGACACCAATCTCTGCCCTACTGACACCCTCCATTTCTCTGCTGACACCGTCAGTATATATACACATGCAAACACATGTTAATATGTTTGAGCTTTGGGGTGCACACCCTAATGCAATAGGCTGTGCACACCTATGTGGTCTAGTAAAGGGCCTGGTATGGATTGGGGGGGACCCCCACGCCGTTTTGTTTTTTTAAACATTTTTGCATTGCTGGCAATAATATTGTATTTCCGTCAATTTAAATGTAATTTTGTTTTCTTTCTCAATATCAGTTTTGTTACAGCGGGTTCTATACTTGGTACAGATGCAACACTTTACAAGAAGACTAAGGGCACCCCCCAGGCACGATAGTTAAAGGAATTTTTCATGTTTATTGTTTCACTTTAAGCATCATTAAAATCACTGATCCTATAAAAACAATCTTTTAAAAAAAAGATATCATATCAGTGCAACCCCATCAGTGCTTCCTCATCTGTGCCCATTAGTGCAAGTTATCAGTGCTTATCAGTGCAGTCGCATCAGTGCACATCAATGAAGGAGAAAAATTACCTGTTTGCAAACTTTTACAACAGAAACTAGGAAAAACTGTTTTTTTTTTGGTCTTATTTTTGTTTGGAACCCAATCAAAAAAAGAAACCCACCAGTGATTAAAGGGTTTGTGAACCCATTTGTCTAAGTCTATGCCAGCCCCTCTATTAGAGGCTGGCATAGCACATTGTGTAAAGCATTTTTAAAATGAGCGCTGTAAATGTCGATTTTCAGCTGTCTTCAGGCCAGTCACGTGACTCGCGGCCGCTTTCCAGCTCGGATGGATTGCTTCTGCAGGAGGGGACGTGTTCTCGCTCTGATGTCAGCCTGGGAGATCATGTGGCCGCTCGGCTCCACCCACAGAAGCTCTGTCTCATAGCTGTAAAGCGGCCGCGAGTTACGTGAAGACAGCTGAAAATTGGTATTTACAATGCTCATTTTTAAAAATGCTTTACACAATGTGCTTTGCCAGCCTCTAAGGCCGGGCTTACACTGGTCCGACAAACGCTCCGACATTGGGAGCTCATGTCGCATGACGTGTGAAAATCAATGTTTCCCTATGAGAGCCGTCTTAACTGGTCCGACACAAGTCGGTCCGACTTTGAAAATACTCCCTGTACTACTTTGGTCCGACTTTGGTCCTACTTCAGCCCATTGAATATAATTGAAGTTGGATCAAAGTAGGATCCTTGTCCTAACCATCCGACTTTTGACATCCGACATGGTGATTACAGCAGCAGTAAAAGGAATTTATCTCACACTGGGATTGTTTTGATTGGTCAAAGGACAAGTCAGACTATCACAAAGTCGGATCAAAGTAGTATCCTGTTCATTCAAGTCGGATGGATGTCGGACCAATGTAGGAGCGATGTAGGACAGATGTTGCAGAGCAAAGTAGGATGAAAGTTGTATGACTGTCGTGTAGTATCAGTGTGAACCCAGCCTCATAGAGGGGATGGCAGTGACAATTGTAGGTTTTTTGTTTGTTTTTTTATAATAGCGGCGGGGCAGGCGGGGCAGGCTGAGCGGAGACAGACACACAGAGGGAGATGACAGGGAGGAAGGAGGGGGTGAGGGGGGAGAGAGGACTGCGGAGCAGGGCAGCGTATGATGGAGGGACGCACTTTGACCACGGTGATCAGGGCAGAGCAGCCCTGGTTATCGTGGTCTGTTTAGAGAGGGTAAACAGGAAGTGGCAGATTCAGGTTTTTTTTTTTTTACAGTTTAGAGGGGGGCAGATTAATCAGCACAAGCACGGTGCTGTTTAATCTGCTTTAAGGGACCAGGATATGAATTATTATTTTTTTGGGGTTAAACGCATTAAATACCACCAAAAGAAAGCTCTATTTGTGTGAAAAAAATTATAAAAATGTAATTTGACTTAAGAGTTGCATGACTGAGCAATTGTCATTCAATGTTTTTGGATGGGCGGGGCCACCGGTGCTTCGGCGCCATGCCTCTCCACCCATTGTGGAACGTCCGTGGCTGCGGCTTCTCCACGTTTGGGATGTGGTTACGTCATCCAGCCGGCTGGAGGAGCATGCGGTTGAGTGCTCCCATTGGGTAGCAAACGTGTCACGTGCTCGCACCTTGGCCACCTGACCAATGGCGTTAGGGGCAGAGCCCGCTATGTCCGCCCGGGGATTTAGGCACGGGGCTGGCATAGCGAACTCTCTCTTGTTTGGCTTCCCATCCTACAGACGTGAGGTCACACACACTGGTAAGCACCTGTCACTGGTCACTTATGATGATACTTTTATTTACCTTCACTTGCACACAGATTCTGTGTGGGTTACGTACTCAGATATATATAGACAATTTTTACAACCCTCTTCACAGTCCACCCACCTGGATGACTTACAACACTTCTTTTTTCACCTTTTTGATTTCCCTTACACTGTTTGTTTCTCTTTTCCTTTCCTCTCTTGTCTGTACCCCTGCCAATAGTCTCATAGAACTCAATACTTAAACATGAATACTCTTCACAATTATTATCCCAGAGCATTATGGGAGTAACTGACCTAGATACTCATACATTTTTGTTACAGCTGACATGAAACATGTGGCTAGTGGGGCACATCAAGGGACACTTTTTCCTTCATTTCCATTATTCGCCATGTTCGCCCTTCGCCTGTCCCTGGTCATTTGCTGCGGGGGCCCTTCAGCTCCCGGTTGGAGCGCTGTTCACCGTTGCCATTGGGGATCAGTCTTTGGAACCAATCGACCCATTTGTAAGTATGGGGAGCGCCTGTTCAGCCCCCCTGCTGCTTTTTTTAACCATACTCTAACTGCATGCTACATCTCATTTACATTTATTTTTTAGATACTGCATACATGCATCAACTCCTGAGGAAGCGAGTAGAGCTTGCGAAACGCGTCAAGTTTATAGATGTATATGTATACTTTGTACTTTATTACTGGAATAATATGTTCATGATTGTATAGCAATTGCAGCATGCTACTTTTATGGGTTGATTTGCATATTCATGTTTAATATATGTTCAACATATGATGTCCTTATGTTTTTAAATAAACAGAGACATTTAGTTTACTCTATTCACTTGTCTGGACCTTCTTGATCACCTCACTCAAAGTCCCATGGGCAAAATTTTGTTTTTATTGCATATAATTAGGGATGGGGGTGTGTCATAATGTGAGGCAGCTCTCAGGCCATTTTCTTTTTCAATTGTCATTCAAAGTGTGACAGCGCTGAACAGGGCTGCTGTTAGAAATCACGGGGCCCTGTACAGCGTACCTGGCAGGATACACTTAAATCATTATTAGCGGACACAAACGTAACAGAGAACCTGTGTAAATTAGCCCTTTTAGAATAGTTTTTTTTTTTCAATGTATAATTACCAAAAAAATTTTTTTTATATATTATCTTCCCATTCGTGACAGGGAATCCGGCAGTGGCACGGAGAGGGGGGGGGCACACAGGGGGCATCAGAAGTTGGCAGGGGGACGGTGCGTGGGGAACAATTACAGGAACGATGCCCTAAATCTGTGTGTCTCCCTACAGCAGCTGAACGCTGATGGGAGGGAGATAAACTGACTTTCAGCTACTGCAGAGAGCCGCACAGGGCATCTTTCTGTAATTGACCCTCTGCCCCACTACGCCGATTCCTCCTGCTGTTCGGGCCCCCCTGTGTGCCCGGGCCCCCTACAGGAGGACTGGTGGTCCCCCCCCCTATCAGCAGCCCTGGCGCTGAATGCTGAAAATTGGCCAGGGAAGGAAGAGGGTAAAAGTGCCCAGTAGCATTTATATCATGGCTGGATGAGAACTTCAGAGCTCAATAAAACACCTTCCAGTTCCACAAGTCTATCCATCACAGGAGCAGGGGGAAAAGGATCTGCAACAAGTAATAAAATAGTAAAGAAAATGAGCCTGAAAATGAAAGCTAATGCAGCCACCACTTCTAACCAATGGAAAGCTCCAATATATTTTATTGTGTTCTTGAATTTAGTTAGTTTCATAACCATTATTTTTTTTCTCCTTATACAAGTGTTTCATTGTAACCAAAGCATTTATTTAAGGCTGAATGAGAGCTTCAGAGTCCAATTTAACACTTTCCAGTCCCACAAGTCTGCCTATCACAGGATCAGGGGGGAGAGGGTCTGCAAAAGCTAAAGAAGATATACTAAAGCTGAAAAAAGCAAATGCAACCACCACATCTAAAGACTGGAAATCTCCAATATATTTCTTTGTGTTCTTAGGTTTAGATACATTTTCTTTTTTTCTTTATACAAGGGTTTCAATGTAACGAATGGATTTTTTAAAGGCTGAATGAAAACTTCAGAGCCCAATAAACCCTTGCAGTTCTAGGGGTCTATCCATGCTAGGAGCAGAAGAGGGGCTCTTGGTGAGGGACAGTTGTGTTCTCTGTGCTGTGCTTGGCAGGTGTCTAAAGCAAACTATCAGCAAGCTGAGAAAGGAGCAATGCGGAGAGTTGTCAGTGACCCCTGTCCCCAGCCTTTGTCCCAGCCAGGGGGGGATGAGTGCCAGGGGGACCCGCACACTCCGAGCTCAGGCGTGCTCCCCAATAAATCTGCAGCCATTCATGCAGTCACATTACCTGTTCCCCTTGTAACGTGCATGAAAACCCTCCATAAGTGACCATGTCATTTGATTTGCCAGGCAATCTGCACAGCGATTGCCCACCATTTATAATGCTCAGTCAGCATTTAGCTTTTAATTGTTTGCGTGGGTGAAAGGGGAGCGGAACCCCCCCTGGCTGCAGGGCGCACAAGTGGTGAGATTCCCATGTATCGTGCAGCTTGGCTCTCAGGCAAGCGGGGGGAATGGCGCCGCCAGAAGGGGGAGCCAGGTACAAGGCGGCTCAATTCACAACCCGCCCTTGTTGCAGGTGCTGCTTTTGACGGCCTCATTAAGTCATTGCTGTTCCCTTCTTATGTTCACTTCCTAACCCCGAAGTGCTTCTAATTGTTCTCTATGGCAGCTTGTGAGAATGGACTGTAAGGGGGGGGGGGGGGGGGGACCATTCTCATGTAGGACAAACACTGGGCACCTCCGAGTCCGACTCCTGCCATGGCTGATCACTGCACGCTACTCTATGGAGCCCTAATACAAGGACAAGGCACGTACTGTATAGGGGGGACCCTAATACAAGGCACATACTGTATAGGGGGGGAGGGACCCTGATACAAGGCACATACTGTATAGGGGGGACCCTAATACAAGGCACATACAGTATAGGGGGGAACCTAATACAAGGCACATACTGTATAGGGGGACCCTAATACAAGGCACATACTGTATAGGGGGGGAGGGACCCTGATACAAGGCACATACTGTATAGGGGGGACCCTAATACAAGGCACATACAGTATAGGGGGGAACCTAATACAAGGCACATACTGTATAGGGGGACCCTAATACAAGGCACATACTGTATAGGGGGGGAGGGACCCTGATACAAGGCACATACAATATAGGGGGAACCCTGATACAAGGCACATACAGTATAGGGGGGACCCTGATACAAGGCACATACAGTATGGGGGACCGTGATACAAGGCACATACAGTATAGGGGGGGAGGGACCCTGATACAAGGCACATACAGTATAGGGGGGGAGGGACCCTGATACAAGGCACATACAGTATAGGGGGGAACCCTGATACAAGGCACATACAGTATAGGGGGGGAGGGACCCTGATACAAGGCACATACAGTATAGGGGGGAACCCTGATACAAGGCACATACAGTATAGGGGGGGACCCTGATACAAGGCACATACAGTATAGGGGGACCCTGATACAAGGCACATACAGTATAGGGGAACCCTGATACAAGGCACATACAGTATAGGGGGAGAACCCTGATACAAGGCACATACAGTATAGGGGGGGACCCTGATACAAGGCACATACAGTATAGGGGGGAACTTTGATACAAGGCACATACAGTATAGGGGGGGGCCCTGATACAAGGCACATACAGTATAGGGGGGAGCCCTGATACAAGGCACATACAGTATAGGGGGACCCTGATACAAGGCACATACAGTATAGGGGGACCCTGATACAAGGCACATACAGTATAGGGGGGGGACCCTGATACAAGGCACATACAGTATAGGGGAGGGACCCTGATACAAGGCACATACAGTATGGGGGGACCGTGATACAAGGCACATACAGTATAGGGGGAACCCTGATACAAGGCACATACAGTATAGGGGGGACCCTGATACAAGGCACATACAGTATAGGGGGGACCCTAATACAAGGCACATATAGTATAGGGGGGACCCTGATACAAGGCACATACAGTATGCGGTGGAACCCTGATACAAGGCACATACAGTATAGGGGGGGACCCTGATACAAGGCACATACAGTATGAGGGGGAACCCTAATAAAAGGCACATACAGTCTAGGGGGAACCCTGATACAAGGCACATACAGTATAGGGGGAACCCTGATACAAGGCACATACAGTAGAGGGGGGACCCTGATACAAGGCACATACAGTATAGGGGGGAACCCGGATACAAGGCACATACAGTATAAGGGGGAACCCTGATACAAGGCACATACAGTATAGGGGGGCCCTGATACAAGGCACATACAGTATAGGGGGGAACCCTGATACAAGGCACATACAGTATAGGGGGAACCCTAATACAAGGCACATACAGCATGGGGGAACCCTAATACAAGGCACATACAGTATGGGGAGGGGGAACCCAAACAAAAGACACATACAGTATGGGGAGGGGGAACCCTAATACAAGGCACATACAGTATGGGGTGACCCTAATACAAGGCACACACAGTTGGAGAGGGGGAACCCTAATATAGGGCACATACAGTATAGGGGGAACCCTAATAAAAGGCACATACAGTATGAGGAGGGGGAACCTTAATACAAGGCACATACAGTATGGGGAGGGAGGAACCCTAATACAAGACACATACAGTATAGTATAGGGGGGGCTAATAGAAGGCACATACAGTATAGGGGAGATTGGAAGATACTAGTTGACTGACATGCTGATCCTGTTCCTTCATTGGACCCGTAGAATGTGCACAAATGAGGACATTTATCAGATTTACTTTGTTATAAATGTCTGTTTTAGGCCAATAATACAGCCAGGAAAGTAGCATTTCCTAATGCCGGTCCTACAAACCACAATTTGCAGGTAATCTCGTTAAACAATCAAACATATATTTAAATCTGCCACCAACATAAATATAAATCAAAACACATAACAATTATTGCATAAAAAATACTAATCTCTCTCTCTCTCTCTCTCTCTTTCTTCTTCTTCTTCGTCTTCTTCTTCTTCTTCTTCTTCTTCTTCTTCTTCTTCATTTCCGGGGAAAGGTGGCTAAAACCATTTTTGAGCTAATTACAACCAAATTTGGGTCACAGAAAGTGGGAAGGTATCACCACATCCATCCACCTGTAAAATCTGGAAACATAAAAAACAAACAAACTGTGGATGGTCATGTGCCTTCTGATAGGGAAAGAAAGAAAGGGAGAGGGAGAGAGAGAGGGGAAGAGGGGGGGAGAGAGAAAGAAATAATAGCTATATAATCACATTTAAAATATACTTAGCTTGATTAAAAAAGATAGATAGATCGATAGATAGATAGATAGATAAAAAACAAACTGTAGATGGTCATGTGCCTTCTGATAGAGAGAGAGAAAGAAAGAAAGAAAGAAAGAAAGAAAGAAAGAAAGAAGAAAGAAAGAAAGAAGAATAGCTATATAAATAAATTAAAAAAATACTTAGCTGGATTAAAAAAGATAGATAGATAGATAGATAGAAAACAAACTGTGGATGGTCATGTGCCTTCTGATAGGGAAAGAAAGAAAGAAAACAAGAGAGAGAGAGAGGAAGAGAGGAAGAGGGGGAGAGAGAGAGAGAAAGAAATAATAGCTATATAATCACATTTAAAAGATACTTAGCTTGATTAAAAAAGATAGATCGATCTATAGAAAGATAGATAGATAAAAAAAAAACTGTGGATGGTCATGTGCTTTCTGATAGGGAGAGAGAGAGAGAGAGAGAAAGAAAGAAAGAGAAAGAAAGAAAGAAAGAAAGAAAGAAAGAAAGAAAGAAAGAAAGAAAGAAAGAAAGAAAGAAAGAAAGAAAGAAAGAAAGAAAGAAAGAAAGAAAGAAAGAAAGAAAGAAAGAAGAAGAATAGCTATATAAATAAATAAAAAAAAAATACTTAGCTTGATTAAAAAAGATAGATAGATAGATAGATAGATAGATACCTATAAAAATGCAAATGACCTAATTCCATCTTCTAACAGGGAAAGAAGGAAAAAAAGAAAGAAGGAAAGATGATAGCTATAAAAATAAATAAATAGTTTGCTTAGCTTAATTAAAATGGATAGATAGATAGATAGATAGATAGATAGATATTGCTGTAAAAACGCAAATGACCTAATTCCATCTTCTAACAAGGAAAGAAAGAAAGAAAGAAAGAAAGAAAGAAAGAAAGAAAGAGAAATTGAAATGGGTAGATAGATAGAGCAATTCATTGAATTTAGATACATGTATGTTTGTTTCTTTTTAAATAGGAGGAAGTTGTAGAAACTGAGATGACCCAGATATAAGGAATAATGCACAGAAGGAATGATACAATGACAATAATTGTACACTTGGGGTGTAATTGCAGTGTTTGGTAATGTCTCCTGCTGGTGCCTGTAGGGTTAATGCTGGCATCATTGTGTATGCAGAGTCGGTGTTCCCATCCATACATAGAATTATGAAGCTCTCCGGATGATGTCCCTGATGGTGGGACAGCCATGTCCTCCTTGTCATTTCATTTGTCGGGAAGTGTGCAGATCGATGGCCCCTCATTTGTTCCCCTGGCTGGCTGTTTTGCAGGCGGTGGAGGGAGGAGGGGAGGGGGTGAGCGGCACAAGTGGCCGGATTCCCATGGATGTCCCAGCTCTGCAGCTTGCACTGGCACCTAGGGCTGCACTCCAGTCCCCGGGAGGGGGGCACACACACTGACCTCCATGAAAGGGTCTGAAAAGCGGCTCTTTATGGTGCATTACCAGTAAAGCACACAGGTACCAGCTCCTGTATACACAGACTGTCCGGGCTGCAGGTGCCTCCTAGGACTGAGAGGAGGAAGAATGGGCTGATTAGTGAACAAAGCGGCGCCCACCTAGCGCAGAATAGCGCACCAGACAGCCGACAAATAGCGCACCAGACAGAGCCGGGCTGTCCACATGGGACAGTCTTCTCTTCTTCTCCTAAATGGACCTCAACTGCCCCAAATAACCCATCTGGGCTAATTCTGGGATAAGCATTGGGGCAGCAAGTGAAATGGTGGTTGATTAATAACGAGCTGCCTTATTCTGTCCCTCCAGGCTACAGAAAACAGTTGGTATTGATATTCTGTTAGGCACACTTGGAATATAAATAGAATTTTAGGTTCAAAAAGGTCCAGCATTAGATGCATAAGAGGCATACAGAGCATGAGCTGTCACCTAAAATGTACTTAATATGGAAAACGTCTTTTAGTTGTGGAGTATGGAGTGCTTACAGCTGAACTGCAGGCAAATAGAAAAACACAAATTAATACAGCTATGTAATCATCATTAAACTCAAAATCAATCATTTATTAATGTATTTCGGCTTCCCAATTCTTAGGTGTGATGGCTGCATTAGTCTTCTTTTCCTTTATTTTCTTCTGGTGATCTTGAAAGTCTGTTGGAAATAGTTATCCTGCAGATGTAGAAGTTGCAGGATTTTGACCATGGGTGCTTACAATGAAAAACTGTTATTTATTTATGTAAAACCTTTATCCCAAAAGAAACAAAACTGGCCCGGTTCACATAGGGGCGATTCGTCAGGCGACTCGGTCGCCTAACGAGTCGCATCCCGCTCTGTTAAATGGAACCGTTCTAATAGGAGCGACTCAGGTCGCTCCAACTTAGAAAAAGGTTCCTGTAAAAATTTTGGGGGCGACTCGGGACGACTTGCATTGACTTCTATACAGAAGTCATTATGCAAATCGCCTAAACCGGGCCTCTCAAGTCATCTTGAGATCGCGCCGCCGAGTCGCCCCCAAAGTCGTGCCGCCCCTGTGTGAACCGGGCCTTACACTGTAACTGAAAGTGTAATAGTTCAGCTTCAATATGTATCTAAGGCCTCTTGCACACTGCAGCTTGAAAAATATCAGTATAGCTTTTTTTTTTTCACTGAGCTAAAAATACAGCCCATTAATTGTATTGTGCCTATGCACACAGGCTCATAAACAAGCGCTGTGTTTTCCTCAGTTAAAATAAATAATAGAAAAATCTGCATTTTTGGTCAGTAATTTACGCCTCATGCATGCAAAAATTGCACAAACACATATGCGCAAAAATGCACGCAAATACATACAAAAAAAAGCTAAAAAAAGTAGATGCTCAAACAGGAATATGGTGTGCAAGAGGCCTAAATCTGCTAGTACATCCAATGTTTGCCTCCCACTAGATTACCATGCTGCTGTGCAAAGGTGCCCCAGTTCTCCTTCATCCAGAGTGGGGGCACGCTAATACAGGAGGTGTGTTACTGGCCAGATCACCAGGTAAAAAAAGAGGGGAAAAAGCCTAAAAAAAGAAAACTGATGCAGTCACTGCATCTAATGGAAAGTGAGGTGAACTGTTCTGAACAGGTGCACACTGCACAGACAGCAAAACAAATGTTACAGGGGTGATAACCCTTCCCTATGTTTTCCAAAAAGCTTAAAAATAGATTTTTTGGCTGGAGCTACACTTAAACAAGGTACCTGTTCCAAATTACAAACAGATTCTACTTAAGAACAAACCTACAGTCCCTGTCTTTTTTGCACCGCCTGTATACGGCTGTTCAGAGTATATAGGGCCTTTTTTTATTTTGGGTGCGGGGTTCCCGTTAATATCCATACAAGACCCAAAGGGGGGTAATGGGCTGGGGTAGGGGGGGAGGTGATGGGGTAGCTATGTCATTTTTCTCAAAGATTTTCATCCATATTACCGGGACCAGACATTACATTAAAGCCGCAAGCAGTTTTAAATGGCTTTTTTTCCTTTAGAAATGTAATTTTGTGCAGGGACAGTTCTAAACACGGGAAACACGTGGCACTTCACAGGCATACTTTAGACACCCCCCAGGTACGATATTTAAAGGAATATTTCACTTTTTTTTTTCACTTTATGCATCATTAAAATGACTGCTCCCGAAAAACGGCCATTTTTAAAACTTCGTTTTGCATTGATACATGTCCCCTGGTGCAGAACCCGGGTTCCCAAACCCTTTTTAGGACAATAACATGCATATTAGTCGTTATAATTAGCACTTTAGATTTTAAACGTTCGCGTCCATTGTATTTAATAGGGTTCTAAAGTTTGTGCGAACATTCGGTCGGTTCGAAGGTTCTGGTGCGAACCAAACCCGGGGGTGTTCGGCTCATCCCTACTGTTTACACCCAACTACCATCTGAACCGATCCGCCAGATGGATGGG
This sequence comes from Rana muscosa, assembly GCA_029206835.1. Taxonomy (NCBI): domain Eukaryota; kingdom Metazoa; phylum Chordata; class Amphibia; order Anura; family Ranidae; genus Rana; species Rana muscosa. The sequence continues at coordinate 254,804,904 of CM055122.1, read as the reverse complement.
GGAACGGATCCCCACCCGTCTGTTTTACTGGACAGGATCAGATGTTGGCACTTGGCAGGTGTCAACGGACACATGTTCGTTGACACTCACCACTCCATAGAGGAGACTGGAGGGTCCATTCGGGTCCACCTAAAAACCTGACAGGCGGACCCAATCGGTCCAACCGTGTGAAAGGGCCCTAAGCCGCATGCAGCCACATGCAACCATTCATTACTATGGTTGGCTTTACATGGCAAAGGTAATAAATACCTACAAATGTAGCACTTAGAGTGTTGAGACAAACCATTTAGCACTGACAGGGGTGCTAACAATGATCAGCTTTTATTTATTTATATTAACCCTTTATCCCAAAATGAAAACAAATTGTTGCTGTTGCTGCATATAAAGTGTTAGCATGAGTTTTTAGTGTATCTAAATCTGCTAGTGCAACTAACACTCACTTCCCCCCAGACTGACAATGCTGCTGTCCAAAGGTATCTCTGTTGCTCCTTCATCCAGAGTGGGGCGCTCTAATACGGGCCGTGTGTTACTGGCCAGATCATCAGGTGAAAACAGAAGGAAGAAAGTCTATAAAAAAGAAAAGAAAACGAATGCAGCCAACAATCAGTAGTCAGTCTAATGACTAGTAAGCTGCAACGTATTACATTTTTGAGTTGGAGTGTAATACCGCTTTAACGTAAAACTGTAACTCTCTCTCTTTCTTTCTTTCTCTCTCTTTCTATTTCTCCAGATTGGTAGATTTCTGAGAAAAGGGGAATGGGGTGGGCAATGCTTTGATGACAGACTTGGCTTAGGTCCCTATGTGACTCTCAAGGTTTGATTTTCACTTTTGACTGCAGAGATGACTGGATATCTCCAAAGAGTTTTTAATCTCTGGTTGTGCTACTGTAAATGTACAGTTTACTTTGTATTAATCATTGCCTACCTGACCTTGTCACTACTACATGACATCAATGTTGTGTAGGCCAGAGGTGTCACACATCTGCTAAATATTTAATAAATTGCTAGTGATTGGAAAACATGTAAATGTAGATTATGTGTTAAAGAAAATGAAAATAGGTGGTTCTACCCGAAGATCTAATCCTTAAAGTGGAACTCCAGCCACAAAGCAGCCAAGGACTGGCCAGCTGAGCACCTTTTTAATATGCCCAATTGTTGTGAAAGCGACACATAGAAAATATTATTCCTGGGGTAGTGGCCCTTTAAATTTCACAGGCATCACACTTATATGGATTTTCAAAGTCAGGCCTGGAGGAGACCAGAGCAATGAAAGGATTGCAATATGTATATGGCCCTTTTCCATACTGGATGCTGTAGACCAGTGGTTTCCAAACTGCGGCCCAGGGGACGGATGTGGCCCTTCACTTTCTTTTATCCAGCCCTTCGGGCACTATTCCATCCACTGACACCAACGATGAGGCATAATTCCTCTCACTTGCCCCACAAAGGGGCACAATTGTTCCCAATGACACCAATGATGGGACACAATTCCTCCCACTGACACCAACGAGGGAGCACAATTCCTCCCACTAACACCAATGATGGGACACTATTTCCTCTAATGACACCAACGAAGGGGCACAATTCCTCCCAATGACACCAAGGGAGGGGCAAAATTCCTCCCAATGACACCAATGATGGAGCACTATTGCTCCAACTGACACCAATGATGGGGCACTATTCCTCCCATTGACACCAATGATTGGACACCATTCCTCCCACTGACACCAACAATAGGGGACAATTTCTCCCACTGACACCAACGATGGGGCACTATTTCTCCCAATGACACTAACAAAGTGGCACAAGTTCTCCCACTGACACAGAGGAAGGGGCACAATTCCTCTCAATGACACCAATGATGGGTCACTATTCCTCCCACTGACACCAACAATAGGGGACAATTTCTCCCACTGACACCAACGATGGGGCACTATTTTTCCCAATGACACCAACAAAGGGGCACAAGTTCTCCCACTGACATTGAGGAAGGGGCACAATTCCTCCCAATGACACCAATGATGGGGCACTATTGCTCCAACTGATACCAATGATGGCGCACTATTCTTCCCACTGACATCAACAAGGGGGCACTATTCCTCCCACTGAAACCAATAAAGGGGTACTATTCCTCCCACTGACACCAACGATGAGGCACTATTCTTACCACTGACACCAAATATAGGGGACATTTTCTACCACTGACACAAACAATGGGGCACTATTTCTAAAACTGACATCAATGATGGGGCATTTTCTACTGCCACTGACCACAGTCCGGTCCCTCTGAAGTCAGAAGGACACTAAACTGGTCCTTAGTTTAGAAGGTTTGGAGACCCCTGCTGTATACTTTTGTCTCAACCCAAACTGAATTCTTTAATTATGGGCTTTGTTGAATCACCCACTTCTATGTTTTTTAGGCTCCAGTGAGCAGATCTCTGAACAGAAAGTCTCACTTGGCTGGATTTTTTATTCAATTTACATTGCAGAAAATTCAGTATTCAGTTCTTCAACCTAAGCAGGAGGATTAATACTCCACCAAAGATAATGGAGATACTCTGAGAAGGCGAGAGAACTTGACACTACATTGAGAAGTTATCTCCATTAAAGGCAGTGATTGATCTAAGTCATAGCTAAGTGAAATATCAACTTTTGTTATATTGATCACTGCTAGGTGCCGCCCCCCGGTAGGGAAATGGTTAAATGATATTTCCTCAATGACACCTTGCGGAAGCTTCACCAGGACAGAGGTCATCGACTGATAATGTCCTTGTCATGAAAAGCTGTGCCTGTCCTTTTCCCTGCCAGACACCTTGTCCCTCCACTTGTTGATTGATGAGGATCCAGAGCCAATTATCATGTCCTGCTCCCAGGGTGACAGTCATTAGGGTGAGGTGTTTACAGAGCTCAGATATAGGAGATACAGCCCACTGCAGCTATACAGGACAATTTTATTCAAGAGTTTAAAATGCATTATAATAGCCAAAATAACTTATTTTTGAAAAAAAAAAAAGAAATCGTTTTTAATATTTACCTTGAATTTGGGTCTCTCCTAGTCAATCCAGTGACACCTTCTTCACCAGTAGCAGTATGCAAGCCTTAGTCCTGAACAAAATTGCATTTACTTAATATTTATCTCCAGGCAAAACTTTTTTTATTTTTATTTCTTGGATTGAGCAGGAAATTATTAGAGACTTTGGGGGTTATTTACAGAAGGCAAATCCACTTTGCACTACAAGTGCAAACTACAAGTGCAAAGTACACTTGAAATTGCACTGAAAGTGCACTTGGAAGTGCAATCGCTGTAAATCTGAGGGGTAGATCTGAAATGAAGGGAAGCTCTGCTGATTTTATCATCCAATCATGTGCAAGCTAAAATGCTGATTTTTATTTTCCTTGCATGTCCCCCTCAGATCTACAACAACTGCACTTCCAAGTTTCAGTGCAATTTCAAGTGCACTTTGCACTTTGCACTTGTAGTTTGCACTTGTAGTGCAAAGTGGATTTGCCTTTCGTAAATAACCCCCATAGTCCAGTTGGGGACATTCAACCCTCTATTTGTACTGGTGTCACCAAAAATTTAATTAACAAAAGGTGAGGGGAAATCTTCCAATGGTGGCACCTGTCCTGGGGACAATTTCCTAAGAGGGGAATTAATATTACTTTGAGAGGTTTGTCTCCACAATGGGACAAACATAGTTAGATGGATAGATAGAGAGAGAGAGAGAGAGAGAGAGAGAGAGAGAGAGAGAGAGAGAGAGAGAGAGAGAGAGATAGATAGATAGATAGATAGATATTTGTAGAATGGTAGATAGATAGATCGATAGATAGATCGATAGATAGATAGATAGATAGATAGATAGATAGATAGATAGATAGATATGGGTAGAATGATAGATAGATAGATAGATCAATAGATAGATAGATAGATAGATAGATAGATAGATAGATATGGGTAGAATGATAGATAGATAGATAGATCGATAGATAGATAGATAGATATGGGTAGAATGATAGATAGATAGATCGATAGATAGATAGATAGATAGATAGATAGATAGATAGATAGATCGATAGATCAATAGATAGATAGATAGATAGATAGATAGATATGGGTAGAATGATAGATAGATAGATCGATAGATAGATAGATAGATAGATAGATAGATAGATAGATAGATAGATAGATATGGGTAGAATGATAGATAGATAGATCGATAGATAGATAGATAGATAGATAGATAGATAGATAGATAGATATGGGTAGAATGATAGATAGATAGATCGATAGATAGATAGATAGATAGATAGATAGATAGATAGATATGGGTAGAATGATAGATAGATAGATAGATCGATAGATAGATAGATAGATAGATAGATAGATAGATAGATAGATAGATCGATAGATCAATAGATAGATAGATAGATAGATAGATAGATATGGGTAGAATGATAGATAGATAGATCGATAGATAGATAGATAGATAGATAGATAGATAGATATGGGTAGAATGATAGATAGATAGATCGATAGATAGATAGATAGATAGATAGATAGATAGATAGATAGATATGGGTAGAATGATAGATAGATAGATCGATAGATAGATAGATAGATAGATAGATAGATAGATAGATAGATAGATATGGGTAGAATGATAGATAGATAGATAGATAGATCGATAGATAGATAGATAGATAGATAGATAGATAGATGGATAGATTGAAATCGGTAGCCCAGCAATCATGATTTAACAGATAATGGCAGCCTTCCACTGACATACATAGATAGATAGATAGATAGAAACAGGTACATTTATAGATAGATTAATAAAAAAGAAAATTGGGTAAATTGATAGGAATGCTAAACTGCAATTCGAAAGTGAAGGAGATCTAAACAGGTATGAAATGCCTAAATATGAAGATATTGCATAGATAGATAGATAGATAGATAGATAGATAGATAGATAGATAGATAGATAGATAGATAGAACATAATTAAATATGTGTATACAATAATCTCTATTTGCAGAACTTTGCTAAACTCCATGGGTAGAATCAAAATCAGGTTGTTAGGAGACTCCAGACATGGAAGTAGAAAGAGAAATCTGTAAATTGTATCTAATTCTGTAAATAACAAAATATAGAGATGAGAAGGAGTTCCATATACGCTCAGTAGGTACCAGGATCCCACTGGTCACATATATTGTATATCTCTGACAAATATGGATCTTTTGGATATTTTGAAATATTTTGAAATATTTTCTCTTTCGCTGGTACATGTAGTACATGTGTCGGTCCTCATTGTAAGAAGCCAGGAATGGACCAGCCTCCCCTACACCCCCCCCCCCCTTGAACCCTCAGCCCCCCAGGTCCGGATATCTCCGGTGATCTGGGCTGGATTCCCTCATTGATACATAGTATAAAATATTTTGTTTACATTTAAACTAGTTCTGTCTCTAATATAAGCAAACAAATAGTACAAAACAAATATATTTGAGATAATATGTAATTATTGGTGAAGGGGGCTGATTGGAGGTCGTGTAGCTGTAGGAAGAGGCGACCATACACATGGCTATTATCTTCTCAATGCGACGAATGTTTAACGATTGTGGACATTTGATCCGCGTAGAAAAATGATAGGAAATATCTGACCAGAACTGAAGATATTGTTCAATATGTGTTATATAGAAATCATACTGTATGGACAGCTGTATAGGAGAAATGATATACAGCCGATCGATTGGGGCATGATAACAAGAATTCCAGCGCAATCACCTCCCAGCCCTCAGTCCTATCCCTATAGTACATATCATACAGAAGACTGATTACTGATATACCGGTATGTACTGCGGGCTAGAGATCTGACGATGACTTTTTATTGCAATGATGTTGGTGTTTTTTGCACCTTTATGATTCTGCATCTGTATGATAAATTGGACATTGAGCGCAAAAATGCCATTTTATTGCTGTCTGGAGTATAGGACGATCACAGAACGATATCCGATTCTGTTCAACGTGCAAAAGATCAGAAACAAATAACACGTCACCCCCAAATCATATGAGTTACAAAAAAAGTTATAAAATGTCATATACGGGTGATTATGTATATATTTTACTGACTGGCCATACAAGGATCAATTGCTTGATAATCAACAAATATTTGATCCATAAACTGATACATTATATATATAATATATGATAGATAGATGGATATAGAAAGATAGATTATATTGTTGCTGAGTCTCTGTTTTGTGCTGAAAAATTGTGATTTGTTATACATGATATACCCTTTGTCATGCTGTACCTATGTGATATCTATACTTAATTTGAAAAATAAAAATCTATTGAATGAGAAAGATAGATTATTTATGTTGATATAAAGATACGTTGTATGAGAACAGAGAGTATATGCAATATATGTATGAAATCAGCGAATATTTAATATATCATATCTGTATGTATAATTAATGTTCAATTTATTTATCAAAGACATATGAAGAAGAAATCATTTTTGAAACACACACACACAAAGTATAAATAGCGATATCCCTGGGGCATTGAGAAGCTTCTAAAGTTTTGCTGTATGTTTTTTTCAGGCACTAATAGGTTGAATAAAATTATTAAAATAGTAAACAATATTCACATAATTCAGCTAATAAAAAGAAGCAACTCTTCCTCTGAATACAAAACAATGTAAAGGTGGCTATACAATCTGATAGTACAATCACCTTTAGATTTACCATCAGCTATGTAGTGCAAGAGCCTGTCTGATTTGATACAAATTGGGGTTGATTTACTAAAGGCAAATAGTCTGTGCACTTTGCAAGAGATTTGCAAGATCTTTGCAAGAGATCTTTGAAAATAGAGGAATCTCTGCTGACTTCCATCATCCAATCATGTGCAAACAAAAAATGCTGTTTTTTTTTATTATTATTTTTCTTGCATGTGATTGGGTATTCTTTGCAAAGTGAAGCTTCAGCTCATTTACTAAACTCTGGTGCAGAGTGCACAGTCTATTTGCCTTTAGTAAATCAACCCTATTGAATGGATTTTTTTAGGAGTGTCCTCCTATATCCTATTGGCACCTCTAAAGATATTGTACAATCAGACAGTGTATGGGCAGCTTTGAATGATTTTTGGATACATGTGACTTGGTTCCATTCTCTGCTTCTACAGGTCTGGAATAGTGATGAGCCGAACACCCCCGGGTTCGGTTCGCACCAGAACCCGCGAACGGACCGGAAGTTCGAACGAACATTAGAACCCTATTAAATACAATGGATGCGAACGTTCGAATTCTAAAGTGCTAATTATAACAACTATTATGCATGTTATTGTCCTAAAAAGGGTTTGGGAACCCGGGTTCTGCACCAGGGGACATGTATCAATGCAAAAAGAAGTTTTAAAAACGGTCGTTTTTCGGGAGCAGTCATTTTAATGATGCATAAAGTGAAAAAAAAAAAGTCAAATATTCCTTTAAATATCGTACCTGGGGGGTGTCTAAAGTATGCCTGTGAAGTGCCACGTGTTTCCCGTGTTTAGAACTGTCCCTGCACAAAATGACACTTCTAAAGGAAAAAAAAGCCATTTAAAACTGCTTGCGGCTTTAATGTAATGTCTGGTCCCGGTAATATGGATGAAATTCTTTAAGAAAAATGGCATAGCTACCCCATGACCCCCCCCCCCCCTACCCCAGCCCATTACCAGCCCCTTTGGGTCTTGTATGGATATTAAGGGGAACCCCGCACATAAAATAAAAAAGGCCCTATATACTCTGAACAGCCGTATACAGGCGGTGCATACAAGACAGGGACTGTAGGTTTGTTCTTATGTAGAATCTGTTTGTAATTTTGAACAGGTACATTGTTGAAGTGTAGCTCCAGCCCAAAAATCTATTTTTAAACTTTTTGGAAAACATAGGTAAGGGTTATCACCCCTGTAACATTTGTTTTGCTGTCTGTGCCCCTGTTCAGAACATTTCACCTCACTTTCCGTCCCAATGACAACTGTTTTTGAAATGTGGTGTTTTTCTTGAAACAAGGATTGCTGATAAAGCATCAGTACAGAGGAGACACCTTTCTCCCATATTTATTCTTACAGGAGAGAATTTTCCTTCCTAGTGGTAGATTTCCTCTCACTTCCTGTTGTCTTCTTGCGTTTGCAAGTAGGAGTCGTTTGTAAGTTGGATGTTTGAAAGTAGGGACCTGCCGTATATACTCTGCAGAAATAGGCCCCTTAGTTGTTGGTGTTGGCACAACACTGTAAGCACTCACAGTTACTCTTGGTTGGTGCTGGAACGCCCTGCTGTCAACTATTATACCAGGAATTTTAATTACATATAATTGTTGAACAGTGGTAGTAAAAATTGGGCCTTTGATGGTGGTGCTGGTGCCACAACACTGTAAGCCCTGACAGTTACTCTTGGTGGGTGCAGCAATGGGCCCTGCTGTGAATTATTAGATCAAGAATTGTAATTACATGCCCCTGTTGAACAGGGGCTGAAAAATTGGGCCTTAGGCACTGGTGGCACAACACTGCAACCCCTCACAGATACTGTACTTGGAGCACAGCAATGAGCCCTGTTGCAAAGTATTGCTTCAAAAATTGTAATGACACGCCCCTGTTAAACAGGGGCTGAAAAATTGGGCCTTAGGCACTGGTGGCACAACACTGCAACTCCTCACAGATACTGTACTTGGAGCACAGCAATGAGCCCTGTTGCAAAGTATTGCTTCAAAAATTGTAATTACACGCCCCTGTTAAACAGGGGCTGAAAAATTGGGCGTTAGGCACTGGTGGCGGCACCCATAAACAAAAATGATCTTCCAAGCTATCATCATCAATCGTATCATTGAGGACTCGGAGGAGGAGGATAGGCAGTCAACATAACAGCACAGGCACTCAGCATCAGCATCAGTCTTGAAGGGATGTGACATTTTAAAATCAATTAGTCTGTTATATCAGCATCAGGTGTGTGGTAGCTGGTGGTGATCCAAGACTGGTTCATCTTGATGAAAGTCAGTCGATCAACCGAGTCGGTGGACAGGCGCACCCTGTGATCCGTGACAAATCCTCCAGCAGCACTGAATGTGCGTTCCGAAAGAACGCTGGATGCAGGACAGGCCAGTAGCTCAATTGCATACTGTGCAAGCTCTGGCCAGTGATCCATCCTCAAGACCCAGTAAGCCAGAGGATTTTCGGTGGGGAAGGTGTCCAAGTCTGACCTTGCCCCTAGATATTCCTGCACCATGTTTATCAGACGCTGGCGATGGTTGCTGGAACCAATCATACTTTGGGGCTGCGGACTAAAGAATTGTCTGAACGCATCGGTCAGACGGCCACCTTCCCCACCGCTCCTTCTTTGACTGGCCGAAGCCTCAGCAACTCGTTGTCCAGGACCAGGAGTTTGCAACCTCCCAGTCTCTGGGAACGCGTTGCACAGACCTTTCTGCAAGGCCTCCCGGAGTTGTCTCATCCTCTGCTCCCTCTGCGACGGTAACATAAGGTCCGCAACCTTACCCTTGTACCGTGGATCAAGGAGAGTGGCCAGCCAGTAATGGTCCCTCTCCTTGATCCGAAGAATACGAGGATCCTTCCGCAGACTTTGCAGGATCAGGGAGGCCATGCAGCGTAGGTTTGCTGAGGCATTCGCTCCGGAGTCCTCTGGGTCACTAAGGACGACATGATCCGCAGCCACCTCCTCCCAGCCACGTACAAGTCCACTGGTTTCTTGGGACTGTAAATCATCCCTAAAAGACTGCTGCTGATGATGCTGAGTGCCAGCCTCCACCTCCATGCTGACACAATCCTCCTCCTCCTCCTCCTCCTCCTCCTCTTCCTGTGCGATGGGTGGGACAGAAGGAACACTGTCTGGGTAAAGGGGGCCTTGAGAGGCAAGGAAGTCCTCCTCTTCCTGCCTCTGTTCTGCCTCAAGTGCCCTGTCCATTATTCCACGCAGCGTGTGCTCCAACAGGTGGACAAGAGGTACAGTGTCACTGATGCATGCACTGTCACTGCTCACCATCCTCGTGGCCTCCTCAAATGGTGCCAGGACAGTGCATGCATCCCTGATCATGCCCCACTGGCGTGGAGAAAAAAAACCAAGCTCCCCTGACCCTGTCCTGGTGCCGTAGTCGCACAGGTACTCATTGATGGCCCTCTGCTGCGTGTGCAGCCGCTGCAGCATGGCCAACGTTGAGTTCCACCTGGTGGGCATGTCACATATAAGGCGGTTCTTGGGCAGGTTCAACTCCTTTTGCAGCTCAGCCAGGCGAGCACTGGCATTATAAGATCTGCGGAAATGCACACAGACTTTCCTGGCCTGCCTCAGGACATCCTGTAAGCCCGGGTACCTGCCCAAGAACCGCTGCACCACCAGGTTAAGGACGTGAGCCACACAGGGCACATGGGTCAGTTGTCCCTGTCGGAGGGCGGAGAGGAGGTTGGTGCCATTGTCGCAAACCACCATTCCTGGCTTAAGCTGGCGTGGCGTCAACCACCTCTCGGCCTGGCCCTGCAGAGCAGACAGGACCTCTGCCCCAGTGTGGCTTCTGTCCCCCAAACACACCAGCGCAAGCACGGCATGGCATCTTTTTGCCTGCGTACTTGCGTAGCCCCGTGAACGGCTACGGAGCACCGCTGGTTCATAGGACAAACCACAGGAAGAGGCCATGGAGGAAGAAGAAGAGGAGGGGGTGGAGGAGAGAGGTGTGTCACAACCAGTAGTAGCATTTTGGAGGCGTGGCGGTGGGACAACCTCCAACACTACTGCACCTTGTCCTGAATCCTTCCCAGCTGCCAAAAGAGTGACCCAATGGGCCGTGAAAGAAAGGTAACGTCCCTGTCCATGCCTGCTGGACCATGAGTCAGCGGTAATATGCACCTTACCGCTGACCGCCCTGTCCAGCGAGGCCAAGACATTGCCTTCCACATGCCGGTAGAGAGCCGGAATAGCCTTCCGTGAGAAAAAGTGGCGTTTGGGAACCTCCCACTGAGGAACCGCACATTGCACAAACTCACGGAAGGGGGCCGAGTCTACCAACTGAAAAGGCAGCAGTTGAAGCGCTAGCAATTTAGCCAAGCTAGCATTCAACCGCTGGGCATGTGGATGGCTGGGAGTGAACTTCTTTCGACGGTCCAGCAGCTGGGGCAGGGAAATTTGCCTGCTAGAATCGGACGTCGGTGTACTGCTAGCAGAGTGGGCGCAAGTACTTGGCTGTGACACACCTAATTCTACACCTTCATTCCTCTCAGTGCATGTTTCAGAGAGGACTGAAGTTATAGTGGGGTTGGAGATCCCAGCTGATGCGGTGCAAGGAGAGGTCCGCTTTGTTCTTTGGTGTGGGTCTTTGAGGTAGGCTTGCCAACGAGCTGCATGGCAGGTCAACATATGTCTGGTCAGGCATGTGGTACCCAAGCGGCTGATGTTTTGGCCACGCGATATACGCTTGAGACATATGTTGCAAACAGCAGCTGTGCGATCTGATGCACTAGCCTCAAAAAAGGCCCACACCAAAGAACTTTTTGAATGACGGGCAGAGGCAGCGCCCTGCACAGGCGGAGCTCTGCGGTGTGATTCCGTCGGTGTACTGCCCTTACGCTGGCCACCAAAGGGCATCCTGCCTCGTTGGAGATGTGCCTCCTCCTCATCCTCCTCCTCCTCCTCTCTCCTATTAGGCACCCACGTGGAGTCATTGACCTCATCATCCCCTCCCTCCTCATCACTGGAGCCAATCTGGCAGTATGCTGCAGCTGCTGGAACATGACTGCCAGATTGGTGTCCTTCTTGAGCATCCCCTCTGTCTGCTCTCACGCTACTGCCTTCCTCTAGCTGGGTTTCATCATCAGACCCTTCGAAACGCTGGGCATCCTCCTGGAGCATGTACCCAACACTGTGCTGAAACAGTTCGGGGGACTCCTCAGGAGGAGGACATGGTGGGTCTAGGGAAGGAGTGACTGATGATTTGTCTGACATTGATACCAGGGAAGACGACGCTTTGGCAGCTGCTTTTCCAGTACCCTGAGCCTGGGTGAGAGAGGATGAGGAGGAGGAGGAGGGCTTGGTCATCCACTCTACCAAGTCTTCGGCATGATGTGGCTCAACATGTCCAGCTGCCGAAAAGAAGGACAAGCGTGTCCCATGGCCATGTGCTGATGACAATGCACCGCGTCCACGACCAGCACTGTTGCCCCCAGACACAGAGCCTGCTTGCCCTCTTTTATTGCCTCCTGACTGTCTGCCTCTCCTTGTTTGCCTTCCAGACATTCTAATAGATGGCCTGCAGGGAGATGGGAAAAAAGCAATAAGGGCTACCTTCAGGTGTCCTTCTCTGTCCCTGGAAACAAGGACTTGCAGAGTGAAAGAAAAAAAACACTCTCCCTACCTACAGTTTTCTGTCCCTAGAAAAAATGTTTTTTTTAATCACAATATAGCACAAGGAAAATTAACTCACTGTCCTTACAGGTCCCTGGAAACAAGGACTTGCAGAGTGAAAGAAAAAAAACACTCTCCCTACCTACAGTTTTCTGTCCCTAGAAAAAAATGTTTTTTTTAATCACAATATAGCAAAAGGACAATTCACTCACTGTCCTTCCAGGTCCCTGGAAACAAGGACTTGCAGAGTGAAAGAAACTGACACTGTCCCTACCTAGAGTTTTCTGTCCCTAGAATAAATGTTTTTTTTAATCACAATATAGCACAAGGAAAATTAACTCACTGTCCTTACAGGTCCCTGGAAACAAGGACTTGCAGAGTGAAAGAAAAAAAACACTCTCCCTACCTACAGTTTTCTGTCCCTAGAAAAAAATGTTTTTTTTTATCACAATATAGCAAAAGGACAATTCACTCACTGTCCTTCCAGGTCCCTGGAAACAAGGACTTGCAGAGTGAAAGAAACTGACACTGTCCCTACCTAGAGTTTTCTGTCCCTGGAATAAATGTTTTTTTCAGCACAATATAGCACAAGGACAATTAACTCACTGTCCTTACAGGTCCCTGGAAACAAGGACTTGCAGAGTGAAAGAAAAAAAATACTCTCCCTACCTACAGTTTTCTGTCCCTAGAAAAAAATGTTTTTTTTAATCACAATATAGCAAAAGGACAATTCACTCACTGTCCTTCCAGGTCCCTGGAAACAAGGACTTGCAGAGTGAAAGAAACTGACACTGTCCCTACCTAGAGTTTTCTGTCCCTAGAATAAATGTTTTTTTTAATCACAATATAGCACAAGGAAAATTAACTCACTGTCCTTACAGGTCCCTGGAAACAAGGACTTGCAGAGTGAAAGAAAAAAAATACTCTCCCTACCTACAGTTTTCTGTCCCTAGAAAAAAATGTTTTTTTTAATCACAATATAGCAAAAGGACAATTCACTCACTGTCCTTCCAGGTCCCTGGAAACAAGGACTTGCAGAGTGAAAGAAACTGACACTGTCCCTACCTAGAGTTTTCTGTCCCTAGAATAAATGTTTTTTTTAATCACAATATAGCACAAGGAAAATTAACTCACTGTCCTTACAGGTCCCTGGAAACAAGGACTTGCAGAGTGAAAGAAAAAAAACACTCTCCCTACCTACAGTTTTCTGTCCCTAGAAAAAAATGTTTTTTTTTATCACAATATAGCAAAAGGACAATTCACTCACTGTCCTTCCAGGTCCCTGGAAACAAGGACTTGCAGAGTGAAAGAAACTGACACTGTCCCTACCTAGAGTTTTCTGTCCCTAGAATAAATGTTTTTTTTAATCACAATATAGCACAAGGAAAATTAACTCACTGTCCTTACAGGTCCCTGGAAACAAGGACTTGCAGAGTGAAAGAAAAAAAACACTCTCCCTACCTACAGTTTTCTGTCCCTAGAAAAAAATGTTTTTTTTTATCACAATATAGCAAAAGGACAATTCACTCACTGTCCTTCCAGGTCCCTGGAAACAAGGACTTGCAGAGTGAAAGAAACTGACACTGTCCCTACCTAGAGTTTTCTGTCCCTGGAATAAATGTTTTTTTCAGCACAATATAGCACAAGGACAATTAACTCACTGTCCTTACAGGTCCCTGGAAACAAGGACTTGCAGAGTGAAAGAAAAAAAATACTCTCCCTACCTACAGTTTTCTGTCCCTAGAAAAAAATGTTTTTTTTAATCACAATATAGCAAAAGGACAATTCACTCACTGTCCTTCCAGGTCCCTGGAAACAAGGACTTGCAGAGTGAAAGAAACTGACACTGTCCCTACCTAGAGTTTTCTGTCCCTAGAATAAATGTTTTTTTTAATCACAATATAGCAAAAGGACAATTCACTCACTGTCCTTCCAGGTCCCTGGAAACAAGGACTTGCAGAGTGAAAGAAACTGACACTGTCCCTACCTAGAGTTTTCTGTCCCTAGAATAAATGTTTTTTTTAATCACAATATAGCACAAGGAAAATTAACTCACTGTCCTTACAGGTCCCTGGAAACAAGGACTTGCAGAGTGAAAGAAAAAAAACACTCTCCCTACCTACAGTTTTCTGTCCCTAGAAAAAAATGTTTTTTTTAATCACAATATAGCAAAAGGACAATTCACTCACTGTCCTTCCAGGTCCCTGGAAACAAGGACTTGCAGAGTGAAAGAAACTGACACTGTCCCTACCTAGAGTTTTCTGTCCCTAGAATAAATGTTTTTTTTAATCACAATATAGCACAAGGAAAATTAACTCACTGTCCTTACAGGTCCCTGGAAACAAGGACTTGCAGAGTGAAAGAAAAAAAACACTCTCCCTACCTACAGTTTTCTGTCCCTAGAAAAAAATGTTTTTTTTTATCACAATATAGCAAAAGGACAATTCACTCACTGTCCTTCCAGGTCCCTGGAAACAAGGACTTGCAGAGTGAAAGAAACTGACACTGTCCCTACCTAGAGTTTTCTGTCCCTGGAATAAATGTTTTTTTCAGCACAATATAGCACAAGGACAATTAACTCACTGTCCTTACAGGTCCCTGGAAACAAGGACTTGCAGAGTGAAAGAAAAAAAATACTCTCCCTACCTACAGTTTTCTGTCCCTAGAAAAAAATGTTTTTTTTAATCACAATATAGCAAAAGGACAATTCACTCACTGTCCTTCCAGGTCCCTGGAAACAAGGACTTGCAGAGTGAAAGAAACTGACACTGTCCCTACCTAGAGTTTTCTGTCCCTAGAATAAATGTTTTTTTTAATCACAATATAGCACAAGGAAAATTAACTCACTGTCCTTACAGGTCCCTGGAAACAAGGACTTGCAGAGTGAAAGAAAAAAAATACTCTCCCTACCTACAGTTTTCTGTCCCTAGAAAAAAATGTTTTTTTTAATCACAATATAGCAAAAGGACAATTCACTCACTGTCCTTCCAGGTCCCTGGAAACAAGGACTTGCAGAGTGAAAGAAACTGACACTGTCCCTACCTAGAGTTTTCTGTCCCTGGAATAAATGTTTTTTTCAGCACAATATAGCACAAGGACAATTAACTCACTGTCCTTACAGGTCCCTGGAAACAAGGACTTGCAGAGTGAAAGAAAAAAAATACTCTCCCTACCTACAGTTTTCTGTCCCTAGAAAAAAATGTTTTTTTTAATCACAATATAGCAAAAGGACAATTCACTCACTGTCCTTCCAGGTCCCTGGAAACAAGGACTTGCAGAGTGAAAGAAACTGACACTGTCCCTACCTAGAGTTTTCTGTCCCTAGAATAAATGTTTTTTTTAATCACAATATAGCAAAAGGACAATTCACTCACTGTCCTTCCAGGTCCCTGGAAACAAGGACTTGCAGAGTGAAAGAAACTGACACTGTCCCTACCTAGAGTTTTCTGTCCCTAGAATAAATGTTTTTTTTAATCACAATATAGCACAAGGAAAATTAACTCACTGTCCTTACAGGTCCCTGGAAACAAGGACTTGCAGAGTGAAAGAAAAAAAACACTCTCCCTACCTACAGTTTTCTGTCCCTAGAAAAAAATGTTTTTTTTAATCACAATATAGCAAAAGGACAATTCACTCACTGTCCTTCCAGGTCCCTGGAAACAAGGACTTGCAGAGTGAAAGAAACTGACACTGTCCCTACCTAGAGTTTTCTGTCCCTAGAATAAATGTTTTTTTTAATCACAATATAGCACAAGGAAAATTAACTCACTGTCCTTACAGGTCCCTGGAAACAAGGACTTGCAGAGTGAAAGAAAAAAAACACTCTCCCTACCTACAGTTTTCTGTCCCTAGAAAAAAATGTTTTTTTTTATCACAATATAGCAAAAGGACAATTCACTCACTGTCCTTCCAGGTCCCTGGAAACAAGGACTTGCAGAGTGAAAGAAACTGACACTGTCCCTACCTAGAGTTTTCTGTCCCTAGAATAAATGTTTTTTTTAATCACAATATAGCACAAGGAAAATTAACTCACTGTCCTTACAGGTCCCTGGAAACAAGGACTTGCAGAGTGAAAGAAAAAAAACACTCTCCCTACCTACAGTTTTCTGTCCCTAGAAAAAAATGTTTTTTTTAATCACAATATAGCAAAAGGACAATTCACTCACTGTCCTTCCAGGTCCCTGGAAACAAGGACTTGCAGAGTGAAAGAAACTGACACTGTCCCTACCTAGAGTTTTCTGTCCCTGGAATAAATGTTTTTTTCAGCACAATATAGCACAAGGAAAATTAACTCACTGTCCTTACAGGTCCCTGGAAACAAGGACTTGCAGAGTGAAAGAAAAAAAATACTCTCCCTACCTACAGTTTTCTGTCCCTAGAAAAAAATGTTTTTTTTAATCACAATATAGCAAAAGGACAATTCACTCACTGTCCTTCCAGGTCCCTGGAAACAAGGACTTGCAGAGTGAAAGAAACTGACACTGTCCCTACCTAGAGTTTTCTGTCCCTGGAATAAATGTTTTTTTCAGCACAATATAGCACAAGGACAATTAACTCACTGTCCTTACAGGTCCCTGGAAACAAGGACTTGCAGAGTGAAAGAAAAAAAATACTCTCCCTACCTACAGTTTTCTGTCCCTAGAAAAAAATGTTTTTTTTAATCACAATATAGCAAAAGGACAATTCACTCACTGTCCTTCCAGGTCCCTGGAAACAAGGACTTGCAGAGTGAAAGAAACTGACACTGTCCCTACCTAGAGTTTTCTGTCCCTAGAATAAATGTTTTTTTTAATCACAATATAGCAAAAGGACAATTCACTCACTGTCCTTCCAGGTCCCTGGAAACAAGGACTTGCAGAGTGAAAGAAACTGACACTGTCCCTACCTAGAGTTTTCTGTCCCTAGAATAAATGTTTTTTTTAATCACAATATAGCAAAAGGACAATTCACTCACTGTCCTTCCAGGTCCCTGGAAACAAGGACTTGCAGAGTGAAAGAAACTGACACTGTCCCTACCTAGAGTTTTCTGTCCCTAGAATAAATGTTTTTTTTAATCACAATATAGCAAAAGGACAATTCACTCACTGTCCTTCCAGGTCCCTGGAAACAAGGACTTGCAGAGTGAAAGAAACTGACACTGTCCCTACCTAGAGTTTTCTGTCCCTAGAATAAATGTTTTTTTTTAAGCACACTATAGCAGAAGCACAAAACACACTGACACTCTCCCTACCTATCCTTCTCTTTCCCTAAACTAAAGGAATCCAGGTTAAGCAAGAAAGAAATAACAGTCACTGTCCCTGCCTATGCTACTCTATCCCTGCTCCGGAACAC
Organism: Rana muscosa; assembly: GCA_029206835.1. Taxonomy (NCBI): domain Eukaryota; kingdom Metazoa; phylum Chordata; class Amphibia; order Anura; family Ranidae; genus Rana; species Rana muscosa. The sequence goes on along the minus strand of CM055122.1, from coordinate 254,787,194 downwards.
ACTACACTAGGCCGCCGTGCTGGCGGCCTTTTATAGTGTGGGGCGTGTACTAAACACCCTCAGCAATAATTGGCCACAGGCATCCTGCCTGTGGCCAATCATTGCTCTCCTCGCTGCCGGCGCTGTGATTGGCCAAGCATGCGGGGTCACAGTGCATGCTTGGCCAATCACAGCGCCTGGATGACACTGCGATGGCGTAGTGCATTGTGGGCCGTTCGCGTCACTCGAATTTGGCGCGAACGGCCCAAATCGTTCGATCTTCGTCGAACGATCGAACAGCCAATGTTCGAGTCGAACGTATGTTCGACTCGAACACGAAGCTCATCCCTAGTCTGGAATTACTTTTGTAATGGGCAAAGGTTTTAGTAAATCAATGGGGTTAATTCACTAAAGGCAAATAGACTGTGCACTTTGCAAAGCTCCACAGCTTAGTAAATGAGCATTTATTTTTATTTTTTTTGCATGTGATTGGGTATTCTTTACAAAGAAAAGCTTTACCTTATTTACTAAGCTGTGGAGCAAATGCCCTTGCAAAGATTTTGGGGAACTGGAGAAAGTGCAGAGAAGGGCAACCAAACTGATAAGAGGCATGGAGGAGCTCAGCTATGAGGAAAGATTAGAGGAACTGAATTTATTTATATAAGGGGTCCATATAGTGAACTTGGTGTTGAGTTATTCACTTTAAGATCATCACAGAGGACAAGGGGGCACTCTTTACCTCTAGAGGAAAATAGATTTAATCTCCAAATACGGAAAGGTTTCTTCACAGTAAGAGCTGTGAAAATGTAGAATAGACTCCCCCAAGAGCTGGTTCTGGTCAGTTTAATAGATTGCTTTAATAATATGTCTGGAATATTTCCTAAATATACATAATATAACTGAATACTAACATTTATAGTTCAAGTTGATCCAGGGAATATCTAATTGCCTCTTGGGGGTTCAGGAAGGATTTTTTCTCCTGCTGGAGGAAATTGGTTCATGCTTTGCTGGGTTTTTTGCCTTCCTCTGGATCATATAGGCATAGGATTGTGTAAGATTGTATTTTTTTTTCCTTCCCTTTTATTGGTTGAAATAGATGGACTTGTGTCTTTGTTCAACCAGACTATATATTTGCCTTTAGTAAATCAACCTCTAAGTATTATATATTTGTTATTAAAGGAAATTAGGAGTCAGCACTAATCTAAGGTTTCCTATGATTATTCATTATACAGATGTCGGGGTACTAGACTAGTCTGTATAAGCGTGTTATGGGACTCAGGAGGGGACTTGCTGTGACATTTCATTGTCTCTGCCTGTGTCTATGCAGTGTGCTGTAGGCTGCTGTCCACATGGAGTGTCCTGATTATGGGCGGCTGACACCATGATTTGTGCCCATTGTCCCCCTACAAGCCCATGCTGGCCGCCCCCCTTGTGCTGGCCGCCCCCCCCCCCCCCTTGTGTTGGGAAGACTCAGCAGCTGGGCGACCCATTACCTGTCTGAGAAGCAGCGAGGGGGCGTGTCTGCCCGCCTGGCACCTGTAGGTGTTTGCAGGGGGGGGGGGGGAGCGAGGAGCGAGGAGCTCGCTGATTGGCGGAGGGCTGACGGTCCAGGCACGCGTCTCTGGATGTTCTTATAAGAATCCCGGCGAGTCACCATCTAGCAGCATTGCAGAGCTCGCAGCCCCCCGGGACCCCCGATATGGACACGGTGCTGGAACAGTTCACAGGGCTGGAGTCCTTCCCTTCCCCTTACTTCGATGAGGAAGACTTCTTCACCGACCAGTCCTCCAGGGACCACCTGGACGCCGAGGACTTTCTGGAGGACGACGTTGACTTCTTGACCGGCCAGATCCAGGACTATTACAAGGACAGCCGCATCCTACACGGGGAAGACTACTGCGACGCCGGTAACTTCTCCTTCTCGTCCACCTCGTCCTCCGGGGGCTTCCACTATGACTGCGGGGAGGCCGGCTGCGACCTGTCCCCGGGCATGAAGGGCTCCAGCTGTGGGGCGATGAAGAGGAGGAGGAGGATGAGGTCTGATGTTGAGATGCAGCAACTCAGGCAGGCGGCCAATGTCCGGGAGCGCAGGAGGATGCAGTCCATCAATGATGCCTTCGAGGGGCTCCGGTCCCACATACCCACCCTGCCCTACGAGAAGAGGCTCTCCAAGGTGGACACCCTGAGGCTAGCCATCGGCTACATCAACTTTCTCAGCGAGCTGGTGCAGTCTGATCTTCCCCTGAGGAACCAAAATAATGAGAGCTCACTGCAACCCAAGAAAATCATCATCTGCCACAGAGGAACAAGTGAGTGCTCACCTGGGGATGGGGGACCTAAACTTCTGGGGACCTGGAGGCTGTAGACCTAAACTTCTGCACACCTGGGGGTTGTAGACCTAAACATCCGGGGACCTGAGGGTTGTAGACCTAAACTTCTGCACACCTGAGGACCTGGGGGTTGTAGACCTAACCTTCTGGGGACCTGGGGGGTGTAGACCTAAAAATCTGCACACCTGGGGACCTGGGGGTGGTAGACCTAAACTTCTGGGGACCTGGGGGGTGTAGACCTAAAAATCTGCACACCTGGGGACCTGGGGGTGGTAGACCTAAACTTCTGGGGACCTGGAGGGTGTAGACCTAAACTTCTGCACACCTGAGGACCTGGGGGTTGTAGACCTAAACTTCTGGGGACCTGGGGGGTGTAGACCTAAACTTCTGCACACCTGAGGACCTGGGGGTTGTAGACTTAAACTTCTGGGGACCTGGGGGGTGTAGACCTAAACTTCTGCACACCTGGGGGTTGTAGACCTAAACATCCGGGGACCTGAGGGTTGTAGACCTAAACTTCTGCACACCTGGGGACCTGGGGGTTGTAGACCTAAACTTCTGGGGACCTGGGGGGGTGTAAACCTAAACTTCTGCACACCTGGGTACCTGGGGGTTGTAGACATAAACTTCTCCAGGTGATGAAGGGCAGCAGGTGCTAAATGCACCTTAAGCTAGATATGGAACTCTGTAGTTGCAGAAGAACCGTCCCAGCATTAATTCAAATCTGGGAACACCAGAGAGGGAACAAAGAATCTGGGATGGTCTACATCAGTGGTTCCCAGCCTCAGTCCTTAAGTACCCCCCAACAGACCATGTATTAGACATTTCCCTTAAATAAAATAGTTATCATAAATACTAAGCCATTGACATTCATTTAAAGCAAATGTGCATGAAAACATGACCTGTTGGGGGTACTTGAGGATTGAGGTTGGGAACCATTGGTCTACACCAGCAGACATTAAAGTCCTGGTACAGATTTGGAAAGTGACATTGAAGAGGAGTGGGGCTGTGCTCTCTGGTTAGATGTTACAATTAGTAGGTGTTCAGGAGTCAGGACTTAGGAAGGACCTTGGAGTCGCTTTAATGTCCTTAACTGGAGTCTGTTGGGTTGATTTACTAAAACTGTAGAGTGCAAAATCTGAGAAACCAATCAGCTTCCAGGTTTTTTGTCAAAGCTTAATTGAACAAGCTGAAGTTAGAAGCTGATTGGTTACCGTGCACAGCTGCGCCAGATTTTGCACTCTCCAGTTTTAGTAAATCAACCCCTGTGACTTTGTCCAAGAAGCCCAAAATCCAAATGGTGGTCACCCCAGCATGTACAGAAGTTTGCATTTCCACAGCAGATGTAGGGCAACGATCTGGCAGAGTTATGTGCACCTTCTAGCTCCTAGTTCTTGTGGCACTACTGGTCCCAGCTTGCCCTGAAGGAGCATGTTAGGATTAATAGTTCCCCAACATTTTGTAGAAAAGCCTTCTTAGTGAATATTCTGTTCAGTCATATGTTTACTGATCAACTCTACTAGTACAGTCATTGTAGCTGAAATTAATGTTTCCAATCAATGATTGCAATTGTGTCAAATCGTTGGCTGCCCGAGGCTAGTGTCACCCCAGCTAAAGAACAGAAACGTCAATGTAGTGGGACTGATTTACTAAAGGATAGAATGTACACTATGCAAAGTAATTGTTCACTTATCTTAGTAGATCAGATGAAGCTGTGTTCACTTTAATCATCTGATTATGTCAAGAAAATATTTCCATTGTACATGATTGGTTGTTCAAACCTAACACAACTTCACCCTTTAGTAAATCATCCACAATGAGTGACACACAGATTGTAGAAATTCAGATGTCCAGCTAGTGATTCACCTAGGAAATGACAACAACCCGGGACATTTGCGAGACATCTCCCAATGGCATTGATCCACTTTGCATATAAAAAAAATCTCCATATTTCCTATAATATGATTAATAACACATAGCAGCAAAAGGCATCATTAAAAATAAAGGAAAACAGTAGAATAGTTTGTTAGAAACAGAACTGCATAACAAGATTCTCCATTCTACTTTGTAATGAAAATAGTTAAAGCTCACTAGTTGCAGAACCAGCAGAAGGCCCCTTTAGGAAATAACAGCTGGACGTCTTTCAAGAATGTGAGCTGCGTTACCTAAATACTTTACAGATTAAACAGGCAAAAAGCAAATTCTGTAATAAAATGTTGACTAAATTAGTAATTATAACTTGGATAAAATACACTCCAATGATTTAAAATCAACGCGCCAATCTATCACTTTTGATACCTGCAGACAAGTTTTGCTGACCATAACGGTGTTTTGCTTGCAATGTGAGTGATAGCTTCACTACCACTAATTATATTACTATTCTGACAGTGACCAGCATTGAGGGATTTTCCACCATGCTGGATGGTCATTATGATTTATCATAGACCCTTCTTCATTTTGATGATGGTCAGCTCCTGTAGTTACTTATAGGGTTTGCCCATCTGTGGCCAGCCTTAAAGGAAACCTGTTTGTAATAAAAATGTGGAGACTGCCATTGCTTACCACTTTCTGAAAATGCAAGCTCCCTGCCTGTCATGATGACTAGGGATGAGCTTCGTGTTCGAGTCGAACATACGTTCGACTCGAACATTGGCTGTTCGATCGTTCGACGAAGATCGAACGATTTGGGCCGTTCGCGCCAAATTCGAGTGACGCGAACGGCCCACAATGCACTACGCCATCGCAGTGTCATCCAGGCGCTGTGATTGGCCAAGCATGCACTGTGACCCCGCATGCTTGGCCAATCACAGCGCCGGCAGCGAGGAGAGCAATGATTGGCCACAGGCAGGATGCCTGTGGCCAATTATTGCTGAGGGTGTTTAGTACACGCCCCACACTATAAAAGGCCGCCAGCACGGCGGCCTAGTGTAGTGTGTTCCGGAGCAGGGATAGAGTAGCATAGGCAGGGACAGTGACTGTTATTTCTTTCTTGCTTAACCTGGATTCCTTTAGTTTAGGGAAAGAGAAGGATAGGTAGGGAGAGTGTCAGTGTGTTTTGTGCTTGTGCTATAGTGTGCTTAAAAAAAACATTTATTCTAGGGACAGAAAACTCTAGGTAGGGACAGTGTCAGTTTCTTTCACTCTGCAAGTCCTTGTTTCCAGGGACCTGTAAGGACAGTGAGTTAATTGTCCTTGTGCTATATTGTGCTTAAAAAAAACATTTATTCTAGGGACAGAAAACTCTAGGTAGGGACAGTGTCAGTTTCTTTCACTCTGCAAGTCCTTGTTTCCAGGGACCTGTAAGGACAGTGAGTTAATTGTCCTTGTGCTATATTGTGATTAAAAAAAACATTTTTTCTAGGGACAGAAAACTCTAGGTAGGGACAGTGTCAGTTTCTTTCACTCTGCAAGTCCTTGTTTCCAGGGACCTGTAAGGACAGTGAGTTAATTTTCCTTGTGCTATATTGTGATTAAAAAAAACATTTTTTCTAGGGACAGAAAACTGTAGGTAGGGAGAGTGTTTTTTTTCTTTCACTCTGCAAGTCCTTGTTTCCAGGGACCTGTAAGGACAGTGAGTTAATTGTCCTTGTGCTATATTGTGCTTAAAAAAAACATTTATTCTAGGGACAGAAAACTCTAGGTAGGGACAGTGTCAGTTTCTTTCACTCTGCAAGTCCTTGTTTCCAGGGACCTGTAAGGACAGTGAGTTAATTTTCCTTGTGCTATATTGTGATTAAAAAAAACATTTATTCTAGGGACAGAAAACTCTAGGTAGGGACAGTGTCAGTTTCTTTCACTCTGCAAGTCCTTGTTTCCAGGGACCTGTAAGGACAGTGAGTTAATTTTCCTTGTGCTATATTGTGATTAAAAAAAACATTTTTTCTAGGGACAGAAAACTGTAGGTAGGGAGAGTGTTTTTTTTCTTTCACTCTGCAAGTCCTTGTTTCCAGGGACCTGTAAGGACAGTGAGTTAATTTTCCTTGTGCTATATTGTGCTTAAAAAAAACATTTTTTCTAGGGACAGAAAACTGTAGGTAGGGAGAGTGTTTTTTTTCTTTCACTCTGCAAGTCCTTGTTTCCAGGGACCTGTAAGGACAGTGAGTTAATTGTCCTTGTGCTATATTGTGCTTAAAAAAAACATTTATTCTAGGGACAGAAAACTCTAGGTAGGGACAGTGTCAGTTTCTTTCACTCTGCAAGTCCTTGTTTCCAGGGACCTGTAAGGACAGTGAGTTAATTTTCCTTGTGCTATATTGTGATTAAAAAAAACATTTATTCTAGGGACAGAAAACTCTAGGTAGGGACAGTGTCAGTTTCTTTCACTCTGCAAGTCCTTGTTTCCAGGGACCTGTAAGGACAGTGAGTTAATTTTCCTTGTGCTATATTGTGATTAAAAAAAACATTTTTTCTAGGGACAGAAAACTGTAGGTAGGGAGAGTGTTTTTTTTCTTTCACTCTGCAAGTCCTTGTTTCCAGGGACCTGTAAGGACAGTGAGTTAATTTTCCTTGTGCTATATTGTGCTTAAAAAAAACATTTTTTCTAGGGACAGAAAACTGTAGGTAGGGAGAGTGTTTTTTTTCTTTCACTCTGCAAGTCCTTGTTTCCAGGGACCTGTAAGGACAGTGAGTTAATTGTCCTTGTGCTATATTGTGCTTAAAAAAAACATTTATTCTAGGGACAGAAAACTCTAGGTAGGGACAGTGTCAGTTTCTTTCACTCTGCAAGTCCTTGTTTCCAGGGACCTGTAAGGACAGTGAGTTAATTTTCCTTGTGCTATATTGTGCTTAAAAAAAACATTTATTCTAGGGACAGAAAACTCTAGGTAGGGACAGTGTCAGTTTCTTTCACTCTGCAAGTCCTTGTTTCCAGGGACCTGTAAGGACAGTGAGTTAATTGTCCTTGTGCTATATTGTGCTTAAAAAAAACATTTATTCTAGGGACAGAAAACTCTAGGTAGGGACAGTGTCAGTTTCTTTCACTCTGCAAGTCCTTGTTTCCAGGGACCTGTAAGGACAGTGAGTTAATTTTCCTTGTGCTATATTGTGATTAAAAAAAACATTTATTCTAGGGACAGAAAACTCTAGGTAGGGACAGTGTCAGTTTCTTTCACTCTGCAAGTCCTTGTTTCCAGGGACCTGTAAGGACAGTGAGTTAATTTTCCTTGTGCTATATTGTGATTAAAAAAAACATTTTTTCTAGGGACAGAAAACTGTAGGTAGGGAGAGTGTTTTTTTTCTTTCACTCTGCAAGTCCTTGTTTCCAGGGACCTGTAAGGACAGTGAGTTAATTTTCCTTGTGCTATATTGTGCTTAAAAAAAACATTTTTTCTAGGGACAGAAAACTGTAGGTAGGGAGAGTGTTTTTTTTCTTTCACTCTGCAAGTCCTTGTTTCCAGGGACCTGTAAGGACAGTGAGTTAATTGTCCTTGTGCTATATTGTGCTTAAAAAAAACATTTATTCTAGGGACAGAAAACTCTAGGTAGGGACAGTGTCAGTTTCTTTCACTCTACAAGTCCTTGTTTCCAGGGACCTGTAAGGACAGTGAGTTAATTTTCCTTGTGCTATATTGTGATTAAAAAAAACATTTTTTCTAGGGACAGAAAACTGTAGGTAGGGAGAGTGTTTTTTTTCTTTCACTCTGCAAGTCCTTGTTTCCAGGGACCTGTAAGGACAGTGAGTTAATTGTCCTTGTGCTATATTGTGCTTAAAAAAAACATTTTTTCTAGGGACAGAAAACTCTAGGTAGGGAGAGTGTTTTTTTTTTTTCACTCTGCAAGTCCTTGTTTCCAGGGACCTGTAAGGACAGTGAGTTAATTGTCCTTGTGCTATATTGTGCTTAAAAAAAACATTTATTCTAGGGACAGAAAACTCTAGGTAGGGACAGTGTCAGTTTCTTTCACTCTGCAAGTCCTTGTTTCCAGGGACCTGTAAGGACAGTGAGTTAATTTTCCTTGTGCTATATTGTGCTTAAAAAAAACATTTTTTCTAGGGACAGAAAACTGTAGGTAGGGAGAGTGTTTTTTTTCTTTCACTCTGCAAGTCCTTGTTTCCAGGGACCTGTAAGGACAGTGAGTTAATTGTCCTTGTGCTATATTGTGCTTAAAAAAAACATTTATTCTAGGGACAGAAAACTCTAGGTAGGGACAGTGTCAGTTTCTTTCACTCTGCAAGTCCTTGTTTCCAGGGACCTGTAAGGACAGTGAGTTAATTTTCCTTGTGCTATATTGTGATTAAAAAAAACATTTTTTCTAGGGACAGAAAACTGTAGGTAGGGAGAGTGTTTTTTTTCTTTCACTCTGCAAGTCCTTGTTTCCAGGGACCTGTAAGGACAGTGAGTTAATTTTCCTTGTGCTATATTGTGATTAAAAAAAACATTTTTTCTAGGGACAGAAAACTGTAGGTAGGGAGAGTGTTTTTTTTCTTTCACTCTGCAAGTCCTTGTTTCCAGGGACCTGTAAGGACAGTGAGTTAATTGTCCTTGTGCTATATTGTGCTTAAAAAAAACATTTATTCTAGGGACAGAAAACTCTAGGTAGGGACAGTGTCAGTTTCTTTCACTCTGCAAGTCCTTGTTTCCAGGGACCTGTAAGGACAGTGAGTTAATTTTCCTTGTGCTATATTGTGATTAAAAAAAACATTTTTTCTAGGGACAGAAAACTGTAGGTAGGGAGAGTGTTTTTTTTCTTTCACTCTGCAAGTCCTTGTTTCCAGGGACCTGTAAGGACAGTGAGTTAATTTTCCTTGTGCTATATTGTGATTAAAAAAAAACATTTTTTCTAGGGACAGAAAACTGTAGGTAGGGAGAGTGTTTTTTTTCTTTCACTCTGCAAGTCCTTGTTTCCAGGGACCTGTAAGGACAGTGAGTTAATTGTCCTTGTGCTATATTGTGCTTAAAAAAAACATTTTTTCTAGGGACAGAAAACTCTAGGTAGGGAGAGTGTTTTTTTTTTTTCACTCTGCAAGTCCTTGTTTCCAGGGACCTGTAAGGACAGTGAGTTAATTGTCCTTGTGCTATATTGTGCTTAAAAAAAACATTTATTCTAGGGACAGAAAACTCTAGGTAGGGACAGTGTCAGTTTCTTTCACTCTGCAAGTCCTTGTTTCCAGGGACCTGTAAGGACAGTGAGTTAATTTTCCTTGTGCTATATTGTGCTTAAAAAAAACATTTATTCTAGGGACAGAAAACTCTAGGTAGGGACAGTGTCAGTTTCTTTCACTCTGCAAGTCCTTGTTTCCAGGGACCTGTAAGGACAGTGAGTTAATTGTCCTTGTGCTATATTGTGCTTAAAAAAAACATTTATTCTAGGGACAGAAAACTCTAGGTAGGGACAGTGTCAGTTTCTTTCACTCTGCAAGTCCTTGTTTCCAGGGACCTGTAAGGACAGTGAGTTAATTTTCCTTGTGCTATATTGTGATTAAAAAAAACATTTTTTCTAGGGACAGAAAACTGTAGGTAGGGAGAGTGTTTTTTTTCTTTCACTCTGCAAGTCCTTGTTTCCAGGGACCTGTAAGGACAGTGAGTTAATTTTCCTTGTGCTATATTGTGATTAAAAAAAACATTTTTTCTAGGGACAGAAAACTGTAGGTAGGGAGAGTGTTTTTTTTCTTTCACTCTGCAAGTCCTTGTTTCCAGGGACCTGTAAGGACAGTGAGTTAATTGTCCTTGTGCTATATTGTGCTTAAAAAAAACATTTTTTCTAGGGACAGAAAACTGTAGGTAGGGAGAGTGTTTTTTTTTTTTCACTCTGCAAGTCCTTGTTTCCAGGGACCTGTAAGGACAGTGAGTTAATTTTCCTTGTGCTATATTGTGCTTAAAAAAAACATTTATTCTAGGGACAGAAAACTCTAGGTAGGGACAGTGTCAGTTTCTTTCACTCTGCAAGTCCTTGTTTCCAGGGACCTGGAGAGACATTGAGTGAATTGTCCTTGTGCTATATTGTGATTAAAAAAAACATTTATTCTAGGGACAGAAAACTCTAGGTAGGGACAGTGTCAGTTTCTTTCACTGTGAAAGTCCTTGTTTCAAGGGACAGAGAAGGACACCTGAAGGTAGCCCTTATTGCTTTTTTCCCATCTCCCTGCAGGCCATCTATTAGAATGTCTGGAAGGCAAACAAGGAGAGGCAGACAGTCAGGAGGCAATAAAAGAGGGCAAGCAGGCTCTGTGTCTGGGGGCAACAGTGCTGGTCGTGGACGCGGTGCATTGTCATCAGCACATGGCCATGGGACACGCTTGTCCTTCTTTTCGGCAGCTGGACATGTTGAGCCACATCATGCCGAAGACTTGGTAGAGTGGATGACCAAGCCCTCCTCCTCCTCCTCATCCTCTCTCACCCAGGCTCAGGGTACTGGAAAAGCAGCTGCCAAAGCGTCGTCTTCCCTGGTATCAATGTCAGACAAATCATCAGTCACTCCTTCCCTAGACCCACCATGTCCTCCTCCTGAGGAGTCCCCCGAACTGTTTCAGCACAGTGTTGGGTACATGCTCCAGGAGGATGCCCAGCGTTTCGAAGGGTCTGATGATGAAACCCAGCTAGAGGAAGGCAGTAGCGTGAGAGCAGACAGAGGGGATGCTCAAGAAGGACACCAATCTGGCAGTCATGTTCCAGCAGCTGCAGCATACTGCCAGATTGGCTCCAGTGATGAGGAGGGAGGGGATGATGAGGTCAATGACTCCACGTGGGTGCCTAATAGGAGAGAGGAGGAGGAGGAGGATGAGGAGGAGGCACATCTCCAACGAGGCAGGATGCCCTTTGGTGGCCAGCGTAAGGGCAGTACACCGACGGAATCACACCGCAGAGCTCCGCCTGTGCAGGGCGCTGCCTCTGCCCGTCATTCAAAAAGTTCTTTGGTGTGGGCCTTTTTTGAGGCTAGTGCATCAGATCGCACAGCTGCTGTTTGCAACATATGTCTCAAGCGTATATCGCGTGGCCAAAACATCAGCCGCTTGGGTACCACATGCCTGACCAGACATATGTTGACCTGCCATGCAGCTCGTTGGCAAGCCTACCTCAAAGACCCACACCAAAGAACAAAGCGGACCTCTCCTTGCACCGCATCAGCTGGGATCTCCAACCCCACTATAACTTCAGTCCTCTCTGAAACATGCACTGAGAGGAATGAAGGTGTAGAATTAGGTGTGTCACAGCCAAGTACTTGCGCCCACTCTGCTAGCAGTACACCGACGTCCGATTCTAGCAGGCAAATTTCCCTGCCCCAGCTGCTGGACCGTCGAAAGAAGTTCACTCCCAGCCATCCACATGCCCAGCGGTTGAATGCTAGCTTGGCTAAATTGCTAGCGCTTCAACTGCTGCCTTTTCAGTTGGTAGACTCGGCCCCCTTCCGTGAGTTTGTGCAATGTGCGGTTCCTCAGTGGCAGGTTCCCAAACGCCACTTTTTCTCACGGAAGGCTATTCCGGCTCTCTACCGGCATGTGGAAGGCAATGTCTTGGCCTCGCTGGACAGGGCGGTCAGCGGTAAGGTGCATATTACCGCTGACTCATGGTCCAGCAGGCATGGACAGGGACGTTACCTTTCTTTCACGGCCCATTGGGTCACTCTTTTGGCAGCTGGGAAGGATTCAGGACAAGGTGCAGTAGTGTTGGAGGTTGTCCCACCGCCACGCCTCCAAAATGCTACTACTGGTTGTGACACACCTCTCTCCTCCACCCCCTCCTCTTCTTCTTCCTCCATGGCCTCTTCCTGTGGTTTGTCCTATGAACCAGCGGTGCTCCGTAGCCGTTCACGGGGCTACGCAAGTACGCAGGCAAAAAGATGCCATGCCGTGCTTGCGCTGGTGTGTTTGGGGGACAGAAGCCACACTGGGGCAGAGGTCCTGTCTGCTCTGCAGGGCCAGGCCGAGAGGTGGTTGACGCCACGCCAGCTTAAGCCAGGAATGGTGGTTTGCGACAATGGCACCAACCTCCTCTCCGCCCTCCGACAGGGACAACTGACCCATGTGCCCTGTGTGGCTCACGTCCTTAACCTGGTGGTGCAGCGCTTCTTGGGCAGGTACCCGGGCTTACAGGATGTCCTGAGGCAGGCCAGGAAAGTCTGTGTGCATTTCCGCAGATCTTATAATGCCAGTGCTCGCCTGGCTGAGCTGCAAAAGGAGTTGAACCTGCCCAAGAACCGCCTTATATGTGACATGCCCACCAGGTGGAACTCAACGTTGGCCATGCTGCAGCGGCTGCACACGCAGCAGAGGGCCATCAATGAGTACCTGTGCGACTACGGCACCAGGACAGGGTCAGGGGAGCTTGGTTTTTTTTCTCCACGCCAGTGGGGCATGATCAGGGATGCATGCACTGTCCTGGCACCATTTGAGGAGGCCACGAGGATGGTGAGCAGTGACAGTGCATGCATCAGTGACACTGTACCTCTTGTCCACCTGTTGGAGCACACGCTGCGTGGAATAATGGACAGGGCACTTGAGGCAGAACAGAGGCAGGAAGAGGAGGACTTCCTTGCCTCTCAAGGCCCCCTTTACCCAGACAGTGTTCCTTCTGTCCCACCCATCGCACAGGAAGAGGAGGAGGAGGAGGAGGAGGAGGAGGAGGAGGAGGATTGTGTCAGCATGGAGGTGGAGGCTGGCACTCAGCATCATCAGCAGCAGTCTTTTAGGGATGATTTACAGTCCCAAGAAACCAGTGGACTTGTACGTGGCTGGGAGGAGGTGGCTGCGGATCATGTCGTCCTTAGTGACCCAGAGGACTCCGGAGCGAATGCCTCAGCAAACCTACGCTGCATGGCCTCCCTGATCCTGCAAAGTCTGCGGAAGGATCCTCGTATTCTTCGGATCAAGGAGAGGGACCATTACTGGCTGGCCACTCTCCTTGAGCCACGGTACAAGGGTAAGGTTGCGGACCTTATGTTACCGTCGCAGAGGGAGCAGAGGATGAGACAACTCCGGGAGGCCTTGCAGAAAGGTCTGTGCAACGCGTTCCCAGAGACTGGGAGGTTGCAAACTCCTGGTCCTGGACAACGAGTTGCTGAGGCTTCGGCCAGTCAAAGAAGGAGCGGTGGGGAAGGTGGCCGTCTGACCGATGCGTTCAGACAATTCTTTAGTCCGCAGCCCCAAAGTATGATCGGTTCCAGCAACCATCGCCAGCGTCTGATAAACATGGTGCAGGAATATCTAGGGGCAAGGTCAGACTTGGACACCTTCCCCACCGAAAATCCTCTGGCTTACTGGGTCTTGAGGATGGATCACTGGCCAGAGCTTGCACAGTATGCAATTGAGCTACTGGCCTGTCCTGCATCCAGCGTTCTTTCGGAACGCACATTCAGTGCTGCTGGAGGATTTGTCACGGATCACAGGGTGCGCCTGTCCACCGACTCGGTTGATCGACTGACTTTCATCAAGATGAACCAGTCTTGGATCACCACCAGCTACCACACACCTGATGCTGATATAACAGACTAATTGATTTTAAAATGTCACATCCCTTCAAGACTGATGCTGATGCTGAGTGCCTGTGCTGTTATGTTGACTGGCTATCCTCCTCCTCCGAGTCCTCAATGATACGATTGATGATGATAGCTTGGAAGATCATTTTTGTTTATGGGTGCCGCCACCAGTGCCTAACGCCCAATTTTTCAGCCCCTGTTTAACAGGGGCGTGTAATTACAATTTTTGAAGCAATACTTTGCAACAGGGCTCATTGCTGTGCTCCAAGTACAGTATCTGTGAGGAGTTGCAGTGTTGTGCCACCAGTGCCTAAGGCCCAATTTTTCAGCCCCTGTTTAACAGGGGCGTGTCATTACAATTTTTGAAGCAATACTTTGCAACAGGGCTCATTGCTGTGCTCCAAGTACAGTATCTGTGAAGGGTTGCAGTGTTGTGCCACCAGTGCCTAAGGCCCAATTTTTCAGCCCCTGTTCAACAGGGGCATGTAATTACAATTCTTGATCTAATAATTCACAGCAGGGCCCATTGCTGCACCCACCAAGAGTAACTGTCAGGGCTTACAGTGTTGTGGCACCAGCACCACCATCAAAGGCCCAATTTTTACTACCACTGTTCAACAATTATATGTAATTAAAATTCCTGATATAATAGTTGACAGCAGGGCGTTCCAGCACCAACCAAGAGTAACTGTGAGTGCTTACAGTGTTGTGCCAACACCAACAACTAAGGGGCCTATTTCTGCAGAGTATATACGGCAGGTCCCTACTTTCAAACATCCAACTTACAAACGACTCCTACTTGCAAACGCAAGAAGACAACAGGAAGTGAGAGGAAATCTACCACTAGGAAGGAAAATTCTCTCCTGTAAGAATAAATATGGGAGAAAGGTGTCTCCTCTGTACTGATGCTTTATCAGCAATCCTTGTTTCAAGAAAAACACCACATTTCAAAAACAGTTGTCATTAGGACGGAAAGTGAGGTGAAATGTTCTGAACAGGGGCACAGACAGCAAAACAAATGTTACAGGGGTGATAACCCTTACCTATGTTTTCCAAAAAGTTTAAAAATAGATTTTTGGTCTGGAGCTACACTTCAACAATGTACCTGTTCAAAATTACAAACAGATTCTACATAAGAACAAACCTACAGTCCCTGTCTTGTATGCACCGCCTGTATACGGCTGTTCAGAGTATATAGGGCCTTTTTTATTTTATGTGCGGGGTTCCCCTTAATATCCATACAAGACCCAAAGGGGCTGGTAATGGGCTGGGGTAGGGGGGGGGGTGATGGGGTAGCTATGCCATTTTTCTTAAAGATTTTCATCCATATTACCGGGACCAGACATTACATTAAAGCCGCAAGCAGTTTTAAATGGCTTTTTTTTCCTTTAGAAGTGTCATTTTGTGCAGGGACAGTTCTAAACACGGGAAACACGTGGCACTTCACAGGCATACTTTAGACACCCCCCAGGTACGATATTTAAAGGAATATTTGACTTTTTTTTTTTCACTTTATGCATCATTAAAATGACTGCTCCCGAAAAACGACCGTTTTTAAAACTTCTTTTTGCATTGATACATGTCCCCTGGTGCAGAACCCGGGTTCCCAAACCCTTTTTAGGACAATAACATGCATAATAGTTGTTATAATTAGCACTTTAGAATTCGAACGTTCGCATCCATTGTATTTAATAGGGTTCTAATGTTCGTTCGAACTTTCGGTCCGTTCGCGGGTTCTGGTGCGAACCGAACCCGGGGGTGTTCGGCTCATCACTAATGATGACCCTTTTACTTCAATCATTTGAGTCACTGACCTGGAGCAAGTTTTCAGATCTGCATTTTCAACTTACTGCATGCTGGTTTCTGGTTAGTAAAGTACTGAATCCAGAAACCAGGCAGCTTGCATTCTCAGTGCTCAGCATTGTCAGCATACATATTGTTTCAGTGCAGGTTTCTCTTATAGTACCCATAAACATTCAATTATTATTAGGGTCCATTCATGCTTAAGGGTTCCATTACGGTGTGTTAATGCACATGCATTTTAGCATGCCTTGTTGCAATGCACAAGTGTGAATAGGCCCTACTTCTCCTGAGCGTGGGCATAGACACATACAGTACATATCTTACTGAGAAAAATGGGTGTGGAGATGAAAATGGCGACAGCGGCACAAATCATACCTTGAGCTTTTATTTTTCTACAGAATGATGGATATAGCCTGTTCCATCATGATGACAAATCTCCTGGTGTGATGCCAAGCACCTTCAACCACCAAAGATTTACCCTAATACCCCCTTGTAGGCCAGAAACAACCCAAAGATCATAAGTGTTGCTCAAAATCAGGAGTATCTTGCTCCAATAATTTAATATATGATCACTCTATGCAATTGCCAAATTGCCTTATCAATTGGAGTATTGTTCAATATATGAATGGTCATGATTACTAGCTGCTCCATTCTCTGGACAAACTGGTACCCACGTATCTGGGATAACTAAAGAATTTTAGCCCTTTAGAAATTACCATGTCCACTAGCTGTTTGATTTAAAGTGTATCTAAAGCCAAATCTTTCATTTTTAGTTTTGAATAGAGTAGGGAAAGGTTAGAACCTTTGTCAGGTTTTTATAGCAGCCTGTGTCCTCACCAGGGAGATTCACACTTTCTATTTTTCTTGGTGCCCATTGTTACCGGTATTAAAGTGGAACTAAAGTCTCGCTGTAAACTGTGA
This sequence comes from Rana muscosa, assembly GCA_029206835.1. Lineage (NCBI taxonomy): Eukaryota > Metazoa > Chordata > Amphibia > Anura > Ranidae > Rana > Rana muscosa. The sequence continues at coordinate 254,770,752 of CM055122.1, read as the reverse complement.
GCAGGCAGGCTTTTTATTGCAGACGAGACATGCGCTGTCTCTTCTGCAATAAAAGGCCTCTACCCGCCTGCTCACTGTTTCCTGTGACACTGCAAACTGAGCTGCGGATGCTCAGCTCAGCTTACAGTGCTGGGTCAGTCTTCAAGTGCCATGATGATGGCCTCCTGCCCATGTGTAGGTCGGGCCGCCATCAGGGGGGTACACGCAGTACACATGTAAGGGGCCCAGAGGTCCCCAGGGGCTCGGATGGCAACCCCCCTTTTTTTTTTTTATTTATTAAAAAAACATTGTAAGGGGCCTGGCCAGAGGTCCCTAATAAGGGCCCTCCGGTCCCCAGGGGCCTGGATGGCAACCCCCCCTTTTTTATTTTATTTATTTTTTTGTTTGTCAGCACCCAAAGCCATACACCATACAATTTTCTTATTCAATTTTCTTTAGTTTTACCTTCAACTATGTAGTAGAAGGGCCTGCCTGATTGCATACAAATTGAAATTATTATATTGTTTTGGTAAATCTAAGGGAAAGTTGCACAAAAAAATTGTATAATGTATGGCCAGCCTAAGTATGGAGACTTTCGTTCCGCTTGAATAGTGATGGAAATCTAAAACTTTAAGTTGTGATAGGAAGAGAAATAGAGTGAAAATCTTCCAATGAGGTCACAACTGTTAAAGATGGGATTTCTCACACCTTGGAGAGATCTCCCCTCACTTACCATTGTGTCTTCAGGCAGTAAGTGAAGGAAAATCTCAAAGCGCTTCAACGCTCAACATCAAGATTCCCATTGTATCCTATGATCTGAGAACTGTATCACTTGAAGCTTGTCACTCGAAGCCCATAAACGTACATGTAATTGTTTGGGACAGAATTGTGCATTTTTGTGATCTATAGACTTCAATGGAAGCCCCTGAAAAACGGGAAATTTCTTGCCTCTCTTTTTCCTAGTCACCAGCTTTCCATTGGCTAAAACAAAAATGCTCATGCCTAACATTGTGTGTACTAATGTGCATAGAAAATGCTTGAAAAACACTTAAGGAAGCTCAAGTGTGAACCTATGGGGCAATTATTACAGCCTAGGGATGATTCTCCTATTCTATAGAATGTTTTATGACTAGCAATAACTAGGAGAAAGAAACCTATCTCTCCCTAACCTATATCTTATTGTCTCTCTTCTTTAGGATCTCCATCCCCAAGTGACCCAGATTATGGTCTGCCCCCTCTAGCCGGCCATTCGTTATCCTGGACTGATGAGAAACAACTCCGAGACCAGAACATTGTCCGGACAGCTAAAGTCTGGACCCCAGAAGACCCCAGAAAACTAAACAAATCATCTCTTAACAACATTGAAAATGAGCCACCCCTGACACTGTGTCTGGACATTTGAAGTGGACTTGCACTTTATTGACACTTTTGTAAATATTTATTTGTGTGTGTGTATATATTTGTACATAACTCACTCTGTGCAATGTAATTTATCATATCTGTACAAATCCAATGGCAATCAAGTTAATATTTATATATTTATTACAATTTGTTTAGGTAAACCTGGAAATTGAATGTATAATTTATATTTAATTTAATCTGATATATGCAAAAAATGAAGAAACACTTGTTAATAATTTGGAAAAAAGTGAATATAATTTATTTTGTAATATTTCTCCTTTTTGAATAAAAGTTTTTTATACAGTATGCTGGTTTGTGTTGGAAGTAAACCATACTTACTAAGGTAATATGGCAGAGAATAGGCTTGCTGAGTGTGAGTTTATACAGCTGTAGTCAGGCAGGATATAGGCCTTCTGGGTTTGTGTATTATTCACGTCCCCCCGTGTGGGAGTCCTGGTAGTATGAGGACATGTCAACTCTTAGACCCCATACACACTATTCGATTTTCTGCAGATTTTTGTCTTCAGATTTATCAAAACCATGTAGTGCAAGGGCCTGCCTGATTGCATACACATTGAAACTCTTATGCCGTGTACACACGATCGGTTTTGCAGATGAAAACCGTCCGATGGACTTTTCTCATCGGACAAACCGATCGTGTATGGGCCCCATCGGTCTTTTTTCCATCGGTGAGAAAAAATAGAACATGTTTTAAATTTATCCAATAGGAAAAAAAACGATAGCAAATTCCGATCGTCTGTGTGGAACTCCATCGGACAAAAAACCCACACATGCTCAGAATCAAGTCGAGGCATGCTCAGAAGCATTGAACTTCATTTTTATCGGCTTGTCGGAGTGTTTTATGTCACGGCGTTTGGGACGGTCGGATTTTTGACTGTTGGTGTGTAGGCAAGACTGATGGAAGTCAGCTTCATCGGATTTCCGATGGAAAAATCCATCGGATTAGAATCCATAGGAAATCCGATCGTGTGTACAGGGCTTTAAGGTATGGCCTCATATTATATGGTTTTGGTAAATCTGAAGACAAAAAACTGCAGAAAATCGAATAGTGTGTTTGGGGTCTTAGGCTTGGTTCACATATGTGCGAATTTGATGCATTTGAAACTGGCTCACATGGTTCACACATGTCCGCGGCGGCTGCGGTGCAGTTAAAAAAAAGGGTCCTGTGCGTTTTTGGGTCCGGTTCAGTTGCAAATTTAGGCAAAAATTTGCACCTGAACCGGTGAACAGGAATGTACCGAACCTCAGACTGCAAACTGCAGCCGCACATATGTGAACCCAGCCTAAGACACTAGTCACCAGAACAGGTGACCCATTGGAACATTTCCCCTCTTTTCCTGTTTCTGTGACGATTAAAAATTTTGGAATTCCCATCACTTTATGCAACAGAGACATTGGCCACTAGGACCAGTAGTGAGGGTCATGGGTGTCCGCCAGTGGTGTATTTAGGTTTTGTGCTGCCCTAGGCCTGACTAAATTCGTGCAACCCCTAATTTAAATATGATACACCCTTTCCTGTCAAGGTCACACCCCTTCCTGTTTAAGACCTGCCCTGAAATTTTCCAGTGGGGACACTAGTTCTGAGTGCCTTGAGGGGGGGGATTCCCTTAATCTGCAGAGATTTCCTCTCACTTCCTGTTTGGCTATGCGGCAGGAAATAAAGAGAAATGAACGGATGGCAAACATTTTTTTAACGGGCTATATCCATCCCTTACTCTATCCAAAATGGAAAAAAAAGTGTGGCCTATAGTTCTACTTTAACCTCCCTGGCGGTATGATTATTTCAGATTTTAGGTGCTGAAAGCTGTACCATTATTTTGCATGGAAATTTGGCGTTTTATATTGTAGGCCTGTAATTCTTAGAAATAACTCACTTAAATCTGTCCAAACAAGAGTCTAGTAGACATCCCGGGTATGATAAAGTTTGAAACACGAAATCATAAATTATAATTGTAGCACACAAACTTTTTACTCGCCTGGCTCACTCACAAGTCAAGGCACACCGTGCTATATGCCCGTACCCTCCTGTTTGAGGAGGTTAAGCGGTGTTCACAAATTTTGGGTCCTGCAGCGAGTTACCTTCCTCCACTGGTTCTCTTCCCCAGAGTATGGGGTCAAGTCTCTATTTCTTCCCCAAAGACGCCAATGTCCAGAAACACTTTAACTCCAACAGAGAGATTATTTTCTAGTTGACCCGGTAACCCTTTGGTTTCTCCGTCGGTTGGTCAACTTCAAAAAGGAACTCTCCACACGTAGCACACCTTCCAAAAGGCCGAAGCTGCAGCTCCAGTCCTTGGCACTTAGGACAGAGCACGCCCAGGGCCTCCACATCCCTGCACGTATAAAGCGCAAAGCGGCCCCTAGGCTGGAGCCGAATCCCTGTATCCGTCAGGGGGGCAGCAAAAGAAACAACGTTAATGGCTGTGGCAGGTGGGAACACCCGTGGTCCCAGGGAAACAGAACTCCATGGGGCGGCAGACATGTTGCTTCTTCACTAGTTCAGCTCGTACTGTCCTTTGGCGCCAAACTGCAACGTGCAACACAAGTTGGCGGGGGTTCCTCCCCCTCCTTCTCTTTGCACGTAGCTCGCGGGCTTTTCTATACTTCAGACACGCCCACGAACTACGCAGTTAGGAAATCCAGCATAGGTCTTGGCCTGTACCTCCATTTCTCTTACAAGTGACGCAGTTCACTTTTTCCCGAAATGGTCGGCCTCCACAGAATCACACAGGGGAAAAACATAAAGTCCAGCTTCAGGGGTAGCTGCAAAGTACATAATCCCGGACTCGAGCCCCCACGTGTAGCACACAAACCTTTTACTCGCCTGGCTCACTCGCAAGTCAAGGCACACCGTGCTATATGCCCGTACCCTCCTGTTTGAGGAGGTTAAGCGGTGTTCACAAATTATGGGTCCTGCAGCAAATTACCTTCCTCCACTGGTTCTCTTCCCCAGAGTATGGGGTCAAGTCTCTATTTCTTCCCCAAAGAAGCCAATGTCCAGAAACACTTTAACTCCAACAGAGAGTTTATTTTCTATTTGCTGCATAGTAGATAGAGACAGACTGATGAAAGAAGGAATAGTGTGAGGGATTAGATCCAGGCACAACCAGTAACTTAGTCGCCACTCGATCCCGAGTGGGTTTAGCTCACCCAGCTAGTCCTCTCTCACAGTGCTAGCAGCCGGTGTGGAGCTCGAACTGTTCTTTCACCCTATCCCCCTCCAGGGACAGGTACAGGGAATCCTCTAACCTCTGTAGAATTTTAAGAACAGGATAATGCCAATGGGCACTCTACAGGTTAGTCTTCCCAAACATGGAATCCTTCCCTCTGACAGGTCACCAGGCCTCTCCTGAGACAGCAATCTTCCATTACAAATCTCCTTAGTGGGACCGATCCTCCCCTGGCTTCCTCACGGTCAGAGCGGGTACCCTCACCTGGGCACCCTGGGACTCCAATAGGCAAATTGTAGACCCAGTTAAAGGTACTGGGCCTACCTGGAATGTTGCAGCCTCGGGCCAAAGGTGCCCGAGACTTCTCGGCCAGCCATCACACCCCCGAGGGGCACACCCCTCCGGCTCCTCCACTCCACTCCAACTCGACTCGACTCCCCAAAAGATGGCGTCTGCCCCTTATGTACCCTCTCCCAGCATTCACAGCAGGTCGACCACGCCCACTGTACCGCAGCCGAGAGAGGACACCCTAAGGCCAGCAATGCCATCCATGGCTCAACCCAGACCTGATATGGCAACGCCACCTACACGCCACAGGGAACCATGCACCAGGCAGCATCACATAGGCAGAAGCAAATACCTAACAATCAAAAAATGATCCGAGCCTGGCTACCAGCTCAGACCAACCCCTAAATTTAGGCACATAACACCCCTAAAAAGTAAAGATCCGCTACATAATATAATAAATAACTATAAATAATTATAACAAATAATAATATAATAATAATAAAAATTATTCAATAATGTAATCAAATCAAAAACACTGAAATTTGCTGAGTTGCAGAATTGTCGCTGTCATTACTTTCAGCGTTTGAAGACAAATTTCCCCACAAATCGCTATCGCTCAATTCTGCAAGTGATTCTAATTAGGGATGAGCTTTGTGTTCGAATCGAACCCACGTTCGACTCGAACATTGGCTGTTCGATCGTTCGACGAAGATCGAACATTATGGGCCGTTCGCGCCAAATTTGAGTGGCGCGTCATGGCCCATAATTCACTGCAGCATCGCAGTGCATTGCTGGCTGATGATTGGCCAAGCATGCACTATGACTGCCATGCTTGGCCAATCACAGCGCCGTCTGAACAGAGAGCCGTAATTGGCCAAAGCCAGGGGGTTTTTGCCAATTATGGCTCAGGGGGTTTAGCACACGCCCCACACTATATAAGGCCACCGACTTGGCGGCCTTGTGTAGTGTGTTGGAGTTGTTTAAAGTAAAGAGACAGAGACAGTGTAATTTGTTTTGAGTTAGATAGAGCAGGCAGGCGAGTCAGTTAGCTGCAGTTACAGTGTGTAGAGGACATATATGCATCTTAGGTGTTTATATATTTATACACTGTATTCAGTTTAGCTAGATCCGTTCCTGTTCCTTTGCACAGTGTTCACTTAAAGGAACCTGAATACAATTTGTGGTGTTCTCATAATAAAATCACAGGCAGAGAGCTGAACAGGTCTGAACAGGTGCACAGACAGCAAAACAAATGTTACAGGGGTGATAACCCTTCCCTATGTTTTCCAAAAAGCTTAAAAATAGATTTTTTTGGCTGGAGCTACACTTTAAAAAATGTACCTGTTCCAAATTACAAACAGATTCTACTTAAGAACAAACCTACAGTCCCTGTCTTGTTTGCACCGCCTGTATACTGCTGTTCAGAGTATATAGGGCCTTTTTTTTATTTGGTTGCGGGGTTCCATACAAGACCCAAAGGGGCTGGTAGTGGGCTGGGAGGGGGGGGGGGTACCCATGCCGATTTTCTCAATGATTTTCATCCGTATTGCCAGGACCAGACATTACATTAAAGCTGCAAGCAGTTTTAAATGGCTTTTTTTCCTTTAGAAATGTCATTTTGTGCAGGGACAGTTCTAAACACGGGAAACACGTGCCACTTCACAGGCATACTTTAGACACCCCCCAGGTACAATATTTAAAGGAATATTTGACATTTTTTTTCACTTTAACCCCCCTGGTGGTATTCCCGAGTCTGGCTCGGGGTTAAATTTCAGCACCAAAAGCGGTAACCCCGAGCCAGACTCGGGATTGCATCGCAGTAATCCAGGCAGCGTTACTTACCTTGTCCCCTGGATCCTGCGATGTCTCCCCGCTGTGTGATCAAGCTGTCTCCTCGCTCGATTCACACAGTGCCTGAGTGCCGCCGAGCTCCGTTCCCTGCGACATTACGACGCACGGGGACGGAGATGGGCGCCAAATTCAAAAAAGTTAAAACACACAATACATGCAGTATACTGTAATCTTACAGATTACAGTGCTGTATAAAAAAATTACACACCCCCTTTGTCCCTAGTGGTCTGTCCAGTGTCCTGCATGCACTTTTATATAATAAAAACTGTTCTTTCTGCCTGGAATTTGGAGATTGTCCATAGAAACCAAAAAGTGTTCTTTTACGTCAAAAGTGGTTTTAGACCAGCTAGAAAACAGCGATAATAAATTAGAATCAATACAAAAAATCATATTAAAAATTCATAGTCCATATGATAAACAGCGCTAGTTATGGATAAGTGTCCAAAAGCACACAGTACACTTGAGTGATGACTTTGCAACAGTCTAATTAAAAGTGAAGTTTCTTCTGTATATATGGTCTGTAGTGCACCCTACACCAATCAAAAATCTTCACCACGAGTGAGGCACACTCCCCCTCTGGGGTTCAAACTCACCACAAGGATGAAAAAGATAAGCCTTTCAAATCTGTAGGTAATCTCGCTCCAACTTCAGTCATCACCACCAGGGTAGTAAGGGTTAAAATCCTCAGGAACACATATAAGGACATAAAGCACCAAATAGTGTAATATTGCTTTAATAAAGAAATCCCCCAATACAATATCCCTGTATCAAATGCACGTACATAAAATTCACTTGTTAAAAGCACATAGAAATGAAGAGTGTATTCACCGCTAATCCGACCCAAGAGGGCGTCCGTGTTGCAAACGTGACGCTGTAATATCTTTTCCTAGTATGGGACAGCTGGCCGTGGAGTTCACTCTGCACTTCCTGGTTACAGAGACGCTGCGGTATCTGAGCCCTGACCGGTTTCGTCACAGGCTGACTTCAACTGAGGGCACCTTATAAATTAGAATCACTCGCAGAATTGAGCGATAGCGATTTGTGGGGAAATTCGTCATCAAACACTGAAAAACACTTTTATTATTATTATATTATTATTTGTTATAATTATTTTATAGTTATTTATTATATTATAATTTATGATTTTTTTTTTTTTACTTTATCATACCCGGGATGTCTACTAGACTCTTGTTTGGACAGATTTAAGTGAGTTATTCCTAAGAATTACAGGCCTACAATATAAAACGCCAAATTTCAATGCAGAATAATGGTACCGCTTTCAGCACCTAAAATCTGACAGAATCATACCGCCAGGGAAGTTAAGCATCATTAAAATCACTGCTCCCGAAAAAACGGCCATTTTTAAAACTTATTTTTGCATTGACACCTGTCCCCTGGGGCAGGACCCGGGTCCCCGAACCCTTTTTAGGACAATAACTTGCATATTAGCCTTTATAATTAGCACTTTTGATTTCGAACGTTCGAGTCCATTCTATTTAATAGGGTTCTAAAGTGCGCGCGAACTTTCGGTCCGTTCGCAGGTTCTGGTGCGAACCGAACCGGGGGGGGTGTTCGGCTCATCCCTAATTCTAATTAATTATCGCTGTTTTCTAGCTGGTCTAAAACCACTTTTGACATAAAGGGACACTTTTTGGATGCTATGGCCAATCTCCAGTTTCCAGGCAGAAAGAACAGTATTTATAATATAAAACTGCATGCAGGGCACTGGAAAGACCTCTAGGGACAAAGGGGATGTGTAATTATTTGATACAGTACTGTAATCAGTAAGATTACAGTATACTGTATGTATTGTGTGTTTTTTACTTTTTGAATTTGGCACCGAGCTCAGTCCCCGTGTGCCGCAACGCTCGCAGGGAACAGAGCTCGGCACTGTGAATCGAGCAGAGGACACACAGCTCGCAGACACAGCAGGGAGACATCGCAGGATCCAGGGGACAAGGTAAGTAACTTTACCTGGATACTGCAATGCGATCCCGAGTCTGGCTCAGGGTTACCGCTTTTGGTACTGAAATCTTACCCCGAGCCAGACTCAGGAATACCACCAGGGAGGTTAAGCACAAATTTCTGCTAAATTTATGGAGGACTAAGAGGATATAACCATGCCAGTGGTGCAGCAGAAAACATATAGCATAATGATGAAGGTATGTGGTCCAGGCAGTGAGCAAAGGAAGGATTGGGGGCATTAACCTCCCTGGCGGTATGATTATGTCAGATTTTTGATGCTGAAAGCGGGGTACCGTTATTTTGCATGGAAATTTGGCGTTTTATATTTTAGGTCTGTAATTCTTAGTAATAACAACACACTTAAATCTGTCCAAACAAGAGTCTAGTAGACATCCCGGGTATGATAAAGTTTGAAACACAAAATCATAAATTATATTATAATAACTATAAATAATTTAAAAAAATATTAATATAATAATTATAATAAAATGAATTTCCCCACTATTCACTATCACTCAATTCTGCAAGTGTTCTTATTTACTATCGCTGTTTTCTAGCTGGTCTAAAACTACTTTTGACATAAAGGGACACTTTTTGGTTGCTATGGACAATCTCCAGTTTCCAGGCAGAAAGAACAGTATATATAATATAAAACTGCATGCAGGGCACTGGACAAAGCAATAGGGACAAATGGGATATGAAATAATTTCATACAGTAATGTAATCTGTAATATTACAGTGTACTGTATGTATTATGAATTTTGTCATTTTTTAATTTCCTGCCAGGCTTCGCCCCCATGCGTCGCGGCGCTCGCAGGGAACGGAGCCTGGCACACAGAGGCATCGGGCGGAGGACACAGCCTGCGGACACAGCGGGGGGACATCGCAGGATCCTGGGGACAAGGTAATTACACTGCACCAGGATCCTGCAATGCGATCCCAAGTGTGGCTCTGGGTTACCGCTAATGGTACTGAAATTTAACCCCGAGCCACACTTGGGAAAACCGCCAGGGAGGTTAACAAATAAATCCATCTGTTTATTTTTCTCATCAGCAATCAACAGAAATAAAGTTTCCCTAATATGTACAACTGACACAAGCAAAGGATTACAGGAGAGTCCTACTACCTAACTGATAGGTATAGGTGACCATGTCAGTGAACCTTGTGTCTGCGCCATCCCTATCATACCAGCAGCAGTGCGGCCACTTTATGGGGGCACCAGACCGATTTGTCTTGCGGCCCAGTCCACCTCATAAGACTGGCGCTGCACTAAAAGTGTAGTGCAAACCGGCGGGGACTCTTTTCATGCTGCCCCCCTGCAAAGTGCTGCTCTAGGCCTGGGCCTTGTTGGCCTAGGCCAAGGTACAGCGTTGGTGTCCGCAAGGGGGGCAAGTGCCCCCCCTGGAATCGGCAAGGTGCCCGTGAGCGGTCCGCCGCCGGCACCGCAGACTTTTTTCTGAGTCTGCTGACAGCTGCTGCACCTGCTCACTGACATCTGACTCAGACTCAGTGTCTGAGACCATCCCTCCCTCACCCCCGATCATCCGATGCGATGGCTTGCTCGTGAATATTGGTGGAATTTGGAAAGCTGGAACAGCTATTATTGCTGAAAATATATATGTGTTATATAAGAGATAATTCATCTTCACTTTGTATTGGAAGTTACTCAGGCATACCATGCCCATAAATAGCCTAGAGAATGTACATCTTTTTATATTGCAATCTATTGCAATACATCTGTTGTGGCCATATTTTGATCTTGAGGAAAATAAACCTATGCACGAAAAATCTTTGTGGTTTAAAAAAGTCTGAATTGCTTAATACTTTACAGCCCATTCTCCAGGTTTCCTCCACAAGACTGAAAATGTTTCAGCACTCACTATAACATAGAGTAAGGTCAGAGTTACCAAAAAATGATAACCTGATTATAAAATATAATAAATTATTAGTAGTCAACAGCTGTAAAAAAACCTTTGCATGCCTGCACTTTATGTGATAATGACTAAGCCCCTCCCCTTCACAATGACTAAGCCCCTCCCCTTCACAACGTTATCAAAAAGGGGTGGGGCATGGGTGACCTTAAAATGAAAAATGAAAAAAGTCCCATGGTGAGGGTGAATGTCCTCAGCAAGAACACAAACAGCAAGCAATAGAAACCTGATAGGGGTCTAACCCCCCCAATACTCTTCAACCTCATCCAGAGCTTAAAAAAAGAGTTTGGGCTTTATATACACTTTAACCAGGGCCATCAATCAGAATTACTATTTCATTCATCTTTCTGATATTATTTGTGCCTATATATCTTGCTAAGCTGGGGAGGTGATGGCACATTCTCCACTTGATCCAATTAATCAATTCATTTGGAAAGTGCAAAGCGTTCTCTGAATGACACTTGTGCTGACCTCACTGGAAGAACAGTGTCTTCCTCAGTGATTTACAGTTCCCAGTGGCATCGGCCAAGTATGCTATATACATAACTGGATAAAATATCTATACCTGTAATCAGTGGCGGCTGGTGGTATATTTTTTGGGGGGTCGGCAAACAACCCATCCCTCTCTCCCCCCCCCCCCTGGTCGGTCGATAGGTCGGTTGGGTCACAGCCACACACACCCCCCCGGTCAGTCACCAGCCCTGCACTTACCCCATCTAGGTCGCAGGAAGTGCTTCCTCCAAGCGGCGTCTTCATTCTGCGTCTTCATCCTCCTGGGCTTCACGGCGGCTTCCCCTGTGTCTCCTCCCACCTCCTCCTCCATAGGATCGTTTTTCCTCTCGGCCAATCGGGTGATGGGTCTCAGGACCCGCTTCCTGATTTGCCGGAAAGAGAATCAGGTCGACAACAGCGAACATTAATTCGCTATTGTCACATAACTGGGTGGGCTGGGGCCCCCCAGGCACACCCTATTTTGAGACAAATTAGAGCCTCAGGCTCTAATCGTGTGCTTCTATTTAAATAATGAACGTCATTAAATATTTGCAAATTACACAGCAAAAATCAGCTGTTGATGATATAAACACTTTGGCCAGGACTATGCGCTGTAAAATACACAACATGGGTGAAATCTACTAAAATTGGAACACGCAGAATCTGGTACAGCTGTGCATAGTAGCCAATCAGCTTCTAACTTCAAATACTAACAAAGAAAGTGAGGCTCTCTAAAATGTAACAGACTGTGACAACTTACATCTCAAGAGAAAATAAATGTGAATATGTGTAATAACCTAACAATAATGGTAGTGACCCCCAAATATTGGGTTTATAATCAATAAAGTACCAATTATAATACAGTGAAAATGGTAAGCAATGATATTAAATATACAAACATATGCAAATGTAAACTGTGACAAAGTGGTCACCCTACTGGTGAATCTTGAATGAAATGAGTGTAAATACATATTATTAAAATTATATCAAGTCCATCAGATGGTGAACATGCCAAAAACACTCGGTGACAGCAATCATATGCCAGGTATCAAACTTATGTGGGTACTGTGTTCTTCACACATAAGTAGCAAGTGCCCTCCACCAGTCCAACTATGCGCTCACCTCCCAGGGAGACCCTGCCAGGGTCTATACACGCCTTCCTCTTGGGGTTATGACTCCAGTGGCTGGCGGCTTCCCTGTTGTAACTGGGACCCTTGTTTGCCTTATGCAGTATGCCTCATACACGTTGTGCACATAAATAGGAGAAAACTGACATAGTACTTGAACTGTATAAAAAGCTTATCTTTATTAAATCATAAGAATCACACTCACATTTGCTGGTGCACTCAAATGAATTGCTATATACATAGGGGGTGCATGGTCCCCTTTGTAGTCCCTGAGATATCTGCTGTGTGCGGTGGGTAGGATTGTGGTCAGGGTGCTGTGTGCAGTGGGTAGGATTGTGGTCAGGGTGCTGTGTGCGGTGGGTAGGATTGTGGTCAGGGTGCTGTGTGCAGTGGGGAAGATTGTGGTCAGGGTGTTGTGTGCGGTGGGTAGGACTGTGGTCAGGGTGCTGTGTGCGGTGGGTAAGATTGTGGTCAGGGCGTTGTGTGCGGTGGGTAGGAATCCTACCCACCGCACACAGCACCCTGACCACAATCTTACCCACTGCACACAGCACCCTGACCACAATCCTACCCACCGCACACAGCACCCTGACCACAATCCCATCCCACCGCTAGTGATGAGCCGAACACCCCCGGGTTCGGTTCGCACCAGAACCCGCGAACGGACCGAAAGTTCGCACGAACATTAGAACCCTATTAAATACAATGGATGCGAACGTTCGGATTCTAAAGTGCTAATTATAACGACTATTATCCATGTTATTGTCCGAAACAGAGTTTGGGAACCCGGGTTCTGCACCAGGGGACATGTATCAATGCAAAAAGAAGTTTTAAAAACGGACGTTTTCCGGGAGCAGTCATTTTAATGATGCATAAAGTGAAAAAAAAAAAGTCAAATATTCCTTTAAATATTGTACCTGGGGGGTGTCTAAAGTATGCCTGTGAAGTGCCACGTGTTTCCCGTGTTTAGAACTGTCCCTGCACAAAATAACATTTCTAAAGGAAAAAAAGCCATTTAAAACTGCTTGCGGCTTTAATGCAATGTCTGGTCCCGGTAATATGGATGAAAATCTTTAGGAAAAATGGCATAGCTACCCCATCAACCCCCCCCCCCCCTACCCCAGCCCATTACCAGCCCCTTTGGGTCTTGTATGGATATTAAGGGGAACCCCGCACACAAAATAAAAAAGCCCCTATATACTCTGAACAGCCGTATACAGGCGGTGCATACAAGACAGGGACTGTAGGTTTGTTCTTATGTAGAATTTGTTTGTAATTTTGAACAGCTGCATTGTTTAAGTGTAGCTCCATGCCAAATTCCTTTTTTTTAGCTTTTTGGAAACCATAGGGAAGGGTTATCACCCCTGTCACATTTTTTTTGCTGTCTGTGCCCCTGTTCAGAACATTTCACCTCACTTTGCGTCCCAATGACAACTGTTTTTGAAATGTGGTGTTTTTATTGAAACAAGGATTGTTGATAAAGCATCAGTAGAGAGGAGACACCTTTCTCCCATATTAATTCTTACAGGAGAGAATTTTCCTTCCAAGGGGTAGATTTCCTCTCACTTCCTGTTGTCTTCTTCCGTTTGCAAGTAGTAGTAGTTTGTAAGTTGGATGTTTGAAAGTAGGGACCTGCCGTATATACTCTGCAGAAATTGGCCCCTTAGGTGTTGGTGTTGGCACAACACTGAAAACACTCACAGTTATTCTTGGTGGGTGCTGGAACGCCCTGCTGTCAACTATTATATCAGGAATTGTAATAACATATAATTGTTGATCAGTGGTAGTAAAAATTGTGCCTTTGATGGTGGTGCTGGTGCCACAACACTGTAAGGCCTGACAGTTACTCTTGGTGGGCGCAGCAATGGGCCCTGCTGTGAATTATTAGATCAATAATTATAATTGCATGCCCCTGTTGAATAGGGGCTGAAAAATTGGGCCTTTGGTGGTGGTGGTGGTGGTGATGGTGGTGCTGGTGCCACAACACTGTAAGGCCTGACAGTTACTCTTGGTGGGCGCAGCAATGGGTCCTGCTGTGAATTATTAGATCAATAATTATAATTGCATGCCCCTGTTGAACAGGGGCTGAAAAATTGGGCCTTAGGCACTGGTGGCACAACACTGCAACCCCTCACAGATACTGTACTTGGAGCACAGCAATGAAGCCTGTTGCAAAGTATTGCATCAAAAATTTTAATTACACGCCCCTGTTAAACAGGGGCTGAAAAATTGGGCCTTAGGCACTGGTGGCACAACACTGCAACCCCTCACAGATACTGTACTTGGAGCACAGCAATGAAGCCTGTTGCAAAGTATTGCATCAAAAATTTTAATTACACGCCCCTGTTAAACAGGGGCTGAAAAATTGGGCCTTAGCCACTGGTGGCGTCACCCATAAACCAAAATGATCTTCCAAGCTATCATCATTAATTGTATCATTGAGGAGGAGGAGGAGGATAGCCAGTCAACATAACAGCACAGGCACTCAGCATCAGCATCAGTCTTGAAGGGATGTGACATTTTAAAATCAATTAGTCTGTTATATCAGCATCTGGTGTGTGGTAGCTGGTGGTGATCCAAGACTGGTTCATCTTGATGAAAGTCAGTCGATCAACTGAGTCGGTGGACAGGCGCACCCTGTGATCCGTGACAAATCCTCCAGCAGCACTGAATGTGCGTTCTGAAAGAACGCTGGATGCAGGACAGGCCAGTAGCTCAATTGCATACTGTGCAAGCTCTGGCCAGTGATCCATCCTCAAGACCCAGTAAGCCAGAGGATTTTCGGTGAGGAAGGTGTCCAAGTCTGACCTTGCCCCTAGGTATTCCTGGACCATGTATATCAGACGCTGGCGATGGTTGCTGGAACCGATCATACTTTGGGGCTGCGGACTAAAGAATTGTCTGAACGCATCGGTCAGACGTCCACCTTCCCCACCGCTCCTTCTTTGACTGGCCGAAGCCTCAGCAACTCGTTGTCCAGGACCAGGAGTTTGTAACCTCCCAGTCTCTGGGAACGCGTTGCACAGACCTTTCTGCAAGGCCTCCCGGAGTTGTCTCATCCTCTGCTCCCTCTGCGACAGTACGATAAGGTCCGCAACCTTACCCTTGTACCGTGGATCAAGGAGAGTGGCCAGCCAGTAATGGTCCCTCTCCTTGATCTGAAGAATACGAGGATCCTTCCGCAGACTTTGCAGGATCAGGGAGGCCATGCAGCGTAGGTTAGCTGAGGCATTCAGTCCGGAGTCCTCTGGGTCACTAAGGACGACATGATCCGCAGCCACCTCCTCCCAGCCACGTACAAGTCCACTGGTTTCTTGGGACTGTAAATCATCCCTAAAAGACTGCTGCTGATGATGCTGAGTGCCAGCCTCCACCTCCATGCTGACACAATCCTCCTCCTCCTCCTCCTCCTCTTCCTGTGCGATGGGTGGGACAGAAGGAACACTGTCTGGGTAAAGGGGGCCTTGAGAGGCAAGGAAGTCCTCCTCTTCCTGCCTCTGTTCTGCCTCAAGTGCCCTGTCCATTATTCCACGCAGCGTGTGCTCCAACAGGTGGACAAGAGGTACAGTGTCACTGATGCATGCACTGTCACTGCTCACCATCCTCGTGGCCTCCTCAAATGGTGCCAGGACAGTGCATGCATCCCTGATCATGCCCCACTGGCGTGGTGAAAAAAACGCGAGCTCCCCTGACCCTGTCCTGGTGCCGTAGTCGCACAGGTACTCATTGATGGCCCTCTGCTGCGTGTGCAGCCGCTGCAGCATGGCCAACGTTGAGTTCCACCTGGTGGGCATGTCACATATAAGGCGGTTCTTGGGCAGGTTCAACTCCTTTTGCAGCTCAGCCAGGCGAGCACTGGCATTATAAGATCTGCGGAAATGCACACAGACTTTCCTGGCCTGCCTCAGGACATCCTGTAAGCCCGGGTACCTGCCCAAGAACCGCTGCACCACCAGGTTAAGGACGTGAGCCATACAGGGCACATGGGTCAGTTGTCCCTGTCGGAGGGCGGAGAGGAGGTTGGTGCCATTGTCGCAAACCACCATTCCTGGCTTAAGCTGGCGTGGCGTCAACCACCTCTCGGCCTGCCCCTGCAGAGCAGACAGGACCTCTGCCCCAGTGTGGCTCCTGTCCCCCAAACACACCAGCGCAAGCACGGCATGGCATCTTTTTGCCTGCGTACTTGCGTAGCCTCTTGAACGCCTACGGAGCACCGCTGGTTCCGAGGACAAACCACAGGAAGAGGCCATGGAGGAAGAAGAAGAGGAGGGGGTGGAGGACAGAGGTGTGTCACAACCAGTAGTAGCATTTTGGAGGCGTGGCGGTGGAACAACCTCCAACACTACTGCACCTTGTCCTGCATCCTTCCCAGCTGCCAAAAGAGTGACCCAATGGGCCGTGAAAGAAAGGTAACGTCCCTGTCCATGCCTGCTGGACCATGAGTCAGCGGTAATATGCACCTTACCGCTGACCGCCCTGTCCAGGGAGGCCAAGACATTGCCTTCCACATGCCTGTAGAGAGCCGGAATCGCCTTCCGTGCAAAAAAGTGGCGTTTGGGAACCTGCCACTGAGGAACCGCACATTGCACAAACTCACGGAAGGGGGCCGAGTCTACCAACTGAAAAGGCAGCAGTTGAAGCGCTAGCAATTTAGCCAAGCTAGCATTCAACCGCTGGGCATGTGGATGGCTGGGAGTGAACTTCTTTCGACGGTCCAGCAGCTGGGGCAGGGAAATTTGCCTGCTAGAATCGGACGTTGGTGTACTGCTAGCAGAGTGCCCGCAAGTACTTGCCTGTGACACACCTAATTCTACACCTTCATTCCTCTCAGAGCAGGTTTCAGAGAGGAGTGAAGGTATAGTGGGGTTGGAGATCCCAGCTGATGCGGTGCAAGAAGAGGTCAGCTTTGTTCTTTGGTGTGGGTCTTTAAGGTAGGCTTGCCAACGAGCTGCATGGCAGGTCAACATATGTCTGATCAAGCATGTGGTGCCCAAGCGGCTGATGTTTTGGCCACGCGATATACGCTTGAGACATATGTTGCAAACAGCAGCTGTGCGATCTGATGCACTCGCCTCAAAAAAGGCCCACACCAAAGAACTTTTTGAATAACGGGCAGAGGCAGCGCCCTGCACAGGCGGAGCTCTGCGGTGTGATTCCGTCGGTGTGCTGCCCATACGCTGGCCACTCAAGGGCATCCTGCCTCGTTGGAGATGTGCCTCCTCCTCATCCTCCTCCTCCTCTCTCCTATTAGGCACCCACGTGGAGTCAGTGACCTCATCATCCCCTCTCTCCTCATCACTGGAGCCAATCTGGCAGTATGCTGCAGCTGCTGGAGCATGACTGCCAGATTGGTGTCCTTCTTGAGCATCCCCTCTCTCTGCTCTCACGCTGCTGCCTTCCTGTAGCTGGGTATCATCATCAGATCCTTCGAAACGCTGGGCATCCTCCTGGAGCATGTACCCAACACTGTGCTCAAACAGTTCGGGGGACTCCTCAGGAGGAGGACATGGTGGGTCTAGGGAAGGATTGACTAATGAAGATAATGATACCAGAGAAGAGGACGCTTTGGCAGCTGCTTTGCCAGTACCCTGAGCCTGGGTGAGAGAGGATGAGGAGGATGAGGTGGGCTTGGTCATCCACTCTACCAAGTCTTCGGCATGATGTGGCTCAACATGTCCAGCTGCCGAAAAGAAGGACAAGCGTGTCCCATGGCCATGTGCTGATGACAATGCACCGCGTCCACGACCAGCACTGTTGCCCCCAGACACAGAGCCTGCTTGCCCTCTTTTTTTGCCTCCTGACTGTCTGCCTCTCCTTGTTTGCCTTCCAGACATTTTAATGGATGGCCTGCAGGGAGATGGGAAAAATAGCAATAAGGGCTACCTTCAGGTGTATACTGTGCAGGAGGCTTAGCAACAATGACACTGACACTGTCCCCTGCCTATCCTTCTCTGTCCCTAAACTCAAGGATTTGAAATATGGAACAGCAAAATTGGTTTAGAACAGAATAGCACACTGTCAGTTTCACTCACTGTACCTCTCTGTCCCTAAACTCAAGGATTGAAAATATGGTTCAGCAAAATTGGTTTAGAACAGAATAGGACACTTTCCCTCACTGTCCTACTCTGTCCCTCCCTACAAACAAGATTTAGCACAGAATAGCACACTGATAATTTCCAAGAGTGTCCTTCTCTGTCCCTAAACTCAAGGATTGAAAATATGGAACAGCAAAATTGGTTTAGAACAGAATAGCACACTGACACTTTCCCTCACTGTCCTACTCTGTCCCTCCCTACAAACAAGATTTAGCACAGAATAGCACACTGAAAATTGCCACGAGTGTCCTTCTCTGTCCCTAAACTCAAGGATTGAAAATATGGAACAGCAAAATTGGTTTAGAACAGAATAGCACACTGACACTTTCCCTCACTGTCCTACTCTGTCCCTCCCTACAAACAAGATTTAGCACAAAATAGCACACTGACACTTTCCCTCACTGTACCTCTCTGTCCCTAAACTCAAGGATTGAAAATATGGTTCAGCAAGATTGGTTTAGAACAGAATAGCACACTGACACTTTCCCTCACTGTACCTCTCTGTCCCTACAAACAAGGATTAGCACAGAATAGCACACTGTCACTGACACTCTCCCTACCTATCCTTATTTGTCCCTAAACACAAGGAATCCAGGATTAGTAAAGGAAAAATAATGACACTGTCCCTGCCTATGCTTCTCTTTCCCTGCTCCGGAACACACTACACAAGGCCGCCGCGCTGGCGGCCTTTTATAGTGTGGGGCGTGTACTAAACCCCCTCAGCAATAATTGGCCACAGGCATCCTGCCTGTGGCCAATCATTGCTCTCCTCGCTGCCGGCGCTGTGATTGGCCAAGCATGCGGGGTCACAGTGCATGCTTGGCCAATCACAGCGCCTGGATGACACTGCGATGGCGTAGTGCATTGTGGGCCGTTCGCGTCACTCGAATTTGGCGCGAACGGCCCAAATCGTTCGATCTTCGTCGAACGATCGAACAGCCGATGTTCGAGTCGAACACGAAGCTCATCCCTACCCACCGCACACAGCACCCTGACCACAATCCTACCCACTGCACACAGCACCCTGACCACAATCCTACCAACCGCCACCGCACACAGCACCCTGACCACAATCCTACCCACTGCACACAGCACCCTGACCACAATCCTAACCACCGCACACAGCACACAGCAGTGGGTAGGATTGTGGTCAGGGTGCTGTGTGCAGGGAGTAGAATTGTGGTCAGGGTGCTGTGTGCAGTGGGTAGGATTGTGGTCAGGGTGCTGTGTGCGGTGGGGTGGGATTGTGGTCAGGGTGCTGTATGCAGTGGGTAGGATTGTGGTCAGGGTGCTGTATGCGGTGGGGTGGGATTGTGGTCAGGGTGCAGTGTGCAGTGGGTAGGATTGTGGTCAGGGTGCTGTGTGCGGTGGGTAGGATTGTGGTCAGGGCGCTTTGTGCGTTGGGTAGGATTGTGGTCAGTGTGCATTGTGCAGTGGGTAGGATTGTGGTCAGGGTGCAGTGGGTAGGATTGTGGTCAGGGTGCTGTGTGCGGTGGGTAGGATTGTGGTCAGGGTGCTGTGTGCAATGGGTAGGATTGTGGTCAGGGTGCTGTGTGCAGTGGGTAGGATTGTGGTCAGGGCGCTGTGTGCAATGGGTAGGATTGTGGTCAGGGTGCTGTGTGCAGTGGGTAGGATTGTGGTCAGGGAGCTGTGTGCAATGGGTAGGATTGTGGTCAGGGTGCAGTGGGTAATATTGTGGTCAGGGTGCAGTGTGCAGTGGGTAGGATTGTGGTCAGGGTGCTGTGTGCAGTGGGTAGGATTGTGGTCAAGGTGATGTGTGCAGTGGGTAGGATGGTGGTCAGGGTGCTGTGTGCGGTGGCGGTGGGTAGGATTGTGGTCAGGGTGCAGTGTGCAGTGGGTAGGATTGTGGTCAGGGTGCTGTGTGCGGTGGGTAGGATTGTGGTCAGGGTGCTGTGTGCGGTGGGATGGGATTGTGGTCAGGGTGCTGTGTGCTGTGGGTAGGATTGTGGTCAGGGTGCTGTGTGCAGTGGGTAGGATTGTGGTCAGAGTGCTGTGTGCAGTGGGTAGGATTGTGGTCAGGGTGCTGTGTGTGGTGGGTAGGATTGTGGTCAGGGTGCTGTGTGCAGTGGGTAGGATTGTGGTCAGGGTGCTGTGTGCAGTGGGTAGGATTGTGGTCAGGGTGCTGTGTGCGGTGGGTAGGATTGTGGTCAGGGTGCAGTGGGTAGGATTGTGGTCAGGGTGCTGTGTGCGGTGGGTAGGAATAGGATTGTGGTCAGGGTGCTGTGTGCAGTGGGTAGGAATAGGATTGTGGTCAGGGTGCTGGGTAATATTGTGGTCAGGGTGCTTTGTGCAGTGGGTAGGATTGCTGTCAGGGTGCTGTGTGCGGTGGGTAGGATTGTGGTCAGAGTGCTATGTGCAGTGGGTAGGATTATGGTCAGGGTGCTGTGTGCAGTGGGTAGGATTGTGGTCAGGGTGCTGTGTGTGGTGGGTAGGATTGTGGTCAGGGTGCAGTGTGCAGTGGGTAGGATTGTGGTCAGGGTGCAGTGGGTAATATTGTGGTCAGGGTGCAGTGGGCAGTGGGTAGGATTGTGGTCAGGGTGCTGTGTGCAGTGGGTAGGATTGTGGTCAGGGAGCTGTGTGCAATGGGTAGGATTGTGGTCAGGGTGCTGTGTGCGGTGGGTAGGATTGTGGTCAGGGTGCAGTGTGCAGTGGGTAGGATTGTGTTAAGGGTGCAGTGTGCAGTGGGTAGGATTGTGGTCAGGGTGCAGTGTGCAGTGGGTAGGATTGTGGTCAGGGTGCAGTGGGTAGGATTGTGGTCAGGGTGCTGTGTGCGGTGTTTACGATTGTGATCAGGGTGCTGTATGCAGAGGGTAGGACTAGGATTGTGGTCAGGGTGCTGGGTAGGATTGTGGTCAGGGTGCTGTGTGCGGTGGGTAGGATTGTGGTCAGGGTGCTGTGTGCGGTGGGATGGGATTGTGGTCAGGGTGCTGTGTCTAGGATTGTGGTCAGGGTGCTGTGGGTAGGATTGTGGTCAGGGTGCTGTGGGTAGGATTGTGGTCAGGGTGCTGTGGGTATGATTGTGGTCAAGGTGCTATGTGCAGTGGGTAGGATTGTGGTCAGGGTGCTGTGTGCAGTGGATAGGATTGTGGTCAGGGTGCCGTGTGTGGTGGGTAGGATTGTGGTCAGGGTGCTGTGTGCAGTGGGTAGGATTGTGGTCAGGGTGCTGGGTGCGGTGGGTAGGATTGTGATCAGGGTGCTGTGTGCAGAGGATAGGATGGTGGTCAGGGTGCAGTGTGCGGTGGGCAGGATTGTGGTCAGGGTGCAGTGGGTAGGATTGTGGTCAGGGTGCTGTGTGTGGTGGGTAGGAATAGGATTGTGGTCAGGGTGCTGTGTGCGGTGGGTAGGAATAGGATTGTGGTCAGGGTGCTGTGTGCGGTGGGTAGGATTGTGATCAGGGTGCTGTATGCAGAGGGTAGAATTGTGGTCAGGGTGCTGTGTGCGGTGGGTAGTATTGTGGTCAGGGTGCTGTGTTCAGTGGGTAGGATTGTGGTCAGGGTGCTGTGTGCGGTGGGTAGGATTGTGGTCAGGGTGCTGTGTGCGGTGGGTAGGACTGTGGTCAGGGTGCTGTGTGCGGTGGGTAGGATTGTGCTCAGGGTGCTGTGTGCGGTCGGTAGGATTGCGGTCAGGGTGCTGTGTGCGGTGGGTAGGATTGTGGTCAGAGTGCTGTGGGTAGGATTGTGGTCAGGGTGCTGTGTGCGGTGGGTAGGATTGTGGTCAGGGTGCTGTGTGCGGTGGGTAGGATTGTGGTCAGGGTGCTGTGTGCAGTGGGTAGGATTGTGGTCAGGGTGCTGTGTGCGGTGGGTAAGATTGTGGTCAGGGTGTTGTGTGCGGTGGGTAGGATTGTGGTCAGGGTGCTGTGTGCGGTGGGTAGGATTGTGGTCAGGGCGTTGTGTGCGGTGGGTAGCCATCCTACCCACCGCACACAGCACCCTGACCACAATCTTACCCACTGCACACAGCACCCTGACCACAATCCTACCCACCGCACACAGCACCCTGACCACAATCCCATCCTACCACACACACAGCACCCTGACCACAATCCTACCCACCGCACACAGCACCCTGATCACAATCCAACCACTGCACACTGACCACAATCCTACCAACCGCCACCGCACACAGCACCCTGACCACAATCCTAACCACCGCACACAGCACACAGCAGTGGGTAGGATTGTGGTCAGGGTGCTGTGTGCGGTGAGTAGTGTCGTGGAAGAATTCCCTTGGGCTTTGTACGCAAATCCACACTGCGCCTAAATGTGGACTTCCAGCGTCTAAATGCACACAAAGCACAAAACAATTCCTTCATGCTTAAAAGCACGATTGTATCAAGCTCTTTGGTACAAGGAATTTGAAGTACTTCAATGGCACCAGGTAGAATCAGAAACGATGCTGCTTCAAGCTGGAGTCTCACGCGTCTGGGCAGAGCTCAGCCACCCGGATTCTTTTATTCATTGGAAACAAAAGGATAACAAAACAGGAAGTGATGGCCCCAACAGCCAATCACTTCCCTTAATACAAAATGACATCACAGGAAATGACAAACAGTAAAGGGGAGGGCACTCACAGGAGGGAAAGGGGAGGAAGTGCACACCCCCCATCTTAATCAGCATGGAGCCCACACAATACTGTTCAAAGTAAACAGTATCTAGTGAGATCATTCTACTTGTTCTTATAGTTTTGGGACAATCTGCGGGGACATTGCTACTGCTGTTGTCAATATACGGTACAAGTACACCGACAAGGCAGATATCAATGTCCTCTTATAAATACAGATATGTATCCATAAAGCGGATAACGAAGTCCGCAAGAGAGAATTAATAGGTTTCTCTCATTATGCGGACTTCGCTTCTCTAAAGTGTATAGCCATTGGAAAGCATGCAGTCCAGCACATTGCGCTTGATATCTACAAACCAACAAACGCCCACACACGCAGAGAACACGTTTCAATCCCATAAGAAGGTTTTCATACTGACCGTTTTTACCGCTGGTCTCGATTCAACCGAAGTGCGCTCTGCTAGAGCGCTCCTCGATTAAACATCAGACACAGGGAGACAGATGACAATCTATAAAACGCACATCCTAGAATAAAATGTCCACATAAATCTTATATAATAAAATTTCCACAACAGTCCCTCCTTTTTGTCATATGCTCCCATGTGTCTCTCAAAACTTGATCTTCTTACACCTGGAAATGAATCAGTCCTTACAATCCATAAAAAGGAAAACGCGGCTTGACATGTAGACTCTGTTCTTCAGGAGACATGACTTATTAAGGAGGGTACGAAATCGTGAGCTGTAGTAATCGCCGATCGGTCTGGAATCCTCTGCATCTGATACGTTGGTTGGGCTTCGGGGCGTCTTATCTCATTGAGGAAAATGTGGTCATCTGCTCGGGCTCTGGTCACGCGTCCAATCAGGCAACAGGAGCACCTCATCACGACATATAAAAGGAATAGAAACAAAAATGACATGAGTATATACACCCCTACTTCCTTCAACCACGATCCAATGGAAAATAAAAAATCCCCAAAGTTTCCCAAACCCTTAAAAGGATTCCAACCCTCACTAGCTATAGCTCTGGCTTTGCCTTGCAGGGATCTAGCCTTATCCATATGGGCCTGAACTTTGTCATTGGTATCCTCAATCCAGGTACAACAATCTTCACCTATGAATTCACAGAAACCCCCCTTGGATGCTAACAGATAATCAAGGGCCATCTTTTCCTGTAAAGGAAGGGTCCTGATCTGCCGTTGTTCCTGTGAGATTTCCCTTACAGCCTCTATGGTTTCATTGAATATTCCATCCACAATGGATGAGAAATTATTCAATCGTTTCATAAGTTCAATCCCCCAACCCGTCCAAGCAGGAAACCATGCCCAGGCCTGGTCAGAGTTGGTGAACAATTCCCTTCTAGCTTTTCCTGACGTTCTTACCTTCTCTCGTGCCATCAGATCCTCTCGATCATCCGTGATGTAAGATGCTGGGACTAGTTTAACCAGGACACATGAACCTCTTGCATTAGGGGGGGATTACCTTATAAGCTGAGGTACCGCATAAGAAGTAGTAGGGGCCAGTCAGAGTCGCACAGGGGGAACCACTCTGACGGTTACGTGCATTGAGTAGTAACAGGATAGACTGGGGGATTGCTCCCTCGGTCTGAACGTCACACCCTTCCTTCCAACAGATGTAATCTGGTCTATTAGTGTTATTAAAGAAGACAGGGTTTCGTTGGTTAGATTAACTGTTATACCTTCTTACAGGTGGTGGACCCAACAAAGTTATCCCCTCTACCGAAACTAAAGTTGAAGCACACTTGTGGGCTACCTAGTTGTCCCGATACCCATACTGGTTTTGTGAGGGAGGGGAAAAAGCCAGAGCTAATGTTAAAACTATAACTAATTTTACCCTCTAGGAATGTATCATTAAGTTCTATTAACAAGTGTCTGTTTGGAGTCTTTAGTTTCCTCATACCGATACGGACATCATATATCGCATGTACTGCTGCCATTGCCGGGGCATCAAGGCTTGGTGGAGGTTTGGAGCATACCCAGCAGTTGGTCCTGTTCGCCATTTTTGCCAGCTGGAGATGCATTTTAAACAATAAATTGGGATGCTTTTCATCATTACCCTTGTTAAAATACACTAAACTAAAACTATAAATAAAGAAGATACTCCTCATTCTTTGATGTAGTTGAGCAGCTTCTTGCAGTGGCTGGCGTGGATCCAGTTGTCCCGTTCTTCAAGCTTTAGTGAGGTTGGCGTGGTCAGCTGAACCTGGAATGGTCCGAGGTATCTCGATTCTAGTCCTGTCCTCTGGTGTTTCTTTACAACGACCCAGTCACCTGGTTGGATAGAATGTAAACCGGTTATTGAGTTTTTTTTAGCTCACGTTGCAGTGACTGCACATACCCCGTCAGCTGAGAATGTAAAGACGACAGCTGCTGGGGAAAGTACAACCCTGTTTTTGGTTGACATCCGAACAAAACCTCATATGGAGATAACCCGTGAGGTCATCTAGGTGCATTTCTGATGGAGTGGAGAGCTATGGGGAGACATTCAGGCCAAGGTTTCCCAGTATCAGCTATTATTTTGGAGATTTTGTTTTTAAGGGTTCCATTTAACCTTTCAACCTTACCACTACTTTGGGGGTGATAAGGAGTGTGTAATCCCTGATTGATATGGAGGGCTTTACACACTTCTGCAAATATTTGACCAGTGAAGTGGGAGCCTCGATCCGACTCGATCGTTTCAGGTAGGCCCCAGCGACACACTATTTCGGACAGGATCTTTTTGGCTGTGGTTGTGGCGTTTGCTTTCTGAACCGGCCATGCCTCCGGCCAACCTGAAAACATATCTACACAGACTAAGACGTGTTCGTACGGCCCACTCCTTGGCAACGTAATGTAGTCTATCTGGATGCGCTGAAATGGATATTCTGGTCGGGGGGAATGTCATTTGGGTACTGGTACCGTCCTACCTGGATTGTGCAATGCGCAAACCAGGCAGGCTGCTGCAAAATTAGCAGCTGCGGTAGTAAATCCAGGGGCGATCCAATGCTCATCCACCTGCGCACACATAACCATCTTTGACTGATGCCCTGGATAATGAGCCGAATGGGCCATCATTGGAAAAAGCGATCTTGGCAGACACCAGTTTTTACCAAGACCCCAGATGTCATCTGGACCTCTCATGGCCCCTAGTGCTGTCCATCTCCTCTTTTCATGTAATTCCGCTTGTGACTGTAGTCTCTTAAACTCTTCCAGAGACACATCAGAGGGGATGGCTAGCATCAGGGTTTTCCCAGGAGGGTGCAGAGCACCTTCTTTGGCAGCTCTATCTGCCAAGGCATTGCCATCGGCCTCCAAAGTCCTATCAGTCGTGTGGGCCTTAACTTTTAGAATGGCTATCTCACGCGGCAGGTTGAAAGCAACGAATAACCTGTTGATTAACTGCGCATGTTTCACGGGCTTCCCTGAACTAGTCAGAAAGCCTCTTGCTTTCCAGATAGGACCAAAATCATGGGCTATCCCAAAAGCATACCTAGAATCCGTGTAGATATTGATCCTCTGACCCTCTTGGGTCTCACAGGCTCTTGCCAGTGCCCACAGCTCATCTTCCTGTGCAGACATGTTGGAACTCAATGAACCCTTTTCCACAATTTCACTGACTGTAGTCACTGCATAACCTGTGTGTGGCTTACCATCTGGGGTGTAATACCTGGAACCATCGACAAAAAGGTTTTTAGCGTTTGGGATGGGGGTCTCCTTCACCGGGCTGATGGTTGTTGACTCGAGTTCCATCAGAGAAACACAGTCGTGGTGATCATCAGCATGTTGTCCTTCTAAATTAACAAGTTGGTTAGAGGTAGAGAGGTTGGTATTGTTAGTCTGGAAGGTTTGAGTATCATTTTTAACACCATTATCTCCCCCCTTCTCTTCCTCCTCAGTAGGAAGAAGAGAGGCTGGGTTTAAAATGGTGCATCGTCTTAAAGTCAGGTTAGTAGGGGTTAGGAGAGCCACTTCGTACTTAGTCAATCTGGCTTGATTTAGGATTTCCTGCACTGAATGGGGAGTATAGAGGGTCAGTGGGGAGTCTAAGACTATGTCACCTACCTTCTGTAACAATACAGCGCAGGCGGCTACGGCTCGTACACAACCTGGTGAACCTCGAATGACTGGATCTAGGGCAGTTGATAGATACATAATGGGTCGGTACCTGGACCCATGTAGTTGGGTCAGTACTCCAGTGGCGTGGCCTTTGCTTTCATAGCAGAAAAGGTAGAAGGGGAGGTCATAGTTTGGCAAACCTAAAGCAGGTGCTTTGGAGAGTTCTTGGATCAAGTCCTGTAGGGTTGACCAGTTATCATCAGTCAGTTGAAAGGGAGTTTGGGATAGGATTTCGTAAAGGGGTCCTAAAGTCGAAGAGATGTTAGGGACCCAGTCTCTACAGTAGTTGATAAGACCGAGAATGGCTCTCGTTTGTCGTGCGTTTCGGGGTTTCGGGAAGTCTTTCAGTGTCTGAATTCTCTGGGTTGTCAGGTGTCGAGTACCCTAAGATATACAATGTCCTAAAAAGGTGACCTTCTCCCTACAAAACTGCAATTTCTCCTTGCTAGCTTTATTCCCCGTGGACGCCAGATGGTTAAGCAATGAGACAGTATGCTGATAACAGACATCCCTTGCAGGGCAACAAAGCAGCAAGTCATCAACATACTGGATCAGCACCACCTCTGGATTCGTTGGGGTCCATTGATCCAACACTATTTTAAGTTTGCAACTGTACTCCGAGGGACTAGTCACAGACCCCTGAACGAGACGTGTCCAAGTCAGTTGTCGACCCTGGAATGAAAAAGCAAAAAGGTACTGGCACTGGGGGTCCAGTGGTACGAAAACAATGCATTAGTCAGATCAATAACACTGAAGAAAATTGCGTTAGGTGGTATAGAGGCCAACAAGGTGTGTGGGTTGGGTACCAAAGGGGCATCGCTGATAATGATTTTATTGATAGCCCTTAAATCATGTACTAAACGGAAAGTTGTTTCCTGACCCTTGACAGACTTTTTAGCCACTGGAAACAAAGGGGTGTTACAGGGGCATTTGCTTGGCGTAAGAACTTTTATCAGCAGGTACCGGTCTATTTGGATTTTAAGGCTATCCATCTGAGCCACACTCAAAGGGTATTGTGGTAATTGGGGCAAAATACTCCCTGGTCTGATGTTTACTGTGGTTGGCGGGACCGGCAGAAGACCCACATCATACTTATCAAGCGCCCAAAGTTTGGGATCCACTTCTGCTAGCACATCCAACCCCAGAAAACAACCAGGTTCTATCATATACGGTAGAGCCACCATTGCACATAGGCGCTCATCTGTCAATGCACTGCTAACCACAACACCTGTTGGAGTGTACTCAATGACCGCTTGTATCTCAGATAAAATATCAGCTCCCAATAGGTTGATGGGAACATCATCCGATACCAGTACCGACTTAATGGCTTCTGTGTGTTGGCCCAACCTACAATGGAGTGGTTTGGTGGTATGTAGAGACACTGTCTGACCTGTTAGACCCACAGTGGGTATAGTCTCCCCAGAAAGGGGAACCTTGCCTCTGAGATCTTTGGATCTCAGAACAGTTTGAACGACACTGGTGTCAATGAGGCAAGGGAGGGGATATTTTAATTCCTCGATAAACAGGTTGATATGTCCTGACACCGCTTTGCCAACGTCCTATGAAGAATCATAGTCGTGGCTGGCCATCCCTACAACTGAAGTTGTTGGATCGCGTGAGCCTGGTACCGGATCGTCTGGGATGAACTGCCACTTACCCTTGGGTCTGTTAGGACAGTTACGCCTTAGATGTCCTTCCTTTCCACAGATGTAACAAGTTCGGGCTTTCCAGCGTTGTGTCTTTTTCCCACCATCCTGGCCCGTTTGTCCTGCAGAAGGGGCTTGAGACACAAGGATTTTGGATGCTTTGTCCTGTTTCTTCCTATCCATCTCTCTCTCTATAGCGGAGAGAGTGGATAGAATGGCAGGTATTGTCATTTCATTAAATTTGGGTCTGGCTAATAATAGCCGGTCTCGAATCTTCATATGGATGCCTTCTAAAAATTTGGCTCTTAGCAAAAGGTGAATGGCGGATAACTTACCTCCGTCGGTTGGCACATCCGGACCAACCTCCAGATCTGCACCCAATGCAGCTTGTTTCAGGCGACGCCAGAAACAAGCACATTCCTCGCCTGGGTTTTGACTGAGTTTCATCACATCTGTGGTTAAAGATGCACCATACAACTCTGGAAGTTTGGCTAGCAGGGCTACACAGAATTGCTTACCTCCAGAAGTGGCTTGTTCGTGGGTGACAATGCCGCAACAGGAGATTATAACCCCTGCCAGTTCTTCTCCTACTTTCGCCCTCAGAACCTGGGCACAATCTGTTCCGCTCATGCCGTAGCTAAATTGATTTTGACAAAACATTCTCGCGAACCCTCGTGGATTTGTTCTATAGTCAGGCAGTTCGGCCAGTATGGTCCTGATTTCTGAGGAAGCAAAAGGGACATGCCATACCACCCTTTCCCCCAAAGTCCTTTCACCGTTGGTATTTGGAACACCCTCATATTGTTGCACCCGGACTGGGTAAGTACCAGGTTCAGTGACATAAGTGGGGCTAGGTGTGTACTTTGGAGGTTGTGGCTTCATTGGTTGGCTAATGTGTGCTACCTTGCCCACAACGTTCCCTGTCTGGAAGCCAACCAATGAAGGGTGGATGGTAGGTATGACTGAGTCAAAAGCTCTCAGCGCAGTTATGCAATCCCCACGGTTCCTTAGTCTGGTCTCAATTCCCTTAGACTCACATAGCATCTGTAGATCACCAGTTGAAAATGATTCATAATCAGCCGCAATCGGCGGAGAAAATGCCCCAGATATGGGGAAAGGCGACTGATAGAGAGGGTTAGCTTGAGGTTTAGCGTCAGAGGTGACATGGTTAGATGGAGACGTGGGAGAGAGAGAGATGTTAGTTGGAGAGTGCAGAGTAGGGTTGGTTAGATTGGTGAAGGCAGAAGCATCAGAGGAAACTACAACAGATCTAGTGTTGGTGGATCCAGCCTGCCTGAGCAGAGTTAGCCCAGAAAGAGCCTCTTCCGCTTCCAGCATTGGATCACCAGTCACTGCTATCCCCTTAGGCCAGGTGTACATAATGCGGTCCTTCCGGACTGAAACTGCCTTCTGTATACCCTGCCTGCTTACCATAATAGACTTCTGAAGCCACAGCTCAGCTACATCTAAGGTTTTTGCTGCCCAGAGCCTGGGTTTAAACTCAGTTATGAATTTCTCCCACCTCCAGGCATCAAATGTCCCCTCTAGAGGAATAGCCCAAGTAGTATCCTTGGACCAACTATGCCATTCCTTTAGAGGTTTCATGACCTTTGCCCCAAAGCTAGATTTCATGTACTGTGCAGCCGTCTGACTCTGGGAAGCCTCACTTTCCTTCCCTTGCATGGACTTCAAATTGCCCATGGCGATTCGAATCGGCTTATAGTCTTATTCCTGCATCCAGGAAAAACCCCTGCACCTATTTAGGAGAGCACCGTCAGGTGCCTTCTTCTACGGTGGATTGACGAACTGCAACCACTATATCTGGTCCAGTCCCCCAACTAGAAAACCTAACCGAGGTGTTATTAACTCTATGGCTTGTTGCCCCAACACTTTTGGCACAGAACTACAGAGTACTACTCTTTTACACCGTAATACTCGTAATAACTATGCCCAATGATTAGTCAACAACCACAGACCACCCCCCGAATTATGTCTCTACCCCTTACAGTGTATGCATACATACCTCTGTACGACTGTACACTGCGTCGTCAGATTAAACTGCACAGCACACTTCCGTTTATTTTCGCTACAGAGCAATGTGGCTTCTCTAAATAATCACAAAAATAGAATAAAAAAATTAAATGGGGATAGCCTTCTGTTGTCTATTTCAGCAGTTGTACGATGTCTCAGTAGTTACACGATCAAACTAATAAACTAACAAAAAATTGACTACTTGCTGCGCAAAAGTAACTCAACAATAAAAGTGAATATAAAGCGAGTTTTAAAACCAAAGCCTTTCTTTCCTACCGCAAGCTATACAATAAAAGATGCAGCTCTAAAACCAAAAACAATGGGGGAGGGGCATGAATTGCCTTCTGTGAAACTCAAAGAAAATGCCCAAACAATTAAAAATTAAAATAAAAAAATTAAAACACACACCCCATTAAGAGTACAAAAACTCAGTTAAAGTTAGTTTTACTATCTATTGAAATTCAGTGTAAAGCAAAATTTTCACTTTAAACTGAATTTAAAACCAAAAGAAAACACAATCATTTTACAAAAAAATATGCAAAAATAACCAAACCTGAAGATTGGGTTCATACAAAGAAAAACAAAAATGGTGACTCAGACCACATGGCTGAACAAACACAAAGGAAAACAAAATGGTGTCTTCAAAACAAGATGGTGTCCTCAGGCCACATGGCTGAACAAACACAAAGGAAAACAAAATGGTGTCTTCAAAACAAGACCAAACCGTGCCTCTTACAAACAAAAATCACTGTTTTAACACAAAACAGACTGTGCTACTTAACTCATATTAAACGTTAGACGAACTATAATAGCTACACACTTTACAAAAGTTATTTCACACGGTGACCAGCACTATGAAATAACTCAGACACACAATGCTATGTCATTCAATCTCTGCCGCACATTTAAAACATCAACTAGCACACTCCATGCATACCGTCACGTTGTACTACAGGAAATGGTTTTACATTTAACATAAACCCCATACAAAGACCCTCTAGGCTGTATTGACTATGGGGTCTACACAGAGGACAGTAATATAGACTTCTATCCCAAGCCAATACAGCTATCCCTCCCAGTACAAATATAAATCCCCGTCCTTGTACACAAAGAGTGAAACCGCAAAAATGTGTTCTTTTGCTAAGCGGAGTTACCTGCAACAGCGAGCAGAGAGACCAGATTCCGGTTCTAGAACAACAAAATTTTCAAAAGTTGAAATGGAGTCTGTCTTACCAAACTTTGCCGGCCTTTTCCTGTCCCAGAACCGAGGACCCAATCTCTCCTCTCGGATCGCTGCGCTGGAACTACGTTGGCTCCAAGCTGGCTCGCCGAAATGTTGTGGAAGAATTCCCTTGGGCTTTGTACGCAAATCCACACTGCGCCTAAATGTGGACTTCCAGCGTCTAAATGCACACAAAGCACAA
The DNA here is from genome assembly GCA_029206835.1 of Rana muscosa. Lineage (NCBI taxonomy): Eukaryota > Metazoa > Chordata > Amphibia > Anura > Ranidae > Rana > Rana muscosa. Next base: position 254,738,638 of record CM055122.1, on the reverse strand, counting down.
AACAATTCCTTCATGCTTAAAAGCACGTTTGTATCAAGCTCTTTGGTACAAGGAATTTGAAGTACTTCAATGGCACCAGGTAGAATCAGAAACGATGCTGCTTCAAGCTGGAGTCTCAAGCGTCTGGGCAGAGCTCAGCCACCCGGATTCTTTTATTCATTGGAAACAAAAGGATAACAAAACAGGAAGTGATGGTCCTAACAGCCAATCACTTCCCTTAATACAAAATGACATCACAGGAAATGACAAACAGTAAAGGGGAGGGCACTCACAGGAGGGAAAGGGGAGGAAGTGCACACCCCCCATCTTAATCAGCATGGAGCCCACACAATACTGTTCAAAGTAAACAGTATCTAGTGAGATCATTCTACTTGTTCTTATAGTTTTGGGACAATCTGCGGGGACATTGCTACTGCTGTTGTCAATATACGGTACAAGTACACCGACAAGGCAGATATCAATGTCCTCTTATAAATACAGATATGTATCCATAAAGCGGATAACGAAGTCCGCAAGAGAGAATTAATAGGTTTCTCTCATTATGCGGACTTCGCTTCTCTAAAGTGTATAACCATTGGAAAGCATGCAGTCCAGCACATTGCGCTTGATATCTACAAACCAACAAACGCCCACACACGCAGAGAACACGTTTCAATCCCATAAGAAGGTTTTCATACTGACCGTTTTTACCGCTGGTCTCGATTCAACCCAAGTGCGCTCTGCTAGAGCGCTCCTCGATTAAACATCAGACACAGGGAGACAGATGACAATCTATAAAACGCACATCCTAGAATAAAATGTCCACATAAATCTTATATAATAAAATTTCCACAACAGTAGGATTGTGGTCAGGGTGCTGTGTGCAGTGGGTAGGATTGTGGTCAGGGTGCTGTGTGCGGTGGGGTGGGATTGTGGTCAGGGTGCTGTGTGCAGTGGGTAGGATTGTGGTCAGAGTGCTGTGTGCGGTGGGGTGGGATTGTGGTCAGGGCGCTTTGTGCGTTGGGTAGGATTGTGGTCAGTGTGCAGTGGGTAGGATTGTGGTCAGGGTGCAGTGGGTAGGATTGTGGTCAGGGTGCTGTGTGCGGTGGGTAGGATTGTGGTCAGGGTGCTGTGTGCAATGGGTAGGATTTTGGTCAGGGTGCTGTGTGCAGTGGGTAGGATTGTGGTCAGGGTGCTGTGTGCAATGGGTAGGATTGTGGTCAGGGTGCTGTGTTCAGTGGGTAGGATTGTGGTCAGGGAGCTGTGTGCAATGGGTAGGATTGTGGTCAGGGTGCAGTGGGTAATATTGTGGTCAGGGTTCAGTGTGCAGTGGGTAGGATTGTGGTCAGGGTGCTGTGTGCAGTGGGTAGGATTGTGGTCAAGGTGCTGTGTGCAGTGGGTAGGATTGTGGTCAGGGTGCTGTGTGCGGTGGGATGGGATTGTGGTCAGGGTGCTGTGTGCTGTGGGTAGGATTGTGGTCAGGGTGCTGTGTGCGGTGGCAGTGGGTAGGATTGTGGTCAGGGTGCAGTGTGCAGTGGGTAGGATTGTGGTCAGGGTGCTGTGTGCGGTGGGTAGGATTGTGGTCAGGGTGCTGTGTGCGGTGGGATGGGATTGTGGTCAGGGTGCTGTGTGCTGTGGGTAGGATTGTGGTCAGGGTGCTGTGTGCGGTGGGTAGGATTGTGGTCAGGGTGCTGTGTGCAGTGGGTAGGATTGTGGTCAGGGTGCTGTGTGTGGTGGGTAGGATTGTGGTCAGGGTGCTGTGTGCAGTGGGTAGGATTGTGGTCAGGGTGCTGTGTGCGGTGGGTAGGATTGTGGTCAGGGTGCAGTGGGTAGGATTGTGGTCAGGGTGCTGTGTGCGGTGGGTAGGAATAGGATTGTGGTCAGGGTGCTGTGTGCAGTGGGTAGGAATAGGACTGTGGTCAGGGTGCTGGGTAATAATGTGGTCAGGGTGCTGTCTGCAGTGGGTAGGATTGCTGTCAGGGTGCTGTGTGCGGTGGGTAGGATTGTGGTCAGGGTGCTATGTGCAGTGGGTAGGATTATGGTCAGGGTGCTGTGTGCAGTGGGTAGGATTGTGGTCAGGGTGCTGTGTGTGGTGGGTAGGATTGTGGTCAGGGTGCAGTGTGCAGTGTGTAGGATTGTGATCAGGGTGTAGTGGGTAATATTGTGGTCAGGGTGCAGTGTGCAGTGGGTAGGATTGTGGTCAGGGTGCAGTGTGCAGTGGGTAGGATTGTGGTCAGGGAGCTGTGTGCAATGGGTAGGATTGTGGTCAGGGTGCTGTGTGCGGTGGGTAGGATTGTGGTCAGGGTGCAGTGTGCAGTGGGTAGGATTGTGGTAAGGGTGCAGTGTGCAGTGGGTAGGATTGTGGTCAGGGTGCAGTGTGCAGTGGGTAGGATTGTGGTCAGGGTGCAGTGGGTAGGATTGTGGTCAGGGTGCTGTGTGCGGTGGGTAGGATTGTGATCAGGGTGCTGTATGCAGAGGGTAGGATTGTGGTCAGGGTGCTGTGTGCAGTGGGTAGGATTGTGGTCAGGGTGCTGTGTGCGGTGGGTAGGATTGTTGTCAGGGTGCTGTGTGATGTGGGATGGGATAGTGGTCAGGGTGCAGTGTGCAGTGGGTAGGATTGTTATCAGGGTGCTGTGTGCGGTGGGTATGATTGTGGTCAGGGTGCTGTGTGCGGTGGGATGGGATTGTGGTCAGGGTGCTGTGTCTAGGATTGTGGTCAGGGTGCTGTGGGTAGGATTGTGGTCAGGGTGCTGTGTCTAGGATTGTGGTCAGGGTGCTGTGGGTAGGATTGTGGTCAGGGTGCTATGTGCAGTGGGTAGGATTGTGGTCAGGGTGCTGTGTGCAGTGGGTAGGATTGTGGTCAGGGTGCTGTGTGTGGTGGGTAGGATTGTGGTCAGGGTGCTGTGTGTGGTGGGTAGGATTGTGGTCAGGGTGCTGTGTGCAGTGGGTAGGATTGTGGTCAGGGTGCTGTGTGCAGTGGGTAGGATTGTGGTCAGGGTGCAGTGGGTAGGATTGTGGTCAGGGTGCTGTGTGCGGTGGGATGGGATTGTGGTCAGGGTGCTGTGTGCAGTGGGTAGGATTGTGGTCAGAGTGCTGTGTGCAGTGGGTAGGATTGTGGTCAGTGTGCTGTGTGTGGTGGGTAGGATTGTGGTCAGGGTGTTGTGTGCAGTGGGTAGGATAGTGGTCAGGGTGCTGTGTGCGGTGGGTAGGATTGTGGTCAGGGTGCAGTGGGTAGGATTGTGGTCAGGGTGCTGTGTGCGGTGGGTAGGAATAGGATTGTGGTCAGGGTGCTGTGTGCGGTGGGATGGGATTGTGGTCAGGGTGCTGTGTCTAGGATTGTGGTCAGGGTGCTGTGGGTAGGATTGTGGTCAGGGTGCTGTGTCTAGGATTGTGGTCAGGGTGCTGTGGGTAGGATTGTGGTCAGGGTGCTATGTGCAGTGGGTAGGATTGTGGTCAAGGTGCTGTGTGCAGTGGGTAGGATTGTGGTCAGGGTGCTGTGTGTGGTGGGTAGGATTGTGGTCAGGGTGCTGTGTGCAGTGGGTAGGATTGTGGTCAGGGTGCTGTGTGCAGTGGGTAGGATTGTGATCAGGGTGCTGTGTGCAGAGGGTAGGATTGTGGTCAGGGTGCAGTGTGCGGTGGGCAGGATTGTGGTCAGGGTGCAGTGGGTAGGATTGTGGTCAGGGTGCTGTGTAAGGTGGGTAGGAATAGGATTGTGGTCAGGGTGCTGTGTGCGGTGGGTAGGATTGTGATCAGGGTGCTGTATGCAGAGGGTAGGATTGTGGTCAGGGTGCTGTGTGCGGTGGGTAGGATTGTGGTCAGGGTGCTGTGTGCGGTGGGATGGGATTGTGGTCAGGGTGCTGTGTGCGGTGGGTAGGATTGTGGACAGGGTGCTGTGTGCGGTGGGTAGGATTGTGGTCAGGGTGCTGTGTGCGGTGGGTAGGATTGTGGTCAGGGTGCTGTGTGCAGTGGGTAAGATTGTGGTCAGGGTGTTGTGGGCGGTGGGTAGGATTGTGGTCAGGGTGCTGTGTGCGGTGGGTAAGATTGTGGTCAGGGCGTTGTGTGCGGTGGGTAGGAATCCTACCCACCGCACACAGCACCCTGACCACAATCTTACCCACTGCACACAGCACCCTGACCACAATCCTACCCACCGCACACAGCACCCTGACCACAATCCCATCCCACCGCACACAGCACACTGACAACAATCCTACCCACTGCACACAGCACCCTGACCACAATCCTAACCACCGCACACAGCACACAGCAGTGGGTAGGATTGTGGTCAGGGTGCTGTGTGCGGTGAGTAGGATTGTGGTCAGGGTGCTGTGTGCAGTGGGTAGGATTGTGGTCAGGGTGCTGTGTGCGGTGGGGTGGGATTGTGGTCAGGGTGCTGTATGCAGTGGGTAGGATTGTGGTCAGGGTGCTGTGTGCGGTGGGGTGGGATTGTGGTCAGGGTGCAGTGTGCAGTGGGTAGGATTGTGGTCAGGGTGCTGTGTGCGGTGGGTAGGATTGCGGTCAGGGCGCTTTGTGCGTTGGGTAGGATTGTGGTCAGTGTGCAGTGTGCAGTGGGTAGGATTGTGGTCAGGGTGCAGTGGGTAGGATTGTGGTCAGGGTGCTGTGTGCGGTGGGTAGGATTGTGGTCAGGGTGCTGTGTGCAATGGGTAGGATTGTGGTCAGGGTGCTGTGTGCAGTGGGTAGGATTGTGGTCAGGGCGCTGTGTGCAATGGGTAGGATTGTGGTCAGGGTGCTGTCTGCAGTGGGTAGGATTGTGGTCAGGGAGCTGTGTGCAATGGGTAGGATTGTGGTCAGGGTGCAGTGGGTAATATTGTGGTCAGGGTGCAGTGTGCAGTGGGTAGGATTGTGGTCAGGGTGCTGTGTGCAGTGGGTAGGATTGTGGTCAAGGTGATGTGTGCAGTGGGTAGGATGGTGGTCAGGGTGCTGTGTGCGGTGGCGGTGGGTAGGATTGTGGTCAGGGTGCAGTGTGCAGTGGGTAGGATTGTGGTCAGGGTGCTGTGTGCGGTGGGTAGGATTGTGGTCAGGGTGCTGTGTGCGGTGGAATGGGATTGTGGTCAGGGTGCTGTGTGCTGTGGGTAGGATTGTGGTCAGGGTGCTGTGTGCAGTGGGTAGGATTGTGGTCAGAGTGCTGTGTGCAGTGGGTAGGATTGTGGTCAGTGTGCTGTGTGTGGTGGGTAGGATTGTGGTCAGGGTGTTGTGTGCAGTGGGTAGGATTGCGGTCAGGGTGCTGTGTGCGGTGGGTAGGATTGTGGTCAGGGTGCAGTGGGTAGGATTGTGGTCAGGGTGCTGTGTGCGGTGGGTAGGAATAGGATTGTGGTCAGGGTGCTGTGTGCAGTGGGTAGGAATAGGATTGTGGTCAGGGTGCTGGGTAATATTGTGGTCAGGGTGCTGTGTGCAGTGGGTAGGATTGCTGTCAGGGTGCTGTGTGCGGTGGGTAGGATTGTGGTCATGGTGCTATGTGCAGTGGGTAGGATTATGGTCAGGGAGCTGTGTGCAGTGGGTAGGATTGTGGTCAGGGTGCTGTGTGTGGTGGGTAGGATTGTGGTCAGGGTGCAGTGTGCAGTGTGTAGGATTGTGGTCAGGGTGCAGTGGGTAATATTGTGGTCAGGGTGCAGTGGGCAGTGGGTAGGATTGTGGTCAGGGTGCTGTGTGCAGTGGGTAGGATTGTGGTCAGGGAGCTGTGTGCAATGGGTAGGATTGTGGTCAGGGTGCTGTGTGCGGTGGGTAGGATTGTGGTCAGGGTGCAGTGTGCAGTGGGTAGGATTGTGTTAAGGGTGCAGTGTGCAGTGGGTAGGATTGTGGTCAGGGTGCAGTGTGCAGTGGGTAGGATTGTCGTCAGGGTGCAGTGGGTAGGATTGTGGTCAGGGTGCTGTGTGCAGTGTTTACGATTGTGATCAGGGTGCTGTATGCAGAGGGTAGGACTAGGATTGTGGTCAGGGTGCTGGGTAGGATTGTGGTCATGGTGCTGTGTGCGGTGGGTAGGATTGTGGTCAGGGTGCTGTGTGCGGTGGGATGGGATTGTGGTCAGGGTGCTGTGTCTAGGATTGTGGTCAGGGTGCTGTGGGTAGGATTGTGGTCAGGGTGCTGTGTCTAGGATTGTGGTCAGGGTGCTGTGGGTATGATTGTAGTCAAGGTGCTATGTGCAGTGGGTAGGATTGTGGTCAGGGTGCTGTGTGCAGTGGGTAGGATTGGGGTCAGGGTGCTGTGTGTGGTGGGTAGGATTGTGGTCAGGGTGCTGTGTGCAGTGGGTAGGATTGTGGTCAGGGTGCTGGGTGCGGTGGGTAGGATTGTGATCAGGGTGCTGTGTGCAGAGGGTAGGATGGTGGTCAGGGTGCAGTGTGCGGTGGGCAGGATTGTGGTCAGGGTGCAGTGGGTAGGATTGTGGTCAGGGTGCTGTGTGCGGTGGGTAGGATTAGGATTGTGGTCAGGGTGCTGGGTGCGGTGGGTAGGATTGTGATCAGGGTGCTGTATGCAGAGGGTAGAATTGTGGTCAGGGTGCTGTGTGCGGTGGGTAGGATTGTGGTCAGGGTGCTGTGTTCAGTGGGTAGGATTGTGGTCAGGGTGCTGTGTGCGGTGGGTAGGATTGTGGTCAGGGTGCTGTGTGCGGTGGGTAGGACTGTGGTCAGGGTGCTGTGTGCGGTGGGTAGGAATAGGATTGTGGTCAGGGTGCTGTGTGCGGTGGGTAGGATTGTGATCAGGGTGCTGTATGCAGAGGGTAGAATTGTGGTCAGGGTGCTGTGTGCGGTGGGTAGGATTGTGGTCAGGGTGCTGTGTTCAGTGGATAGGATTGTGGTCAAGGTGCTGTGTGCGGTGGGTAGGATTGTGGTCAGGGTGCTGTGTGCGGTGTGTAGGACTGTGGTCAGGGTGCTGTGTGCGGTGGGTAGGATTGTGCTCAGGGTGCTGTGTGCGGTCGGTAGGATTGCGGTCAGGGTGCTGTGTGCGGTGGGTAGGATTGTGGTCAGGGTGCTGTGGGTAAGATTGTGGTCAGGGTGCTGTGTGCGGTGGGTAGGATTGTGGTCAGGGTGCTGTGTGCGGTGGGTAGGATTCTGGTCAGGGTGCTGTGTGCAGTGGGTAGGATTGTGGTCAGGGTGCTGTGTGCGGTGGGTAAGATTGTGGTCAGGGTGTTGTGTGCGGTGGGTAGGATTGTGGTCAGGGTGCTGTGTGCGGTGGGTAGGATTGTGGTCAGGGCGTTGTGTGCGGTGGGTAGCAATCCTACCCACCGCACACAGCACCCTGACCACAATCTTACCCACTGCACACAGCACCCTGACCACAATCCTACCCACTGCACACAGCACCCTGACCACCATCCTACCAACCGCCACCGCACACAGCACCCTGACCACAATCCTACCCACTGCACACAGCACCCTGACCACAATCCTAACCACCGCACACAGCACACAGCAGTGGGTAGGATTGTGGTCAGGGTGCTGTGTGCGGTGAGTAGGATTGTGGTCAGGGTGCTGTGTGCAGTTGGGTAGGATTGTGGTCAGGGTGCTGTGTGCGGTGGGGTGGGATTGTGGTCAGGGTGCTGTATGCAGTTGGTAGGATTGTGGTCAGGGTGCTGTGTGCGGTGGGGTGGGATTGTGGTCAGGGTGCAGTGTGCAGTGGGTAGGATTGTGGTCAGGGTGCTGTGTGCGGTGGGTAGGATTGTGGTCAGGGCGCTTTGTGCGTTGGGTAGGATTGTGGTCAGTGTGCAGTGTGCAGTGGGTAGGATTGTGGTCAGGGTGCAGTGGGTAGGATTGTGGTCAGGGTGCTGTGTGCGGTGGGTAGGATTGTGGTCAGGGTGCTGTGTGCAATGGGTAGGATTGTGGTCAGGGTGCTGTGTGCAGTGGGTAGGATTGTGGTCAGGGCGCTGTGTGCAATGGGTAGGATTGTGGTCAGGGTGCTGTGTGCAGTGGGTAGGATTGTGGTCAGGGAGCTGTGTGCAATGGGTAGGATTGTGGTCAGGGTGCAGTGGGTAATATTGTGGTCAGGGTGCAGTGTGCAGTGGGTAGGATTGTGGTCAGGGTGCTGTGTGTAGTGGGTAGGATGGTGGTCAGGGTGCTGTGTGCAGTGTGTAGGATTGTGGTCAGGGTGCAGTGGGTAATATTGTGGTCAGGGTGCAGTGGGCAGTGGGTAGGATTGTGGCCAGGGTGCTATGTGCAGTGGGTAGGATTGTGGTCAGGGAGCTGTGTGCAATGGGTAGGATTGTGGTCAGGGTGCTGTGTGCGGTGGGTAGGATTGTGGTCAGGGTGCAGTGTGCAGTGGGTAGGATTGTGTTAAGGGTGCAGTGTGCAGTGGGTAGGATTGTGGTCAGGGTGCAGTGTGCAGTGGGTAGGATTGTGGTCAGGGTGCAGTGGGTAGGATTGTGGTCAGGGTGCTGTGTGCGGTGTTTACGATTGTGATCAGGGTGCTGTATGCAGAGGGTAGGACTAGGATTGTGGTCAGGGTGCTGGGTAGGATTGTGGTCAGGGTGCTGTGTGCGGTGGGTAGGATTGTGGTCAGGGTGCTGTGTGCGGTGGGATGGGATTGTGGTCAGAGTGCTGTTTCTAGGATTGTGGTCAGGGTGCTGTGGGTAGGATTGTGGTCAGGGTGCTGTGTCTAGGATTGTGGTCAGGGTGCTGTGGGTATGATTGTGGTCAAGGTGCTATGTGCAGTGGGTAGGATTGTGGTCAGGGTGCTGTGTGCAGTGGATAGGATTGTGGTCAGGGTGCTGTGTGTGGTGGGTAGGATTGTGGTCAGGGTGCTGTGTGCAGTGGGTAGGATTGTGGTCAGGGTGCTGGGTGCGGTGGGTAGGATTGTGATCAGGGTGCTGTGTGCAGAGGATAGGATGGTGGTCAGGGTGCAGTGTGCGGTGGGCAGGATTGTGGTCAGGGTGCAGTGGGTAGGATTGTGGTCAGGGTGCTGTGTGTGGTGGGTAGGAATAGGATTGTGGTCAGGGTGCTGTGTGCGGTGGGTAGGAATAGGATTGTGGTCAGGGTGCTGTATGCGGTGGTTAGGATTGTGATCAGGGTGCTGTATGCAGAGGGTAGAATTGTGGTCAGGGTGCTGTGTGCGGTGGGTAGGATTGTGGTCAGTGTGCTGTGTTCAGTGGGTAGGATTGTGGTCAGGGTGCTGTGTGCGGTGGGTAGGATTGTGGTCAGGGTGCTGTGTGCGGTGGGTAGGACTGTGGTCAGGGTGCTGTGTGCGGTGGGTAGGATTGTGCTCAGGGTGCTGTGTGCGGTCGGTAGGATTGCGGTCAGGGTGCTGTGTGCGGTGGGTAGGATTGTGGTCAGGGTGCTGTGGGTAGGATTGTGGTCAGGGTGCTGTGTGCGGTGGGTAGGATTGTGGTCAGGGTGCTGTGTGCGGTGGGTAGGATTGTGGTCAGGGTGCTGTGTGCAGTGGGTAGGATTGTGGTCAGGGTGCTGTGTGCGGTGGGTAAGATTGTGGTCAGGGTGTTGTGTGCGGTGGGTAGGATTGTGGTCAGGGTGCTGTGTGCGGTGGGTAGGATTGTGGTCAGGGCGTTGTGTGCGGTGGGTAGCAATCCTACCCACCGCACACAGCACCCTGACCACAATCTTACCCACTGCACACAGCACCCTGACCACAATCCTACCCACCGCACACAGCACCCTGACCACAATCCCATCCCACCGCACACAGCACCCTGACCACAATCCTACCCACCGCACACAGCACCCTGATCACAATCCAACCACTGCACACTGACCACAATCCTACCAACCGCCACCGCACACAGCACCCTGACCACAATCCTAACCACCGCACACAGCACACAGCAGTGGGTAGGATTGTGGTCAGGGTGCTGTGTGCGGTGAGTAGGATTGTGGTCAGGGTGCTGTGTGCAGTGGGTAGGATTGTGGTCAGGGTGCTGTGTGCGGTGGGGTGGGATTGTGGTCAGAGTGCTGTGTGCAGTGGGTAGGATTGTGGTCAGAGTGCTGTGTGCGGTGGGGTGGGATTGTGGTCAGGGCGCTTTGTGCGTTGGGTAGGATTGTGGTCAGTGTGCAGTGTGCAGTGGGTAGGATTGTGGTCAGGGTGCAGTGGGTAGGATTGTGGTCAGGGTGCTGTGTGCGATGGGTAGGATTGTGGTCAGGGTGCTGTGTGCAATGGGTAGGATTGTGGTCAGGGTGCTGTGTGCAGTGGGTAGGATTGTGGTCAGGTTGCTGTGTGCAATGGGTAGGATTGTGGTCAGGGTGCTGTGTTCAGTGGGTAGGATTGTGGTCAGGGAGCTGTGTGCAATGGGTAGGATTGTGGTCAGGGTGCAGTGGGTAATATTGTGGTCAGGGTTCAGTGTGCAGTGGGTAGGATTGTGGTCAGGGTGCTGTGTGCAGTGGGTAGGATTGTGGTCAGGGTGCTGTGTGCGGTGGGATGGGATTGTGGTCAGGGTGCTGTGTGCTGTGGGTAGGATTGTGGTCAGGGTGCTGTGTGCGGTGGCAGTGGGTAGGATTGTGGTCAGGGTGCAGTGTGCAGTGGGTAGGATTGTGGTCAGGGTGCTGTGTGCGGTGGGTAGGATTGTGGTCAGGGTGCTGTGTGCGGTGGGATGGGATTGTGGTCAGGGTGCTGTGTGCTGTGGGTAGGATTGTGGTCAGGGTGCTGTGTGCAGTGGGTAGGATTGTGGTCAGGGTGCTGTGTGCAGTGGGTAGGATTGTGGTCAGGGTGCTGTGTGTGGTGGGTAGGATTGTGGTCAGGGTGCTGTGTGCAGTGGGTAGGATTGTGGTCAGGGTGCTGTGTGCGGTGGGTAGGATTGTGGTCAGGGTGCAGTGGGTAGGATTGTGGTCAGGGTGCTGTGTGCGGTGGGTAGGAATAGGATTGTGGTCAGGGTGCTGTGTGCAGTGGGTAGGAATAGGACTGTGGTCAGGGTGCTGGGTAATAATGTGGTCAGGGTGCTGTCTGCAGTGGGTAGGATTGCTGTCAGGGTGCTGTGTGCGGTGGGTAGGATTGTGGTCAGGGTGCTATGTGCAGTGGGTAGGATTATGGTCAGGGTGCTGTGTGCAGTGGGTAGGATTGTGGTCAGGGTGCTGTGTGTGGTGGGTAGGATTGTGGTCAGGGTGCAGTGTGCAGTGTGTAGGATTGTGATCAGGGTGTAGTGGGTAATATTGTGGTCAGGGTGCAGTGTGCAGTGGGTAGGATTGTGGTCAGGGTGCAGTGTGCAGTGGGTAGGATTGTGGTCAGGGAGCTGTGTGCAATGGGTAGGATTGTGGTCAGGGTGCTGTGTGCGGTGGGTAGGATTGTGGTCAGGGTGCAGTGTGCAGTGGGTAGGATTGTGGTAAGGGTGCAGTGTGCAGTGGGTAGGATTGTGGTCAGAGTGCAGTGTGCAGTGGGTAGGATTGTGGTCAGGGTGCAGTGGGTAGGATTGTGGTCAGGGTGCTGTGTGCGGTGGGTAGGATTGTGATCAGGGTGCTGTATGCAGAGGGTAGGATTGTGGTCAGGGTGCTGTGTGCAGTGGGTAGGATTGTGGTCAGGGTGCTGTGTGCGGTGGGTAGGATTGTTGTCAGGGTGCTGTGTGATGTGGGATGGGATTGTGGTCAGGGTGCAGTGTGCAGTGGGTAGGATTGTGGTCAGGGTGCTGTGTGCGGTGGGTAGGATTGTGGTCAGGGTGCTGTGTGCGGTGGGATGGGATTGTGATCAGGGTGCTGTGTCTAGGATTGTGGTCAGGGTGCTGTGGGTAGGATTGTGGTCAGGGTGCTGTGTCTAGGATTGTGGTCAGGGTGCTGTGGGTAGGATTGTGTTTAGGGTGCTATGTGCAGTGGGTAGTATTGTGGTCAGGGTGCTGTGTGCAGTGGGTAGGATTGTGGTCAGGGTGCTGTGTGTGGTGGGTAGGATTGTGGTCAGGGTGCTGTGTGTGGTGGGTAGGATTGTTGTCAGGGTGCTGTGTGATGTGGGATGGGATTGTGGTCAGGGTGCAGTGTGCAGTGGGTAGGATTGTGGTCAGGGTGCTGTGTGCGGTGGGTAGGATTGTGGTCAGGGTGCTGTGTGCAGTGGGATGGGATTGTGGTCAGGAAGCTGTGTCTAGGATTGTGGTCAGGGTGCTGTGGGTAGGATTGTGGTCAGGGTGCTGTGTCTAGGATTGTGGTCAGGGTGCTGTGGGTAGGATTGTGTTTAGGGTGCTATGTGCAGTGGGTAGGATTGTGGTCAGGGTGCTGTGTGCAGTGGGTTGGATTGTGGTCAGGGTGCTGTGTGTGGTGGGTAGGATTGTGGTCAGGGTGCTGTGTGTGGTGGGTAGGATTGTGGTCAGGGTGCTGTGTGCAGTGGGTAGGATTGTGGTCAGGGTGCTGTGTCCAGTGGGTAGGATTGTGGTCAGGGTGCAGTGGGTAGGATTGTGGTCAGGGTGCTGTGTGCGGTGGGATGGGATTGTGGTCAGAGTGCTGTGTGCTGTGGTTAGGATTGTGGTCAGGGTGCTGTGTGCAGTGGGTAGGATTGTGGTCAGGGTGCTGTGTGCAGTGGGTAGGATTGTGGTCAGGGTGCTGTGTGTGGTGGGTAGGATTGTGGTCAGGGTGCTGTGTGCAGTGGGTAGGATTGTGGTCAGGGTGCTGTGTGCGGTGGGTAGGATTGTGGTCAGGATGCAGTGGGTAGGCTTGTGGTCAGGGTGCTGAGTGCGGTGGGTAGGAATAGGATTGTGGTCAGGGTGCTGTGTGCAGTGGGTAGGAATAGGATTGTGGTCAGGGTGCTGGGTAATATTGTGGTCAGGGTGCTGTGTGCAGTGGGTAGGATTGCTGTCAGGGTGCTGTGTGCGGTGGGTAGGATTGTGATCAGGGTGCTGTGTGCAGAGGGTAGGATGGTGGTCAGGGTGCTATGTGCAGTGGGTAGGATTGTGTTCAGGGTGCTGTGTGTGGTGGGTAGGATTGTGGTCAGGGTGCAGTGTGCAGTGTGTAGGATTGTGATCAGGGTGTAGTGGGTAATATTGTGGTCAGGGTGCAGTGTGCAGTGGGTAGGATTGTGGTCAGGGTGCAGTGTGCAGTGGGTAGGATTGTGGTCAGGGAGCTGTGTGCAATGGGTAGGATTGTGGTCAGGGTGCTGTGTGCGGTGGGTAGGATTGTGGTCAGGGTGCAGTGTGCAGTGGGTAGGATTGTGGTAAGGGTGCAGTGTGCAGTGGGTAGGAATGTGGTCAGGGTGCAGTGGGTAGGATTGTGGTCAGGGTGCAGTGGGTAGGATTGTGGTCAGGGTGCTGTGTGCGGTGGGTAGGATTGTGATCAGGGTGCTGTATGCAGAGGGTAGGATTGTGGTCAGGGTGCTGTGTGCAGTGGGTAGGATTGTGGTCAGGGTGCTGTGTGCGGTGGGTAGGATTGTTGTCAGGGTGCTGTGTGATGTGGGATGGGATTGTGGTCAGGGTGCAGTGTGCAGTGGGTAGGATTGTGGTCAGGGTGCTGTGTGCGGTGGGTAGGATTGTGGTCAGGGTGCTGTGTGCGGTGGGATGGGATTGTGGTCAGGGTGCTGTGTCTAGGATTGTGGTCAGGGTGCTGTGGGTAGGATTGTGGTCAGGGTCCTGTGTCTAGGATTGTGGTCAGGGTGCTGTAGGTAGGATTGTGGTCAGGGTGCTATGTGCAGTGGGTAGGATTGTGGTCAGGGTGCTGTGTGCAGTGGGTAGGATTGTGGTCAGGGTGCTGTGTGTGGTGGGTAGGATTGTGGTCAGGGTGCTGTGTGTGGTGGGTAGGATTGTGGTCAGGGTGCTGTGTGCAGTGGGTAGGATTGTGGTCAGGGTGCTGTGTGTGGTGGGTAGGATTGTGGTCAGGGTGCAGTTTGCAGTGTGTAGGATTGTGGTCAGGGTGCAGTGGGTAATATTGTGGTCAGGGTGTAGTGGGCAGTGGGTAGGATTGTGGTCAGGGTGCTGTGTGCAGTGGGTAGGATTGTGGTCAGGGAGCTGTGTGCAATGGGTAGGATTGTGGTCAGGGTGCTGTGTGCGGTGGGTAGGATTGTGGTCAGGGTGCTGTGTGCAGTGGGTAGGATTGTGGTCAGGGTGCAGTGTGCAGTGGGTAGGATTGTGGTCAGGGTGCAGTGGGTAGGATTGTGGTCAGGGTGCTGTGTGCAGTGTTTACGATTGTGATCAGGGTGCTGTATGCAGAGGGTAGGACTAGGATTGTGGTCAGGGTGCTGGGTAGGATTGTGGTCAGGGTGCTGTGTGCGGTGGGTAGGATTGTGGTCAGGGTGCTGTGTGCAGTGGGATAGGATTGTGGTCAGGGTGCTGTGTCTAGGATTGTGGTCAGGGTGCTGTGGGTAGGATTGTGGTCAGGGTGCTGTGTCTAGGATTGTGGTCAGGGTGCTGTGGGTATGATTGTAGTCAAGGTGCTATGTGCAGTGGGTAGGATTGTGGTCAGGGTGCTGTGTGTGGTGGGTAGAATTTTGGTCAGGGTGCTGTGTGTGGTGGGTAGGATTGTGGTCAGGGTGCTGTGTGCAGTGGGTAGGATTGTGGTCAGGGTGCTGTGTGCAGTGGGTAGGATTGTGGTCAGGGTGCAGTGGGTAGGATTGTGGTCAGGGTGCTGTGTGCGGTGGGATGGGATTGTGGTCAGAGTGCTGTGTGCTGTGGTTAGGATTGTGGTCAGGGTGCTGTGTGCAGTGGGTAGGATTGTGGTCAGGGTGCTGTGTGCAGTGGGTAGGATTGTGGTCAGGGTGCAGTGTGCAGTGGGTAGGATTGTGTTAAGGGTGCAGTGTGCAGTGGGTAGGATTGTGGTCAGGGTGCAGTGTGCAGTGGGTAGGATTGTGGTCAGGGTGCAGTGGGTAGGATTGTGGTCAGGGTGCTGTGGGTAGGATTGTGGTCAGGGTGCTGTGTGCGGTGTTTACGATTGTGATCAGGGTGCTGTATGCAGAGGGTAGGACTAGGATTGTGGTCAGGGTGCTGGGTAGGATTGTGGTCAGGGTGCTGTGTGCGGTGGGTAGGATTGTGGTCAGGGTGCTGTGTGCGGTGGGATGGGATTGTGGTCAGGGTGCTGTGTCTAGGATTGTGGTCAGGGTGCTGTGGGTAGGATTGTGGTCAGGGTGCTGTGTCTAGGATTGTGGTCAGGGTGCTGTGGGTATGATTGTAGTCAAGGTGCTATGTGCAGTGGGTAGGATTGTGGTCAGGGTGCTGTGTGCAGTGGGTAGGATTGTGGTCAGAGTGCTGTGTGCAGTGGGTAGGATTGTGGTCAGGGTGCTGTGTGTGGTGGGTAGGATTGTGGTCAGGGTGCTGTGTGTGGTGGGTAGGATTGTGGTCAGGGTGCTGTGTGCAGTGGGTAGGATTGTGGTCAGGGTGCTGTGTGCAGTGGGTAGGATTGTGGTCAGGGTGCAGTGGGTAGGATTGTGGTCAGGGTGCTGTGTGCGGTGGGATGGGATTGTGGTCAGAGTGCTGTGTGCTGTGGTTAGGATTGTGGTCAGGGTGCTGTGTGCAGTGGGTAGGATTGTGGTCAGGGTGCTGTGTGCAGTGGGTAGGATTGTGGTCAGGGTGCTGTGTGCATTGGGTAGGATTGTGGTCAGGGTGCTGTGTGTGGTGGGTAGGATTGTGGTCAGGGTGCTGTGTGCAGTGGGTAGGATTGTGGTCAGGGTGCTGTGTGCGGTGGGTAGGAATGTGGTCAGGGTGCAGTGGGTAGGATTGTGGTCAGGGTGCTGAGTGCGGTGGGTAGGAATAGGATTGTGGTCAGGGTGCTATGTGCAGTGGGTAGGAATAGGATTGTGGTCAGGGTGCTGGGTAATATTGTGGTCAGGGTGCTGTGTGCAGTGGGTAGGATTGCTGTCAGGGTGCTGTGTGCGGTGGGTAGGATTGTGATCAGGGTGCTGTGTGCAGAGGGTAGGATGGTGGTCAGGGTGCTATGTGCAGTGGGTAGGTTTGTGGTCAGGGTGCTGTGTGTGGTGGGTAGGATTGTGGTCAGGGTGCAGTGTGCAGTGTGTAGGATTGTGGTCAGGGTGCAGTGTGCAGTGTGTAGGATTGTGGTCAGGGTGCAGTGTGCAGTGGGTAGGATTGTGGTCAGGGTGCTGTGTGCAGTGGGTAGGATTGTGGTCAGGGAGCTGTGTGCAATGGGTAGGATTTTGGTCAGGGTGCTGTGTGCGGTGGGTAGGATTGTGGTCAGGGTGCTGTGTGCGGTGGGATGGGATTGTGGTCAGGGTGCTGTGTGCGGTGGGTAGGATTGTGGTCAGGGTGCTGTGTGCGGTGGGTAGGATTGTGGTCAGGGTGCTGTGTGCGGTGGGTAGGATTGTGGTCAGGGTGCTGTGTGCAGTGGGTAAGATTGTGGTCAGGGTGTTGTGGGCAGTGTGTAGGATTGTGGTCAGGGTGCTGTGTGCGGTGGGTAAGATTGTGGTCAGGGCGTTGTGTGCGGTGGGTAGGAATCCTACCCACCGCACACAGCACCCTGACCACAATCTTACCCACTGCACACAGCACCCTGACCACAATCCTACCCACCGCACACAGCACCCTGACCACAATCCCATCCCACCGCACACAGCACCCTGACCACAATCCTACCCACTGCACACAGCACCCTGACCACAATCCTAACCACCGCACACAGCACACAGCAGTGGGTAGGATTGTGGTCAGGGTGCTGTGTGCGGTGAGTAGGATTGTGGTCAGGGTGCTGTGTGCAGTGGGTAGGATTGTGGTCAGGGTGCTGTGTGCGGTGGGGTGGGATTGTGGTCAGGGTGCTGTATGCAGTGGGTAGGATTGTGGTCAGGGTGCTGTGTGCGGTGGGGTGGGATTGTGGTCAGGGTGCAGTGTATAGTGGGTAGGATTGTGGTAAGGGTGCTGTGTGCGGTGGGTAGGATTGTGGTCAGGGCGCTTTGTGCGTTGGGTTGGATTGTGGTCAGTGTGCAGTGTGCAGTGGGTAGGATTGTGGTCAGGGTGCAGTGGGTAGGATTGTGGTCAGGGTGCAGTGTGCAGTGGGTAGGATTGTGGTCAGGGTGCTGTGTGCGGTGGGTAGGATTGTGGTCAGGGTGCTGTGTGCGGTGGGATGGGATTGTGGTCAGGGTGCTGTGTGCTGTGGGTAGGATTGTGGTCAGGGTGCTGTGTGCAGTGGGTAGGATTGTGGTCAGAGTGCTGTGTGCAGTGGGTAGGATTGTGGTCAGTGTGCTGTGTGTGGTGGGTAGGATTGTGGTCAGGGTGTTGTGTGCAGTGGGTAGGATTGTGGTCAGGGTGCTGTGTGCGGTGGGTAGGATTGTGGTCAGGGTGCAGTGGGTAGGATTGTGGTCAGAGTGCTGTGTGCGGTGGGTAGGAATAGGATTGTGGTCAGGGTGCTGTGTGCAGTGGGTAGGAATAGGATTGTGGTCAGGGTGCTGGGTAATATTGTGGTCAGGGTGCTGTGTGCAGTGGGTAGGATTGCTGTCAGGGTGCTGTGTGCGGTGGGTAGGATTGTGGTCAGGGTGCTATGTGCAGTGGGTAGGATTATGGTCAGGGTGCTGTGTGCAGTGGATAGGATTGTGGTCAGGGTGCTGTGTGTGGTGGGTAGGATTGTGGTCAGGGTGCAGTGTGCAGTGTGTAGGATTGTGGTCAGGGTGCAGTGGGTAATATTGTGGTCAGGGTGCAGTGGGCAGTGGGTAGGATTGTGGTCAGGGTGCTGTGTGCAGTGGGTAGGATTGTGGTCAGGGAGCTGTGTGCAATGGGTAGGATTGTGGTCAGGGTGCTGTGTGCGGTGGGTAGGATTGTGGTCAGGGTGCAGTGTGCAGTGGGTAGGATTGTGTTAAGGGTGCAGTGTGCAGTGGGTAGGATTGTGGTCAGGGTGCAGTGTGCAGTGGGTAGGATTGTGGTCAGGGTGCAGTGGGTAGGATTGTGGTCAGGGTGCTGTGTGCAGTGTTTACGATTGTGATCAGGGTGCTGTATGCAGAGGGTAGGACTAGGATTGTGGTCAGGGTGCTGGGTAGGATTGTGGTCAGGGTGCTGTGTGCGGTGGGTAGTATTGTGGTCAGGGTGCTGTGTGCGGTGGGATAGGATTGTGGTCAGGGTGCTGTGTCTAGGATTGTGGTCAGGGTGCTGTGGGTAGGATTGTGGTCAGGGTGCTGTGTCTAGGATTGTGGTCAGGGTGCTGTGGGTATGATTGTAGTCAAGGTGCTATGTGCAGTGGGTAGGATTGTGGTCAGGGTGCTGTGTGCAGTGGGTAGGATTGTGGTCAGGGTGCTGTGTGTGGTGGGTAGGATTGTGGTCAGGGTGCTGTGTGCAGTGGGTAGGATTGTGGTCAGGGTGCTGGGTGCGGTGGGTAGGATTGTGATCAGGGTGCTGTGTGCAGAGGGTAGGATGGTGGTCAGGGTGCAGTGTGCGGTGGGCAGGATTGTGGTCAGGGTGCAGTGGGTAGGATTGTGGTCAGGGTGCTGTGTGCGGTGGGTAGGATTAGGATTGTGGTCAGGGTGATGTGTGCGGTGGGTAGGATTGTGATCAGGGTGCTGTATGCAGAGGGTAGAATTGTGGTCAGGGTGCTGTGTGCGGTGGGTAGGATTGTGGTCAGGGTGCTGTGTTCAGTGGGTTGGATTGTGGTCAGGGTGCTGTGTGCGGTGGGTAGGATTGTGGTCAGGGTGCTGTGTGCGGTGGGTAGGACTGTGGTCAGGGTGCTGTGTGCGGTGGGTAGGAATAGGATTGTGGTCAGGGTGCTGTGTGCGGTGGGTAGGATTGTGATCAGGGTGCTGTATGCAGAGGGTAGAATTGTGGTCAGGGTGCTGTGTGCGGTGGGTAGGATTGTGGTCAGGGTGCTGTGTTCAGTGGGTAGGATTGTGGTCAGGGTGCTGTGTGCGGTGGGTAGGATTGTGGTCAGGGTGCTGTGTGCGGTGGGTAGGACTGTGGTCAGGGTGCTGTGTGCGGTGGGTAGGATTGTGCTCAGGGTGCTGTGTGTGGTCGGTAGGATTGCGGTCAGGGTGCTGTGTGCGGTGGGTAGGATTGTGGTCAGGGTGCTGTGGGTAAGATTGTGGTCAGGGTGCTGTGTGCGGTGGGTAGGATTGTGGTCAGGGTGCTGTGTGCGGTGGGTAGGATTGTGGTCAGGGTGCTGTGTGCAGTGGGTAGGATTGTGGTCAGGTTGCTGTGTGCGGTGGGTAAGATTGTGGTCAGGGTGTTGTGTGCGGTGGGTAGGATTGTGGTCAGGGTGCTGTGTGCGGTGGGTAGGATTGTGGTCAGGGCGTTGTGTGCGGTGGGTAGCAATCCTACCCACCGCACACAGCACCCTGACCACAATCTTACCCACTGCACACAGCACCCTGACCACAATCCTACCCACTGCACACAGCACCCTAACCACAATCCTACCAACCGCCACCGCACACAGCACCCTGACCACAATCCTACCCACTGCACACAGCACCCTGACCACAATCCTAACCACCGCACACAGCACACAGCAGTGGGTAGGATTGTGGTCAGGGTGCTGTGTGCGGTGAGTAGGATTGTGTTCAGGGTGCTGTG
Organism: Rana muscosa; assembly: GCA_029206835.1. Taxonomy (NCBI): domain Eukaryota; kingdom Metazoa; phylum Chordata; class Amphibia; order Anura; family Ranidae; genus Rana; species Rana muscosa. The sequence goes on along the minus strand of CM055122.1, from coordinate 254,719,314 downwards.
TGCAGTGGGTAGGATTGTGGTCAGGGTGCTGTGTGCGGTGGAGTGGGATTGTGGTCAGGGTGCTGTATGCAGTGGGTAGGATTGTGGTCAGGGTGCTGTGTGCGGTGGGGTGGGATTGTGGTCAGGGTGCAGTGTGCAGTGGGTAGGATTGTGGTCAGGGTGCTGTGTGCGGTGGGTAGGATTGTGGTCAGGGCGCTTTGTGCGTTGGGTAGGATTGTGGTCAGTGTGCAGTGTGCAGTGGGTAGGATTGTGGTCAGGGTGCAGTGGGTAGGATTGTGGTCAGGGTGCTGTGTCTAGGATTGTGGTCAGGGTGCTGTGGGTAGGATTGTGGTCAGGGTGCTGTGTCTAGGATTGTGGTCAGGGTGCTGTGGGTATGATTGTGGTCAAGGTGCTATGTGCAGTGGGTAGGATTGTGGTCAGGGTGCTGTGTGCAATGGGTAGGATTGTGGTCAGGGTGCTGTGTGCAGTGGGTAGGATTGTGGTCAGGGCGCTGTGTGCAATGGGTAGGATTGTGGTCAGGGTGCTGTGTGCAGTGGGTAGGATTGTGGTCAGGGAGCTGTGTGCAATGGGTAGGATTGTGGTCAGGGTGCAGTGGGTAATGTTGTGGTCAGGGTGCAGTGTGCAGTGGGTAGGATTGTGGTCAGGGTGCTGTGTGCAGTGGGTAGGATTGTGGTCAAGGTGATGTGTGCAGTGGGTAGGATGGTGGTCAGGGTGCTGTGTGCGGTGGCGGGGGGTAGGATTGTGGTCAGGGTGCAGTGTGCAGTGGGTAGGATTGTGGTCAGGGTGCTGTGTGCGGTGGGTAGGATTGTGGTCAGGGTGCTGTGTGCGGTGGGATGGGATTGTGGTCAGGGTGCTGTGTGCTGTGGGTAGGATTGTGGTCAGGGTGCTGTGTGCAGTGGGTAGGATTGTGGTCAGAGTGCTGTGTGCAGTGGGTAGGATTGTGGTCAGGGTGCTGTGTGTGGTGGGTAGGATTGTGGTCAGGGTGCTGTGTGCAGTGGGTAGGATTGTGGTCAGGGTGCTGTGTGCGGTGGGTAGGATTGTGGTCAGGGTGCAGTGGGTAGGATTGTGGTCAGGGTGCTGTGTGCGGTGGGTAGGAATAGGATTGTGGTCAGGGTGCTGTGTGCAGTGGGTAGGAATAGGATTGTGGTCAGGGTGCTGGGTAATATTGTGGTCAGGGTGCTTTGTGCAGTGGGTAGGATTGCTGTCAGGGTGCTGTGTGCGGTGGGTAGGATTGTGGTCAGGGTGCTATGTGCAGTGGGTAGGATTATGGTCAGGGTGCTGTGTGCAGTGGGTAGGATTGTGGTCAGGGTGCTGTGTGTGGTGGGTAGGATTGTGGTCAGGGTGCAGTGTGCAGTGTGTAGGATTGTGGTCAGGGTGCAGTGGGTAATATTGTGGTCAGGGTGCAGTGGGCAGTGGGTAGGATTGTGGTCAGGGTGCTGTGTGCGGTGGGGTGGGATTGTGGTCAGGGTGCTGTGTGCAGTGGGTAGGATTGTGGTCAGAGTGCTGTGTGCGGTGGGGTGGGATTGTGGTCAGGGCGTTTTGTGCGTTGGGTAGGATTGTGGTCAGTGTGCAGTGTGCAGTGGGTAGGATTGTGGTCAGGGTGCAGTGGGTAGGATTGTGGTCAGGGTGCTGTGTGCGGTGGGTAGGATTGTGGTCAGGGTGCTGTGTGCAATGGGTAGGATTGTGGTCAGGGTGCTGTGTGCAGTGGGTAGGATTGTGGTCAGGGTGCTGTGTGCAATGGGTAGGATTGTGGTCAGGGTGCTGTGTTCAGGGGGTAGGATTGTGGTCAGGGAGCTGTGTGCAATGGGTAGGATTGTGGTCAGGGTGCAGTGGGTAATATTGTGGTCAGGGTTCAGTGTGCAGTGGGTAGGATTGTGGTCAGGGTGCTGTGTGCAGTGGGTAGGATTGTGGTCAGGGTGCTGTGTGCGGTGGGATGGGATTGTGGTCAGGGTGCTGTGTGCTGTGGGTAGGATTGTGGTCAGGGTGCTGTGTGCGGTGGCAGTGGGTAGGATTGTGGTCAGGGTGCAGTGTGCAGTGGGTAGGATTGTGGTCAGGGTGCTGTGTGCGGTGGGTAGGATTGTGGTCAGGGTGCTGTGTGCGGTGGGATGGGATTGTGGTCAGGGTGCTGTGTGCTGTGGGTAGGATTGTGGTCAGGGTGCTGTGTGCAGGGGGTAGGATTGTGGTCAGGGTGCTGTGTGCAGTGGGTAGGATTGTGGTCAGGGTGCTGTGTGTGGTGGGTAGGATTGTGGTCAGGGTGCTGTGTGCAGTGGGTAGGATTGTGGTCAGGGTGCTGTGTGCGGTGGGTAGGATTGTGGTCAGGGTGCAGTGGGTACGATTGTGGTCAGGGTGCTGTGTGCGGTGGGTAGGAATAGGATTGTGGTCAGGGTGCTGTGTGCAGTGGGTAGGAATAGGATTGTGGTCAGGGTGCTGGGTAATATTGTGGTCAGGGTGCTTTGTGCAGTGGGTAGGATTGCTGTCAGGGTGCTGTGTGCGGTGGGTAGGATTGTGGTCAGGGTGCTATGTGCAGTGGGTAGGATTATGGTCAGGGTGCTGTGTGCAGTGGGTAGGATTGTGGTCAGGGTGCTGTGTGTGGTGGGTAGGATTGTGGTCAGGGTGCAGTGTGCAGTGTGTAGGATTGTGGTCAGGGTGCAGTGGGTAATATTGTGGTCAGGGTGCAGTGGGCAGTGGGTAGGATTGTGGTCAGGGTGCTGTGTGCAGTGGGTAGGATTGTGGTCAGGGAGCTGTGTGCAATGGGTAGGATTGTGGTCAGGGTGCTGTGTGCGGTGGGTAGGATTGTGGTCAGGGTGCAGTGTGCAGTGGGTAGGATTGTGTTAAGGGTGCAGTGTGCAGTGGGTAGGATTGTGGTCAGGGTGCAGTGTGCAGTGGGTAGGATTGTGGTCAGGGTGCAGTGGGTAGGATTGTGGTCAGGGTGCTGTGTGCGGTGTTTACGATTGTGATCAGGGTGCTGTATGCAGAGGGTAGGACTAGGATTGTGGTCAGGGTGCTGGGTAGGATTGTGGTCAGGGTGCTGTGTGCGGTGGGTAGGATTGTGGTCAGGGTGCTGTGTGCGGTGGGATGGGATTGTGGTCAGGGTGCTGTGTCTAGGATTGTGGTCAGGGTGCTGTGGGTAGGATTGTGGTCAGGGTGCTGTGTCTAGGATTGTGGTCAGGGTGCTGTGGGTATGATTGTGGTCAAGGTGCTATGTGCAGTGGGTAGGATTGTGGTCAGGGTGCTGTGTGCAGTGGATAGGATTGTGGTCAGGGTGCTGTGTGTGGTGGGTAGGATTGTGGTCAGGGTGCTGTGTGCAGTGGGTAGGATTGTGGTCAGGGTGCTGGGTGCGGTGGGTAGGATTGTGATCAGGGTGCTGTGTGCAGAGGATAGGATGGTGGTCAGGGTGCAGTGTGCGGTGGGCAGGATTGTGGTCAGGGTGCAGTGGGTAGGATTGTGGTCAGGGTGCTGTGTGTGGTGGGTAGGAATAGGATTGTGGTCAGGGTGCTGTGTGCGGTGGGTAGGAATAGGATTGTGGTCAGGGTGCTGTGTGCGGTGGTTAGGATTGTGATCAGGGTGCTGTATGCAGAGGGTAGAATTGTGGTCAGGGTGCTGTGTGCGGTGGGTAGGATTGTGGTCAGGGTGCTGTGTTCAGTGGGTAGGATTGTGGTCAGGGTGCTGTGTGCGGTGGGTAGGATTGTGGTCAGGGTGCTGTGTGCGGTGGGTAGGACTGTGGTCAGGGTGCTGTGTGCGGTGGGTAGGATTGTGCTCAGGGTGCTGTGTGCGGTCGGTAGGATTGCGGTCAGGGTGCTGTGTGCGGTGGGTAGGATTGTGGTCAGGGTGCTGTGGGTAGGATTGTGGTCAGGGTGCTGTGTGCGGTGGGTAGGATTGTGGTCAGGGTGCTGTGTGCAGTGGGTAGGATTGTGGTCAGGGTGCTGTGTGCGGTGGGTAAGATTGTGGTCAGGGTGTTGTGTGCGGTGGGTAGGAATGTGGTCAGGGTGCTGTGTGCGGTGGGTAGGATTGTGGTCAGGGCGTTGTGTGCGGTGGGTAGCAATCCTACCTACCGCACACAGCACCCTGACCACAATCTTACCCACTGCACACAGCACCCTGACCACAATCCTACCCACCGCACACAGCACCCTGACCACAATCCCATCCCACCGCACACAGCACCCTGACCACAATCCTACCCACCGCACACAGCACCCTGATCACAATCCAACCACTGCACACTGACCACAATCCTACCAACCGCACACAGCACACAGCAGTGGGTAGGATTGTGGTCAGGGTGCTGTGTGCGGTGAGTAGGATTGTGGTCAGGGTGCTGTGTGCAGTGGGTAGGATTGTGGTCAGGGTGCTGTGTGCGGTGGGGTGGGATTGTGGTCAGGGTGCTGTGTGCAGTGGGTAGGATTGTGGTCAGAGTGCTGTGTGCGGTGGGGTGGGATTGTGGTCAGGGCGCTTTGTGCGTTGGGTAGGATTGTGGTCAGTGTGCAGTGTGCAGTGGGTAGGATTGTGGTCAGGTTGCAGTGGGTAGGATTGTGGTCAGGGTGCTGTGTGCGGTGGGTAGGATTGTGGTCAGGGTGCTGTGTGCAATGGGTAGGATTGTGGTCAGGGTGCTGTGTGCAGTGGGTAGGATTGTGGTCAGGGTGCTGTGTGCAATGGGTAGGATTGTGGTCAGGGTGCTGTGTTCAGTGGGTAGGATTGTGGTCAGGGAGCTGTGTGCAATGGGTAGGATTGTGGTCAGGGTGCTGTGTGCGGTGGGATGGGATTGTGGTCAGGGTGCTGTGTGCTGTGGGTAGGATTGTGGTCAGGGTGCTGTGTGCGGTGGCAGTGGGTAGGATTGTGGTCAGGGTGCAGTGGGTAGGATTGTGGTCAGGGTGCTGTGTGCGGTGGGTAGGATTGTGGTCAGGGTGCTGTGTGCGGTGGGATGGGATTGTGGTCAGGGTGCTGTGTGCTGTGGGTAGGATTGTGGTCAGGGTGCTGTGTGTGGTGGGTAGGATTGTGGTCAGGGTGCTGTGTGCAGTGGGTAGGATTGTGGTCAGGGTGCTGTGTGCGGTGGGTAGGATTGTGGTCAGGGTGCAGTGGGTAGGATTGTGGTCAGGGTGCTGTGTGCGGTGGGTAGGAATAGGATTGTGGTCAGGGTGCTGTGTGCAGTGGGTAGGAATAGGACTGTGGTCAGGGTGCTGGGTAATAATGTGGTCAGGGTGCTGTCTGCAGTGGGTAGGATTGCTGTCAGGGTGCTGTGTGCGGTGGGTAGGATTGTGGTCAGGGTGCTATGTGCAGTGGGTAGGATTATGGTCAGGGTGCTGTGTGCAGTGGGTAGGATTGTGGTCAGGGTGCTGTGTGTGGTGGGTAGGATTGTGGTCAGGGTGCAGTGTGCAGTGTGTAGGATTGTGATCAGGGTGTAGTGGGTAATATTGTGGTCAGGGTGCAGTGTGCAGTGGGTAGGATTGTGGTCAGGGTGCAGTGTGCAGTGGGTAGGAATAAGGTCAGGGTGCAGTGGGTAGGATTGTGGTCAGGGTGCTGTGTGCGGTGGGTAGGATTGTGATCAGGGTGCTGTATGCAGAGCGTAGGATTGTGGTCAGGGTGCTGTGTGCAGTGGGTAGGATTGTGGTCAGGGTGCTGTGTGCGGTGGGTAGGATTGTTGTCAGGGTGCTGTGTGATGTGGGATGGGATTGTGGTCAGGGTGCAGTGTGCAGTGGGTAGGATTGTGGTCAGGGTGCTGTGTGCGGTGGGTAGGATTGTGGTCAGGGTGCTGTGTGCGATGGGATGGGATTGTGGTCAGGGTGCTGTGTCTAGGATTGTGGTCAGGGTGCTGTGGGTAGGATTGAGGTCAGGGTGCTGTGTCTAGGATTGTGGTCAGGGTGCTGTGGGAAGGATTGTGGTCAGGGTGCTATGTGCAGTGGGTAGGATTGTGGTCAGGGTGCTGTGTGCAGTGGGTAGGATTGTGGTCAGGGTGCTGTGTGTGGTGGGTAGGATTGTGGTCAGGGTGCTGTGTGTGGTGGGTAGGATTGTGGTCAGGGTGCTGTGTGCAGTGGGTAGGATTGTGGTCAGGGTGCTGTGTGCAGTGGGTAGGATTGTGGTCAGGGTGCAGTGGGTAGGATTGTGGTCAGGGTGCTGTGTGCGGTGGGATGGGATTGTGGTCAGAGTGCTGTGTGCTGTTGTTAGGATTGTGGTCAGGGTGCTGTGTGCAGTGGGTAGGATTGTGGTCAGGGTGCTGTGTGCAGTGGGTAGGATTGTGGTCAGGGTGCTGTGTGTGGTGGGTAGGATTGTGGTCAGGGTGCTGTGTGCAGTGGGTAGGATTGTGGTCAGGGTGCTGTGTGCGGTGGGTAGGATTGTGGTCAGGGTGCAGTGGGTAGGATTGTGGTCAGGGTGCTGAGTGCGGTGGGTAGGAATAGGATTGTGGTCAGGGTGCTGTGTGCAGTGGGTAGGAATAGGATTGTGGTCAGGGTGCTGGGTAATATTGTGGTCAGGGTGCTGTGTGCAGTGGGTAGGATTGCAGTCAGGGTGCTGTGTGCGGTGGGTAGGATTGTGATCAGGGTGCTGTGTGCAGAGGGTAGGATGGTGGTCAGGGTGCTATGTGCAGTGGGTAGGATTGTGGTCAGGGTGCAGTGTGCAGTGTGTAGGATTGTGGTCAGGGTGCAGTGTGCAGTGTGTAGGATTGTGGTCAGGGTGCAGTGTGCAGTGGGTAGGATTGTGGTCAGGGTGCTGTGTGCAGTGGGTAGGATTGTGGTCAGGGAGCTGTGTGCAATGGGTAGGATTGTGGTCAGGGTGCTGTGTGCAGTGGGTAGGATTGTCGTCAAGGTGCAGTGTGCAGAGGGTAGGATTGTGGTAAGGGTGCAGTGTGCAGTGGGTAGGATTGTGGTCAGGGTGCAGTGGGTAGGATTGTGGTCAGGGTGCAGTGGGTAGGATTGTGGTCAGGGTGTTGTGTGCGGTGGGTAGGATTGTGATCAGGGTGCTGTATGCAGAGGGTAGGATTGTGGTCAGGGTGCTGGGTAGGATTGTGGTCAGGGTGCTGTGTGCGGTGGGTAGGATTGTGGTCAGGGTGCTGTGTGCGGTGGGATGGGATTGTGGTCAGGGTGCTGTGTCTAGGATTGTGGTCAGGATGCTGTGGGTAGGATTGTGGTCAGGGTGCTGTGTCTAGGATTGTGGTCAGGGTGCTGTGGGTAGGATTGTGGTCAGGGTGCAGTGTGCAGAGGGTAGGATTGTGGTAAGGGTGCAGTGTGCAGTGGGTAGGATTGTGGTCAGGGTGCAGTGGGTAGGATTGTGGTCAGGGTGCAGTGGGTAGGATTGTGGTCAGGGTGTTGTGTGCGGTGGGTAGGATTGTGATCAGGGTGCTGTATGCAGAGGGTAGGATTGTGGTCAGGGTGCTGGGTAGGATTGTGGTCAGGGTGCTGTGTGCAGTGGGTAGGATTGTGGTCAAGGTGCTGTGTGCAATGGGTAGGATTGTGGTCAGGGAGCTGTGTGTGGTGGGTAGGATTGTGGTCAGGGTGCTGTGTGCAGTGGGTAGGATTGTGGTCAGGGTGCTGTGTGCAGTCGGTAGGATTGTGATCAGGGTGCTGTGTGCAGAGGGTAGGATTGTGGTCAGGGTGCAGTGTGCGGTGGGCAGGATTGTGGTCAGGGTGCAGTGGATAGGATTGTGGTCAGGGTGCTGTGTAAGGTGGGTAGGAATAGGATTGTGGTCAGGGTGCTGTGTGCGGTGGGTAGGATTGTGATCAGGGTGCTGTATGCAGAGGGTAGGATTGTGGTCAGGGTGCTGTGTGCGGTGGGTAGGATTGTGGTCAGGGTGCTGTGTGCGGTGGGATGGTATTGTGGTCAGGGTGCTGTGTGCGGTGGGTAGGATTGTGGTCAGGGTGCTGTGTGCGGTGGGTAGGATTGTGGTCAGGGTGCTGTGTGCGGTGGGTAGGATTGTGGTCAGGGTGCTGTGTGCAGTGGGTAAGATTGTGGTCAGGGTGTTGTGGGCGGTGGGTAGGATTGTGGTCAGGGTGCTGTGTGCAGTGGGTAAGATTGTGGTCAGGGTGCTGTGTGAGGTGGGAATCCTACCCACCGCACACAGCACCCTGACCACAATCTTAACCACTGCACACAGCACCCTGACCACAATCCTACCCACCACACACAGCACCCTGACCACAATCCCATCCCACCGCACACAGCACCATTGTGGTCAGGGTGCTGTGTGCAGTGGGTAGGATTGTGGTCAGGGTGCTGTGTGCGGTGGGTAAGATTGTGGTCAGGGTGTTGTGTGCGGTGGGTAGGATTGTGGTCAGGGTGCTGTGTGCGGTGGGTAGGATTGTGGTCAGGGCGTTGTGTGCGGTGGGTAGCAATCCTACCTACCGCACACAGCACCCTGACCACAATCTTACCCACTGCACACAGCACCCTGACCACAATCCTACCCACCGCACACAGCACCCTGACCACAATCCCATCCCACCGCACACAGCACCCTGACCACAATCCTACCCACCGCACACAGCACCCTGATCACAATCCAACCACTGCACACTGACCACAATCCTACCAACCGCACACAGCACACAGCAGTGGGTAGGATTGTGGTCAGGGTGCTGTGTGCGGTGAGTAGGATTGTGGTCAGGGTGCTGTGTGCAGTGGGTAGGATTGTGGTCAGGGTGCTGTGTGCGGTGGGGTGGGATTGTGGTCAGGGTGCTGTGTGCAGTGGGTAGGATTGTGGTCAGAGTGCTGTGTGCGGTGGGGTGGGATTGTGGTCAGGGCGCTTTGTGCGTTGGGTAGGATTGTGGTCAGTGTGCAGTGTGCAGTGGGTAGGATTGTGGTCAGGTTGCAGTGGGTAGGATTGTGGTCAGGGTGCTGTGTGCGGTGGGTAGGATTGTGGTCAGGGTGCTGTGTGCAATGGGTAGGATTGTGGTCAGGGTGCTGTGTGCAGTGGGTAGGATTGTGGTCAGGGTGCTGTGTGCAATGGGTAGGATTGTGGTCAGGGTGCTGTGTTCAGTGGGTAGGATTGTGGTCAGGGAGCTGTGTGCAATGGGTAGGATTGTGGTCAGGGTGCTGTGTGCGGTGGGATGGGATTGTGGTCAGGGTGCTGTGTGCTGTGGGTAGGATTGTGGTCAGGGTGCTGTGTGCGGTGGCAGTGGGTAGGATTGTGGTCAGGGTGCAGTGGGTAGGATTGTGGTCAGGGTGCTGTGTGCGGTGGGTAGGATTGTGGTCAGGGTGCTGTGTGCGGTGGGATGGGATTGTGGTCAGGGTGCTGTGTGCTGTGGGTAGGATTGTGGTCAGGGTGCTGTGTGTGGTGGGTAGGATTGTGGTCAGGGTGCTGTGTGCAGTGGGTAGGATTGTGGTCAGGGTGCTGTGTGCGGTGGGTAGGATTGTGGTCAGGGTGCAGTGGGTAGGATTGTGGTCAGGGTGCTGTGTGCGGTGGGTAGGAATAGGATTGTGGTCAGGGTGCTGTGTGCAGTGGGTAGGAATAGGACTGTGGTCAGGGTGCTGGGTAATAATGTGGTCAGGGTGCTGTCTGCAGTGGGTAGGATTGCTGTCAGGGTGCTGTGTGCGGTGGGTAGGATTGTGGTCAGGGTGCTATGTGCAGTGGGTAGGATTATGGTCAGGGTGCTGTGTGCAGTGGGTAGGATTGTGGTCAGGGTGCTGTGTGTGGTGGGTAGGATTGTGGTCAGGGTGCAGTGTGCAGTGTGTAGGATTGTGATCAGGGTGTAGTGGGTAATATTGTGGTCAGGGTGCAGTGTGCAGTGGGTAGGATTGTGGTCAGGGTGCAGTGTGCAGTGGGTAGGATTGTGGTCAGGGTGCAGTGGGTAGGATTGTGGTCAGGGTGCTGTGTGCGGTGGGTAGGATTGTGATCAGGGTGCTGTATGCAGAGCGTAGGATTGTGGTCAGGGTGCTGTGTGCAGTGGGTAGGATTGTGGTCAGGGTGCTGTGTGCGGTGGGTAGGATTGTTGTCAGGGTGCTGTGTGATGTGGGATGGGATTGTGGTCAGGGTGCAGTGTGCAGTGGGTAGGATTGTGGTCAGGGTGCTGTGTGCGGTGGGTAGGATTGTGGTCAGGGTGCTGTGTGCGATGGGATGGGATTGTGGTCAGGGTGCTGTGTCTAGGATTGTGGTCAGGGTGCTGTGGGTAGGATTGAGGTCAGGGTGCTGTGTCTAGGATTGTGGTCAGGGTGCTGTGGGAAGGATTGTGGTCAGGGTGCTATGTGCAGTGGGTAGGATTGTGGTCAGGGTGCTGTGTGCAGTGGGTAGGATTGTGGTCAGGGTGCTGTGTGTGGTGGGTAGGATTGTGGTCAGGGTGCTGTGTGTGGTGGGTAGGATTGTGGTCAGGGTGCTGTGTGCAGTGGGTAGGATTGTGGTCAGGGTGCTGTGTGCAGTGGGTAGGATTGTGGTCAGGGTGCAGTGGGTAGGATTGTGGTCAGGGTGCTGTGTGCGGTGGGATGGGATTGTGGTCAGAGTGCTGTGTGCTGTTGTTAGGATTGTGGTCAGGGTGCTGTGTGCAGTGGGTAGGATTGTGGTCAGGGTGCTGTGTGCAGTGGGTAGGATTGTGGTCAGGGTGCTGTGTGTGGTGGGTAGGATTGTGGTCAGGGTGCTGTGTGCAGTGGGTAGGATTGTGGTCAGGGTGCTGTGTGCGGTGGGTAGGATTGTGGTCAGGGTGCAGTGGGTAGGATTGTGGTCAGGGTGCTGAGTGCGGTGGGTAGGAATAGGATTGTGGTCAGGGTGCTGTGTGCAGTGGGTAGGAATAGGATTGTGGTTAGGGTGCTGGGTAATATTGTGGTCAGGGTGCTGTGTGCAGTGGGTAGGATTGCAGTCAGGGTGCTGTGTGCGGTGGGTAGGATTGTGATCAGGGTGCTGTGTGCAGAGGGTAGGATGGTGGTCAGGGTGCTATGTGCAGTGGGTAGGATTGTGGTCAGGGTGCAGTGTGCAGTGTGTAGGATTGTGGTCAGGGTGCAGTGTGCAGTGTGTAGGATTGTGGTCAGGGTGCAGTGTGCAGTGGGTAGGATTGTGGTCAGGGTGCTGTGTGCAGTGGGTAGGATTGTGGTCAGGGAGCTGTGTGCAATGGGTAGGATTGTGGTCAGGGTGCTGTGTGCAGTGGGTAGGATTGTCGTCAAGGTGCAGTGTGCAGAGGGTAGGATTGTGGTAAGGGTGCAGTGTGCAGTGGGTAGGATTGTGGTCAGGGTGCAGTGGGTAGGATTGTGGTCAGGGTGCAGTGGGTAGGATTGTGGTCAGGGTGTTGTGTGCGGTGGGTAGGATTGTGATCAGGGTGCTGTATGCAGAGGGTAGGATTGTGGTCAGGGTGCTGGGTAGGATTGTGGTCAGGGTGCTGTGTGCGGTGGGTAGGATTGTGGTCAGGGTGCTGTGTGCGGTGGGATGGGATTGTGGTCAGGGTGCTGTGTCTAGGATTGTGGTCAGGATGCTGTGGGTAGGATTGTGGTCAGGGTGCTGTGTCTAGGATTGTGGTCAGGGTGCTGTGGGTAGGATTGTGGTCAGGGTGCAGTGTGCAGAGGGTAGGATTGTGGTAAGGGTGCAGTGTGCAGTGGGTAGGATTGTGGTCAGGGTGCAGTGGGTAGGATTGTGGTCAGGGTGCAGTGGGTAGGATTGTGGTCAGGGTGTTGTGTGCGGTGGGTAGGATTGTGATCAGGGTGCTGTATGCAGAGGGTAGGATTGTGGTCAGGGTGCTGGGTAGGATTGTGGTCAGGGTGCTGTGTGCAGTGGGTAGGATTGTGGTCAAGGTGCTGTGTGCAATGGGTAGGATTGTGGTCAGGGAGCTGTGTGTGGTGGGTAGGATTGTGGTCAGGGTGCTGTGTGCAGTGGGTAGGATTGTGGTCAGGGTGCTGTGTGCAGTCGGTAGGATTGTGATCAGGGTGCTGTGTGCAGAGGGTAGGATTGTGGTCAGGGTGCAGTGTGCGGTGGGCAGGATTGTGGTCAGGGTGCAGTGGATAGGATTGTGGTCTGGGTGCTGTGTAAGGTGGGTAGGAATAGGATTGTGGTCAGGGTGCTGTGTGCGGTGGGTAGGATTGTGATCAGGGTGCTGTATGCAGAGGGTAGGATTGTGGTCAGGGTGCTGTGTGCGGTGGGTAGGATTGTGGTCAGGGTGCTGTGTGCGGTGGGATGATATTGTGGTCAGGGTGCTGTGTGCGGTGGGTAGGATTGTGGTCAGGGTGCTGTGTGCGGTGGGTAGGATTGTGGTCAGGGTGCTGTGTGCGGTGGGTAGGATTGTGGTCAGGGTGCTGTGTGCAGTGGGTAAGATTGTGGTCAGGGTGCTGTGTGCGGTGGGGTGGGATTGTGGTCAGGGTGCTGTATGCAGTGGGTAGGATTGTGGTCAGGGTGCTGTGTGCGGTGGGGTGGGATTGTGGTCATGGTGCAGTGTGCAGTGGGTAGGATTGTGGTCAGGGTGCTGTGTGCGGTGGGTAGGATTGTGGTCAGTGTGCAGTGTGCAGTGGGTAGGATTGTGGTCAGGGTGCAGTGGGTAGGATTGTGGTCAGGGTGCTGTGTGCGGTGGGTAGGATTGTGGTCAGGGCGCTTTGTGCGTTGGGTAGGATTGTGGTCAGTGTGCAGTGTGCAGTGGGTAGGATTGTGGTCAGGGTGCAGTGGGTAGGATTGTGGTCAGGGTGCTGTGTGCGGTGGGTAGGATTGTGGTCAGGGTGCTGTGTGCAATGGGTAGGATTGTGGTCAGGGTGCTGTGTGCAGTGGGTAGGATTGTGGTCAGGGCGCTGTGTGCAATGGGTAGGATTGTGGTCAGGGTGCTGTCTGCAGTGGGTAGGATTGTGGTCAGGGAGCTGTGTGCAATGGGTAGGATTGTGGTCAGGGTGCAGTGGGTAATATTGTGGTCAGGGTGCAGTGTGCAGTGGGTAGGATTGTGGTCAGGGTGCTGTGTGCAGTGGGTAGGATTGTGGTCAAGGTGATGTGTGCAGTGGGTAGGATGGTGGTCAGGGTGCTGTGTGCGGTGGCGGTGGGTAGGATTGTGGTCAGGGTGCAGTGTGCAGTGGGTAGGATTGTGGTCAGGGTGCTGTGTGCGGTGGGTAGGATTGTGGTCAGGGTGCTGTGTGCGGTGGGATGGGATTGTGGTCAGGGTGCTGTGTGCTGTGGGTAGGATTGTGGTCAGGGTGCTGTGTGCAGTGGGTAGGATTGTGGTCAGAGTGCTGTGTGCAGTGGGTAGGATTGTGGTCAGTGTGCTGTGTGTTGTGGGTAGGATTGTGGTCAGGGTGTTGTGTGCAGTGGGTAGGATTGTGGTCAGGGTGTTGTGTGCGGTGGGTAGGATTGTGGTCAGGGTGCAGTGGGTAGGATTGTGGTCAGGGTGCTGTGTGCGGTGGGTAGGAATAGGATTGTGGTCAGGGTGCTGTGTGCAGTGGGTAGGAATAGGATTGTGGTCAGGGTGCTGGGTAATATTGTGGTCAGGGTGCTGTGTGCAGTGGATAGGATTGCTGTCAGGGTGCTGTGTGCGGTGGGTAGGATTGTGGTCAGGGTGCTATGTGCAGTGGGTAGCATTATGGTCAGGGTGCTGTGCGCAGTGGGTAGGATTGTGGTCAGGGTGCTGTGTGTGGTGGGTAGGATTGTGGTCAGGGTGCAGTGTGCAGTGTGTAGGATTGTGGTCAGGGTGCAGTGGGTAATATTGTGGTCAGGGTGCAGTGGGCAGTGGGTAGGATTGTGGTCAGGGTGCTGTGTGCAGTGGGTAGGATTGTGGTCAGGGAGCTGTGTGCAATGGGTAGGATTGTGGTCAGGGTGCTGTGTGCGGTGGGTAGGATTGTGGTCAGGGTGCAGTGGGTAATATTGTGGTCAGGGTGCAGTGTGCAGTGGGTAGGATTGTGGTCAGGGTGCAGTGGGTAGGATTGTGGTCAGGGTGCTGTGTGCGGTGTTTACGATTGTGATCAGGGTGCTGTATGCAGAGGGTAGGACTGGGATTGTGGTCAGGATGCTGGGTAGGATTGTGGTCAGGGTGCTGTGTGCGGTGGGTAGGATTGTGGTCAGGGTGCTGTGTGCGGTGGGATGGGATTGTGGTCAGGGTGCTGTGTCTAGGATTGTGGTCAGGGTGCTGTGGGTAGGATTGTGGTCAGGGTGCTGTGTCTAGGATTGTGGTCAGGGTGCTCTGGGTATGATTGTAGTCAAGGTGCTATGTGCAGTGGGTAGGATTGTGGTCAGGGTGCTGTGTGCAGTGGGTAGGATTGTGGTCAGGGTGCTGTGTGTGGTGGGTAGGATTGTGGTCAGGGTGCTGTGTGCAGTGGGTAGGATTGTGGTCAGGGTGCTTGGTGCTGTGGGTAGGATTGTGATCAGGGTGCTGTGTGCAGAGGGTAGGATGGTGGTCAGGGTGCAGTGTGCGGTGGGCAGGATTGTGGTCAGGGTGCAGTGGGTAGGATTGTGGTCAGGGTGCTGTGTGCGGTGGGTAGGATTAGGATTGTGGTCAGGGTGATGTGTGCGGTTGGTAGGATTGTGATCAGGGTGCTGTATGCAGAGGGTAGAATTGTGGTCAGGTTGCTGTGTGCGGTGGGTAGGATTGTGGTCAGGGTGCTGTGTTCAGTGGGTAGGATTGTGGTCAGGGTGCTGTGTGCGGTGGGTAGGATTGTGGTCAGGGTGCTGTGTGCGGTGGGTAGGACTGTGGTCAGGGTGCTGTGTGCTGTGGGTAGGATTGTGCTCAGGGTGCTGTGTGCGGTCGGTAGGATTGCGGTCAGGGTGCTGTGTGCGGTGGGTAGGATTGTGGTCAGGGTGCTGTGGGTAAGATTGTGGTCAGGGTGCTGTGTGTGGTGGGTAGGATTGTGGTCAGGGTGCTGTGTGCGGTGGGTAGGATTGTGGTCAGGGTGCTGTGTGCAGTGGGTAGGATTGTGGTCAGGGTGCTGTGTGCGGTGGGTAAGATTGTGGTCAGGGTGTTGTGTGCGGTGGGTAGGATTGTGGTCAGGGTGCTGTGTGCGGTGGGTAGGATTGTGGTCAGGGTGCTGTGTCTAGGATTGTGGTCAGGGTGCTCTGGGTATGATTGTAGTCAAGGTGCTATGTGCAGTGGGTAGGATTGTGGTCAGGGTGCTGTGTGCAGTGGGTAGGATTGTGGTCAGGGTGCTGTGTGTGGTGGGTAGGATTGTGGTCAGGGTGCTGTGTGCAGTGGGTAGGATTGTGGTCAGGGTGCTTGGTGCTGTGGGTAGGATTGTGATCAGGGTGCTGTGTGCAGAGGGTAGGATGGTGGTCAGGGTGCAGTGTGCGGTGGGCAGGATTGTGGTCAGGGTGCAGTGGGTAGGATTGTGGTCAGGGTGCTGTGTGCGGTGGGTAGGATTAGGATTGTGGTCAGGGTGATGTGTGCGGTGGGTAGGATTGTGATCAGGGTGCTGTATGCAGAGGGTAGAATTGTGGTCAGGTTGCTGTGTGCGGTGGGTAGGATTGTGGTCAGGGTGCTGTGTTCAGTGGGTAGGATTGTGGTCAGGGTGCTGTGTGCGGTGGGTAGGATTGTGGTCAGGGTGCTGTGTGCGGTGGGTAGGACTGTGGTCAGGGTGCTGTGTGCTGTGGGTAGGATTGTGCTCAGGGTGCTGTGTGCGGTCGGTAGGATTGCGGTCAGGGTGCTGTGTGCGGTGGGTAGGATTGTGGTCAGGGTGCTGTGGGTAAGATTGTGGTCAGGGTGCTGTGTGTGGTGGGTAGGATTGTGGTCAGGGTGCTGTGTGCGGTGGGTAGGATTGTGGTCAGGGTGCTGTGTGCAGTGGGTAGGATTGTGGTCAGGGTGCTGTGTGCGGTGGGTAAGATTGTGGTCAGGGTGTTGTGTGCGGTGGGTAGGATTGTGGTCAGGGTGCTGTGTGCGGTGGGTAGGATTGTGGTCAGGGCGTTGTGTGCGGTGGGTAGCAATCCTACCCACCGCACACGGCACCCTGACCACAATCTTACCCACTGCACACAGCACCCTGACCACAATCCTACCCACCGCACACAGCACCCTGACCACAATCCCATCCCACCGCACACAGCACCCTGACCACAATCCTACCCACTGCACACAGCACCCTGACCACAATCCTACTCACCGCACACAGCACCCTGACCACAATCTTACCCACTGCACACAGCACCCTGACCACAATCCTACCCACCGCACACAGCACCCTGACCACAATCCCATCCCACCGCACACAGCACCCTGACCACAATCCTACCCACCGCACACAGCACCCTGACCAAAATCCAACCACTACACACTGACCACAATCCTACCAACCGCCACCGCACACAGCACTCTGACCACAATCCTACCCACTGCACACAGCACCCTGACCACAATCCCACCCCACCGCACACAGCACCCTGACCACAATCCTACCCACTGCACACAGCACCCTGACCACAATCCTACTCACCGCACACAGCACCCTGACCACAATCCTACCCACTGCTGTGTGCTGTGTGCGGTGGTGGGGTGGGATTGTGGTCAGGGTGCAGTGCGCAGTGGGTAGGATTGTGGTCAGGGTGCTGTGTGCGGTGGGTAGGATTGTGGTCAGGGCGCTTTGTGCGTTGGGTAGGATTGTGGTCAGTGTGCAGTGTGCAGTGGGTAGGATTGTGGTCAGGGTGCAGTGGGTAGGATTGTGGTCAGGGTGCTGTGTGCGGTGGGTAGGATTGTGGTCAGGGTGCTGTGTGCAATGGGTAGGATTGTGGTCAGGGTGCTGTGTGCAGTGGGTAGGATTGTGGTCAGGGTGCTGTGTGCAATTGGTAGGATTGTGGTCAGGGTGCTGTGTTCAGTGGGTAGGATTGTGGTCAGGGAGCTGTGTGCAATGGGTAGGATTGTGGTCAGGGTGCAGTGGGTAATATTGTGGTCAGGGTGCAGTGTGCAGTGGGTAGGATTGTGGTCAGGGTGCTGTGTGCAGTGGGTAGGATTGTGGTCAAGGTGCTGTGTGCAGTGGGTAGGATGGTGGTCAGGGTGCTGTGTGCGGTGGCGGTGGGTAGGATTGTGGTCAGGGTGCAGTGTGCGGTGGGTAGGATTGTGGTCAGGGTGCTGTGTGTGGTGGGATGGGATTGTGGTCAGGGTGCTGTGTGCTGTGGGTAGGATTGTGTTCAGGGTGCTGTGTGCAGTGGGTAGGATTGTAGTCAGGGTGCTGTGTGCAGTGGGTAGGATTGTGGTCAGGGTGCTGTGTGTGGTGGGTAGGATTGTGGTCAGGGTGCTGTGGGTAAGATTGTGGTCAGGGTGCTGTGTGCGGTGGGTAGGATTGTGGTCAGGGTGCTGTGTGCGGTGGGTAGGATTGTGGTCAGGGTGCTGTGTGCAGTGGGTAGGATTGTGGTCAGGGTGCTGTGTGCGGTGGGTAAGATTGTGGTCAGGGTGTTGTGTGCGGTGGGTAGGATTGTGGTCAGGGTGCTGTGTGCGGTGGGTAGGATTGTGGTCAGGGCGTTGTGTGCGGTGGGTAGCAATCCTACCCACCGCACACAGCACCCTGACCACAATCTTACCCACTGCACACAGCACCCTGACCACAATCCTACCCACCGCACACAGCACCCTGACCACAATCCCATCCCACCGCACACAGCACCCTGATCACAATCATACCCACCACACACAGCACCCTGACCACAATCCAACCACTGCACACTGACCACAATCCTACCAACCGCCACCGCACACAGCACCCTGACCACAATCCTAACCACCGCACACAGCACACAGCAGTGGGTAGGATTGTTGTCAGGGTGCTGTGTGCGGTGAGTAGGATTGTGGTCAGGGTGCTGTGTGCAGTGGGTAGGATTGTGGTCAGGGTGCTGTGTGCGGTGGGGTGGGATTGTGGTCAGGGTGCTGTGTGCAGTGGGTAGGATTGTGGTCAGAGTGCTGTGTGCGGTGGGGTGGGATTGTGGTCAGGGTGCAGTGCGCAGTGGGTAGGATTGTGGTCAGGGTGCTGTGTGCGGTGGGTAGGATTGTGGTCAGGGCGCTTTGTGCGTTGGGTAGGATTGTGGTCAGTGTGCAGTGGGTAGGATTGTGGTCAGGGTGCAGTGGGTAGGATTGTGGTCAGGGTGCTGTGTGCGGTGGGTAGGATTGTGGTCAGGGTGCTCTGTGCAATGGGTAGGATTGTGGTCAGGGTGCTGTGTGCAGTGGGTAGGATTGTGGTCAGGGTGCTGTGTGCAATTGGTAGGATTGTGGTCAGGGTGCTGTGTTCAGTGGGTAGGATTGTGGTCAGGGAGCTGTGTGCAATGGGTAGGATTGTGGTCAGGGTGCAGTGGGTAATATTGTGGTGAGGGTGCAGTGGGTAGGATTGTGGTCAGGGTGCTGTGTGCAGTGGGTAGGATTGTGGTCAAGGTGCTGTGTGCAGTGGGTAGGATGGTGGTCAGGGTGCTGTGTGCGGTGGCGGTGGGTAGGATTGTGGTCAGGGTGCAGTGTGCGGTGGGTAGGATTGTGGTCAGGGTGCTGTGTGTGGTGGGATGGGATTGTGGTCAGGGTGCTGTGTGCTGTGGGTAGGATTGTGTTCAGGGTGCTGTGTGCAGTGGGTAGGATTGTAGTCAGGGTGCTGTGTGCAGTGGGTAGGATTGTGGTCAGGGTGCTGTGTGTGGTGGGTAGGATTGTGGTCAGGGTGCTGTGAACAGTGGGTAGGATTGTGGTCAGGGTGCTGTGTGCGGTGGGTAGGATTGTGGTCAGGGTGCAGTGGGTAGGATTGTGGTCAGGGTGCTGTGTGCGGTGTGTAGGAATAGGATTGTGGTCAGGGTGCTGTGTGCAGTGGGTAGGAATAGGATTGTGGTCAGGGTGCTGGGTAATATTGTGGTCAGGGTGCTGTGTGCAGTGGGTAGGATTGCTGTCAGGGTGCTGTGTGCGGTGGGTAGGATTGTGGTCAGGGTGCTATGTGCAGTGGGTAGGATTGTGGTCAGGGTGCTGTGTGTGGTGGGTAGGATTGTGGTCAGGGTGCTGTGTGCAGTGGGTAGGATTGTGGTCAGGGTGCTGTGTGCGGTGGGTAGTATTGTGGTCAGGGTGCAGTGGGTAGGATTGTGGTCAGGGTGCTGAGTGCGGTGGGTAGGAATAGGATTGTGGTCAGGGTGCTGTGTGCAGTGGGTAGGAATAGGATTGTGGTCAGGGGGCTGGGTAATATTGTGGTCAGGGTGCTGTGTGCAGTGGGTAGGATTGCTGTCAGGGTGCTGTGTGCGGTGGGTAGGATTGTGATCAGGGTGCTGTGTGCAGAGGGTAGGATGGTGGTCAGGGTGCAGTGTGCGGTGGGCAGGATTGTGGTCAGGGTGCAGTGGGTAGGATTGTGGTCAGGGTGCTGTGTGCGGTGGGTAGGAATAGGATTGTGGTCAGGGTGCTGTGTGCGGTGGGTAGGATTGTGATCAGGGTGCTGTATGCAGAGGGTAGAATTGTGGTCAGGGTGCTGTGTGCGGTGGGTAGGATTGTGGTCAGGGTGCTGTGTGCAGTGGGTAGGATTGTGGTCAGGGTGCTGTGTGGTGGGTAGGATTGTGGTCAGGGTGCTGTGTGCGGTGGGTAGGATTGTGGTCAGGGTGCTGTGTGCGGTGGGTAGGATTGTGGTCAGGGTGCAGTGGGTAGGATTGTGGTCAGGGTGCTGTGTGCGGTGGGTAGGAATAGGATTGTGGTCAGGGTGCTGTGTGCAGTGGGTAGGATTGTGGTCAGGGTGCAGTGGGTAGGATTGTGGTCAGGGTGCTGTGTGCGGTGTGTAGGAATAGGATTGTGGTCAGGGTGCTGTGTGCAGTGGGTAGGAATAGGATTGTGGTCAGGGTGCTGGGTAATATTGTGGTCAGGGTGCTGTGTGCAGTGGGTAGGATTGCTGTCAGGGTGCTGTGTGCGGTGGGTAGGATTGTGGTCAGGGTGCTATGTGCAGTGGGTAGGATTGTGGTCAGGGTGCTGTGTGTGGTGGGTAGGATTGTGGTCAGGGTGCTGTGTGCAGTGGGTAGGATTGTGGTCAGGGTGCTGTGTGCGGTGGGTAGTATTGTGGTCAGGGTGCAGTGGGTAGGATTGTGGTCAGGGTGCTGAGTGCGGTGGGTAGGAATAGGATTGTGGTCAGGGTGCTGTGTGCAGTGGGTAGGAATAGGATTGTGGTCAGGGGCTGGGTAATATTGTGGTCAGGGTGCTGTGTGCAGTGGGTAGGATTGCTGTCAGGGTGCTGTGTGCGGTGGGTAGGATTGTGATCAGGGTGCTGTGTGCAGAGGGTAGGATGGTGGTCAGGGTGCAGTGTGCGGTGGGCAGGATTGTGGTCAGGGTGCAGTGGGTAGGATTGTGGTCAGGGTGCTGTGTGCGGTGGGTAGGAATAGGATTGTGGTCAGGGTGCTGTGTGCGGTGGGTAGGATTGTGATCAGGGTGCTGTATGCAGAGGGTAGAATTGTGGTCAGGGTGCTGTGTGCGGTGGGTAGGATTGTGGTCAGGGTGCTGTGTGCAGTGGGTAGGATTGTGGTCAGGGTGCTGTGTGGTGGGTAGGATTGTGGTCAGGGTGCTGTGTGCGGTGGGTAGGATTGTGGTCAGGGTGCTGTGTGCGGTGGGTAGGATTGTGGTCAGGGTGCAGTGGGTAGGATTGTGGTCAGGGTGCTGTGTGCGGTGGGTAGGAATAGGATTGTGGTCAGGGTGCTGTGTGCAGTGGGTAGGAATAGGATTGTGGTCAGGGTGCTGGGTAATATTGTGGTCAGGGTGCTGTGTGCAGTGGGTAGGATTGCTGTCAGGGTGCTGTGTGCGGTGGGTAGGATTGTGGTCAAGGTGCTATGTACAGTGGGTAGGATTATGGTCAGGGTGCTGTGTGCAGTGGGTAGGATTGTGGTCAGGGTGCTGTGTGTGGTGGGTAGGATTGTGGTCAGGGTGCAGTGTGCAGTGTGTAGGATTGTGGTCAGGGTGCAGTGGGTAATATTGTGGTCAGGGTGCAGTGTGCAGTGGGTAGGATTGTGGTCAGGGTGCTGTGTGCAGTGGGTAGGATTGTGGTCAGGGAGCTGTGTGCAATGGGTTGGATTGTGGTCAGGGTGCTGTGTGCGGTGGGTAGGATTGTGGTCAGGGTGCAGTGTGCAGTGGGTAGGATTGTGGTAAGGGTGCAGTGTGCAGTGGGTAGGATTGTGGTCAGGGTGCAGTGGGTAGGATTGTGGTCAGGGTGCAGTGGGTAGGATTGTGGTCAGGGTGCTGTGTGCGGTGGGTAGGAATAGGATTGTGGTCAGGGTGCTGTGTGCGGTGGGTAGGATTGTGATCAGGGTGCTGTATGCAGAGGGTAGAATTGTGGTCAGGGTGCTGTGTGCGGTGGGTAGGATTGTGGTCAGGGTGCTGTGTGCAGTGGGTAGGATTGTGGTCAGGGTGCTGTGTGGTGGGTAGGATTGTGGTCAGGGTGCTGTGTGCGGTGGGTAGGATTGTGGTCAGGGTGCTGTGTGCGGTGGGTAGGATTGTGGTCAGGGTGCAGTGGGTAGGATTGTGGTCAGGGTGCTGTGTGCGGTGGGTAGGAATAGGATTGTGGTCAGGGTGCTGTGTGCAGTGGGTAGGAATAGGATTGTGGTCAGGGTGCTGGGTAATATTGTGGTCAGGGTGCTGTGTGCAGTGGGTAGGATTGCTGTCAGGGTGCTGTGTGCGGTGGGTAGGATTGTGGTCAAGGTGCTATGTACAGTGGGTAGGATTATGGTCAGGGTGCTGTGTGCAGTGGGTAGGATTGTGGTCAGGGTGCTGTGTGTGGTGGGTAGGATTGTGGTCAGGGTGCAGTGTGCAGTGTGTAGGATTGTGGTCAGGGTGCAGTGGGTAATATTGTGGTCAGGGTGCAGTGTGCAGTGGGTAGGATTGTGGTCAGGGTGCTGTGTGCAGTGGGTAGGATTGTGGTCAGGGAGCTGTGTGCAATGGGTTGGATTGTGGTCAGGGTGCTGTGTGCGGTGGGTAGGATTGTGGTCAGGGTGCAGTGTGCAGTGGGTAGGATTGTGGTAAGGGTGCAGTGTGCAGTGGGTAGGATTGTGGTCAGGGTGCAGTGGGTAGGATTGTGGTCAGGGTGCAGTGGGTAGGATTGTGGTCAGGGTGCTATGTGCAGTGGGTAGGATTGTGGTCAGGGTGCTGTGTGTGGTGGGTAGGATTGTGGTCAGGGTGCTGTGTGCAGTGGGTAGGATTGTGGTCAGGGTGCTGTGTGCGGTGGGTAGTATTGTGGTCAGGGTGCAGTGGGTAGGATTGTGGTCAGGGTGCTGAGTGCGGTGGGTAGGAATAGGATTGTGGTCAGGGTGCTGTGTGCAGTGGGTAGGAATAGGATTGTGGTCAGGGGGCTGGGTAATATTGTGGTCAGGGTGCTGTGTGCAGTGGGTAGGATTGCTGTCAGGGTGCTGTGTGCGGTGGGTAGGATTGTGATCAGGGTGCTGTGTGCAGAGGGTAGGATGGTGGTCAGGGTGCAGTGTGCGGTGGGCAGGATTGTGGTCAGGGTGCAGTGGGTAGGATTGTGGTCAGGGTGCTGTGTGCGGTGGGTAGGAATAGGATTGTGGTCAGGGTGCTGTGTGCGGTGGGTAGGATTGTGATCAGGGTGCTGTATGCAGAGGGTAGAATTGTGGTCAGGGTGCTGTGTGCGGTGGGTAGGATTGTGGTCAGGGTGCTGTGTGCAGTGGGTAGGATTGTGGTCAGGGTGCTGTGTGGTGGGTAGGATTGTGGTCAGGGTGCTGTGTGCGGTGGGTAGGATTGTGGTCAGGGTGCTGTGTGCGGTGGGTAGGATTGTGGTCAGGGTGCAGTGGGTAGGATTGTGGTCAGGGTGCTGTGTGCGGTGGGTAGGAATAGGATTGTGGTCAGGGTGCTGTGTGCAGTGGGTAGGAATAGGATTGTGGTCAGGGTGCTGGGTAATATTGTGGTCAGGGTGCTGTGTGCAGTGGGTAGGATTGCTGTCAGGGTGCTGTGTGCGGTGGGTAGGATTGTGGTCAAGGTGCTATGTACAGTGGGTAGGATTATGGTCAGGGTGCTGTGTGCAGTGGGTAGGATTGTGGTCAGGGTGCTGTGTGTGGTGGGTAGGATTGTGGTCAGGGTGCAGTGTGCAGTGTGTAGGATTGTGGTCAGGGTGCAGTGGGTAATATTGTGGTCAGGGTGCAGTGTGCAGTGGGTAGGATTGTGGTCAGGGTGCTGTGTGCAGTGGGTAGGATTGTGGTCAGGGAGCTGTGTGCAATGGGTTGGATTGTGGTCAGGGTGCTGTGTGCGGTGGGTAGGATTGTGGTCAGGGTGCAGTGTGCAGTGGGTAGGATTGTGGTAAGGGTGCAGTGTGCAGTGGGTAGGATTGTGGTCAGGGTGCAGTGGGTAGGATTGTGGTCAGGGTGCAGTGGGTAGGATTGTGATCAGGGTGCTGTATGCAGAGGGTAGGATTGTGGTCAGGGTGCTGTGTGCGGTGGGTAGGATTGTTGTCAGGGTGCTGTGTGCGGTGGGATGGGATTGTGGTCAGGGTGCAGTGTGCAGCGGGTAGGATTGTGGTCAGGGTGCTGTGTGCGGTGGGTAGGATTGTGGTCCTGGTGCTGTGTGCGGTGGGATGGGATTGTGGTCAGGGTGCTGTGTCTAGGATTGTGGTCAGGGTGCTGTGGGTAGGATTGTGGTAAGGGTGCTGTGTCTAGGATTGTGGTCAGGGTGCTGTGGGTAGGATTGTGGTCAGGGTGCTATGTGCAGTGGGTAGGATTGTGGTCAGGGTGCTGTGTGCGGTGGGTAGGACTGTGGTCAGGGTGATGTGTGCGGTGGGTAGGATTGTGCTCAGGGTGCTGTGTGCGGTCGGTAGGATTGCGTTCAGGGTGCTGTGTGCGGTGGGTAGGATTGTGGTCAGGGTGCTGTGGGTAGGATTGTGGTCAGGGTGCTGTGTGTAGGATTGTGGTCAGGGTGCTGTGTGCAGTGGGTAGGATTGTGGTCAGGGTGCTGTGTGCGGTGGGTAGGATTGTGGTCATTGTGCACACAGCACCCTGACCACAATCTTACCCACTGCACACAGCACACTGACCACAATCCTACCCACCGCAAACAGCACCCTGACCACAATCCCATCCCACCACACACAGCACCCTGACCACAATTCTACCCACCGCACACAGCACCCTGACCACAATCCAACCACTGCACACTGACCACAATCCTACCAACCGCCACCGCACACAGCACCCTGACCACAATCCTACCCACTGCACACAACACCCTGACCACAATCCTACCCACTGCACACAGCACCCTGACCACAATCCTAACCACCGCATACAGCACACAGCAGTGGGTGGGATTGTGGTCAGGGTGCTGTGTGCGGTGAGTAGGATTGTGGTCAGGGTGCTGTGTGCAGTGGGTAGGATTGTGGTCAGGGTGCTGTGTGCGGTGGGTCGGGATTGTGGTCAGGGTGCTGTGTGCAGTGGGTGGGATTGTGGTCAGGGTGCAGTGTTCAGTGGGTAGGATTGTGGTCAGGGTGCTGTGTGCGGTGGGTAGGATTGTGGTCAGGGCGCTTTGTGCGTTGGGTAGGATTGTGGTCAGTGTGCAGTGGGTAGGATTGTGGTCAGGGTGCAGTGGGTAGGATTGTGGTCAGGGTGCTGTGTGCGGTGGGTAGGATTGTGGTCAGGGTGCTGTGTGCAGTGGGTAATATTGTGGTCAGGGTGCAGTGTGCAGTGGGTAGGATTGTGGTCAGGGTGCTGTGTGCAGTGGGTAGGATTGTGGTCAAGGTGCTGTGTGCAGTGGGTAGGATGGTGGTCAGGGTGCTGTGTGCGGTGGCGGTGGGTAGGATTGTGGTCAGGGTGCAGTGTGCAGTGGGCAGGATTGTGGTCAGGGTGCTGTGTGCAGTGGGTAGGATTGTGGTCAGGGTGCTGTGTGCGGTGGGATGGGATTGTGGTCAGGGTGCTGTGTGCGGTGGGTAGGATTGTGGTCAGGGTGCTGTGTGCAGTGGGTAGGATTGTGGTCAGGGTGCTGTGTGCAGTGGGTAGGATTGCTGTGAGGGTGCTGTGTGCGGTGGGTAGGATTGTGGTCAGGGTGCTGTGTGTGGTGGCAGTGGGTAGGATTGTGGTCAGGGTGCTGTGTGTGGTGGGTAGGATTGTGGTCAGGATGCAGTGTGTAGTGGGTAGGATTGTGGTCAGGGTGCTGTGTGCGGTGGGTAGGATTGCTTTCAGGGTGCTGTGTGCGGTGGGTAGGATTGTGGTCAGGGTGCTGTGTGCGGTGGGTAGGATTGTGGTCAGGGTGCAGTGTGCAGTGTGTAGGATTGTGGTCAGGGTGCAGTGGGTAATATTGTGGTCAGGGTGCAGTGTGCAGTGGGTAGGATTGTGGTCAGGGTGCTGTGTGCAGTGGGTAGGATTGTGGTCAAGGTGCTGTGTGCAGTGGGTAGGATTGTGGTCAGGGTGCTGTGTGCAATGGGTAGGATTGTGGCCAGGGTGCTGTGTGCAGTGGGTAGGATTTTGGTCAGGGTGCTGTGTGCAGTGGGTAGGATTGTGGTCAGGGTGCTGTGTGCAATGGGTAGGATTGTGGTCAGGGTGCTGTGTGCAGTGGGTAGGATTGTGGTCAGGGAGCTGTGTGCAGTGGGTAGAATTGTGGTCAGGGAGCTGTGTGCAATGGGTAGGATTGTGGTCAGGGTGCAGTGGGTAATATTGTGGTCAGGGTGCTGTGTGCAGTGGGTAGGATGGTGGTCAGGGTGCTGTGTGCGGTGGCGGTGGGTAGGATTGTGGTCAGGGTGCAGTGGGTAGGATTGTGGTCAGGGTGCTGTGTGCAGTGGGTAGGATTGTGGTCATGGTGCTGTGTGCGGTGGGTAGGATTGTGGTCAGGGTGCTGTGTGCAGTGGGTAGGATTGTGGTCAGGGTGCAATGGGTAGGATTGTGGTCAGGGTGCAGTGGGTATAATTGTGGTCAGGGTGCAGTGTGCAGTGGGTAGGATTGTGGTCAGGGTGCAGTGGGTAGGATTGTGGTCAGGGTGCTGTGTGCAGTGGGTAGGATTGTGGTCATGGTGCTGTGTGCGGTGGGTAGGACTGTGGTCATGGTGCTGTGTGCAGTGGGTAGGATTGTGGTCAGGGAGCTGTGTGCAGTGGGTAGGATTGTGGTCAGGGTGCTGTGTGCAGTGGATAGGATTGTGGTCAGGGTGCAGTGGGTAGGATTGTGGTCAGGGTGCAGTGGGTAGAATTGTGGTCAGGGTGCAGTGTGCAGTGGGTAGGATTGTGGTCAGGGTGCAGTGGGTAGGATTGTGGTCAGGGTGCTGTGTGCAGTGGGTAGGATTGTGGTCATGGTGCTGTGTGCGGTGGGTAGGATTGTGGTCAGGGTGCTCTGTGCAGTGGGTAGGATTGTGGTCAGTGAGCTGTGTGCAGTGGGTAGGATTGTGGTCAGGGTGCTGTGTGCAGTGGGTAGGATTTTGGTCAGGGTGCAGTGGGTAGGATTGTGGTCAGGGTGCAGTGGGTAGAATTGTGGTCAGGGTGCAGTGGGTAGGATTGTGGTCAGGGTGCTGGGTGCAGTGGGTAGGATTGTGGTCAGGGTGCTGTGTGCAGTGGGTAGGATTGTGGTCATGGTGCTGTGTGCAGTGGGTAGGATTGTGGTCAGGGAGCTGTGTGCAGCGGGTAGGATTGTGGTCAGGGTGCAGTGGGTAATATTGTGGTCAGGGTGCAGTGTGCAGTGGGTAGGATTGTGGTCAGGGTGCTGTGTGCAGTGGGTAGGATGGCGGTCAGGGTGCTGTGTGCGGTGGCGGTGGGTAGGATTGTGGTCAGGGTGCAGTGGGTAGGATTGTGGTCAGGGTGCTGTGTGCAGTGGGTAGGATTGTGGTCATGGTGCTGTGTGCGGTGGGTAGGATTGTGGTCAGGGTGCTGTGTGCAGTGGGTAGGATTGTGGTCAGGGTGCTGTGTGCAGTGGGTAGGATTGTGGTCAGGGTGCTGGGTGCAGTGGGTAGGATTGTGGTCAGGGTGCTGTGTGCAGTGGGTAGGATTGTGGTCAGGGTGCTGTGTGCAGTGGGTAGGATTGTGGTCAGGGTGCTGTGTGCGGTGGGTAGGATTGTGGTCAGGGTGCTGTGTGCAGTGGGTAGGATTGTGGTCAGGGTGCTGTGTGCAGTGGGTAGGATTGTGGTCAGGGTGCTGGGTGCAGTGGGTAGGATTGTGGTCAGGGTGCTGTGTGCAGTGGGTAGGATTGTGGTCAGGGTGCTGTGTGCAGTGGGTAGGATTGTGGTCAGGGTGCTGTGTGCAGTGGGTAATATTGTGGTCAGGGTGCTGTGTGCGGTGGGTAGGATTGTGGTCAGGGTGCTGTGTTCAGTGGGTAGGATTGTGGTCATGGTGCTGTGTGCGGTGGGTAGGATTGTGGTCAGGGTGCTGTGTTCAGTGGGTAGGATTGTGGTCATGGTGCTGTGTGCAGTGGGTAGGATTGTGGTCATGGTGCTGTGTGCGGTGGGTAGGATTGTGGTCAGGGTGCTGTGTTCAGTGGGTAGGATTGTGGTCAGGGTGCTGTGTCCAGTGGGTAATATTGTGGTCAGGGTGCTGTGTGCGGGGGGTAGGATTGTGGTCAGGGTGCTGTGTTCAGTGGGTAGGATTGTGGTCATGGTGCTGTGTGCGGTGGGTAGGATTGTGGTCAGGGTGCTGTGTTCAGTGGGTAGGATTGTGGTCATGGTGCTGTGTGCAGTGGGTAGGATTGTGGTCATGGTGCTGTGTGCGGTGGGTAGGATTGTGGTCAGGGTGCTGTGTTCAGTGGGTAGGATTGTGGTCATGGTGCTGTGTGCAGTGGGTAGGATTGTGGTCATGCTTTGTAAATATAGGTTATTGATCGCTATAAGAAGAGATTACTGGGAAACATGTGAAGATGCTACTAAGATTTGGTCATCTACTGGCAGAGTGTGAGGTGCTATCAGATCCCATAGTCCCATACACTAGCTAAGAGAAAAGGAGAATCTGAAATAACAGCGTGTGATCCAGTTGTTGCTTGTGCATCCCATGTGCACTGTGTGCACTGTAGCAGCCCTCATAGCCCAGCACTAAATCCAGCTATATCTCAGCACTGATCTCAGCCCCAGCCGAGTCTCGCACGACCCCTCCGCTTCCCCCGCTAATTGAGACCAAGTTCAACTGTGACTTCTTGGAGTTGAGCTAAACTCTAATTCGATTGCTCCATACATTAGGCGCTCATTAAACACAGTAAGCCGCTTCTGTACAACTGCTTCCATCAGGCATGAAATCTCATTACACTCATTACAAAGTCAAATGTTACTTAGTCGGAGTTCATCACTCTACATGGAGGTGTTCCCTGGGTATAAATCAGCTGGCTGGACCTCCCTTTCCCCAGCTGGCCTGAATAGTGGCCATTTAACTCCCAATACAATGGTGCTGCAATCCCAGTATATCAGCACACAGACTTATATTGTAGGACTATAGAGTTAGGGGTGCCTTGCATGCTGATATTTATAGTTCCCCAGCAGCTGGAGAGCTACAAGATTCACCTTGTTAAAGTGATTGTAAACATTACCTTGTTACACAACTTATTCAGTTTAAAATTGAAATTAAGGGAAACATTTGTGTATAGATATAAAAAAATAATTA